>OW028645.1:3775000-5025000 GCA_932294365.1 Diachrysia chrysitis
GTCACTTAAATACCTCTAAGTAGGTAGATAGCAGGTACTATATATAACATACATTTGAGCAGAACAGTTCACTGGTTTATTAAAACTCGAAATAAATAAATAATTTGACTGGTATTATAAATCTATCAATGATATATATATAATAAACTATTAGTAAAAAATAAAAAATCAATCGGTTTTATCGACAGAAATTGTTAAATATAAAAATCTAACTTTTAAAATAAAATGTCTAAATTTTGGTTACAATCATTCCAATAATAATACATAGTTACACTGTACTTAAAATTGCCACTTTGAACACAAATATAAGTTACGAAGAAATGCCTGATTTTATAGAATAGCAAACATTAGCATATTAGAAAATAACTTTGTTCATAATCATAGTGCACTCTACGAACTCATTATATTAATTATGGCAATCGGACACTAGAGAATATCTAAATAAAGCTTTCACTTAATATTCCACTATTATCGTAGTTCCTAGTTTAACTACTAAAAGTGTAAAAATCTATTTATTTACAAAATAGGTGGACTCTTCGTTAAAACGCTAGGAATGCACACAACACACTTATTTACACAAAGAGAATGGGCAGAGACATTTAACTAGGCAGACATTTTGAAAGTGCCTAACTGAACTAAAATAAATACCTACAATAAGTAGGTAGGTACCTATTTATATTTTTACAAATATATGAGTAGGTATTAACTAGGTAGGTAACCTATACCTACCTAGTTAGAAAAGTAAAGCTTATACCCACCGAGTTTAATATTGTAAATACTTAGTAATATATGCTATGTTGCAACAGTGCTAAGTATTGCCCATTCTCGTTTGAAGTGAAATAAAAACAGCAATAATTTTAAAGTAGAAAAATCTTAGTGGTTAAACTTTTTAATGAAGAATTTGTCATGAAATTGTGGACATTGGTGCCGATTCTGTATCAATCAAATGAATTATGTAGTGAGTGGGTAATGTGTAATGTATTAATAAAATTATTATTATTCAATATAGGTACGTTACTAAAACCAATGTCATGACCCAGACAAACATAAACATAAGTAGGTAGTTAAGCTGGTTTTGTGTTATAAGAAATCCATTGATCATTCATTTACATTATCATTAGCTACTCTTACTCTAAGCTGTTTACAAACGATAGTTTTGGTTTTCTTATATAAAAATAAAAGTAATTCATATTTTGCACTAAATATATTTGGAGTTCATTTACCGAATTGAATATATTTTTAGAGAATTGATTTACTCAATTATTCTGCAGACATTTTTACAACAAAACCATTTAAATGTTCATTTGGACAAGGAAATGGTTAAGTTAAAGTTAACCCGGTAAATGCATACTCGTAATATTAAGCTAACTTAGCTATTTACATGATTGACTTTGGATGTCATTCTTACTTTATTTAATGGGACTCTCTGCCTACATTCAATATAGATACCTACAGTGCCATAAACTTATCTAACTTCTGCAGTTACTAAATCATAATTTTGAATACCTTAATCGTTTTTAGTTTGGGTATCCTTGTATGTACCCATATGATAGAGTTGAGCTCAGTTGTGCTGTGAAAAAATTTTGTAAATTTATTTTTGTAAATCTGTAGTTTGTTGTTCCAAAGACATTAGGAATGGTGGTTTCTATAAGTTTATGCCACTGTGACTTATCTCCATACCAACACAAAAAGGTGTTTATATAACTTCTGCTACATACTTGTACCGATAAAGATATCTAGATTATTATGTACACTTTGATATTTAATAGGTGATTTCATGTTTGTAGCATTTGACCCAGTCGTTGTGCCCATTTCATTTTTATATGTATTTAAATAGGTACTAGGTACTTACACCATCGCGAGACTAAGTGTAGGTGTCATTTGTTTATAATTAAATCTAAGAGCAGACTTTCATACGCTAAACCCGAAAGAGATGAGTATTTAACACATTAAACTCTAATTCAGTTCCACTATAATTTCTACTTAAAGCATAGACATAATTTCAAAATAAATAGGTACTCGTTATTCTACACTATGGCAGTGGGTACTGATTGAACGACAGTCTTCGCGTAAATTAACGCTAAATATAAAATTACTAAGGAATTTAAAATTAAATTAATAACTAATTGAGATTCATTGGAAATCTTGTACTATTCAGCGTTGTCATACTCTCGTCTCGGCGTCGTCTTCAGTAGTAGATTTCCTGTAATAGTTATGTACTATTAAAATACTGCTAAGTACCAATCATAAACAGCTAAGTCTCTAATAAAGATAGATTAACTGCATCTATTTTAAATATAGGTTAGGTACCTACTCACATGCAAGAAAGAAAAAATCCATAACTTAAATCAAAGTATGATTTTAAGTAGACTTTTAAAAGTATAATAATTTAATATTACCAAATATTATTAACAACTTAACTCTAAATAATATTATTGACCACATTAACAATCAGACTAAAATTTTCCATGTTTTAGCTTTTAAAGTAGGTATTAAAATAAATTATAAATTTTAATTTAAACAGTATTTTTTATATTAGCTTTCAGTAAATAAATAGATTGGATTTATATTTACATTAAAATTATGTGATTAAGGTGATCAACACTATGAATAAGAAACGTTAGATTACCTCCTCCCTAAAATGGTTGAAGATGATTTTGCGGTCGGCAACACCACCGGTTAGCAAAGCAAAAGATGATTACAATGAGTGTTTCTCATACAACCGCCACCATCTAATAACAATTATATTATAAGAACTGAAAATATTGAAAAACAAAAAAAAAAAAACATAAATTATTAACAGCATTCAGTAGTCCCAATTTTAAATTATAATTATTTGAATATTTTCTAATTCTTGTAAAGTATAATGGACAATTGAATGTTTTTTTTAAGTATTCCGTGTAATTTGTGATTTACATGTAGGAGCATACAATTATTAATTAAATATGTATTTTCTTTAATCACAGGTTCACGTTTAACACAGTTTTAACAATATACACAGTAGTACATTTACCTATGTCAACTAGCACAATTAATTTACAATTTTTTTATACCAAAAATACCAACCCAAGAACTCCACCAGAATATTAGTATCTACTTAGTTACTAAGGACCAAACGTCATTACACGGAATACTGTAAAACCAAATAAAATAACATATTTTAACATGCACATAAACATGCAAATGTTATAAATACTCACTCGCTAGTTTCTCCCATACTCGCTAGAGGCGCTCCTTGGTGCTGTTGAGAATCACCTACGATGAGAAAACATTTTATTTATATACTTGTAATAAACGTGAACATTTCCAAGTGCATGCATTCTACAATCTAGACATAGAAAATAGAAATAACACTGCATATTAAAAGAAGGGTGTAGCTGTAGGTATTTTTATTATAATTTACACAAGGACTAAAGAAAGATCACACTTCTACAAGTAAATATAATGTAGTCATAAATATAACTATTTATTGTTTTAAATTACATTTTAACGGATTTAGTAACGCTTTAATCACTAATGTTAGTTAGTACCTACATAATTATAGTGGGCGAATATTTCTAATTGCAAATTTTCTCTGAATAAGAACTTTAAGCGCCTAATACAATATTGATGAAGACAAGATTTTCGCAACTCTAGGAATCAGTAAAAAAATTAGATTGCTCCTTATTAATTATTCGTCACGTTTGTAATTGTTAAAGCATGTTCTAAGCTTACAATTACCTGAATGTGCCTCACTACTACGGACTTGCGGTGCCTGGTTGATCCCACGCAAGTGAGCGTGGTCTTCCTCAGCTAAAGCAAGCAAAACAATAAGGTCAAAAGCAGGTCACAACTTCCAAATGCTATTCAAGCTTTATGGAGCACTTACACAGGCAAAGAAACAAAAAAAAATGACGTCACTAACAAACCACACCATATTAATCAACCCAAGATTAATTTATACATTTTGAAGGTAAGGTAGTTAAAAAATTGCCTGTGTATGCGCTCCAATAGGTCTCGATGAGGGTACAAAAAGAAAGCACACACTCCAAAAAATCTAACTAAAGGTATAACAATATTGGGCATTTTGTGCTTGACGTGTTGCCAGTCCTAAAAAATATGTCAATAGCTGACCACACACAAAAAAGTTTCTTTGATTGAAACCTATAAACACTTTATGAGTTCTAGAATATATTTACAATGTACCCAAGCATATTTAAAGCTCCTTTGAATGATTAAACAAACAAAATTAAAAAACACTCAAACAAAGCTAGTTCAACCAACATACCTGTATAAGGGAACAAATATTTATCATGCGTGTGATGCTTATCCGATCCTTCCGACATTCTGTCATTGTAGTCCCCTGCGTAATGACTGTCCATTTTCCTTTGATAATCATTTTTCAACATTGTCGCTATTCCAGAATCTCGAAAATCTCTTGGCGGATAACCATCGTGGTCCCTAGTTGATACCCCAGAATCTCGAAAGTCCCTGGACCCGTAAACATTCGTGTCTGCATTCAAATACTTTGTAGGACTGTAACCGTAATCTGATGTTCTTGTTGGCAGATATGTTTTGGATCCGTAAGGATTGCCGGGCAGTCGGTACATAGTCGGTGAGATTGGGTAGTTGGGATCGTACGGGATTTGTTTTTCTGTATCGTTCGGAAGAACTCCGTACATTAATTCATCTTCCATTACTCCGTATCTTTATAACAAAATTTACATATATATTTATTTAATAATACGAATATTTATTTTGAAAACGGAAAGGTTATTGTGTTACTTTTTATACCCGCAAATTTAGAAGGCCCAGCATTGTTATATAAATAACTTTTCGACTGACACCTACAATAGTTTATGTAGCGAGTCTTTTGATTTTACATCAAGTAAATCAAAAAGCTCAGATCAAAATACATGAGTCTGAGAAATATTTTAACTTAGTCATTTTTTGCGAAATTTAGTCATAATTTAAACATTTTATACCCAAAAAAGAAAGACATAGTTGCACCATAATTCAATTATTATTTTGCACACAAACCTGTTGTCAAGCGGCAGTCTAGATGCGTCCACACTGGCTACATAAGTATCGTGTACATTCTCCAATATTGAGGGCTTCATCCTATGCCTGCTGAGCTGGTACACGTCTGAAGTAAGGTCAGGGTTTGGTAGAGGATTGGGGGAGGGAGAAGCCATGCCCGTGTTCACCTCGTTGTCTGAGCCAGTCTCTTGAGACCAGCGACCCATTTCTTGCCGGTTGGGGTCTGTTGAGCATTTAATTATTAGTAGTATATTACTGCTAGCAAGCAAACTAGAAGAACATAGTCCTGTTAACAGTTTGCCTTTAAAAATAGCATCCATATAGACTATAAATCATAGATTCTTTTGGAAAGTACTGGAATTACTATAAGGTAAGTTACAGCATTTTTGTAGGTTGATAAAGGCTATTCGTGGCTTCGTTTTTAGGGTTCCGTACCCAAAGGGTGACAACGGCACCCTATTACTAAGCCTCACTACCCATCTATTCGTCTGTCTATCAGCGGTCTGTATCTCATAAACCGTAACAGCTAGAAAGCAATCAGCTTGAAATTTTCACAGAGTGTATTTCTGTTGTAGCTATAATATTTAATAAATAATTATATAACAACAAATAATTTAAAAAACAAATGATTAGTTAAAGGAGGCTCCATAAAATGGTACGGAGACCTTCATGCGTGAGTCCGACTCGCACTTAGCCGGTTTTTGTGAAGTGTTAGTTACCACAAATTTACGCAAAAATGTAGTTACCCTCTCTTATATGTGACGGCCATCTTGGTTGCATGGCCAATGGTGCACCTTCAGCTATGTTCGGCAGGTAGCTTGTATTACTACCACTTGTTGCGCGATCTCCTAAAAATCAATAACAATTCTAAAAAATATTCTAAACAGTAATAAATTAAATCGAAGGCTCTAAAATTTGAGACTACTTCGAGAAGAGTATTCAAATAAGTTGAAATATGGGAATGTTGCCAAATCATGTAGTTAAGAAAATTTATTAAATTACTGTTAAGACGCGAACAAATTCTATGTTCTAAGGTGTACCAATACACGTTCACATCAGTCCCGGATCCAACTGCAAGATTACTCTTTTGCAAGAGATAGAATTGTCTTCATCAATCATTAATCAATCTTATAAAGCTATTCTTGACTAACCTATGTAGCACTTACTATTAGCGGAAGGCGGATGGCTCGACCGGCGGGTACTGGTCTCGTCATCATCAGACGAGTGGCTGGAGGCGAGGTCCAGGCTGCGGGCGCTACCGTCGCTGTCGCTGTCGGTGGCCTCCGTGGCTTCTTCGGTTTCTCCTGTCGTTTCGCCGTCGGTGGCTGCTTTACGACGCCGGCGACCCTCGTCTGATTGAAGAAATGGAAACCATAAAATGTTTTAAGTTATAATAGTTTGTATATTCAGAGGCCATAGCACGTATACTATCGACAAAGTATTAGTATCGTTAACGCTACATACATTTTCTTTTATAAAAGAAGCACATTTAGTTGGAAGCAATGATAGGAAATTCTGTTCTAGCCATTTTTTACCTTAAAATAACTATCATAAAGCACTTGTTTGATTTTAATTGCTATATATTACACATTGAAACAGACTGTATCCAAATGTTTAAATGGGCTGACTGAGTTATAACAAATTAAGTGAGTCAAGCGGTGCTTTTTCTCCTAAATTATTTACAAAATATAATGTACTATATTTATATAATGTACTATAAATATAATGTACTATAATTATATAATGTACTATAAATAAAATGTACTATAATTATATCATTACCGTCTTTCCTCGTATGTAAGGAAGAGTCGAACCCTCTTAGATAGGCAGGCATGTCGCTAGCACTAGTATTGTAGTTAGACGTCGAAGTACTCGTATGACGAAGTTGTCCGTCACTGCGACTGTAGGCAAATTCAAAATATTAGATAATAATATTAAATATATACTAAAAAAACTTGACTAGCTTGAAATCGGCAGTCATGTTACCGGAAAGGGACAGATCTCAAAATACTACTACTCATCTATCTAACTTTGTGAAGCGGACCGTTTTCTACAAGAGGCTTCGACAGGCATCGAACAAAGGACATCGGGAAGACCCAGCGCAAACTGCCTTTGCTAATATTGGACACAAGTGATACCAAACTCCGGAATCCTTATCCACAACCCATTGATTGCGAAAATGGATACAGCCTTTCTTGGTTGGAAGATAGTTTATTTTATTTTAAGAAAACCCATAACAGGAAAACATTAGATGAAAGAAAATCTAATCATATCTACATTAAACTTCCGTAATTGTATTCCTTACAGGTTCGCGTTACTTTTTCTAATTAACATATAATAAGTCACGTTCCGTTTTGCGGCTGAAAATTTAAAATGTGTCCTGAATGCCTACGTCATATATATGTTGAGTAAGCTAAAGGAGAGTATGAAATAATATATTATGTTCGTTGACTTAGGTTTTAATTCTTACCTGTAGGGGCTGGAACTAGTCTTAGTAGTAGATCTAGAAGTAGTAGACGATGCTGAAATTCCTATGTTCCTTAATTGTCGCCCTGGTTCCGTACTGCTATGATACGCCAGAGCAGACCTGTGAAAGTAAACGTTTTAATATTCAACCTTAATCCTTATACTATAACTCATAAGAGTCATATTGGTTTGTGGTATTTACCTGTTGACTTGTGATAAGTTTTGAGCACTACTGCTTATTATAACTGAAGTGTCGACTAGAGGAACTTTCTTGCCCAGACATCTTAGCACCGTTCTATAAAAAATTACAATGATTAAAATAAGGTTTGATTATTCAATTTTGATAGACGCATAGGTAATGTACAAGCCTTATCAATGTAATACTTGAATGATTTATCTATGATTATAAATGTGTTCTACGGTATTTACCTAATGGTCGAATAGTTAAACACAACTCAAAGTAGCCGTAAGTAGATGCTATCTCTCCCTAGCCACTTTGAAGTATATTGTAGTTATAGATTATATTTTCCATATACATTTAGCAAGTTTATTGTTAAGTTTCTTTTAAATGTAATTTATTCCCGTTTGAAGAAGTCTCTATTAGGTTTAAATTGGAATTGAGTGTTTTTGGACAGATGTAAAGGGAGTGAAATAGGATTTTTGAAGGTTGATTAACAGACCTGGTGAGATTATCCCGCACGCGTACGTTAAAGGCGGTGTAGCCGAGGCTGGCGGCGGCGGCGTGTGCGGCCACGGCGGCGGCCAGCGCGGCACTGAGCACGTCTCGCCGGGAGCCCGCCTCGCTGCCCAGCAGCAGCGCGCTCGCCCACGACACCACTATCAGTGGCAGGCATACCACGCTCACGCCTAGCAACATTCTGACAAAAACGATCGGTCAGTTAGCATATTTGTGGAAAAAGAAAATTTCTTAACAACATATTATAGGATTCGTAATGTCCCACGCTCTAAATCTTTAACAACTTTGGGCTTCACGGCTGATAGAACTTTAGTAAACTAGCCTGATTTTGAAATGTTTTATTGTCCCCAATCTGTTACACTTACATTACGTGCCACTCACAGACAGCAGTTAAAAGCAACTGCTCAAGCAGTCACTTTTTATCACTGTGTTGAAAACTGGCTAAGTGCTCAAACAGTCAGTGTATGGCCGGCCTTAACAGTGGAATAGAATTTTATAAACTTTTTACTTATTGCCCAATTTCATGCAATAGAAAGACCTACTCAACACGTTTGCTTACCTGAGGTTCCCGAAGCCTATGACGTGGTCCCTGACGGTGAAGGCGGCTCGCGTGGCGCCCGCCAGGAACACGAGCGCGGCGCCCGCGAACACGCCCGCCGGGACCACCACCCACCACACCACCGGCTCGTGGCAGCTCACCCAGCAACTGTACAAGTGTAACGTTTTGTTATAAAGACAAGAGACGAGGTAAGATTATCAGCGAAATTGTCATTTCTTCGTTTGATGGCAATCTAGATTGTGTCAACTATAAGTATGATCAAAAGCTAAGTTGAGACAAAGGGTCAATTTTTGTCCTGTATTGTGCTGATATAGATATACATGAGAACTTGTAGTTGGCGCAAACTATTAAATTAAGAGCTTAAAAAATGTAGCTTTTGCTGTCTCCCTGCTGGAAAAAGTTCTTCCTCGAGTCCTTTATTCATTCCTATAATTCTGGAGTTTAAAATGTTTAGTTTTATTTTTCTCCGCTGGATGCTCCTGCTTTCCCTGAAGTTTCCTGAACATGATTGGAACACAAGAAACAGCAGCTTATGGTATACTCACAAGAGCGCATTCCCGTACTGGTGCTGGTGGTGGCTGGCGGCCAGCGCCAGCACGACGGCGGGCGCGGCGTAGGCGGCGGCGAGCTGCGCGCACAGGCCGCCGTGGTTGACGTCGCGCAGCTCGCGCAGCAGGCGCCGCAGCTGCCAGCCGTCGCACGCGCACCACGCCAGCGCGCACACCCACCAGTAGTGCAGCGACATCGCTACCAGCTTGCACGCGAACTGGACATACATCATACAAGCTACCACTCAGAAACAAACAATTAACCCACAAGTCTAAAAAAAAGGTACACAGAGAACTGGTTTAAAGCCGCACTGACGAAATATTAAAACTTGATAGAACTAGTCACAGCTTGCTTATTTAATGGTATAAAAAATTATATAATTATTTTCAGTTACTTCTTTTGTTTTTACATCGAGCGCCTCACATAAAAAGTGGGTACACGCAAACAATGCTACTTTGGAGGGTATTTTTTCAGACTTGCCTGGGCATTAATTGTGATAGCTTCGCTAAAACCCGTGATACGTATATAAATTTGACCCTATGGCACTTAGGAATAATGTGGCTTTTTATAAGTGAAAGAATCTTGAGTATCAGATCCGTAGTTCCAGAGATTAGGCCGAAAAACCAAACCAATATAAAACAAACATATTTTAGGTCTTTATAATATTAAGCATCATCTATAAGTTTCTTCATATTTTTACTCAGGGTTGCTGACAAGATGCTGATGCAGAGAGCACGACACGACACCCAATGATAAAGACACAGACTAAAATACAATTAATATTAATATTCTTAAATAAATCATGTATTTACGTACCTCATTCTGCACCAACGTCGACCTCGCTTTCAAGGCAATCAAATACAGTAGTTCAGCCATAAACACGCAGAATATGAGATGTTTATGAATAGAGTTGGACACGGTGGCCGCTCCGCCCCTCATGAGGCATAGAGCCGCCCACGTTGTAAGCAGAAGTGGTAGGGATATGCTGAAGGCCGTGTACGATGTCACTGATTCTAGGAGAGATGGTTCCGGGATGAACTGCAATAAATAATTGTCTAGATTTATGAAAAAAATACTAGTAAAATTAACACACATATCACCACTGTACCATTTTCAGTATTTATACCAATAAAATCATTAAACAGGAGTACTTAGTAGTTTAGCCTGCAGACAGTCTTTTAATTTAGAATTTAATTTGACTCCGTTTCTACGGTACTTATAACTATTAAAGTGTCTACGCATAAAACATTTTAAAGTCTATTTTTGTATCCAAACAATCTTATCTTATTATTATCTATAAACACCACACGTGCTGCTCTCCGACGCGACATTGGAATTTCTAAATGGTGTTTGCGTCTTACTTTGATTTTATTTTTAAGCTATTTAATTTGTTTCAAAATTGTAGTTTCGTATTTTGCAGTAGTGTCACCAGTTGCAGCTGTATAACTGAAAACAGTGACTATGGCCAAATACTCTCTTCTTAATTTTAAGTTATTGGATGTTAAGGCTCATGCTGTCCCTGTCATTTGAAGCTGGAAAGTAGCGACAGATATATGTTTTAGAAAGTCTTTGTTAAGCGACAGATATACGTTTTAAAACATCTTAAGTTGAGTTTCTTGAGTATACGAGGGTGACGGTAATTAGTCTTGCATTTTATCAGTGTACCATACATTCTGTTTCCATGCTTCTAATACCTGATTGTATATAAAATTTCCTGAAATAAAGTAATAAATACTTTGCTACTCTTTTGTTACTTGAATAATTTTATGATTAATCCTTACCTCAATATCGACTTCGTCAACCAACACTGCAAACGTCGACAGATGATTGCACGTGCAGTTGATGAGCAACGGTTCGTTGGAATACGGCGACCAATCGTAATCAATCTCTGTGTGACAACCCACGCGTGACCACTCTCCAGATCTAGGAAAAAAACAAAATTCTTCTTTTATAGTATTCTTGTTACGTTGTTACATAAGTAGCAAAATAAAATCCTTACTAATATTATAAATGCGAGAGTAAATCTGTCTGTCGCGCTTTCACGCCAAAACTAATGAACCGATTTAAATGAAATTCGGTACACATATAGTCTAGAGTCTGAGAAAGGACATAGGCATACTTTTTGCCGCGATAACCGACATCCACGCTGTCGGAGCCGCGGGAAAAAGCTAGTAAGTATATAAAGTTGGACCGGTCATATAAGTAGACGGTTTTAGCAAACCTTGGTTTTCAGCTGTAGCTGGTAAGACTGGCAGTCGCCAACGACAGTAGTTTTCGCAAAATGCTCGATTTACGTCTATGATGTATAGTATGGTTATGAATAATTCAAATTAAAAACGTACAGGGTAAATAGTACCTATCATAACGCCAAATATTTTATATCAAAACCTGTTAAAAGTTTAAGATAGAAATAATTGTAGGTATCCTAATTATGCGCTATAACTTTTCCTTAAACCTTAAGAAACATTAATACAATTAATTCACCCTCTCAAAGTAGACCAATGCACGCACTGCGGGTTAGTCCTCGACCCAAAAGTATCTCTATTAATATCGAGCCACATCTGCAACCTAATCGGCCTCTTCAACCGAATACCACTCAAAGTCTTATACACCAACTTCTTCTTAACACCGTCCTTAGTAGAATTCCCTTCCACCACTAAAGCCATGGCTTTAGGTCCTTCGTGACTTTCTAACTTCTCAGCGACGTATGACGACTCGTTCTCTAGTAAATCCTCACTTGTGTAAGATTTCTCCTGCTTTTTGAATGCTGGTTGTATTAGGATAGGCCCATGGTTTTCGTGGTTATTGTGTTCGTCGGATGACCAAGTGTTTTTGGATTGTGGGTTCGGGTTGAGGTGATTGCTTGTGTGTATTTGGTGGTTGCCTTTGTTGGCGTAGATGATACCTGAAAAGAAGGATTAACTATGTAACTCAATTTTCGTCTAATGAAACAGTAAAGTTCAATTAATTTTTTCTACTACAGTTAACCTACTAAAAAAATAGTTAACTTCCCAATTATACCCGTTTCACGAGTCCCAACCCGATTGATAACCTAGTACATACCTTCAACATCATCCAAACTACTCTCGACAGAGTTATCTTCCTCACTGGACTCCTTCATCCACACGTACTCGGGCACAAACAATGCCAGCTGTAGTATCGGTGAGCCTACTGTAATGTTAACTCCCCATCGCTGGCTCACAGACTCGTCGAGCCGGAGTGGCATAAGTTGTGAGGTGTTTCGTGAATATTGGAGGTACGAGAATACAGCGCGGGATTCGTAATTGGTGTCTAGGTTTTCTGAAATGAAGCCACATTCTTAAGGTATTTATGTAAATATAGTGAAGAGTTTACTTTATAATAAATTCCTCTTTACAAAAGCAATTTTTTTGGATGTCTGTTCGCTTGTACGCGGATCATGTAAAAACTGCTGCACGAAATTTAATGTGGTTTTCGCAGATGGATTGCTGGAAAACTTACTTAAAATCTACTGATTATTTTATCTTAATACGTTACTTAGAAATTAAAGTGTTACATTTTTTTAAAAGCTAGTGAAACATGTTGAAAATGAGTTTATAACATAATTCTTAAGATTATATATTTTTAAGTTACTTACCTTGAATATTACTGTTAGTGATTCCAAGCAGATCCAAAGGTAGTAACACCCGAGTATACTTATCAAACTTATTCTTACTCTTCACATAGTTATTATACTTCGGAAAAGACACAGTAGGGCTTGAAGGTTTTCTGTGCTTATTGATCTTCCCACTAGAATGGTATATAGGTGTTTGGATCGGCGAGTGAATGAATGATGACGTGTCAGGTAGTACCACTCGTTCGGTCGTGTATGAATCGAGGTTGTAACGGTTCAACTGGGTTGGCTCGAAGCCGTATATAGATTCTGCTGTTACGATGTCTACGCCAACCACTGAAAGAAGAATATAAGTTAATTTTGTTTTTATAATATTTTTAAGAAAATTTATTTCTACAGTATGTAACACAAACCCTGTCCGATCCAATAAAGGCGTATTCCTGGTTCAACATATTATTTACTAGATAAAAATGTCTCGCTCAGGCGGCTTCTTTGCTACAAAACTGTAGGTAGTACACGTGAATTTTGTCGAGTGATCAGTGTTACCTTTGATTAGTTTTATTTTAATTTAACTAACCGGGGAAAAATAATAATCTCAAATCAATTGAATAGTTACGTATTATCGTAATTATTATCGTACGCAGTACGATGCCGAATAATACTCATAAGGATTGGACAGAGTCTTTGTTGCATGCTGTAAAATCAGTGCGACGGTATATATTTATTGATACGAGTTTATATATAAGCTATGGTTCATAAAATATAGCTTGATACCTGCGACGTTAGCGACTCTGTTTTAAAGACAGCTTTACTAAATTTATTTCTGAAAAAGTTCAAGTTTTTAAATATGAATACGACATTTGTGTATAAAAATAGAACACATTTTTAAAAACAATCATGTTATTATAAAGATACCAGTAAAAACAAGGGTAATTTAAATAATTTCTAATTTTTCTTAAATATTTTTTGTTTGTTAGCTTATTTTATAAACGCGTTTTGAAGACTGGTAGGGACGTGTAACTGACTGACAGACGAATATCGATAAAATAATAGTATGAAAATTTCACTAGTATTTAAATGGATAAAATTATTAAATAAAATAATGTTTTAACTATAGATTCGTATTTTTTTAGTCTGGCAATAATGGTTTCGCGTGCAGGAAACAAGCGGGCGCCATTTTTTTTGAGTCAGTACGAGTGCCGACGTGACGGCAAAATAAACCGATAGTGGGGAGTTTTCTAAAGAAAACATTTATTTTCACCTTATTATGATTTAAACTTAGGTACATCTTTAATTCTTTCTTTCAATGTCGTTACAATGTCATTTTTTATAAAACTCATTTCGACATAGATAAAATAATCGATAAAATACGAAAGACGCTCCCATCCCTAGTAATGTCATTCTGACAAACGTCGCAGGTATCAAGCTATATTTTATGAACTATAATAATGACCCATGAAAATAGAGCAAAGAAATAAAATTCAAGAAAAATAACACTATAAGGTTTCGCATCTTTACACATATTTTCAGCACCTAAGTCCTTATGATAGCACATATTATCTTCTTACATGTCCAAGCAATAAAAAATTATAGTATCTACAAAATCTTGATTATCAATTCATAGAATAGAAACATACATACCCAAATCACTAGTAACAATCTCAAATGGGCTGGTGTAAGTATCGTGCTGGCTCTCCGCTAGCACAGCGATGTACTTGTCGAACCGTTGTAGGAGCAGTTCCATGCCGTGACCAGTCAGCTCTCTGATACGACACCACTCCTTTGTGTATTCCGCGTCGAGGATCGTGTTCGCTGATTTTATTACATTCTGCAATTTTTGGTTAGGTTAGATAGTACTTGTTTTTGTTTTTAAAAGTGGTTATTTGAGGTACATACACATTGGAAATTAATGTAAAAAAAAAGTTCGGTAAATAGTAATAGCATTTTTTTACAGTCTCTCTTAATCATAGGTTTTATAAGCAAGAATTAAAAGTAAGAAGATTACTTCATATCGTCGTGTTTCGTTATATGTTGATGAAGATTGACCAAAAGTCTACTCCAGATGCAAAATTTCTCCACACATCTG
Source organism: Diachrysia chrysitis (assembly GCA_932294365.1). NCBI lineage: Eukaryota > Metazoa > Arthropoda > Insecta > Lepidoptera > Noctuidae > Diachrysia > Diachrysia chrysitis. The sequence goes on from OW028645.1 coordinate 3,789,969, forward strand.
TGGTAACAGTTTAACATAAAATCACCTCTATTTCAAAACCGTAAGGTGGATTTTTAATCTCTTTGATTCCATTGACTTGTCTTTTAGAAGTTTCTGTTAGCTATATAATAGTTTTTATACGTTTATATTCAGTCAATAGCGATGCTTTATCTCTTACCCGCACATAATCCTTATCCTGGCTATGAGTCAGATTGAGCCCAGCTTGTTGCATTTCATACTGCAGCAACTCCAGTAGTATTCCTTCAGCGACCAGTACATCAGCCCCATACAGCCTGCCGGTGTTGGCGCAGGCAGAGGCGAGGTCGGCGGCTAATCGGACGCCGACGAATGTGTTCACTGATAACTCGCCTGTCTCGATTTTGCTGAGCTGTGGGTTTAATGTGGTGTTAATGTTGTATACCACATGTAGATATAAATATAAAAATAAATAAATAAATAAAATATCAAAGGTACAATTCAAAATTCGATCAAATAAGATGTATCTGAGTATGATATATGAGAGATAAGATATCTGGTATGGACTAGGTTTTTTAAAACCATAATTAATTTGTAAGGAAAATATCTAAAAATATTAATCGAATAAAATTACATATACACTGAAACTGAACAAGTTGTTTTCGTCGGTCACCGGTGACCGAAGATTCGTTTTGACTGAATACATTACATATAAGTATATTTTATATTGAAATTTCTGTAACTTACCTGTTTTCTCAATTGGTAGAATGTAGATGTGGTACAATTGAACATATCAGGTTCTTGCCAAGGGACTACTTGGGTTTCATCGCACATTCGAGTCGCCTTTCCACTTGTCCCTAAAACAAAACGTAAAATCATCCTTTACGATTCTATCTTTTTCAAGTATTTTTAGTATAATCTATTTATACATTATTAATTTATATTTTAGAAGTGAAAAAGGTATACTTAATTAAATTGATTTAACTCACCCGCAGGGCAATCGCTAACGGCTTCAATTCCAAACTTGGTCCGCGGCCACCAAACGGCGTGAGTGAAAGACCGAGGGCACCCATCGTACACAACTGTTAAACGTGAATAAAACATTAAATAATATACCTTAATATAGGTTATGGTAATTCTGATTCAAGAAGAGATTTTTAGTTAATCGTCAATATCTGGTAATCGGGCTTCTTCAATAAAGACAACATCCTTAAAGGGCACACAACAGCAAAGTTCAAGTTTGAAATAATTTTACACAAGGTCATTTTAGAATGACTACCATTTTAAGGCCCTTAAGTAATTACAATAGGTATTTTACCTTCGCATCCCGTATTAGGCGCTACCTCAGCATACAGATTGGCACAAGAGTCACAGGCGCGGCCAATGACCCCCTGCCTGCAGTAGCACTGGCCCGAACTTATTTCACACGAGCTGTTGAGAGAGCCGGCCGCATAGCACTGGCATGGTAGGCAGTCGTCGGAACCTTCAGGCTTGTAGTGATTTTCCTGAGGGGAAGACTTAATAAGTATGGTGTACTGAAAAAACTGTAAAATATATTGTAGTTTATTTTTCTATGTGACGATTGTAGAAGACTTTGTCCGTGATGAACTTGAAACACAACTAGCAGAGCCCTTAAAATGGAACTGTTCATAATATAATATCAGTTTACTCAGTACATGGATTATAGAAGATTTCCTCTATTACATATCTATTTTTATCGTAAGAAGACTCGGAAATTTGAGATATTGTAAAATACCTAGAATTTATACTATATGGCGGAGTGAGGGGTAAAGATACGAAGTGGCATACTCAAAATTCGGAAAGAGCCCTCGAAACCCGCCGTGCGTGCAGGGGCCTCTAACCCTCATCTAGTAGTACTTCTTACCTTGCAGTGGCACAGGCCGGTGGTAGCGTGGCAGTGCGGGTGTAGCCCCCTAGTGGCGGCACAGTCGCACGGCCCGCACGTGCCGGCGCGAGCGCCCCACCACCCGCCCGGGCACGACTCCAGCGCCGCGGGGATACAACCCTCACCTGGTGGATATACATTCATTATATTTTGTGTTGTCTTGATAAAAAAAAACTGACTGAAATTTTCCCTGAAAATTTAGCTTACCTACATGCCTTTATAAGTCTTATGAAAAAATATAACAAATTATTATAAAGTTAAATACATATACGAACGAAAAATCTTAGGTGTATTATGTATACCTTCCTTCCTTTATATACTTCCTTTACAAAAATCTCAATCTTCCATAACCTTGCAAAATATTCACTGCACTGTAATACTACCACCAACACTCACCAGTCATCATATACCCGTCGTCACATACACACGTGTAGCCTCTCTCCGAGTTATCCTGGCTGCAGGAGGCGTGCTGGCCGCAGGGCTGCAGCTCGCAGGCGGGCACGCACTGCGGGCCCACGCGCCCGCGCGAGCACTCGCACTCCGTGTAGTCCCAGGACGTTACGCAAGTGCTCTGTGATAAATTAACGTGATATTACGTATGTTACTAGGTGTATATTAGCATTAGTATTATTATTAGGTATGTTGTTAGTTGTTGTTATGCTGACGTTACGCGAGTGCTAAGTACTTAATTAATCCAGGGCAACTTGCGACATCTTTCGTCAGTGAAATAAGTGTTTTCTATAATTTTTTCCTAAGGTTATTTACCTCAAAATAAAGGACTTGTATGAAAACTGAGCAAAGGTAAAAAATACTTATTATTATAATCACGGCAAAATTAAGTCCTAATTCCTCTCGGTTTTTTTTTACAAATACAAATTCAGATTCCATTTCAGTTTCAAGCTACCTCTGAACAAAAAGAAATCAGTACCTATATTTAGAATAGATATATAATTACAACACTTACATATGGTGGACAGATAGACAGCATACAGTCAGCACGAGACTGACATCCGTCCCGAACATTCTCTCTTACTGTAGGCCGATTGAGGAGAGATTGAGCTGTACCCACTCTTACATCCTAAAGAATTGATTGAAAAAGAAAAAGATGTTCATTATTTTTTCGAATAAAAAATCTATTACGTTCTTATACGCATTAGAGTAATTTAAGAATAAAATCGAAAAAAATAATTATGTCTTGTCAGAGTATTAGCCACATCAGAAGCTACATTAATTATACAAATTTCATAGAGATGTGAAATCAAATACACTAACCTGAATACAACCTTCAAAATATCCAACTTCCGACGCCAACAGTCCAGCCGTGGTATCCAGTCCACCAATCAGGATCTTCCCTATATACTGTCCTTGTATCTTATTGGCTAACATCGGCAGTAGTACCGTCCGCAGCCCATAGTCCACGCTGACTGATATATCCGTGCCCAGCCACTTGATCTCAATGCGGTGCCATTCGCCGTCCGATAAAGTTGTTGTTGGTAAGAACATTGATTCACCGTTGTATGCGTAATGGAGGTGACCGGATTTAAGCTACAAGATAATTTTGTGTGTAAGTTTATGTATAAAAAACATGTTAGAAACGAGGAGATAAGGTTGGTTTGACTGTCGTAAAATTATGTTAAAAACTGCCAATCTAATTTGACCATTAAAAAAAGAGGCTTTTTGGAAACTCGAAAATTTGGTAGTTAATTAGGTTGTTTTCAAATGATGGCTATCTATTTTACTTACGTGTTTATCCTATTTTTTGTACTATTTATCTATTTATTAGTGCAACGTAGCAATATTTTGACATATACCAGCGCGATCATTTTAAAAGTTGGAAACTATAAAGGTAACACATCTTATCTATACTAATATTATAAAGCTGAAGAGTTTGTTTGTTTGAACGCGCTAACCTCAGGAACTACTGGTTCGAATTGAAAAATTATTTTTGTATTAGATAGTCCGTTTATAAAGGAAGGCTATATAACATCACGCTACGACCAATAGGAGCGGAGCATAGATGAAAAATGTTGCAAAAATGAAAAACCGTTAAAACTAAAACACGCGAACAAAGTCGCGGGGGACAGCTAGTGTATAATATGATTTACTCTGAAGATATCGTTTTTTTTGATTGATGGCAAGTTCCTATTTAAAAAAAAACGGTTCGTTTTGTTCGTTAGCAAAATGATTCGTATTTCTTTTTAAATATTGAAACCAGGCTTACCTGCATGCATACCGGAGTAGGTATGCATTTAAGTCACAGAGAACACATAAAGTGAGATGGAAGTGGCAAAATTATACTGAAGCTTTATTGACCTGAGCTATTTAAACCTAAAAACCTACCGACCTACTAGTACTTACTACTACATTCTCTTTTGTTTTATTATGAGAATATAGGCAGGTTTTTAGTTTCACATAATATAAGTAAGCGACGATTATTTGCAAAAAGATATACTTATTGGCATTATTAAACAGAGAAGCACGAAAGCTGTTTCTATTTTATTTAATACTAGCAGCCCATCCCGGCTTCGAACGAGTATTTAACAAAAAAATCTAAATTAAAAAATATAATATTGCCTATGTCACCAGGGGATAGTGTAGCTTTCCAACAGTGAAAGAATTTTTCAAATTGGTTCAGTAGTTTCGGAGCCTATTCAATGCAAACGAACAAACAAAAAAACAATCAAATCTTTCCTCTTCATAATACCAGTATAGACTGTACTGGTATAACTCACCGTTATCAATATACTGCTGTTCTGTCCAACTTGTATGGACATGAGGAAGGCGTCTTGCTGCCTGGTCCGAAGCGACAGTGCGTTCAACCACGGCAGTTGTATCGGTCGTAATAGGGGGTTGAACGATAACATGCCGTCGCCACTGAACCTCCACGGAGGTGATGACGCTGCGAATTAGAGCTTTTGTTATGTGGTGTATGTAGCGTTGTTAGATAATAAAATAAATATCATTAATACATAATATCTAAGCCAAATTAATAATTATTAATTTGTAATATAATAATTATTCAATAAACAAATGCTTAAGACTTAACTCATGGTCAGAATTTTTTAACTCAAAACTTAACTAATGACAGTTTATAAAACTACTAAAATATTAGAAGTATACTTACAATCAGCACAATCCTTCCCCGTATATCCTTCAGCGCAATCACACAAGTACGTATCCCACAGGTCTCTACACTCGGCCCCATTATAACATGGAGCTGAACTACACTGCGACCTTTTCTCAGGACAGCCTGCTAGCGTGCCGTTGTCCGCTACGAAGCTGTTCAGGTCTATAAACTTGTGGTCTATGTGTAAGTCTGATATACAGCCGAGGAAGTCTTTGTTTTTGACTTGGAAGCTGCTCGGAATGTTGGGCAGGCCACCGATTTGGAGAGGGCCTGTTAAGTCCAGGAATCTGGAAATAAAATTTATGCGATAATGTGCTTTCGCCTTGTTCTGGTGCAGTTGGGTTCTTAGACATTTTAGAAACATTGCTGTTTTTTTTTCTCGACATACTTGAACATAAGGGCCCATTGCCATGAAACTTATTTTTAATTTCCAGACTTTTAGGTCAACGTGTCATACGTAAAATAGGATGAAACCATAAGTGAGCGACTGGCGAATGGAATTAGACCCTATTTTTAATAATTATATAATTATGATAGTACAAAAATCCCTTGAAAAATTAATGTAATTAAAAAATAATATTCTTACCTATGGCAAGTCTCTGTGGGTATATCGCATCGCGGCGGCAGGACTTTCCTGGAAAAGTTTGCGCATGCGTACTTCACACCAAAGTCCGATGCTCCCGCTAGCGATAGCGCTTTGTCGCATTCATCCAGTATCAAGGTCGCTGTCTAACAAAGGAATAGGTGAATTAGAATCCAATTAATTTAGTATGTTCCAAATTAAAGTAAATACGGTGTGTATTTCTAACGGAACACAAACGCATTCCTTAAGATTGGTTATATAAAATTATTTTTTACATCATGAGCCTCGATTTTACGCTTCTGAAATATTACTATCGAACTTTGTTACTACATTATACTTACTAAATTGACCAATTTTCTCTTGTGATTCCTCCCCACCCTTAAAAGCAACCACAGACAACATAGCCCCTTAAGAACTATAATAGAATACTTACTCTGTTATAATAGTCGATCTCCACGGTATGCCAGTTGCCGTCGGCCACGTTCCCTGCGACAGTAACATCGACTCTGCCGCCGCCGAGGCCGAACGTGAACCTGACGCCCGCGCCCCCCGCGTCCCCCGCACCAGCGCTAATAGTTTCTAGCGCGAGGAAGTCGTGGCGCTCGTTGTAGCGCCCGTTGTACAGGAGCAACCCGTTTGGGGCCTGGGTTGCGAATCTAGAGGGGTAATGGTGAGGTTACAATTTGAGTAAGGGAAAAAAATTAAGTACATAGAGAAGTTCGACTCGCGAAACCACCGCCGCCGCATCAGCTCATGAATAGGGGCTCCTATTGAGTCTGAAACTAGTCGGGCGATCCCGAGAATATACGTGAGTAAATCGTTTTGTTTTAAATAAATATAAATACTCCTCACGAAAGTTATTATACATACATAGAGAAGTACTTAGAAGAACATAAGACAGAAATAAAGTTTTTAAACAGCCACTTGCCTTCGATTTGTGTATATATTTTAAATTCCTCATTATGGCCAAATAGGTAATGGTTTATGTCATAGAGTTAGGGGGTTATAATATTACGACTTTTTCGACAAATGACGAAATACGACAAAGATATGTTACTGGTACACTGAAACATCATTATTAGTTATGTAGTTCGTTTAGAAGACTAAACTATCTACCCTCGTATTACTTGATTTATACGTCATCACTATCACTGAGAAATCCATAAAACTTACTTTTATATACATATTTTTTTTTTAGAAGTAAGTAAGATTTGAGTCAAATTTACATACATAACAAATATGAGCCATCTAAACAGATAAGGATACATCTTAATTAAACTAGATATTTTAGAAAAAATAACTTACTTTAACTTCAAATGCAGTCTATTCCGCCGTTTTAGTCCTGGGAACGTTAGGAACGACGAACTAGGGAAGCTTCTGGCCCTCAGCTCACAGAGCGCTGTAGTATGGTCAGCGTCGATAGCACAGCCTTGACAGACGAACCCTCCTTCGCGGACAGAGACACATTGAGAGCCGCTCCGACAGACAGCCGATTGTGTGGAGCAAGTTGCTAAAGTTAGGACTGTTTCGCAGTTTACACCTGCGAGAAAAGTAGTAATTTAAGTTTAGGATTAGGTAGTCAACATTTATTAATCTCATAAAGTTTTGATTTTTTGAGGACTTAATAGCGCTTAATAGTATTTTTTTTATACAGGGCGTCCAGATACTTTAGTTGATAGATGCTAGATAGATAAATAAAAGAAGACGACAAATAATAAAATGAAAAAAAATCTTTTAACTCGAATAACTTGATCATACCGTTCTAGAATTAGACATTTGGTCACAAAAAATCGTACATGACACTGTATTAATCGTATGTAATAGACCCACAAGAGTTTAACAAGGGTTTTACCTGTATAGCCCGCTGCACAAACGCACGTGTACCCTCCTTCGCGACGCACGCACGTGCCGTTGTTGACGCACGGCGAGGAGTAACATAAGTCCACCTCTGTGTCGCACATGTAGTGTTCTCGGGAACCTGTATATCAGAACAATTAAACATTTATTGCATGTACGATTGACTGCAGTTTAGTGTACAACTCCAAAATGCGAAACTAACTTTAATTCTTTAAGTGGACGGATAGCCGAGTGGTATAGGTGACCACTCCAATTACCATAGTGCGCGACGTGCTGTAGGTTCGATCCCCGCATGGGACAAGCATTTGTGGATCACACAAATGCTTGTTCTAAGTCTGAGTGTTCTTTGTGCATGTGATTTGAATGTTTGTGAAACCCCGCGACAAAAGAATGAATTTTTAAGTGTGGGAGCAGTTTAAAAAATATTTTATATTTATTTTATAGTTATTTATATTAAGTCGAATGAAGATTTTTTTGTAAGGAGATTTTTTATGTGTTTACAAAATAATGACATGACTTGATACGAAGGATCATAAATACTTTTGTTGATATTATTTATAAATTTATTCTATTAAAATATATACGTTAAATTAATATGAAAGTTTCACAAATTCGTAATATTAAAATAAAACTTACCAGTAAATCCATGCGGACATTGACACGTGAAGGTAGTAACAGGATATATAGGCCTGAAGAGCACAGAGTCGCTGTTGATGAAGCCAGAGGCGTTCCCAAACTTGAGCACCGTGAGGCACTCCTCGTAGTTGAGGCACGGCTCGTGCACGCATATGTTGTCGTCGAACGGCAGCACCTGGTGGAAGCAATAATGTGTTAATTGACATATTATTTATAGTCTTTGTTATCCCGCTAGTGGTTTCTTTTTCTTACTTTTGTTCATGCGTCATGAGCATACATTTGAAGAAAGTATATATCGTGAAAGTATTTAGATTGACAGATAGACAGAGATATTTTCGCATTTATAATATTAGTAAGGATTATTATAAAGAGGTTAAGTTTGTAAGTTTTTTTGTAGGTAATAATCTCTAGAACTACTAAACCGATTTTGATAATTATTTTACTAGTAGAAAGCTACATTATTTTTGAGTACCATAGGCTATCGCACTCAGGGATTGGGGCATAGGATGAAACCGCGCCTCCACTTCTAATTTATGGAATACCATGAATTGGAATATATTATGTCTCCTGTAAAAAATATGCATGAATAAATCAGGTGGTCCCTTGCCTGTACAGTAGCCAGCCGGGCCAGCGTGGCACGGTGCAGGTAGACGCGCTCGCGCAGGTGCGTGGGCGAGTAGTGCGCGCCCGCCGCCAGCTCCGCCTCGGGCCGCCGCGCGGAGAACGACACGTTCAAGATGTTGCCTGTTACGTCCGTGTCGTCCTAACAAGCAACAAAATATGTAAGAGGACTTTTCACAAAGCATTTGCCACCTGTCTAACGTTGATTAAATGCACGCTTTGTGAATCGACGTCGATGGTTTAAGCAAAACAGCTTAATCATGACCATGCACAGTGTAGTCGACAGTGGTATCCAGCTTCTCAGGGACTATAAGGAATAAGTATGGGATAAGTAATCTTCTGCTTGTGTGCTGTTGCATTACTGATTTATCTAGTAATAAGTTCAAATGTGAGTTCAAAGATGATCGTGACTGTTATGCATATGTTAAAAATAATAATTTTGAGTATAATTTCACTATAGATAATTTTCTGGGTGTATGCGGTACCTTCGTTGTCACTGATTCCATAACAAGTGCTTTAGCTACTTACTTTGATTTAGAGCAGTGTATGTGATGTTGAATTAAGAACACATTGCGGTAAAACCCCTAGCAGTATATAATATAATATAAACCCCTGAGTAGGTTTTTTTTCATACTCGACTCCACTCGTAATCTTTCTTATTGCCCTAATACATAGATAAATAAATCTCCATTTATTACCTGTACACTAAACACGTATATATTCTCTTTGGGACACGGTATAATGGCCGCCAGCCCGTCTATGAAGAAGCCGAGGAGAGGCGACAAGAACTGCTCAGCCGTCATGTCGTTCAGTCGTACGGTGATGGAGTTGAACAACATCTCCTCTGTGATCAGGCGCACGGAAAGCTGCATCATCGCTTTCACTTCGTTAACACCGTCTGTTGAATGAATATTTAATGTTTTATTATTTGATATACTTATCTCTGACATGGCGCTACAGAAAAACATTTATATATTAGAGAAAAACATAGTCTTGAAATAAGAATCGAAACGAAAAAAAATATACGAGTTGTGGCATTGGAAACCTGTGCAGAATTTGGGTATAAAGTAGGTAAGTACTAAAAGACGAAACAAATTCAATTTTATTTAATGTGTTTTTTTATTGATAAATTTAACAAAAGCCTTTTTTTCTGGAGTAGAATATTAACTTTCGAATCGTTGTGTTGCAAAAGTATAAAAATTTGTTTATTGATCATCCAGTATAGCATTTTGAAGAAAAATATGAAGTTTACAATATAAATATTATATCAATTTAAATCAAATTTAATAGCTCCCTCCCAAGTCCTGCAACAATATCTTCTTAATTTTATCGCTAGAAATAAGTTCTTACCTGTTACTGATATCTCCATGGTAGCCAACTTAGGTACATTCGTGTTCAGTTGAGGTGATAGAGTCATCTCGCCAGTTGTTTCGTTGAGAAGTACCAGGTTGGCGTTGTTGCCCGATAGAATACGGTATTGAAGCTGAAATACAATATAATTTAGAATGCTTTCAATGTAATTTAATTCTAATTTTGAAGTCGATTTTCAGTGCGCGACCGACTGTCAGTGCGTACGTCAGTCGATTCATAGCAACGATGATACGCGCATCCGTGGTCCATCGGTCGATGCAGTACTAAACGCGCTCATTTATTTCCATAGTGTCGACCGATGGTTTGCGTGTGGACGCGCTCGACTGACGTTCCGTATACGCAATATACGCGTGCTTACAGTCAGTCCAGCACTGTAAGCTTTTAAGAATTTTCATATAAATGACAAGCGCGACTGATGTACGCACCAACGGTCGTTCGAGCACTGTAACTCGCCTAACTATAAATATTTCAAGGTGTCTCAAACTGATGATCAAGTTAAGTCCCAAGATGTTATTTAAATATATGTACATACATATTTTCGTAAGATAATCGCAGAAAATCTTCAACATATTTAGTTATTTCCCTGGGTTTTTTGATGAAGAGTGTTATTTTATTATTTACCCATCATAACGCCAGACTTCAGAAATTAACCAGTACTCTACACCTACCAGGTCAGTGAATTTAAGGATATGGAAACTCTCTTCAAAAATAACACGTAAATGAAATAAAGCAAGGAATAAAAAAACCCATTCCCACCTTATCAGTAACATCAGCATCATAAGCCGGCACCCTGCCGAAAGGCCCCACAGGGAAGCAGTCCTTATAATTATTGAATATAATCTGGAAGTCCTTCATCATCGGCGCGTTATCATTAACATCCGTCACCAGTATCTCCACTCTGACGTCATTCCATAGCGGCGGGCTGGCTGCACGGATTACCAGCTCGTACTTCTTGCGAGGACTTTCGTAGTCAAGGTCCACCATGGTGACTAGTTCAGCTTTGTCGGAGCCTTGGCGGGTTTCAAGGGAGAAGCTGTTTGAGTCATCGCCTCCTGAGGGTAATAAAATCACATAATAGGAAGTTTGATGTTGTGTTTTTTGTATTTAAAAGCTTTTAGAGCTTAGTGACATTCGATTGTAACCATAACTTTTGCTAAGAAAACTGGAACTGTTGGAAAATACATAATGAAAAGTAAGAACTCGAATATAATCATAAGTTGTATGCCGATTAAAATTTTGCTAGATGACCGGTATTTGTTAAAAATAACCTCTTAAAACTTAAATAAATAGAAGATTAAACACAGATACAAACTTGTACCAAAATGGTTTTTTCACAAATTTTGTAACATTTACCTAAGATTATGCAAAAAAGGTTAAAGTTTGCATAAAAAACTCTCTTACCCTTTATAGAATAATGTACAACAGCGTTAGCGCCCTCATCAGGATCATGAGCGTATATCTCGCCGACCGTGGTACCGATGGGACTGTTCTCAGGAATGTAGAACGTGAGGCAGTCGCTCTCAAACACCGGCGGCGAGTCGTTGATGTCTTCGACTTTGATGTGGACTATCACCTGTAATAGTGTTTTAGTTTAGTGATCTATTAAACAGGGTATAGCTGGAAGATTGCTTTACATGGCTGTTGATTCTTCTTATGTGTACCTATATATTTCTATAGAATGGTGAATTATTTTATATGCTAAAGACAATGCTTCATTTTGTATATCGATAGGAATGCTCAGGTTAAACATGTGATTACATATATTGCCCGTTTGTAGCTTTTAGGTCATGAGCACAGAAGCCTCTTACTGTAGATGTGTTTCAGTCTTCAGTCTATTTTCAGTTATGTATTACTTAAACAAGTGTTTGTTTTACATTAAAATATCTTGAATAGAAAATACAACAGTGTACTTTTATACAATTTCATTTTTTTTTAAACTACAATTATATATTTTTTTTCGACTTACCGTAGAACTTAAGGGTGGGGACCCACCATCAATCGCCAGCGCCTTCAAGTCATACGTAGCAACTGACTCCCTGTCTAAAGCCTTGTTGGTCCTAATGACCCCAGAGGCGGGGTCCACCACAAATGACCCCTCTTCACGGTCCCTTGGCTCCAGTTCGTAGTGCACTCGACCGTTGAGGCCGACGTCAGCGTCCGTTGCACTCACTTGTGTTACTGAGGTTCCTGTTAAATAATTAAGTTAGTAAAAACTGTGCCAAACGACTTGCTAGACTTGCTAAACGTTGCTTAGGACAGATTTTATTCAAAAAGATAGATTACAATTAAGTTAGGCTAAATGAAAACAGATTGTTAAAGATTACTTTATGAGTATTTCACCTTAAATGCTTAATTGGTCCCACTACTAATTTACCCCCTATAAGACCAATAACTTTAGGACTGTACACATTCTACTCAAAAAAAATTGCTGCTTATATATCAAACCCTATTAAAAATCATACATACCAACTAAAGCATCCTCCATAATAGTAGCAGAGTATAATTGTTGTTTGAACACCGGCGCGTTATCATTTACGTCTACTACGGATATCTCGACGTCAGTCGTGTCTGATAGGGACGGTACGCCGCCATCTCTTGCTGTTACTGTTAGTAGGTATCCTGGGAAAGACAAGAATCATGTAGTAAACTGTATCATGTACTTCAGAAAGCCTAGAATATTTATAAAATATTTATGTGTAAGTATACAAGGTGAGTTTTTTGTCGTTGTACAAACGAAAATGACTTCTATATTGGTAACAAAAACGATTAGTTAAAAACTCAAAAAACACAAAACTCATTTTTGGCAAGCAACTTGAACTATAACCAAATAGATTCTGACAGTTACGAAAAAAAAAACATGCATTGAACATGTGATTGAACAGTTTTACATAATACGAACAGAAGAAATCAATAAAAATACGGAATGTTAACTTTAGTAATTTAGTAAATTACTGCAATTAAAAGAATGTTCCGAATTAGTTTTAGGATATTATTAACAATTAAAATTAATTTAAACCTTTAAAAACTTACCACTCATAGATTCTCTATCCAGCAGCTTGTTGGTCGTGATGGCGCCAGTCTGCGGGTTAATGATGAACTCCTGATCGTGATGAGCCACTGCCTCATTAGATATTTCGGAACTGAGGCTGTACGTGATCTGTGCGTTTATTCCCACGTCGCTGTCAGTCGCTGATACTACTAGGACTGTAGTGCCTACGGGAGCATCTTCGAACACCTAGAGAGGGTGTTGAAATTATTAGGGATATGTATGTTTGACAATGGGGTCGATATATCTAGGTATGAAAAGTTAAAATGTTATTAGTCCGTCAGTTAGATAATAAAAAAAACATTAGACACGTTTTTTTTTTTAATAATTTAACACTAATTAGATATGCTGATAAAGTTCAGGAGTGGGGGCTAATGATGTCATGCTTGCACACAAAACGGTCGAAATTGTGCCAAGGGTGTTTTTAATATCGTGCGGATTTCATGATGAATCCCGCACGCAGAAAATTTCACGCCGCGTGAAACCCGATAGCCGCGTGCGTATTCTACGTATTAAAATAAATACTTGTATGAAAAGGACATTTGCTGGGCTTACGCATGCGGGGCAATCCCGCACGCGTGATGAAATCCGCACGATATTAAAAACACCCTAATATGTCACATTTCAATCAATGAATCGTCGTGAGTTTTTGGTTAGGTAAAATACGAGTCTAAAATTTTAATAATACCTCTCACGGACATTATTAAAAACACGTCATTACCCCATAGCATTTCATAAAAAAAAACACGTGTGAATAGGAAAAAACAATAGACGAACGGTAAATAAACAAGTGCACGTTGAATTTAGAAAAAAATTAAAAGAAATTAAATGGCAGTCTAAAAATAATAATATAAATAATACCATAGTACATCTTTTTTCACATGTTTTTGTTGTGCGTACCTTCGTGAATAATTAAATAATAACTGATAACAGAAGAAAATAAAATTTAGGTACCTACTGCATAATCTAAAATCTATTATGTAAATCTATAGATATCCAAAATAAATTGTACATTTATATATATTCATATATTATGAGCCTTGCGGCGGTTAATCCCACTTTAGATATTAAATACTTTTTGCGCAAGTTAAAGCACATAAATTAAGTACCTAAATTACTTTTACAAGAACCTTTTGTTGTTACAATCCCTAGATACTAGTAAAATTCTAACTCAAACGTTAAATTCAGATAAAGTTTTCCCTCGACGATAACCTGTGTAGATAAAGAGTATTGGTTTAAATGTTTTAGGAACAGTTATGAATAGCAATGTGAATTTTATATTATTTTCATATGCTTAATAACCCGTATAAACATGACTTCAAAATAATAAATGAAGATCTTAATTTAAATATCATAAGACGAATATTTTTAAGTTGACAAATAAAAAAAAAAGCGCGATTTTCGTTTTGCTCACAAAGGTGCTTTTTAAACGCTGCTATACAACTGTTATACAACATTATTAAGTATTACTAATTTTATATTCTCTTAAATGATATTCCATCGAATGGGCCGCAAGGCCGCCCTTTGTATCGCTGTTTATGTATGGTTTTCCTTTTCATGTTTCCTTTTGTTTACGGTGTACAATAAAGATAATAGAAATAATTTTGTGAAAACTCTTTACATATCTATATATCAGATTCCAAATAAATATGTTCGGATTACATAGTGAGTTTGACTTCGTGTGTGCGGAGAAATCAGGCCGCATTTTCCACCAAGTTTCCGGAGAAGGCTAAAGTGTCCCAAGCACTTGTCTCACTTGTCCCTAGATAGTGACATTTCTACAAGCAGTAAAGCCGATCGGATCGCTTAAATGTATGGAAATGACAAGTCAATTCACGCGAATTATCGAAAAGCAATGTAATTTTCAGACATTATTTATTAGAGCGATTTCTATAATCGTTAACGCTTGTCGAAATTTTTCTTGTCTTGGGGGTAGAGTCTCGAATATTAGATTTTTTAATTTAAGATATATTAACTAAACTGACAATAATCTACTTCTCAATATTTTATTGAGAACATAACATTTACTTACCGAAGCAGTATACGGAGCATTTTCAAAGACAGGCGCGTAGTTATTAGCGTCAGTAATATTAATATGGACCATCGCGGTGTCACTTCGGCCGCCGCTGTCCGTCGCGGTAACTGTCAAGACGTATCTTTTCTCTTGCTTGAAGTCCAAAGGCTGGGCCACAGTGATAAGGCCGCGGCCGTTCTGCGAGGTGATGGAGAAGCGGCCGCGAGTGTTGCCGCCTGTGATCTCGTAATGTAGCCTGTAGAGAAGATTAAGTTTATTCACATTTTGCTTAGAAGGATTTATAAAATTGTAATCGACAATAGTGCCTAATTGAATATTAATAAATTTTAGATTCGCAGCTCAAATACCGTCCGTTACATTTTGAGCTATATTCATGCCACTATTTCTCTGGAATATTCTATTGCTATTATGTTAAATATTCAATCAGTTTGTATAATGCATACAGATAAATATTATTATTTATTTAATTTGATATTTGAATTACCAAAAAATACGATCAATCCACCGTAGGTCAGAGTCCTTGTCGTTAAACATATTATGTGTGATGATGTACCTACTTATAACAAATTAAATTTTGTACGACAAAATGTTGCATTTTCTTTCACACCACTATAATTTCATGATATAAGGTGTAGAAATTTTAGCGGTGTGACTAACAGGAAAAAAAAATCCTAATTGTCACACTGGTGTGACAATCTGGTGTGACCAACAGGATCGCCTTCTCTTCTTGCAACCTATCACCCATTAGGTACCTGTTATCCTCATCAGCATCAGTTGCAGTGAGCGTCACAACAGGCGTGCCCGGAGGCTCGTCCTCAGCCAGCTCCACCTCGTATTGTGGCGGTGAGAACACTGGGTCGTTGTCGTTCACGTCTTGTACAACTACCGCTACGGAGGCTGTCGCTGAACGTGGTGGCGTGCCGCCGTCGGTAGCTGTCACCTGAATGAAAGAATACGAATGTTATACTGTCTTAGGGGAAAATAAAATAGATCGATTAAATTTTTTCGTGTATGACGTATTTGCTACAATACTTGGAAGGCTGAGAGCTTTTTTTAATAACACTTATATGCCGCGGCCGACGGCCGACTTAAACGTCCACAATGTGCAATAATTGCTTTGAAAATTGCGAAAGAAGGTATGAATGGAACACTTGTTTTCACTACTTCACGCAATTATAACTAACTCAGGTTATATTTTATAACTAACTCAGGTTATATTTCGATTTAAAAAAAGGAATTAATAGAAAATACAACCCTTTATTATTTAAAGGATAACGGTTTACTTTTGCAGAATATTTGGAAACGCCCTACTTTTTCCAGATTCATAATAGGGATGTTTCCTGGGTATGAAAAGTTAAAATCTATTTAGTCCGTCAGTTAGATAATAAAAAAATATTAGACACGTATTTTTTCTTTTATCAAAACAATAAAAAAATACAAAGATACACCGCTTTAAAGTTTCGGAGTGGGGGCTTATGACGCCACGCCTCGCTAAAAATCGTAGCGAGGAGTGACGTCACGCGTAATTTCCGTTCTCTGTATTTTGATCATTTTTTGTTTGCAGGAAAAAAGAAAAAATACGTGTCCAATAAAATTCATTAATCTACAAGACGGACATTAAAAAAAAAATAGGAAACATGCCTATTATTAGTACTTCAAGCACATACCTTAATTATCAACCTATCTTCATTCGCCACTTACCGTGAGCTGATACTTCGCCTGCACTTCCCTGTCCAGTTGTGCAGAGGTATAGACCCAGCCGGAGCGAGGGTCGATGCTGATGGGCAGGTCGTTGTTGTTGTTGTATTCCTTGTCTGATAAAGTGTAGGTTATCTCTGCGTTCATCCCCTCGTCCGCATCGTACGCTTGTACCTGTAAAACGTAATATGAATAAAATTAATCTGCAAAAATGTGACTGGCCTGTTGGTTTTAGTGGTTAGTGACCCTGACTGCTGAACCTGAGGTTGTGGGTTCGATTCTCACCCAGGAAAAATAATTGTGTGATGAGCATGATCATTTGTTCTGTGTCTGGGTGTAATTTATCTATAATACGTATGTATTTAGAAATATATAAGTATGTTTATCAGTTATCTGGTTGCCATAATACAGGCTCTGCCTAGTTTGGGATCAGATGGCCGTGTTTGAATTGTCCTAAGATAAAAAAAATAAATAAAAATAAAATAAAAGCTATATAAATAAAGTGCGCAACTGGATTATAGGTAGAAATGAGGATCATAACTTATCTCAATAAAAGATAAGCTTAAATAGATAGGTATCTATGTAAGCCGTCTGATAAGTACACAAACTAGAATAACTTAGGTAACTTCTACTAGTTTGTAAGCTTATCAGATAAAGTTATTTACAAAGATTTGATTGCTTAATTTTTGTCTAAACGAATCGTCCAAAAACCACCAATTTATTACGAGTATTAAGATTAATCTAAGGATTTAGTAAAAGTAACAAACTCAGTTTGAAACCACCTGTCGTTTAGCGCAAAGTTTAGTGTTAGTCCTTTGCGCTAGATGGCAGTGTCAGTCGTAAGTTCTGAATAGGCTATTTGACAGATTTATAATTTCTATCTTGAATTACTTGGTTACGGTTAAGAATTTAACCCATAAAATTTTTTCAAAAAGAAATTACGTATTTCGTAAGAAAATTGCAAATAAAAATTCAAAATTCAAATAAGCCGCCGAAACGCTTTATTCAAACAACAATATGTTTACGCGCGGATGACGTCATTATAACATTAGCCAATCCGGGTCGTTTCTCAATGTGTGGCGCGAGAAACAAATAGCCAAACATATTTTTGTGTTTTTGGATATATTAATTGTTTTAATTTTTAATAAAAATGATGTGATTCACATGAAAAACTCTCATTTTATGCATTTAAAGCAAATAATCACAAAAATATTCATAGTGTCAAATAGCCTATTGCAAATAAAAATTCAAAATTCAAATAAGCCGCCGAAACGCTTTATTCAAACAACAATATGTTTACGCGCGGATGACGTCATTATAACATTAGCCAATCCTGGTCGTTTCTCAATGTGTGGCGCGAGAAACAAATAGCCAAACATATTTTTGTGTTTTTGGATATATTAATTGTTTTAATTTTTAATAAAAATGATGTGATTCACATGAAAAACTCTCATTTTATGCATTTAAAGCAAATAATCACAAAAATATTCATAGTGTCAAATAGCCTATTAAACAATCATCATACAAAGTTATACACTGGTACTATATAAACAATTACAACGTACCTAATCTTTAAACAAATTATTTTTTATATATATGCTTTTAATTGTTAACAGTTTGCAGCCTATAAAAAAAATTGTGTAAAAGCTTTATTTAACAAAAATAAACTGTAAAATATAGAAATCCTTTTCATGGCATAACCTTTATGGTCTTATAATTTCCTACGCCTTATAAAAGCGGACATTTTGATAAAGAAAGGCGCGAATTACCGTTAACATTGTATTCTTTATGACGTAATAAACACGATAGTTTATTAACACTAAATATTTTATACTGGCAAGCTATGTTAACAGTTTACGCTAGGAAGTTATTAAACAAAAGTTATCTACCTATTGTATCACAATCTTAGTTTCAATAGCGTTGAGGTATAAGTATATTATATAACTAAAAAAAAATGCGTTTTTTTGGATATAGTGTAAGAAACACGTCTTCAAGAAACATGGCTTTAAAGTGAGCACTCGAAATTCACTCGCCATTTGATTCTTAGAAAAAAAGAAACTTCGTAATATTACTGAAAAATTAGTTTGATCAAAGCTGTTTAATGACCAATTATAATTATGTCATAACTAAAGCTTATTATTAAAGATGTTAAAATATACTTTTATATTTAAATTTATCTATAGCTTACACGAACACATTTCAATATTTCTAGCAAACTAGTTATAAACCCATCAAAATCGGTTTCTTAATTAGCAACATATTAATAATCTATCCACAGCCACAGATAGTTTTCCCTTCCCTATTTCTGCCAGAGATAGATTAAAAATGAGTACTGTTTCTTGTAAGATAAATCAACCATGGATCGGTAATTGATTTCTTAACGCTTTTTTTTAACGAGCCTTGGATATTTTTTTTTGGCAGACAACGTGTGACTGACAGCGTTCAAACACTTAATAACGACCTAATTACCTATAGACCTTATTACTTTCATAGCAAATTTATAACTTACCCTGACTATACTGTATCCAACCGCTACATTTTCACTGACGGACTCTTGGAACAGTGAGGTGTAGAATCTAGGCGCGTTGTCGTTTACATCCTTCACGTTCACCAGCAGCTGGGTAGTGTTGGACCTGGATGGACTGCCTCCATCTGTGAAATGACCACGATATTAGGGGTGTCGCTTTATTTTTGTACAAAAACTTGTACTAGATCAATTGCTCATATAAAATAGAATATCATCGGGTGACGGAAATCTGTGTCAGCGTACATAAAGATATATAGAGAGATTTATGATTACTTTAAGATATATTTACAAAAAAAAAATGATAAAAGCTATTTGCGTCTTTTTTTCTTTACTTAGTTCAACAAGGTCAGTTACCTATACGTATAAAAAACCCTTTATACAGAGTGTTGCCGAAGGGGTATATACGTTCAAAAACGGTTAAGAGTACATCTCGTATAGAGTAATTTTACAATATTTTAGCTCAAAATTAGTTAAATAATTGATATCCAATTTTTCGAACCAGTAATTCGACACCAAAAATAAAACTAGATCGTAGACGCGATGTATCTTAACATTGAGCGAGTAAAGTAATAAAATATTGACCCTCGTAATGCGATTGTTATGATTTTTAGTGTCGAATAAAGTAGATGCAAAAAATTTAAACTAAATAATTTTTAGCTGAAATTTTGTAAATCGACCATATACTAGATGTACTCTTAACCCCTTTTGGATAGATATACCATTTTGGTAACATTCTGTATATGTCTTACATTGTCAATACATTTTCCTTTCATTTTCAGTTCAAACTTAACCTGTTCCTATCGGAAAACAAGTGATAACTATACAGAATGATTTAAGTGTATACTTAAAAAGTCTTGTAACATACCTTGAGCTCTAATCACCAGTCGATAACTCCTGACTTGTTCGTAATCTAGTGGTTTAACTAGCGATACATCTCCGCTTAAACTATCTATCGAGAATTGCATCTGTGTGTTCCCTCCGATTATCGCGTAACGTATTGCTGCGTTCGAACCGACGTCCGCGTCCGTAGCTCTGTGAAAAGCAGCAATGGATTAGGAACTATAAAACGTATCGTAATGTTCAATGTTTAGTTATTAATGAGCGTTTAAAGGCCACGATCCGTTTATTAGATTGGCGTTGGTTATTAAACTAAGTGGCGGGAAAAGTTTCTTAGAAGATACCTACCGAAATATAAAAAATATATTACAAAATGTTTTATTTTTCACTTTCGGTTATCGAAAGAAATAGAAAGTGATGTATAATCTATGTTAATAGTGAAAACCTTTGTCATTGTGCTTTGATTCATTGTTGTAAGCATTTCTGGAACATTAACTTTAATAGTAGGCCAATCTTATCTTGTAGTGGATAGAAGTTACGCTTACTCATAGTGAGTGTGGTTTGTGAATTTGAATTCATTTAAATATTTACAGATAATTCTTTTACTTTTCTTCTCAATGTAAATTTTTTTTTTATAATATTAGTCAGATATATACATATCTGACTAATATTATAAAAAAAAAATTTGGACGGATGTTTGTTACATAGATAATTTATTACTTAAATGAACACGCATACGTTCCTTTTTTCATCATCATTATCATCATTTTTCATCAACGCGCGGCTGAAACCGCGGATCGCACCCAGTTATCATGCTATTGCTTTTTTTTTCTCAAACAAACCCGCATTTTAAAAATATAGCACTAGCTTAATTAAGCTTTCCCTCCAATTTCCAGCATTAGCTATTAAATAATGAAACTCATAATTAATACACGTAAAATAATCAAACTAAACCTACACAAAACTAAATGTATTAACTGTATTTAATACCAAATTCAACAATAATAATAAATCTACTCGGAATTGTGCTAAAATATAAATTTCTAAAAGGTCTTTACCACAATATTGGTATTAATATGAAATATCGATAGTTGCAGTTGCCACTAACAATAAATAGGAACGCTTGGCTTTTACAACAATTCCTATAACGATTTATGGAGATACAAATTTGAAAGCCAGACGGTGCTTGGTCGCAGGAATATTGCCAAGTTAAGAAAAATACGACTCTATAAAACGTCTATTGAAGTTATGAGAGCAATCGGTGGTTGGAAAGATTTGTAAACAATAAAGTTTCTGATTTTGTTTACATAAATAACCGTCAGCTCTTACAAATTTTATTAGATTTATAAATAATTTAGTAAAATAATTATAACTAGGATGGTTTTATAAATCTAGAGGAATCGTGTTAACTATATAGATGCCAAAAGGTAAACGCAAAAATCCGCCGAAATCTGCATTAGATACTTCAGCTATTAAACAATAAATCATCAAAACGCATCAAATCTTTTTCTAACCAGAATAAAATTTTATGCTTATTACTGTGAAAATCCGACACGACCGGAGAGAGATTAGGTGCAGGACCAACGGCTTTTACGTACTTTTCGAGGCACAAGGTGTAAACACCGCCTAACTTCCTGATTCGAGCTGTATAGTATTTAGAACCCGAGACTTTGAGCACGGCAGTCGCGCTTGCGACCACTAGACCAGCAAGGCGACTTCTAAGTTGTCTTTCTAATATATAAAATTATCGTGTCACAGTGTTTATACCAAATGTGTACACATGTGTTGTTACCAAACTCCTCCGAAACGGCTAGACCGATTTTTATGAAATTTTAAACGTAGAAAAGTAATGGGTTCAAAGTGAAGGGTAACTTACTTGATCCTAGCAATGATAGGGTTATCGTTAACACTGATGTCTTCGTCCACTGTCACCGTGTACGTCTTCTCACTGAACTGCGGGTAGTTGTCGTTGTCGTCCATTATGTTCACGTGGACTGTCGCACTGGTAAAAAAAATGGAGAAATTAATGAACATATTCCCCTATAGAACATAGTATGTTTGTAAGTTCCGAGTATTGAGAGAAAGTCGATTGTCTTTTGTCACTTATGTATTCCTTTTAAATAAATACATTTTAATGGGAATTAAAAACCAATTAGCCAAGTTTCTAGTTCATCAACTTTATAGTTTTGTTTTTATAAATTGACTGCACGGATAGCCGAGTGGTGTCACTACGCTAACTACCACTGCGTGCGGCGTGCTGCGGGTTCGATCCCCGCATGGGACAGTTATTTTGTGTGATCCACAAATGCTTGTTTCAAGTCTGGGTGTTCTTTGTACATGTGATTTGAATGTTTGTGATCCCCCCACGAAACAAAGATTAAATTCCTTAATGCGGGAGTCGATTTAAAATAAAAATTATGGAAAGGTTATCCTTAAAAAGTTTGCAGAAAAAAATCTACTTTAGACGTTCAAGAAATCACGTTTAAGTAAATTCAACTCACCCACTAATTAGTGTATCTACAAGTAATAACTATTCACAGTACATGTACATACAATATACATATATTTGACATACCTACTACACGAACTAAATGCGATGACGTATTTATGGAGCAGGCATACCTAACAGTAACTAGTCAGCCGCGTAATTACTAGCTAATAATTAATCATGATTGCCCGAAATTTGCTCGAGTTCTGTGTAATTTCCATCACAATTGTGTCAAGTATACGCTTTCAAGCATACGTAATTTATTAAAGGTTGTGTGTTTTAGACTTAAGAAGGCAATATGTATATCTTACTTATTAAAGGTGGGATGGAAAGGTAAACTAGAGTCTTGGTATTTTATTCCGGTTTTTTTTTACTTATTGACTCATCATCATCATCAGCCTATGTTCGTCCACTGCTGGACATAGGCCTCTCCTATGGCACGCCACTGAGCTCGATCTTCAGCTATTAATATTGACTTTTTATGCCATATTGTTTTATATATAGAGCTTTATAGCTCTAAGATGCAGAATATCTTTAATAAACAACAACCAATAATAATATTAACTTAACTTACATCTGAAAGCGAGAAAACTGAAAGCCGACCCCAACCCAGCTTGAAAAGAGGCTGGACAGAAGAAGAATCTCTCCCCCATTTTTTCATCTATATGTTTATATTCGCCAAGGACCTATTTAAGTTATGCTGATGTTCCTAAACGTTACCTGAACAATACTTTTCTTTCCTACTTGAGTACACTTTTAAAAATCAATATTATATAAACATGTACTCACGTGCTAGAAAGTCTATCAGACACAGGACTGGCCTGATCAGTGGCCTTCACGATCACCGTATATCTGGCCACCTTCTCCCTATCGAGTGGAGCTCTAGTCAGCAAGGCCCCACTCCTGCCGTCGATCCGAAACACGTCCTGGCTGTCAACTTGATCCGTATTGTCGATGGAGTCGTTCGAGTCTTCGGGATTTAGAGTCTCAGCTGTTACTGATTCTATTGAGTATTCCACCTGCAAAACAGTTTCAGTTAAGGATGTGATTTTGAAGTGATTTTGTTGCATAAGTGATGTTTACTTTGTTTTCCTAGGTAGCCTAAGTAAGTATTTCTGTCGCACTGCAGGGCAAAGTTACTAGTTTATTACTTAAATTGTTACACATTTTATTTGTATTATACGGGGTCTTATCAAAAGGTTGTTAGTGTTGTATTATACAGGGTGTTATCAGAAACTTTCTTTACACTTATATTCTAGTAGCTATATACCTCAGCATTCTTCCCGATGTCCTGGTCAGTGGCCTTGAGGGTAAGGACGGTGGTCCCGGTACTCGCGCCCTCTCGTACTGAAGCCTCATATTGTTGCATCTCAAACACCGGGGAATGGTCGTTGCAGTCTAGTACGTTAATCTAGTGAACAATATTTGTAGTATAAAGTAAATCTATACTAATATTATAAAGCTGAAGAGTTTGTTTGTTTGTTTGTTTGTTTGTTTGTTTGTTTGTTTGAACGCGCTAATCTCAGGAACTACTGGTCCGATTTGAAAAATTCTTTCAGTGTTGGATAGCTCATTTATTGAGGAAGGCTATAGGCTATATAACATCACGCTACGACCAATAGGAGCGGAGCATAAATGAAAAATGTCGCAAAAATGAAAAAATGTTGAAACTGAAACACGCGGACAAAGTCGCGGGGGACAGCTATATTTTATAATATGACATTAAACATAACATAATATTACGGCTGTTACTGAACGAAATGTTTAGTTTTCGGATAAAAAGCAACGCAGGCTCGATTTAATTTTCGAAAACTAATGTTATAAACGAGATAAAGTTGCGAAGGACAAACTACATAAACCGGTTAAGTACATCAATCAGCATTGCAAATTCAATGCCCTAAATGTCTAACAAAGTTTCTTTAAATAACTTAATTCTAAGTAGCCCTATTACAGCACCAATACAGTTCTAAGTATCATTTGACGCAAAGCTATACCCAGCTGTGGGTTATATAAAGGCCGATGATAAAGATGATGGTTACAGTTATTTAAAACAAAACGGTTTACTCACGTATATTCTCGGGATCGCCCGACTAATTTCAGTAGTGTCAGTCAGTGGTGTCGCGACCACCGCCGCCGCGTCAGCTCATGATTAGGGACTCCTATTGAGTCTGAAACTAGTCGAGCGATCCCGAGAATATACGTGAGTAAACCGTTTTGTTTTAAATAATTATGAATACTCCTCATGATAGTTATTAAGTTGATGGTTACCGTGTTTATTAAAACTTACTTGTAGGGTAGTAGTACCACTTCTAGGAGGGAAAGTATCATCCTGAGCCACCACTCTGAAGTAATGCACGTCAAGTCGTTCCCGGTCCAGGCGCGCCTGCGTGGTGACCACCCCAGATCTGGAGTCCACGGCGAACATGCCAGCTGACCGGGAGTCTAAGAGACTCGACATGGAGTATGTTACTGGACTGTTTTCTGGATCCCTAAGAAAAAAAATAAGTTTATATTTATTTATTTATTTACATAAATAAACGCAGTTTAACACTTATTAAAAGAGTACCAATAAAATCACATATTTATAGTATATACAGCATGCAACAAAAACCCTGTCATGAGTATTACTCGGCATCGCTCTGCGTACACATATACGTAACTATTGAATGGATTTGAGATTATTAGTTTTCCTCAGTGAATATAATTAAATTAAAATAAATCAGATCCAAGGCAACACTGATTGTACGACAAAGTTCACGTGTACTACCTACAGTACGTTTCACAATCACGCTTTAATTAACCGGGAATAAAAAGTATTTGGTTACCGGTATTCCGTTAAACAAATACTGTTTATTTATTGAGGTATTTCTCAATACATCATTAATTGCCTTGTGCAATAAGGCCGCCTTTTGTACATATTAGTAACCATACTACTCTAGTTTATATTTTATTTCATTATACATTTATGTACAAAAAAGAATAAATAAATATAAATAAATCATTACTTAATATTTATTTTTTATTTATTTATTTTATTTTATTACAACGGCTTTATCAAAACCAATTATAGTAACTAAAACTATAAAAGAGACACTAATTATTATAACATAATAAAAACATTATATAAATCATAGATATAAATTAATGTTTGTAATGTCAAACGGTGACAATATAAATTAAATAGTAAAAATAATACGCCTTGTAATTTATGGAGTGAGTTCAGTAATATGTCTGTGGGCACAAAATACATGAGGGTAGCAATTTAAGAATGCTGAGAGCACACGTTTGCTTACACGCGTTATTCTGCGATTTGTCGTACGTGAATAACTTCGGGAAAGCGCTTAAGTACTAAGATTTTTCTTATTCGATACTAATGTTACGAGAAATTTCATCTAATTTCATCTTTATTTATTGTACCTACATATTACGATTTAAATTAAATGGAGGCTAATTCTATCTAGAATATTTTATTCCAAATACATGCGAACTCTACTTTAGTATTACATTATTAAGACCACGTTAAGTCCTATCTTTAATTTTTCATATTCTTTTTTACTGTTGGTTATTCTGAACAGAACATAAAGATCTTAATTTAATCTAAATTTATTTCAGCTGAGCCATCTCCTTTGCTACCGTCTTTTTCAGACTAATTTTTAATAATATGTACCGTGTTTTTGTTTTTTAGTAGCAATAAATGTCTTTTTATTTTATTTATTTGTTTTTAAATGAAATTGGATCATTCCATTACATACCACATTACTTATATCTAACAAAATCTGAACACTAATATTGACACAAATATTCCAATTACATGCAATGATTGTCAAAGAGAAGCATTAACTTTTATCGAACACCTAATGGACTGTATCAGATGTAGAGTAGACCACATCATTGGTAAGCTTTAACAATGACTCTTAGTGTAAAGCACTAAGGTTCATTTTAAAAATTATCTGTGAAATGAAACTCACTTTACAATGATCATGTAAAATGCCAACGTCATCATTGTAGATTGTATGATCATACGACGGCCATCTTTCCTTGCGGGTTCAAAGACTCAGAAGTTCCGGACCGCATAAAATAGATGAGAGCCCATAAAACTGCAGCTTAATGTCAATTAAAACGACCAGATGCTTTATGACTAGGTGTTATGTCCTTATGTTGATTAGGATAATGCTCACGTCCTGTTTGTTACAACATCCTAAGTAACATTGAATTAAGAGGTTTAGGAGTCATTAGTTATCATTAATGTAAGGACTCCATGACTATCTAATTAACCGGTATGTGTTGTCATTTGTTTCATGATTCCCTTTAGCGCGTTAATTAAACGTTATTTAATTTATAATTTAAGAGCTGTTGCCCAAGGCTCCGAAAGCATGGCGTATAATATGCGGATAATATACATATAAACCTTGCTCTTGAATCTCTCTATCTATTTCTGAAAACTGCATTAAAATCTGATACGTAGTTTAAAAGATTTACGACAGCGGGAACGACTTTATTTGTACTATGTAAAGATATAAGTTGCTACATAAGGTCCTTACCGAGCTCTAACAGTAGAGACCACGACGCCAGGCGGCTGTTCCTCGGCCACAGATGCCACGTACAGCGCCTGCTCGAAGTACGGCGACTGGTTCCGAAGCTCTCTTTTCACCCTCCTCGCAATGTCAGTATCATTTAGCTCTTGATGATGATACACTATCTTCAGCCTATGATCGGAATCTACAATGTTGATCTTATCGCAGTTAAAAGTAAACAGTATAGACACTTTCCACATAGGCTCCTGTATACACAGGTCAGCGCTCGCAACTAAGTCACCTTGACTCGTTTCTATTACGAATCTCGGATCGCTCACATCCAAAAACTGCACTTTACACATCTTTTGAACGGTCCTCGGCAAGAAAGCTGTAAGGGAATTCACAAACTGCGATTGCTTCAGACAAATCCCTTGCCATCGATCTGTAGTCGGGATAGCGAAACTAGCGTACGTTTCTGATATCCATTGCTTCGCTTCAGCTATTTTTACATCTATGGCCATATCGAAGGGGATCGGGCCGTGAGATCGTTTCCTCCTACTTTTATTTCTCGCTACAAAATCTTCGAACATAACGTTCGACCACGGATAAGCCGTGGATAACACATTATATTGACTAGAGCCTAATTCCTCTTCTTCTAACAATCTCCAGTCTATACTCTCTTGATATATAACTTCTCGTTTGTCTCTGACGGGCTCGTCTTCATACTGTAGAGCGGCATCGTTCTGGTCGTAGACGCGATCGAAGTCTATATCATAAAGGTCCGCGTGTCTCCGACTACAATCCTCGCCAGTTACCAGGATTCTTATAGGTAGACTGTAGTAGTCAATATCGCGGATGCGTTCCGACGTAGAGTCGACGTAGAAAGTGAAGAGATTTGGATAGAGCACTCCGTCGCATCGTAGCCTCTTCCTTAGGGTGACAAGGCCGCTGGTTCTGTTGACCCTAAGAATGTGATGGACGAAATTAGCTGTTCGGTGGACATCGATGTTGTAGTTTCGTTCGGAACCGAGTTTGTAGACGGCGGCGTCGAGGACGACGTGGCCGGGCGGCGCGGTGTCGGGGATGATGATGAGGTAGGCGCGGGTGGTCACCAGCGTCAGGACAGCGACCACCGCGAACGCCCACACCCTTGCCATGCTGTTTGCTATTCACCTACAGCGATGCCGCCGCGTCCACCTACCGCTTAAGTTGTCCATCTGAAACAAAGTAATTCGTATTAATTAGATATCAAGGAGCAACATTACTAAAGAGATACAGTGGTTAATTTAAAAGGAGAGCATTAACATAATTATTATAAATGCTTTTAATATGCACACATATTTTATGATGGCCAGTCAGATCTAAGTGGAGAAATTTAAATAACAATTTTTAGGGTTCCGTACCTCAAAAGGTAAAAACGGAACCCTTATAGGATCACTTTGTTGTCCGTCTGTCTGTCTGTCTGTCTGTCTGTCTGTCTGTCAAGACCTTTTTTCTCAGGAACGCGTGGAGGTATCAAGCTGAAATTCATATCAAATACTCAAGTCTATGGTCTCTTGGAGCTGTGAAAAAATCAAACTTCTAAGTCAACGCGATCAAAAGATACTCCCGTTTATGCCGCAAAATTCCGCAAATTTTCGAAACTCGCACGGGAATCAAAACCTACAGGGTACTTCCCGTGAACTCAGAATCTTGAAATTTGGTACGAAGTAACGTCTTATAGTACAGATAAAGGAAAAATTGCGAAAACCGTAAATTTTTAGTTACATCATATAAAAAAAAATATTTCTGATTTTTTTTTTTTTTCATTTTGCAATTATCATACCATAACTATGACTCGATCGTAGTGATGGGTGAACTTTTACTTATATACCTACAGGTGTGTACGGAACCCTCGGTGTGCGAGTCCGACTCGCACTTGGCCGGTTTTTTTTAACGTCGTTGCTATTTTATGTCAAATAAAATACCCGTTGAACTGCCATAAAAAAGTATAATTTTTTGTTTAGCGCAGAATTTATAATGTTTCAGTTTTATCGCCCGTAGTAAAGCGAAAGTGTACGCGGACAAGAGGTAAATCGCTCGGAAACAACTCGAGTTCAACGTGCTGTGTTTACAGGAAGGAAATTGAAAGAAAATAGAAACACCTGAGCATCGAAACGATTTAGTTTGGAACCGAATACTTATTCCATCGATTAAGATATAGAGTAATACAGATATAGAGAAAAATAACTTTATAGTACATAGGGAGAATCCCTGAATTAATATGTATTCAAACAAACGCTCCTAAACAAACAGGCTTAACGTAATACGCATAAGAAAGCTACCTAATAACTCTAATAACATTGTTTAATACTGGCATTTACGCGTCGTACTTGTTCGGGCGTTTCCGTCAGTAGTCGTGCGGAGGTGTCGGTTACGGTCAAAAGATTAATGGCGTCAATTAATGGAGCCGGTCTCGTTTCCCGCCAATATCCGCGTTTTCCAATTTTCCACGAGGGGGAAGATCATTTTACACCTGGGCGTCGATGTTTCGATAATGTTGACGGTATTACTTAAATATACGGGTTATGGTAACTGCGTGCGACGTGATTTGTTAATTTGGGGTAATATTATATGAGCAAAATGTAAAAATGTTATGCTTTTTAACGAGCTTAGTGTTTAAACTTGGCATATATTTCACAAAACCCTGTTATTTCATATGAAATAATAATCTTTGTATGTTATTATACATCCTCGACTTTCAACGCCGACCTTTGAGCACTGAAAAATATGCATCAACTTATATTACCTCCATACAAGTACATCCCATTAAATTCTTTATCTACATCCATTTTCCTAAAAGCCTGTGTTTCGACTGCGAATGCTTTTACAAAGACCGTAGGACATAAAAATAAAGGGTGTTTTCTTTGGTTTTGCGATGGACACTGCCGTTATACGGGACGAAATGAAAAGCAACTGGTCCTTTGGTACGAGTAGGGTGAACTTTGGTACCGTGACATAATTACTGTGGCTTACGAGGAGATTGGTTTGTGAAAATATACAGCTTTTTATAAGCTGCTTTAGCAGCGGTATTAAATTTTTCAAAGTAGTTTTTAATAACACGCTGTAGATGAGAGATAGTTTCATAGATTGGTTTATGTACTCGTATTATAAACTTGAGCATTCTAAACTTTTTATGAGTAGTAATTCAGGTACTTCGATGCGATTCGTCTTGCGTTAGCATTCATGTGCTTGAAAATTACATATCAAATGATACCCATTTATTATACTTGGATATAGGTAGGCACTTAAGGCTTTATTATAATTACGAGTCATTTATTTACTACCTAACATACCTGATTTACTGCATAAACGAAAAACATATCTATACTAATATTATAAGTGCGAAAGTAACTCTGTCTGTCTCTCTGTCTGTTACGCTTTCACGGCTAAACCGCTGAACCGATTTTGATGAAACTTAGTGGCGTAAGCTTGGATCCCGAGAAAGGACATAGGCTACTTTTTGCCGCGATAACGGACAATTACGCGGGCGGAGACGCGGGCAACAGTTTTTAACTTATAAGGTCTTTTAATTGCACGTATTTCTTAACCCAATTTAATGATGCATGCGGTAACTTAGGTACCCTTCTGTATACCTATTTTATTAATTGGATTTCTATATTTCTTTTTAATACTTAAAAGCCTTCTTCTTATACATTACATTGTTTTATTTATTTTTTTTATCCGCCATCTACGCAATTTCACAGACACAGCAGTGCTAATGGTGCTATTAATTAAACGTGCCACGAATAGCCGATTCGATTCCCATCCCGTCCCTTTTACCGGGCATTCGATTTAACACACCCTTACCTATGTAACAATCATATCGGTGTGTATAGAGAAGGATTACTTTGTAATACATGTTTATTACCTTTACAGACATTAAATAAGGTTTTGGGTAAAATGTAGAGGTTTTGATACACAAACTAAATTTCACTCGTAAGAGATTTTTATTACGTTTTTCAAGTAGCGATTATTATGTGGACGGATAAAAGAAATCACGTTTTAAATACTAAATTTGTCGATATCCACAATTATATCTTCTTTTTTTTTTTAAACAAAGGAACTGTGTTACAGTATAAGTTATTAAAAAAATTGTAGTCATGTCTTAACGTCTCTTGACAAAAAAAATTGCGAGGGTTCTCTCACAAATATAATATGAGGAATATAAGGAACTTATTCAAGATTAGTAAGCTTAACTTTAATATGTGTTTCCGTTTAAACACGTACGGCTAGGAGCAGACGAGTTTTAATAACGAGAACAAACACAAATGTTCAAGTTACTAATGGCAATAAAATAAAACTTTACACCGTCCTAATGAAAGAACATTAATTTATTTTCTAATTAGCAAGCCCTATCCCTTTAATAACCAATAAACTTAGATTTATTTATTTCAAAATGCATTCCCGGGGTAATATCTAAAATGGAGTAATAAAAACTGTATCTCACAGCGTTATAAATATTTAAAGCGCATCCCTATCAGCTTTTAATTTACGCTGGCAACATTAAATGTTTTGAAACTATCTCGAATACGTCTGTAGTCTATGGTTTATGATTTGAATTGGTACCATAAATAGTGTGACCAGCCGAACTAGTATAGATTGCTGTAATTGCCAGCTTCTGTTTTTATTTCCATTTTTCTGACATAAGCGTCGTTATGAACGGTAATGGGTGAAACATAACTGCCGAAATAACGCCATAGAGATTGGTTACAGTCTTATTATCGGCGATACTATTGAGCGGCTTCTTTATATCATTAGACTGTAATATAGAATGGAAACTTATGAAACTAAATTAATTAAACGTTTTATTCATATGTAAACCTTCTTTTTATTTTTTATATAATACTAGCTGTCCCCCGCGACTTTGTTCGCGTGTTTTAGTTTCAACGGTTTTTCATTTTTGCAACATTTTTCATTTATGCTCCGCTCCTATTCGTCGTAGCGTGATGTTATATAGCCTATAGCCTTCCTCAATAAACGGACTATCCAATACAAAAATAATTTTTCAATTCGAACCAGTAGTTCCTGAGATTAGCGCGTTCAAACAAACAAATAAACAAACAAACAAACAAACTCTTCAGCTTTATAATATTATATAAGTATAGATGAATCTAACAGGACTTTGCGTAGCACTAATTTGTGCTAGATTGCCTTTTCATACTTTTTAAGTTAGTTTATATCAAGCGAATACCAAACTTAGTACTTAAAAAAAAGGTGTAAATAAAAATATGTATTGATACTTTGGAATTACAACCAAGTTGTTATTTTAAGTACATAAATGCAGGTAGGTAAATAAATACGTTTTGGCATGGCATGACATGTAAAAGATTCGTCTAAACTCAAAAGACAGTTT
Organism: Diachrysia chrysitis; assembly: GCA_932294365.1. Classification (NCBI taxonomy): domain Eukaryota; kingdom Metazoa; phylum Arthropoda; class Insecta; order Lepidoptera; family Noctuidae; genus Diachrysia; species Diachrysia chrysitis. The sequence goes on from OW028645.1 coordinate 3,822,565, forward strand.
ACATGAGATTTGACAGCTGATTAGTTGATTTTTACACTGATCAGACTGGATTTTTTACCTAAACACACAGCAAATACGAAAACAAGTACAATGTGGTTTCATTTATTGCCCACATGTCAAATGCATTCTGTATAGGTACACCTACGAATGTATATGTGAGTCTGCAAAGTTTATGAAGCGGTTTTTTTTTACACGAGTATAGACAAGGCGGAAAGCGTGTAAAAAAGAAGAAAATTGGGCGGTCTTTTGCAATCTTTATGCATAATGAGGGTTTCTTAATTTACTTTCCATTAATTGGCGGTTGTGAAAATAATTGCTCGACGCACAAAGGCTAGTAATTTTGACAAATGAAGGAATGAACGAATGAATGAAGGAATGAACTGTTCAGTCGGCATCCGGAGGGTAGAGCGATGAATTGATTAATAGCGCTTTGTTTTTGTGTGACATCACAAATTTTGTTTAGAACCTTGTTCGTTCATGATTTAAGAATAAACAATTTAATTTAAAATATTTACGAGCTTTAAACAAACTTTCTGTTACTTTCGTAATGAAATGTTTGAAGTAACAAGGTAGTTTTAGTTGATTTCCTTCCAAAAAGCATATTTTATTATAAACCGTTGTTTTTTTTTGCAGAAATCGCTATATATGTTCAATCACAACCATAGAGGATTTATAATTAGAAGTAAATTAAGGAAAAGTAGAGCAATCTTGTGCCAAACACAAACAGCTTGTCAGCCCGTCCCTACATTAATAACACACGATTATAACGTATGTAAAACTATCGATAACTATCAACTAATAGTGTAGCTCGTCTAAAACTTCGACCATTTCTAGTTAAAGGGAAATACCCAACGCACGCACACCACCTCGGTAATTGAGTCCCCATGCAGTTAATACTGAGTTACTATCAAAATCAATAACAGTGAAGGGTTCTCAACACTTTGTCCTGGCTAAAGGATGAAACCTATTTTGTATGTTCACATAACAACAGAAATTTCTATTGAAACTCACGTTCGAAAATTAAGAGTAATAAAAACAATGTAATTTGTATATAAAAAAAAAATTGTTGCGCGCGGCTCCGCTAGCGTGGTTGTCGGTTGTCGCGGACGAAAGTAGCCTATACCCTTTATTATGTTCCAAGCTTACCCCATATTAAGTTTCATTCAAATTGGTTCAGCGGTTTAGACGTGATAGCGTAACAAACCAACAGACAGACAGAAAGAAAGGCAGACAGAGCTATTTACGCATTTATAATATTAGTAGGTATGGATCACGACTATATCTTCAGTAGGTACAATAGTATTTGTGAAAAGATTATAATAAAAACTTGTGCGAAGATACCATGGGGCATTTAGACAGTGTTCATACTAACTAGTTAGTGTGCTCCAGTACTAGTTCTAGGTAATTTTGTCGAAGTTGCGGTAAAACATAGCAGGGTTTATATACGTTAAAACTATATTATAATTATATGAATATAATATTATTATAATAGAAGAGCTATCTCTTATATTTATTTATAATAGTAATTGTTGAAAGTTTAATTCAGAGAAGGAATCACAACGCTTGTACCGAATGTTGCCAACTGCCGACTACATGTATTATTCGTATATTACTGTGAACTGTTATTAATTCGTTGTGGGTAATGGGAAATGCAAATTGATTTAATAATTATAGGAACTAATAGAGCTATGATTTGTGAGCTAGTATTATTAAGTGGAATAGATTAGCTGTTCGCGTGAAAGTCAAAATTAATTGTTTATTACACGTTCAAACTAAAGTAACCAGTTAAATTGATTCATTGGTTTTTGGATAAAAATATCGAATGTGTGCATAATAGCATCGTGTGGAACATTCCTTCACCCAAGGTCTCGCCTGTGTAACTATCGTGTTTTTTGTTTATCCTCTTTTATTAGCTATAAGTTTTCCTAATAAATAAAATAAAAATAAAATAATTACTTTTTCATGAACTCTCAAAAATAAATGATCAATAAAATATCCAATTCTTTTTTGCGCATATTTTCTTTACCTCGGTTACAATACTAAGGAAATTTAATATTGTTTTACCGCTTTCACACGTGTCTAATACAGTTCTGCGAGCGTAGGGAAGATAAAAAAAGGGATCCAAACCTAATCTGCATGCAACAGAGAGCGTAGCGCTATTCTGAATCGGGATAAACGATTTCATTTCGGTATTAAACTTTTATTCGTACATTTTATTTTTATATCTAATTTTTTTATGCCGGTAACAATTTTTTATGTCAGGCGATAGGTACGTATTTAAACTGTGACGTGATTCGTGTTCAGTACACGTATTTTTTCGTTTTACTATATAGATGAATAAACTTGTGTGTAGAATAAAGTTGTTATATTTTATTAGTTTTGGTTTTGAGTTAATATAAGTATACGATACATCTTTTGCGGAGCTTGTTCCTAAGCTATATTGGGACCGGCTTCTAGTCTTACTGGATTCACTGCATACTGGATACTGGTATTCACCAGTATTTCTCATAAAGCAATAGTACCTACCTATTTATTAACTCCAGAACTTACCATTCCACCTACCTGTAGTAAGTACTAGAATCATGCGTTGTGAAAATGATATATTTTATAATTTTATACGCAGATGTAAAGAGGCAACTGTTCATATCTCTAGATGAGTTTTACGGTTAAACCTCTGGCCTAATCAGGGATTATTTTACAATGAAAATAACATAATTATTACTTGTAAATAACAACTATAATTATATATGTGTACAATTGTACATCTAACCATCATTCAGTCAGTATTTTCAATTCCAATCCACAGACCATTTCGGTAAACGTGCTCTCTTTTCACTTTTAAAACAGCGCGATACGTTAGGCGGGGCACGCACTACGCAGTAGATCCTACGAATCGAGAGATTAAGACGACTGTACCATTGATGGATCGGGATGGTACGAGTGTACCTTCCGATACTTAGCTATTTTAGACTTTTTTGTAATGTAATATACGATACGGTAGTTTCTATAGGCAAGAGTGAAGTTCTCGGTTCCGTTAATACGTAGGCACCCTTCAAGCAATTTTTGGCCCGAATCTACCTACTTAGAAAAGATTACCTAATTATGAAAGAATGTTACAAATACGCTGCCCTCAGTTATAGAAGTACTAGCTGTTTTCCGCGTTTATCGCGGTAAAAAGTAACCTATGTCCTTTCTCAGGCTCTAGACTATCTGTGCACCAAATTTCATTTAAATCTAAATCGGTACAGTAGTAATGGTGTAAAAGCGCGACAGACAGCAAACAGACAGTCAAGAGTTACTTTCGCATTTATATTATTAGTAAGGATAAAACTATTAGTATTACTTATATATCCTCTAAATAACATGCCACACCCAACTATCTAATAAACAAAAATTCAAATGTTTAATTAACCGCGTAATAAACGAAGTATAGTTTCTCTCGACTGTTAATAACATAAATATTCAAATCAAAACAAAAACCGAACCATTCGAGTTAAATTATTCATGTTCCCTTATGAAATCATTAAACAGGACATCATAATTATTTCATGCATTTTAATTGATATTGAAAATTGTCCCTCATTTAAACAAAAAATATATATTTTAACAACTTTATCGTGTACCGTTGTTATCGCGCCGTTATTTTTATAATTTGGGTGGTATGCTACTGGGGAAATAATTATCTATTGTGTCTTTTGTATTTGTTATTTAATGATATTGATTAATTAATTTAATGAGATTATTTCGTCGGTTAGTAATAAGAATAGTGCTAGTATACGTGTAGTGCAGTGAAACATAACTTCTGTTAAGCTTTTCAGTTTTAAATTTATTGTGCTTCATCGTCGTGGTGGCCCAGCAGTTCAACGAACAGATTTGTATGCACAATGTTGCAGCTTCGAATCCACTACAGGCAAGTACAAATGTGTCTTTTTTAAAGTTATTTGTACTTACTTTCTTAATTATTCGAAGACACAATTGTCAAACCGTGAAGGAACACATCGTGCGAAATCTCCAACCCGCTAGTGAGCAAGCGTGGTGATAAATGTATTCTCATCTCATTTCTTCTCTACATGAGAAGAGGCATGTGTACAGCAGTGGGACTAAAGGTCTGTATTATGCTTCGTATGACTTAAAAACAATGGCAGTAACAAATTTAAAACAAATATAATAAAAAATACTGTATTTAATAGCAATAAAAAGTGAATTCAATCTTGGACCAAGATTTCTGAAAGGAAATTTGTGCAACCAAGACTTGATCGATAAAACCGATTGACCAGTGTCTTATCATCTTTTTCGCTTGACAGGTTATATAATTACTTCAAGTTGAGCATGGCGTCAGCTTTTGAGATCGGCTACCACACAAGTATTTCATTAAAATGGTTATTACACGTTCGCCGTATTTGTAATTAGCGATACTGAACTTTAATGTATGTGTAATAACGTTGAAATTAGTTATAATAATGAGAAGCTTTGAAATAATTGGCAGTTGGTAAATAGTCCAATTAGCCATAAACTAGTGTCTGTAACAATTTTACGATTATGATTAAAAGTCATTAAAAATAGAAAGCCTATACTGTTATACAAGGTGATTCCGTTATCGTTGTTCAAAAGAAAACTATGGCCTCTATATCGGTTATCAAAACTATTGGTATTAGAAATTAAATAAACAAATGAAAAATTAAACTAAATACTATAAGCGTAAGAGTTTTATGAGTTGAATTTCCAAAATAAATCGTTTTTATCTATACTAATATATAAAGCTGAAGAGTTTGTTAGTTTGTTTGTTTGAACGCGCTAATCTCAGGAACTACTGGTTCGAATTGAAAAATTCTTTTTGTATTGGATAGTCCGTTTATTGAGGAAGGCTATAGGCTATATAACATCACGCTACGACCAATAGGAGGGGAGCATAAATGAAAAATGTTGCAAAAATGAAAAACCGTTGAAACTAAAACACGCGAACAAAGTCGCGGGGGACAGCTAGTACTATTATAAAGCTTAAGAATTTTATTAGTTGAATTTAGAGACTATAGTTTTCGTTTGTACAGTGATAATGTAATCACCTTGTATATTAATTAATTTTGTGATTTAGACGTGTGTATTTAAAAAAATATAGCTCTATGCAAATTGGTATCTACCCAAAAAAGTTTCATATATTCTTTACCAAACACTGTTCATCTTCTTAGGCTGTTGATCAATGGAATTAAATATAGATAGATAGTAGCGTTGTACAGGTGGTAGGACACGCTGGCCATCAAGTGGGCCATGTTTTGGGAGAGTTATAATTAATCTATACTAATATTATAAAGCTGAAGAGTTTGTTTGTTTGTTTGTTTGAACGCGCTAATCTCAGGAACTACTGGTTCGAATTGAAAAATTATTTTTGTATTGGATAGTCCGTTTATTGAGGAAGGCTATAGGCTATATAACATCACGCTACGACCAATAGGAGCGGAGCATAAATGAAAAATGTTGCAAAAATGAAAAACCGTTAAAATTAAAACACGCGAACAAAGTCGCGGGGGACAGTTAGTCTTCTATATAAATAAAAGTGAATTTTGCTAAGCGCATAGCTCGAGAATGGCTTGACCAATTTGTATATTTTATTGTATGTTCCTTGAGTCCCAAGGCCAATTAAAAATATAATTTAGGAAAAATTTGACGGAATAATATCTAAAGGAAAGGGAAGAACGCGAGTATAACCGCTAAGCTAGTTGTTAATAAAATTCATAAATTATAAATGTTTTGATAAACTTACCCAGACAACATGAATGAACACACCTAGTTATAAATATGTTCATAACATACAGACTACTCGATTGCTCCAGTACTTTTTACAAGCTTCTATTTCCTTCTATTTACTTATGGAGATCAAATAAACGACTTGTTTGACTCGCTCTACAGATCATCCGATCTTTAGACGCAGCCTCCGGCTGGTCTATACTGCATACAAACATCTTATAAGTTAGCTCTTATTATTATTAAGAAGTTTTATTACTATATAGAAAGTAAAAGGAAGTCTCTATTGGATAATGCGATTAATAATAGTTTATGTGTTTTGATAGAAAGAGTTTTTATATTATTAATAGGTTATTCTGTTTTAGTATGTGACTTCACGGATAGCCGAGTGGTATAGGTAACCACGCCAATTACCTCTGTGCGCGATGTGTCGCGGGTTCGTTCACCGCATGGGTCAAGCATTTGTGTGATCCACAAATGCTTGTTCCATGTCTGGGTATTCTTTGTGCATGTGATTTGAATATTTGTAAAACCCCCCGCGACACAAGGATTAAATTCCTTAGTGCGGGAGTCGTTTTTTTAATAGATAATAGATTAATAGATAAAGTATGTAGTCTAAGGTGAATTTGTCTGTAACTATTAAACTATCATGATTTCTTGATATTTTACTCACATAATTATAAAATTATAAAACTTTTCAGCTTAACCTTAAACTAGCTGTTTACCGCAGGTCCACCCGTGGATGTCGATTATCGCGACAAATAGTAGGCAGACAGGCTCACGACTATCTTTGTACCAAATTACATTTAAATCTGTTCAGTACTTTAGCATTTATAATATTAGTAAGGATTTCATTTAGGTAATATAAAATGAACAAGTACAACGAGTTACTGCAAATAAAGCTTGAAGTGTTAGTTTGCAGATAAAGTTGCACAGTGCGTTCTATAAACGATATCTTACACTACAATCTATTGAACCAGTCATCAACATTTCTGATAGCATCATATAATTTCTACATCAATTTAAATAATTGTAAACATGATCTTTAGACATAAAGGAAAAATTTATGAACCTGTAAATGCCGTCGAGAAATCTATGACTAGGGACAATTTTATGCATTGCTAGAATTAAAATAAAAGCGCTATCTATGTTTACTCGAAAAATATACAAAAAAGACTACATTGATACTTTGTACATAAAGTCGCGGGTATACGCAACAACTTAATAAGCAAAAGTTCTCGAGTGATAATGTTTTAACATAACAGTACCTACACTGTGTCGAAACTAAAACAACAATCCATTTGTTCCGTCTATTAATCGATAATAATCAATCGATAGTTATCCGTTACTCGATTGCTATAGACAATCGTAGTATATAAAAGGAAAAAACCACTAACACAAACCACTATCGACCGCATGGGGTCGCCGGCCTATGATTGCTGGCTTCAGTGACGCAGCGCCACTTTACCAGAACTTTAAATTCAAACTTAGTACTAAATAAATTCCATGTTTGAATGAATATTTTTTACGATGTCTGGCACGAAAAGTAAATTATTGCATAAATACTCGTTGCTGATAATATCTTTGAAAAGAAAAATGTGGAGCCCTAAAATTAGGAATTTTTGTCCAATGTTCAGAAGTGTAGCTTGATAAAAGTTGTACGCGTGACTGAAAAACTTTGACGTGCTGTCAAAAGAATCACAATTAGGTTTTCTTGTATGAAAATTCTTAGGTAGGTACGTGTTCCTTGCGGTAGGCATTTTTACGTTGTTGTTCATTATTCAATTTCATCTTACCGATGAACGAAGCGTGATACTTTTAGGTACATACTTACATACCTAGGTAACTTTTCAGGGGTCATTCTATATTATGTTGTAGGAATATACAATTTTCTATTAGATACATTCACTGTGTCTTCGTAACATAAATCATACATTGTCATCAATCGTTTTATAAGCAGAATTCTGTAACTGTTTTTCAACCGTTCTTGCGTATATATTAAACATTGTCAATATGCTTGATTCATAGAACCATGGTATGCGTGAATACGGAATTTGTTATTACATCGTCGTGACAGTGTGTACTTAACCAACATTTGTATGGAGTTTCCTAACATTTGAGCGTTATGACAATCGTGAACGTAAAAGGTAATACGTGAAATACTATTGAATATTTAAATGGCTGGAGATTTGAAGAACGTTTTGTTATTGCGCCATTATAGGAATAAATGTTTTATTTCAAAGAAGATTATTTTCATTTAAAATATAATCATTTTAATTTTCGGCAGATATACTTTACAATAAATTTTGAATATTTTGACTTTGGAATGCACGGATAGCTGTGGTGTATGTATGTCTCCACGCCAATTACCACAGTGCCCCACGTTCAGCGATCCCCGCACGGGACTAGCATTTTTGTGATCCTCAAATGCTTGTTCTAAGTCTGGGTGTTTTTTTAGTGCATGTGATTTGAATGTTTGTGAAACTTCCCGCGATACACGGATTGAAGTCCTTAGTGCGGAAGTCATATTTTAAAAGAAAAAAAAAAAAAAAATTAGAATACGTAAACATTGTGTTGCTTTAAAGCTCTTAACAAAGTAAAAGGAGGTTTAGAATAGGGAATCTAATAACGTGTTTAAATCTAAGTTTAGCCTATAGTGTTATTTCTATAATTGATACAAAAACCAAGAAGATATCAAACAAAAAAGCAGCAAAACATCAGCTGTTCAAAGAAAGAGTAACCTTGAACACAAATCTAGGTAAACATAATACGGTCACTGACCCAGGCACTCGTAAGCACTCATACTTTTCAAATATGGCCGCTATAATACTCGAGGTGTTAAATACCAAACTAACTGTTTACACAAGCTTTTTAACATTGTATTTAGATGCACGAAGTAGGTATCTACGTACATTACGTCGAAAGAGGTTTCTATCACTCTTTCCGTGAGTGCTTGTAGTTCGAACGATTGCTCACTAGGACAAATGAGTGTACGTTTGTTTACGGTAGTAGTTTAAAGTGCGTTTAATGTGTTAAATGAAAGTTAATTGTGATTTATGTGTTAAATTTACTAGTTAGTATTCTAGTTTGACTTTCCAATTTGTTTGCTGATTATAACTTTAGCACTATTAAGGGAGAATTAAACCTAACTGAATAATATGTCATCGGCTGTTGGACTCCTATAATGTTAGCAAAGTTTGCTTATGCACTTTTTTAGGCCGTAAAACATTACAAGTACGTAATCTTTACGATATAGATTTATTTCAATAGGGATGTTGACTGGGTATGAAATAAGTTGATAGAAAGACCTATTTAGTCCGTAAATTACTTAATAAAACAAATTTTAGACAAGTATTTTTTACTTTTTTAAATAATGAAAACGGAGATATAGCGAATTAAAGTTCAGGAGTGGGGGCTAATTACGTCGCGATCTTCCACAAAACGTACGTCATCGTGTCGATATGCAACATTTCAAATTAATGTATCGAAAACAAATGTGGATCGTAAAACAATTGTGTAAAGTATTGGTTAAATAAAAAAACAAAAAATACGACCTGACGAATTGACGACCTCCGTGGTCGAGTGGCGTACACACCGGTTTTCAAGGTGTCGCCAGCTCTGAGGTCCCGGGTTCGATCCCCGGCCAGGTCAATATAGAAAAACCACTTTTCTACATTGTCTCGGGTCTGGGTGTTTGTGGTACCTTCATTGTCTCTGAATTCCATAACACAAGTGCTTTAGCTAGATTATTACTACTACATACGATACTTTGGGTTCAGAGCAATGTATGTGATGTTGTCCACATTTATTTATTTATTTATTTATTTATTTATTATTATTTATTTACTTGTCCTTTTTTTATTAATATATCTGAAGGTTTTTTAAAAAAAACAACACCTATTAGCAGTTTATAGGTACCTATATCGACCGAAAATGAAGTTACATAATATTTTATTATTTTTATATTTTGTTAGACATTTGTTTTACAACATGTAGCTTTGTAATCTTGTTTTGTCCCGAAACTGATCATCCATCGATCTACGCTAGTATCATCACAAATAAAAATCGACAGATAACATTTACTCAGATACATCAATTTTTCAAATCAATAGTCACGAAGGGTCATCGAATTCGCAGTCCTATACAAAGTTTCTTTCAGAATGTTTTATGAAGTCCACTGCGGAGTTGTACGCAGTTGTTAGCGATTCCTTTGATCCGGACGGAAATGGAAACATATGATGGATTAGAAAACGTGTTCATTCATTCAGTTTGTTTACGGGACGTGAACGTGACGTGAAAGAAGTGGACATAACAAATTATTGATTTTTTAGAACAAAACAGTTTACTCATGCATATTCTCGGGATCGCCCGATTAGTTTCAGACTCAATATGTCCCTAATAGGAGTCGAACTGCGAGTTCGGGTAGCGACATCACCGCGACCGCGTCAGCTCATGTTTTGGGACTCCTATAGAGTCTGAAACTAGTCGGGCGATCCCGAGAATGTGCGGGAGTAAACCGTTTTGTTCTAAACAATTATGAATACTCCTCGCGAAAGTTATAGTCGTAGATGGTGAAAAGAATAGATAAAATGTGTTATGAAGGCATGGGTTTTATTAGTCTATTAGACTATGTATATAGCTATATAGATAAATTTATATATATTATTTATTAATAGCTTAGCTGGGCGAAGTAACGCAAAGATTGCAGACAACTCGGTAATTTCTTGTTTACTAATGCGGATTTAGTTTATAGCTAATTTATTTAAATTTCTTATTTTCCAATTGATTTAAAATCAGAATTCGCCAACACGCAATGAGCAAGCGTGGTGATCAATGCTCGTTCCTTCTCTATATGAGAATAGGCCTATGCCCAGCAGTGAAACATTTATAGGCTGGCATTATTATTATTTTTCTCTTGTAGTAAAAAAATATGAGGTATCTTCCTTCGTTTTACAGGTAAAAATATACACGCACACACAAAGGATGATTCTCTCACGAGATAAATAATTTGAATTGTTTGCAGTGAAATTACTGTAATTATTACAAAAACGTAAATACAATTTCTTATCTCTTGTGGAATTAATAAAGTCTTGTAATTAACTATTTCTAATACTCTTCAAGTATTTCCTTATAATTTCTTTTTTGATTTCTTTCGTATCATAAGTCGTGTCGGCGACTCTGTGCTTACGTTATCCAGTGCCGCTATGTTAATAACTAGAATATGCCAGTTTTGCACTGCGTACCAATGCATATTTTATAGTCCAAGAAAATACGTAATTATCTCGAGTTTTCAACATCTTAATGATTTCGTTAGACAGACAATTTAATGCTCCCTATGCTTCCCTATACCTGCTGTAAAGGCGATACCCTTTAAATATATATTAATAGATAAAAAGAGAGGAAACCTAAAAGCTTAAAAATGAATATTATTTAACTAACAATTTTAATATTAATAATACATTATAATATTAATAATACTTATATATATATATATATTCATTAAATATACCATTTACATTATAATATTAATAATATTTCGTTCTACACCAATGTTTTGTTTCCTTCACTCGAAAGAAAAAAATAAAAGCTATCTACAATTCAGAGGAGATCTTTGTCTGTAAGTTTGTGTGTGGCCATATTTAACAAAATACAAAAGACATGTCCGACATGTCAAAAGAATTCAGGAACGTCGAGTGCAAATTAAAACATGCCAGCTTATGGCTTCAACGAGTGGTGGCAACTGGCAATCCCGTTTCTCAAGGCTACACATAACGGTATACCAACCAGTATTCCCATACTAGGTGCAAAACCCAGTACCACTTATACTGCTAATAAGTCACGGTAATTTGAACTTAATTGAGATGTAATAAGATCTATATGATCTGTTGCTCATATAAGGGCAGAGGTTTTAATTCAAATGATACTTTCATCAGCATCATGAGTTGTCCCAAGTTTGTGTGTTCTTACGTCTTTTTACTACATACATGGAGAAATAATTGTCAATTTAATAAATTAACTTTTGATTAAAAGCTTTTTCGTTAAAGCACATTTTATACTTTTCTAATAAATTAAATAATAAGTGCTTACGTGAAAAGGTTGCGAACAAAGTCTTACTTGCTATTACTTATGATTAAAACGAGAGAAACACATTTAATCTTACAGAGAGGCCGCCATGCGAAAAGATAAATGGCGGGAACGGCGTTATCTTTTTACAATCATCTTTTTCATACTAAATTCATGAACGCAACGGAGTAACTTATACAGCCTCCGAAGCTATTTAATCAAGAGAATTTGTTCAACCTTACAGTTACGTATCCATGTTTTGAATTTGGACTTAAGATCTTTAAGTAACAGACGAGGGAAGTGTAGAATGTTGCCATTCATAAATAAAATTATTCGAAGTGGAAGTAAGTTTTCTCTTTAAAATTTACTCTTTAGTGTTCAGCGCAAAGTGAGTTTTATAGAATATTTTATGAACATTATAGAGTACACGAAGCTTTGATTTCTTTTGTGACATGGCTGATCATTACACAGAAAAAGAAAAAGTTCGAAATTCAAAAAACCAGTTAAAAGTGCAACAAAATAGTTTACATACGGCAGCATTAAATAAAAAAAACGAGCTGTAATAACCGAGAGAGGTTCGTTATCAACGCAGACGGCACACGTCTGAATAGCCCCCATTGACGGCGGCGAGAAGCATTCGAGTATTGCCCCCCTTAATTAAGAGGAACGAAGAGTGGTCTGAAAGCGTCGGCGGTGCACAATACCCAGGCATCCTGGTTGTTTTGAGGGGGCCTTATTGTTCTTGGATCGCTTGCGTTTCCACCTGGAGAGAGCTCCAGTTTGACTTCACAAAGAGTGCACACGTAGGCGCAGTTGATACAAGATGTTCGCAATTATTTTTAATTGCTAAGACTTTTTTTGTGAGGTGAGAATTTTGAAAAATTATCTTTGTAGTCTGTTTTGATGTGGATGTCGTTATTTTTGCGTCATACACAAAAAATCGGAAAACTAATCGGGACTTCTTACTAATTTTTTGATATTCTTTCTAAATATAAAGCTTCCCTTGATATCGAAAGAACAATGCCTCCTGCTTTCTGTTATAATTCCTTCTTGACTTTTTAATGAAAAAATTTAATTAGTTACCTTATAAAAACTGATTATATTCTTGTGCTAACATAGTCTCCAGTCATGACAGTGTCAGAAATAGAACAAGGAAATTTTAACATACCTAATATGTAGCTTTAAATAACATGCTTACATGTAAGTAGGTATCCTATATATTATATATACATTTATTTTGAAGAGATAAATCCAGGATATCAACAAAAGCGTTCAATTTTCTTTTGTGTTAAGCAATTTTCCGTGAAAATCATATCAGGGGTTCCTTTTGAATGGGTGTAAGAGGGTTTAGTCAGGTCTATTCATGCCTTAGTTACACTTGCCGACGTTAAACCAATGTTGCGGCGTGGGGGAATTCTATGGGATAATGTATGGTAACGCTGCGAAAAATATTGAGTTAAGGTGATGGTGTTTAGGGGAGCTCTTGTACTTTTTAATCGGAACCCTATTGTGTGAATGTTTTTATGTTATAGACACGCTACTGATGGCAAAATAGACACCAAAACATGCAACAACATTTTTAGAAAATAACGTCCAATTTTGGCCAGTCTTTTTCAGTTTTCCGCTGGCACTATCCACTATGCACTGGATGTCGACGAATTTTTGATGTTTAGACTATCATATTATGTCAAAAAACCGACCATCGAATCCAATCGCCACTCTATTGAATTATCTGACAAAGCTCAGATCAGTTTTACATAACATCAAAACAAACTGTATTTGGACAATGTAACATAAAATAGATCGACCATCCACAAAGCCATAATCCACATACACCATAAAATATTATGTCGCAGTAAAAACGATACAGTCTAATAACATGGGGAACATCGAACAAAGGGAGTACGTACACATATAAATCTTTTGCACCTCGATCCTCAATGATTGGACAAATTACATGGTCATATCACCTGACCAGATTACCAAGACCTCTAAACCATGGTCTATTTAGGTTATTATGTGTGGTATTCTCGTTGCTTAAGGGAGCGAGTGGGATCAATGGTAGTGGTGGCTCCAGATTGCTCACATTCAGTTGGACAATGCGCTCAATGGGAACTCATACACAATAGCTGAAATCCAAAGTGCTCTCGAAGATATTTTTAGTTAATGTTGTGGATAAACCTAGGTAGTATGATAGTTCAATTTGTGTGATGGAATATAATGGATTATCCTTTGTGTCTCTTTCATTGGTGTATAATGCAACATATTCTCCGATAATTACGTACCTAATTAGGTTTTAAGATTGAATTATAGGTACATTTAACTGTTCACTATGCCTTACTTTAGAGCAGTTACAAATACTTCAGAGAGAATTGTCTAGGTATCTAGAAGATTTATATCTCATTGTTAGAAAATACAACCGTTACATTCAGATATTTCGTAGATATGAAGTTACTTTAAAATAAATAACACAGTTATCTGTACGAATCCAATAGGAACAATGCCATAAAATGAAAATGTATGGCGCAAACAAAAACATAAAACTCTAAAATAATAACCAGAAAGTGAAATAAAGAAACCTAGATACAACAACTCATACACCAATTAACACAGAGCTTTTATTAAACGTAACATGCTACTTTTAAGGTGTCATGCTTAATTGGTTACGTACAGCTTTCACATACTCGTGCGAATTAACTTTAGCACTTTATTTTCCAATTTAAACTCTAACATCATTATCATAAGGTGCATTACAATTTGATTTTAAATACCCTGCAATGAAGAAACACGAGTCGGCACCATACGGCGAAAGAAAACTTGGAAAATTATTTCTAGGGTCGAAGTAACATGTTAACTTGATATTTTACTCGACGAGTTTAATGATTCTTTGATATTATTTTTTGTTTAACGTTACAAAAGTGTGAAGTTTGAGAAGAGTATGGCAAAGTCAAATTACTTAGCAATTTGCTATCGAAGGTCTTAGGGAACTTGATTTTGTTAATAAATTCGGCGTGAATACCGAAATATGGGAACATTTTCTTGCTCATAGCTCTGTTTACTTGTGCTGTTAATTACAGCCCTCTTATAACCTAATTAATAATTTAATTTATTAATTTATTTTTTATTTATTTAATACTTTATGCACAAAACAGTACAACAACGGACTTAACGCCTAAAGGGATTTTCTACCAGTCTATCTTAAGATGATGCAGAGATGAAGATGAGAGAGACGTGGTAGATGCACTAAGTTACGAGTATTATATCGTAATCAAATATTTTTTAGATTAACATAGGTATAAAGATCGCAATGTGGAATAGAAAACTATAAAATAAAATTTTCAAATAAAAATATCATCATAAACGGCGCCAACTCGTATTTCTGACGCGAAATAAATTGTGAAAAGACGATAAAAATATCGTAATGGCTTTGTCGACTTCTATCGTTTGCAATAAAAACCTCCAGGATTTCAAAATATGATTCGAATCCTAGTCAAGGAGGATTCTCTATAGTTTGAGAAATATAACGAACATCTAAAACTGGATAACGTGATACATTTTAAAAATGTATCTTATTTTAAAACAATAAAGTTTATATTTCGTAGACAAGCAATTTTGTAACAGAGAACAAGTTGCAAGCTCGACAGCAAAATGAAAAATATTACGGGAGTACTGAATTTCACACGGTCATCTTCTCTTGTACAAATTGAAAGGAATTTTTGACAATACTACCCGAGTTTATTAATACAACAAAGAATGTGCAATAAGACATTGTTACGAAGAAATGTTTGACGGTAGAGAAGTAGAAATGTCTTTATATTTATATACGAATGATCAAAATGACAATACTTCCTTGTGTTTTGCGAGACAAAGAAATAAGAAATGTTACAAATTAAAGAAAAAAAAACAATCAACTTACGTATGTAATCTATAATATACAAAAAAAAAACTATTTTCAAATACAACACATAACCTAACGTCACCTGGAAGTTACAATCGGCATATTTAGAAAATTACACTATATTTTAATAACATCTAAAATACGCGGATTCCACGAACAGCTTTCTGCAAAAACAATGCAGTGTAAAAGGTGAGATCGTATTCATCATTTCCATGAATTTGAGAAAGAATAAATTTAATCGTCGAAAGCCGGAAGAATATGCTTTCCATATTTTGAAGAATTTCAGGATTAATAACAAAGAAAATTGGATTCTGTATCTTTACATAGTATAAAACAAAGGCGCTCCCGCTGTTTGTACGCTCAGATCTTTTAAACTACGCAACAGATTTGAATGCCGTTTCCAGCAATCGATAAAGTGATTCAACTGGAAGGTTTATACATGTATATTATAGTACAGAAAAGCCGAGAAATTCAAAGCTTTGCAGAGTTGAAAATTTAACAGTTCAAAGTCGGGGCAGGTGCTACTTATGTATATGTTTTTACCTATTTGAAACAATTTATACTAATATTATAAAGCTGAAGAGTTTGTTTGTTTGTTTGAACGCGCTAATCTCAGGAACTACTGGTTCGAATTGAAAAATTCTTTTTGTATTGGATAGTCCGTTTATTGAGGAAGGCAGGCTAAATGAAAAATGTTGCAAAAATGAAAAGCTATTGAAACTAAAACACGCGAACAAAGTCGCGGGGGACAGCTAGTCTGATATAAATATAGATGTGGTATACAATGTTTTAATTCCACGAAAGGAAAATGAGTTAGATTATTTCGCCAAATGCTACTAAAAACTGCAAATCTCAATTACTCTTTACCCTAAAGTAGATTTTCCGTCACAAGCGGTTTGTTACCGAATCTCGCAAACGTCGGATTTGAATTTAATTTAGTACTAAGGTAAATTATATCCCGGATTAGCAAGGTTCGTTTCTTAAAACTATTAACTTAAAGCAGGCGAGACGCGCCCAGCTCGTGTAAAATAAATCGTGCGAAAATGCACTTAGTGCCAAGTCTTAATTGCTGTAGAAATAAAATTTTACAACGACGGCGCCATAATATTAGCATAGGAAAACTTTTACGGGCACTCAAAACGTTACAGCTTTGGAGTATCGGGGACACTCGAGGAGGATTCCTAGTATTGAGAGGTCCTTGTGATGTCAAGTGTGGGTTCACGCTCCGGCGACACTCCCCTAAGCACCCCGCAAACCCTAACAAGTGTTCTTTGCAAAAGTTAACATTTTCAATACAGCCTCTTCAAGTTTATGATCTGGTTTGCAGATGTTGTTCTTCACGAGTCTTGGACGTAGATTTTTTGCTTTGTTTTTTTTGTTCCTTATTTGGGGTAAAGAAGGGCGCATTGCTAAGTGTAAGTCGTACGTTTTGACCGATACTACAGATACAGATCCGTGGATGGGTGACTATATGTAAACATACCGAGACTCCTCCGTACCTCAAAAAGCACGTAAAGCCGTTGGAGCCGACTGTAATACGTTGATCTTTGACAGTCGTTAATTCTGAAGTTAAGTCATTACAATTCTGACAACCAGTCTTACTTTGGGATACTGTATTACCCAGTAAAATGGGTTGTGGAGGTCAGATAGGCAGTCGCTCTATATAAAAAACGGTATTTAGCTGAACCCGTTAAGACTGGAAGCCGAACCGAGCTTGGCAAAAGTTTAGGCAGATGATATGTTTGGGGGTAAATAAATTAGATGACCTACTTTAAGGCACTGTCTTCTAAAGTGTTCTAGAGTATATATTATCTCTATATTGGATTTTATCAATATCTATAAAGCTTGCGTTTTATATCCATTCTCCTTTACTCCTTCGCTTAGGAAAGACGGCCATTCTATTGAATTTGTTTGACTATGCAATTTATTATCTAGTTTGATTATTGCAACAAGTACTTAATATTCTGCTATAACTATGATTACAATGCAGATTTTGTAACTAATAAGACTCAAAGGGAATACGTTAAGTTAATTAACATAAGTTTAGTAATACACAAACGATTAACTTCAGAACGAAGTTATGTACTTCAATATGTAGAAGGGTTTATGGTATACCGGTAATGTACCCACGTGTTAGTTAGTTAAACATTACAGTTATGTATGGTAATAGCCTAATTATAAAGAGAGAGTATTACACAACTTTTTGGTAACACGTGTTCGGAAGTAAATCAGTAGCTTAATATTGTAATGTTTGAGTAAACCGGTCCGGGCCGTCACGGCACCCGTACAAATATTTGTTCCGGCCGGAATGTCTTGATCTCATGAGCATTGGATATCGGGTTACGCATGCTCAAACAAAACAGGAATTAAAGGTTTGAGTTACCAAATTTTTTAGGATCTCTTACGACCAAAGTTTGGGCTTGGATCCTTTTTGATGCAGAGATTTAATCAATCAACTCAGCTTTTCGCGGTCCACAGCTAGACATAGGCCTCTCCCAAGTTGCACCAAATACGAGGCTAACTTTTTTACTTTTTAGTAAGATAGTTAATTTGATGCCTTAATAAACACATACATATACATAGTACCTACCCACTGTAAAGTTAAGGTTGTTATCGAGACTAGATTATAAGCAACACTTCTAAATTATGATACGTTCTATGTTTCGTACTTAGGTCTTATGATGTCTAATCTTGAAATTAAAATATAAAAAAGTAAAAGCGTATACTCGTATCAGAATGATAATAAAAACAAAAAATAAACAACAAACGAGAAAAAGATGGTCAACAGATCGTGGTGTGAGTTTCCTTTTTAATTATATGACCGCCATAAATCCTCTAATTGTTTTCTTAATTATACTATTGGAACCAAAACCACAGGAAGTTATACGGCCTTACATCAGGTTATTTAATCCAAGGAAGTCAGCTTGAGATAATACTTCTTTTGGTAGCTTACATGGCTTCTATGAAAGCGGTAGTTACTCGATTGACAAGCAAAGTGAATTAGAAATGTGGGTTAAGTTTATAATAACAGAAAAAGCTGCTTAAGTTCCGTGTGTGGTATCTATATCTTATATTAAACCTACCTATCAAATTACATCTTGTAGGGTGTCCTCTTTAAACGACTTAAAAGAGGAGTTTTTCAATTCGACTGTATTTTTGTTTCGTAATACCTTTGGAAATTTTTGATTGATTTAAAAAAAATATTGTTGTAATTCATAGGGTATATACCTCAGAGGTGGGCCCATAAATTTCAGTAAAGACGGTTCCTTTTTACATTCCTGTGCAATCATTGGTACTTTTATTTATTACTAAACACAGATACAAGACATGATTATTTATTATGTCCGTTTTTCGAAGCTAATGTCAACAATGAATGTTCTAAGAGGTTTTCTACTGTCTAATATACTAAGAAGATGATATAATACTATTTTAGACGGATTTTATATAATCGTGATTACAGTAAAGGAGTTGAAATGGCAAATGTAAATAATAAATCGCAATAGAATCCGATAAATGAAATATGAATGCATATTAAATGAAAAACGATCTGCAGTAGCAACGAAAGAAAAGACTGAACTCGGTCCCAGCAGACTCGTTACAATTAATGAATCAAGCGCCATCACAATAAAACTCAGCAACTAAAGAAGCAACAATGGAGAAAAATGGCTGCCATAACGCAAGATAGATGGAACAAAATTACGGTGAAGATATAACATCATACACGGACATTGTGGATGTATAAACCGTCCGTGATGGCCAAGCTTGACAAATTGAAGTCCCAGGATTATCACTACACCCTTTATTACGAGTCCGGACGCAGCATTACGTATCTTACAAAAGCAAAACATCAGCAAAATTTGCAATTTGTATTTGATTGCAATGTAATATGAATAAGCAATCTGACAGCGATAATCGTACAAATTGTGCCGTCAATTGCTGTCTCTTTGCGTTTGCAAGATACGTAATAAGGCCGCCAAAGAATTGTATTGGGACAATCGAATCACGCATTGTTTCATTATTTTTGTCGGGATATTTAAATGTTTCCATCAAAGTTGAAAGGGTTTACGACAGGATTATTTTCCTAGCGTTGCGTTATTTTGTGTTTTTTGACGTGCGGTTTTTTATTGTTTCATTTTTGTATGCACGAGTGTGTTAAAACGATGATATGAGAAAATTAAAGCAAAGTATAAAGATTTATTCCTGGGTGTGACTTACCTAATTAGCAACAATGTTATTTAAATGTTTTCATGCAATATGTTGTCAATGTGAAAGAAAAAAAACTATTGTTTAAAACAAAGAAGAAAAGTAGATTAATATAGTTACTCGACGAAATAAATCAAGCAAATAATTTATATAGTTTGATCGATAATATCCAATAATTCGTAATATAAAAATGACAGACGATTTTTCACAGTTTTATCCGGGAAAAATGGAAAATCCCAAATAAATGTGAGGCGTGCATGAGTGTTATCCTTACAAACGACAAGCGGTGAGCGTAGGAAAAGATAAAACAAGTTTTGCAGGTTTCTTTTATCTTTGTAGGTGACACATAAATTTTCTGCTGCACCTATCTACTGTAAATGCAAGTTTTATCTTAAATATATCGAGTATATATACAGCATATTTATATACGATTCATAATTGATATAAAACTGTTTTGGATGTATTCTTCTGCGATATAATCGATCGAAATTGTTTAGTGATTTATATTTAAAACACACTTTATTCTTTTGTCAGAAATTATTCTAAAAAAATCTTTAACAAATTATGAAAATCACAACCACGAATTTGGAAACGATCTTCAAAGTCGATCGATTATTTATTAAATTAATATACGTATGTAGTTATTTATTTTACCTCAACTCTTGGACTTATTCTTACTCGCCTTGTTCTATACTTTGTACCAACTTAATATTATAGACGACATGTCGTTTGTATAAAAATGGCCGGCATAAGCCCCGGATAGGGTCTCCCAGGAAATGAAGCGTAGACTTTGTGCCTTAATGTTTACACGTCGCACCAGACCCTACCGATTCAGAATAACAAATATATTTCACACTTTATGCTACATAAAATGGAAGAGACATTTTTCATCTTTGCTGACCCGTTACTCCATTTATATTCATCAGGTATTAAATTTGACAACCCTATCTAGTTTTTACCTTTCCGAGAAGACTTTTCCATATTTTTGCTCAAACTTATAACCAGATTCTTCAGGGATGATATTATACAGATGCATGTTTAAATCCATTAAAATTATCATTGGAAATTGGAGCACGCAAGCTCTTCGAAATTATTAAAGTTCCATTAGAATTTGAACCTTATGTTTATTGCTATTAGTTGTTGTTTCGTTTGGGATGCTGCAGGGGGTAATTTGGTAAACTGCGTTAATACGAGGCTCGGGACCGGTTGCACGTGTATACCTGCACGCACCCTGTCTTTTCCATTCATTTTTTTAGTAAACAACTCGTAAGACGCGATGGTTTATTTGGTTTGTCGGACGTGAGCTAGTTACGGCTTGAATCACTTTTTTTTCGTTTGTGGTTTTGAATGCAGTAGATTGCATTTATCTACAAGATCGATTGATGTTATTCAAAGATAGTAATTTTTTTTTATTTTTAATGGTTTTACGTGTGGATTATTGCAGGTGTTATTTTAAAAAGGCTCGTTTTTCATGTAAGCTCTGCAAATATCTATCTTAAGGGATTCAAGTAGAGATTATCCTCAACTGACATAGTACGTTCAACAAACCCTGGGCAATCAACCTCACTACCATCCGTGTTAAATGTTTTCGTAAACCATGGCATAAGCGAATACCATTATGAAAACGATGATATTGAACTTATTTATCTTTAGAGATATAATTATTCATTGGTTGGTAGACTAACAGAATATTTTCTATCTGTTCTAACTATATACCTTTTTATCGCCACATAGTTAAGAGGATCCAATGCTGCTGGGTTACTTTATAACATTCTTTTACGAGCTCGTACCGTTACGTGTTTGAAGTGTGTAATTGCTTGACCTGGAACCTTAGCTACGAATCGTTCTTGAAAAGTCTTAGTACATTTCTAAAAGTAAGTTATCTTTATTTTTTTTTTTCGAGTTCCTCCCTTTTCTCGTTCTATCAAAATTATCGTTTATCTATTTATATCTCATTAGTTAGTTTTAGTACCTACCTGTAGTAAATTATAACTACTTAGGTATGTAATTTTATAGAAATATCTTATTAGAAAATTAATATGTAGATTTTTTTTGATAACGTGTTTATTTTCAGCCATTGTTTAGAATAATACAAGATACATTCTTGCAACAACCTCTTAAATATTAACAACAAAATTTATTCTATAAGCCTAATAATATCTCCTCATAACTATTTGGCTACAATCTGTAGTTACCCACAGTACAGACAGCAAATAAACTGTTTATTACCTCTGTTTATCAAAGTTTATACATAAACTTGTAACTTAATTAAACTTAGGTATCCTTTACGGCATAGCTTAAGTAAGGACAAGGTGACCAAGTAACTTTGTGGTGTCAATGTCCGTGTGTAGCCAAACTAAGCCTTTAGCAAATTATGGCCAAAACAAAAAGCTGTTTGTACCAAGTTAGAGGTCCCAGTTGGTGGATTGACTAAGTGTCTGGCTTCTAATACAGAAGTTTATGTGTCATATTTGTGTAATGTATCGTTCTGTTTGGGCTTTGTCTAATTTTTTTTATTAATGCACTAACGACGAAAGTAGATAAATAGATAGGCAGGTAAAACAATACATTTTCAAGTTAAATAAAAACCTTTTATGTAACGGTAAAACTACTTTGTAAAAAAAACATTATAATTGACATCCTAGCGTACAAAATATAAATGTTTTCATTTACTCATATGGCAATCGTAAATACTACATTCTTAGGCACTTAAAACCATTTGTTGCTACATACGCAACTACGCATTCCTTTGTGTAACTATCGGCTTTCGGCCAGTCCAATATCTAAAGCCGAATGCAGCTATGAAGATAGCCGAAGCCGAGGCTTCGTCGGCATTTAGTCACGGGCACGGGAAATAGCCTCTAGAACGTTTCACGCGCCATAAACTAAACATATATTTGTCTATGGTCTGCAGGGCTGTTGGCTTTGTGGTGGATTACGAGAATAACAAACAATAGGTTATGTTGGCCGGGACTTTCCAATAAGAAAGTTGTTGATTGAAAAATATAATAAAAAGTAATAACTTGTTACATAGATATTGTGATATACATTGATATTGTGAGAAGATTTTCTATCGAAAAAGGCTTTATTTAAACATGATGTTACGCATAAGAGACATTTCACATACAATAAAATCCCGTATCCAAAGACCGCCCATACTTAAAAGGATAAAAATAAGGTGTATTTAGAACAATTAAATATGTACCTACTGCACTGCTTGAAATAAAAAGGAAGAGATTCAAACACAACATAGACAGCCATCATTAAAATGAAAAAGAAACATTACATTAGCATATTTGTCTTACATCTCATTCTCTTAAAACCGCCTTCAAAAAAATGTACGACGCTAAAAGCCAAAACTCTCATCTCAAACCACGACCAACGCACAAGATCTCTTTAGTACCTACATTCGTAACTAAAATTTATGTCGTGAAACTGAAATGAGGAGCATGGGGTGTCAAGTTATGCTGGCCTCGTGAAGCAGACATTCATGTCGGAATTAGAACCTTCATCCTTTAATTGCCTCTTTAATTAAGTAGCTTAGGAAACACATGTCTGTGTTTGAGGCCTGGGGGTTATTTAGACAAACGATATAAAATTTTGGTTTTAAATGATTCTAAGTGAAATGTTTGCAGAGTTCTGGTGTTTTAATTGGTCTTGCAAAAGCATTCCCTTAATAAAAAAATCGGCTGTCTGTAAAGTCGGTTTACTGACGATAGTTGAACGTGACAACGTCATAAGGAACGCCTCAGAGCGAGGTAACGCCGCATGAGTCATTTGTTTTCGTGCGTGCAGCCGGCTCCATCGAATTATAAGACGTTGTTACGTCAAAAAGACTTCATTTTTGAGTAAATTAAACTTTTAGCTCAAAACTAAAAAATATAATCACATGAGCTATGTGACCTTTTAGTCCTTTTTCTTGGGATTTTAATTTTATATTTTACGATTCCCGTTATAAAATCACAAGTTATAGAGACACGTGTACCTTAATTATTTTAACTATTAAAATTCATCTTCGAGTTCTAATAACCTTGAACGATTAAACGCATCACGCAAATGTTACATAATTTCTATATCGAAGAAAATCGATTATTCGCCCATCAATAACAAAAGCCCCACACAGGATAATTAACTCTATCTCTTAGTAAATTAAGAGTTATTATTGAACCGTGATCGAAGCACTATTGCGTGTCGTATCGTTTTATTATCGTAACGTCTCGATCGTGTGAATGAATGATGACACGAACACACGTGGTTACTCCGTTTTGGTTATATTTTGAGGCTGTGTTAGGACTGTGCTACAGTGCATAAAGAGAAGCGATTTTTTTGTAGTATGTTCAATAACTTTTTGTTACTAAAGTGCTATACTTCAATCAGTTAAAAATATGACATTTAGAAATGATGTTTCAAATAACATATGTAGATGTACTTATAAGTTACTAGACTTTGCCCGTGGCTCCGTCCACGAGGGTGTCGTTTATCGCGGGAAAAACTAGCCTATATCCTTCAGGTCCAAAGCATGCCTCATAAAACGTTTCATCCTAATCGGTTTGGCGTTTTTGCCGTGAAAGCGTTACAGACAGACAAGCAGAAAGACAAACAGACAGAGTTCCTTTCGCATTTATAATATTAGTAAGGAATACCTTCTTAATCAAAATCATTGCAATGTTTGTCGATATATAAAGAAGAGAAAATGCAAAAAATAATAATTTCATGATATAACATTAAATTATTGCTATCATCATCATCATCCACAGCCTTTGTCATCCCACTGCTGGGTATAGGCCTCTCTTTTCATGTGCCATTCTCTCCGGTCCTGTGCCAGTCTCATACAGAATTATTGCTATAATCTATTTAAATTATATTTTCACCATTAAAAAACCTATACAATATATTTCAATTACGAGGTTAACAGAAATATATTGTAAAGCTTATCATTGTGTGATGTTAACTTAATGCACCCACACAATCAGCATGCTCTCAAAACACTAGTCTGTACCTGACATGGCTATCTCTTGTTTAAAACCACTCAAATTAATTCCTCGAAATTCCAGACTGAAGCCTGTAGCCTTAGGCTAGATGTTGGATGGTTTTTAGCCGTTGTCTATAGGTATGCTATCCTTATGAATGGTTTCCGATGGTGAATTAAAATTCTTGCTGTAAATCCATTGTCTTTTTTTTTATTTATTTATTTTTTATTGTGATCAACATAAATAGGTATGCCGTTTGAGGTCCATGTCTCTGGTGTCGGTACCATTACGGTTATAATGTATATGGTAAAGACTTTAAAAAGATATTAGCTTATTTTTATCCCTCATAACTTAAGATATAAATGTTGTATGGAAAAAGCTATATTATAATATTGTGAATGAATGAATTTAAAATAGACTTCACGATGATAACAAGAAAGATATAATACTTTTTACTGATGCATGGTTATCGGAAACAGTTTTAAGCACTAGACGTGTAGTAAAGCTTCATGTAAATATATCTAATTTATGGTTAACTTCCTATTCAAATAATGTATAGAGCTAATAACTCTTAAAAATCTAAATGAGTTAAATTTCCTCAGAAAGTTAGTTCATTGAAGATTAATGATATAAATCTTAAGCCTTTTATAGATATTACGCGTATTACTTCGTGAATAAATAAATCGTTTTATCTTTTATTGAATTCATTAGAATTTATATGTAAGAGAAATGGTAATATTTCAATATTTATTGGCAACACATTGATCGTTGAGCAGATGGTATTTTTAATTTCCGAAGTCGGCAGGCGTCGCGCTGCCGGGACGCAGCCAATCGGAATAAAGGTTTATTTGCATCTTTACACAGCATTGTTTCGGGATATTGAATTTTGTTGTCATTTGTTTTACCGATAAAAGCTGTAATCATTTCAATTAAATTATTGTTGTTAGTTTATATACTTTAAGGAATTATTCTGGATTGTTAAATAAGTGTAATTAGGATGGTTTTGTACTAATTAATAAACATATAATTACATAAGGTTATCCGTTCTGTTTTTCAGATATTTGAAGTGCACAGTATTGCTATTAGGGTGATTATAAGTATAAAAATAATGAAATAAATTTATGAGTTACTTTACTCTGCCTCTCCATACTTTTAGTGACGTCAAACATTGCAGAACAAAGGCAACCACCGAAAAACAAACAACAAATTTTAACCCTCAATAAGGTCTCTAGTTCGCATCCTCATATAAACGTAGAATAATAACTTTACTGAGAGCCATTTACATGTATTAGGTATGTGCAGTGCTACAGGCAAAGGCACAGAGCAAGTACCCCACAGAGGCAAAGTTTCACCAAGGTACACCACTACATGCTTACGTCTTGTGCATGTGTTCGCCCTGACATAAGCACTAGGTATGTAAAAACTATCGATGGCAGTACATTTTTTTTTTCTTTTTATGCAATAGAAACTTACGATGATACATTTATATATTTAAATGTCGCAAATATAAATTTTGTACAAAGTTATGACGTAACGAGCACCCTGACTTTAATTCGCTTACCTAATTGTTTTTTTTTTATACCTACAAAGCAATAAATATGGGTCTAATATTTTTTTTATTCTAACGGCCAGACTAAGTCGATTTTTATTATTTACACTCTGTCATCATCCCTATCCCCTATCATACCTATATTTTTCGGTTGTATGAAGCATAGCCTCTGTGGGTTATTTACTCTTCGACGGAGGCGCTAAACTTATCATTTTATAGCCTCGTAAATACGGTTAGACGGCGAATACATGAATATAACGCACTGCATAACATAAGTTCTGCACTAGTTCGGACGTTTTATTGGCGAATGGCGCGATAAACGAAATGTTAAGGCTGCAGGCTTTAGGATTTCAATAGTAGTTAGTTAGTTACCGTCTTAACAGGGGAATTTTACTTATGTCTTGTTTTTGGCAAAAATGTCATAAATTTAATTAGGTACCTAACTATATAAAATACCTAATCTACCAAGTACCTATGAAATAAACATATCCTTACTAATATTATACCTAAATACGAATGTAACTTTGTCTGTCTGTCGCCCTTTCACGCCAAAACTACTGAACCGATTTAAATGAAATTTGTTACACCGATAGTTTACAGCCTGAGAAAGGACATTGGCTACTTTTTGCCGCAATAACCGACATCCACGCGGGCGGAGACGCGGGAACAGTTAGTTTGTTATAAGGCAACAAGTTGCTTGTACTTATTCGACATACATTGGCGTTTTTGCTTTGCGTTGCTTCACATCATTTTCTATTCGGGTAGGGAAATTTAAAAGGAGCTTGGCATTTGCCAAGCATTGGCCAGCATTTAAAGCTAAGAAAAAAAATGGTGGCACTTGCAGATAATAGCTTTTTTAATAAATAAGGCTCATACATTTCAATAAATAAACTTAAAACAAAGTTGAATGGCGAATATACAGAAACTGTATTTTATGTAGCCCGAGGATACTTTATTTGAATTGCACAATGGTTTTATCCATGACATCAATATAAAACAATGTGTTACCAGCTGCTAGTACTTGAATAAACAAGATAACTATTTTTAACTGTACCAGAGGACCCTTGTGTCACATGAGAGACATCGCAACGAATTTAGTCAATTTTAGACTCTTTAGCCAATTATTAGCATATCCTGCAATTATGCAATATGATACTATGAGACGACTAAATGTTAGCAGCGATCTTGATAAGATAGTTGACTACTTGTCTATTTTGTTGTATGTATGTAATGCTTTAGGGCTATTTGATTTATCATCATCATCTTCTTGCGTTTGTCATCATCCTGGAACATCACACACGGCCATCTGATCCAAAACTAGGCAGAGACTGTATTTATGGCAACCAGACAACAGGTACACATACTTTTATATCTCTAAATACATACATATTGTTGATAAACTTCACTGAGACATAGAACAAATAATCATGCTCATCACACAAAGATTTGTCCTGGATGGGAATCGAACCAGTCAAGGTCACTAACTAGACCAACAGGACAGTCATCAAAGTGACATTTAATTTTATACGTATGAGTTTTGATAAGTTGCTCAATTATTTAGCTCGAGTTTAATTCGTAAGGTATAAAGTTTATATAGGATGTTTTAGAGCAGGATGAAATTGTGATGAAGCGTAAAAGGTACATAGTTTGGACATTTTTAAAACCAATTTCAATGATGATATCAATCTTTCATTCATCGAACGGTCTGACAATAGGTTTAAGTCACAAATTAATAGATACGTTTAACTGTTTGCCTTTAATTTTATCTCGATAAATTGCGTTCTAATCAAACAAAGCGTTTACCTACAATAACTCAAGCTGATCTTACCCGTCTTTTGGAAAGGGGTGAAACTAAGAGATGACTTATTTGCATATAACTGAAGCAACGCAGCCTCTCAAATCTTGTTAGATTAATGACCCCTTAACTGTGGTTTAACAAATTGCTTGGAGTAATTCTAATACAATCGATCTAGTCAGTTAGATAAGCGGTTTGGTTTCTGCCATTAATGCGAAGATTCATATATTTATATTAAGATGATTTAAGTTACACACATATGTTTTTGGACATGTAAAAAAAGTTTTTAAGAACGTCTCACAAAACTAAACTTTTATTTACGTTTACAAGAGTGTTTCTGATCGCCCTTATTTCAACGTGTAGGATGCTTTATTTTCTTTCAAACTGCATTGACTTTTACCTGGTGTATTCTACACTCATTTTGCTCTAGATTCGTAAAAGTTTTAGAGTTTCGAAGTGCATGCATGCATGAATGTGTATTTTGGTCTCTGAAACTTGGTGCTTGTTCGTTAGCTAATGCCCGTATGGCCCATGTGGGATGTGTTCAATAAAAGTTTGTGAATACATATATGCCGTCATTATTGAGATTATTATTTAAAAAAAAAAAAAATATATAAGTTAGGTACTACTTAACTGACACGGTGCTTGTTGTCTGGATCATATATCTGTGCATATTACAAAACAAAGACCCCGGCCACGTCTGTCTGTTTGAACACGATAAATTCAAAAACTACCAAACGGATTTTTATATGGATTTCACTAATAGTTAAAGTGATTGAAGAAAAAGATTTGTGTATATAATTTATTAATGTTTTGTATACCCATGCGAAGCCAGGGCGGGTCGCTAGTTTTTGTATAATTCAAATGTTTGTGAAACGACACACGAATGATGATTACCACGCGTGAAATTTATCGAAGAATTCTTTATTTACGTAAAAAAATAAACTATACAGTTACCCAACTGTACATTGGAATAACATCTGTTCATCTGCAGTTCTGTCTCAGCTACTAAACATTGACAAATGACTTTTTAATCCATTTGTTTTAGCATTGATAAATGTATTCTTATACCAGTAAATGTTTTACAACTTTGTCTAGTTGAGTAGAGAAAATGCAAGCCATAAGTAGAATGAATAAAATTAAGGTTTTAAGATATGATAGATTTTATCCGGTGATTAACTGCTTAGCAAGTTTGATGGATTTCTAAAATAATTTATTTATTTATATGTTTACCATTCGAAGCGTGATTTATTATTTTATTAGGTGTCTAGTTTTGCGTGAAATATTGCTGGAGATTATTGATGTTAATCCGAGATTCATTTTATAAATTTTATGATATATTTATCTACAGATTTATAATTACTTACATAAAAATTAAATCATAAATCATTAATCATAAATTTTGTACTATTAGAAATAGTGGTAGGTAGGTCCATATAAACACAAAAAATTGCCAAGTGTCTACACTGTGTCATAAAATACATGTCTATACTATCTTTTAATACGTTTGTATTTAAAATTAAATGTAAGTAAACTGTTCATGTGTAACCTGTGTGTGTAACATTTACAGTTATCCTACCCAGTTCTTGCTAAAGAGGTCGTTAAAGATTACTTTTTAAAATGTTTTCAATTTGTAGCTCTGTTACCCAGGCAATGTTGCTAATGAGCAAAGATTTGAATCCTATATAGATTGCTTATTGTCATTACAATTAAAATTTATATGTCCTAATATTAAAACCAGCATTTTTTTTACTTTAAGTGTAAAGTATTTTTGCGTTGTATTGTGTTAGAAAATCTATAGTTATCTATACTAATATTATAAAGCTGAAGAGTTTGTTTGTTTGTTTGTTTGTTTGAACGCGCTAATCTCAGGAACTACTGGTTCGAGTTGAAAAATTATTTTTGTATTGGATAGTCCGTTTATTGAGGAAGGCTATAGGCTATATAAAATCACGCTACGACCAATAGGAGCGGAGCATAAATGAAAAACCGTTGAAACTAAAACACGCGAACAAAGTCGCGGGGGACAGCTAGTTGCTTAATATAGAGGTAACTTAAAATTTTATTACATTATGCAAATGAAAGTATAGTCAAATGAAATATAGTTAAGAAATCTTCATCTCGTTAGCCGTAGCAACAAATTGTTGTATTTGATTATACCTTAAGGTATTTAATACATAAAAATCTCCACCAAAATTAATTGCAACACAATTACATCCAATAAAATGTAACACATAATAAAGATCATTCAAATACTCGGACTTCGTTATACGAATATTTTGAAACTTTAATTAAGGTTACACAATTGAAACAGAAAAGGTTCTTCTAAAAGGTAAAGGTTAAGAAAATGCTAGTTTTTCTTTTCAAAAACCTTGAGTTTTCTTTAATCCCGTCTGGCTTTCGTCCGATCTTTTAATTCGTTTCAATTCGTCGGCTTTGGGTCTTGAATGTAGGTATAAAAACATTTTTGTTTTGTTCTTGGATGAGTTTAATTTAAAAGAGTTGCTGTTTAATGGGGCGTGTTGTGTTTGTTTACTTAACGGGCAAGGGGCGAGGTGCATTATAATTAGTAATGCTTTTGTTTTGTTAAGTATCGAATGACAAATGCTTGGTAGTTTACTGTTATTTGTAGACAGTTACCAATAGCTTCCATAATTATGTTTTGTAGATTAGAAAAATATGATCGATTTTAAATTGGTCTTATATTTATTTTCTTTTTAGTGTGTGAACTGTGTGGACTTTTTATTAATAACGGGTTTTCAGTACAGTTAGACTAAACATGTCCAAAGTTCTAAATCAATTTATGTTTATGGTAAGTAGGTAGATAAGCGTAAAAAAAAACAAAATTGTATAAAATACTAAAACGTTGAAACAAAACAAAAGGCATTCTAAACAGTCAATCCAAACACTAAAATTTATACAATAAAAATGAAACGGCAATAAATGTTTACAATTTCACTTACGCGATATTTTTCTTCTGTAGAAAATGGTAGAAATATAGGAGAGTGTCCAGAGAGCGGAGCTTTGCTATGAATAATGTAGGTCTCAGCGTATGTTTGTGATAGGAAAAGCTTGTGCGGCATTTCAACGTTAGCGGTATACCCCAACATATTTATAGACCAATAAAACATTTACTTTTAGAGTAGGAACGTAATAGCTTAGATTTTATTTTAAGATTAGTCTTTAGTATTTTTAATCCGAGGCCCTGGCATGGATACAGTCAGCAAAATATTTCTATCTACCGTTGTAGTCGCGGTATGTATGATACACTCTTAGCGTAAACATAGACGAGCATAGAGCGCGCGCATCGCTAGTAGCCCTTGTGTCGAGCGTAAGCAAATTTTTAGCTAAAAGTACTACGCTCGTTTAATGATTTAAGTGATGTTCCGTGGTCGACAGATGTTTATACGAAAATATCGATGGTTCCCATAATTTGGATTTGAGCTAGTTTTAATAAAGCGGCGCGCTCTGTTTTGAAACTATTTTTTTATTTTACTTGTTCATACTAGTGCGTACTGTTCATACGCGATATCCGCGCTCTATAGTTTACTTATGTTTTTCTCACATATTACACAGTCTGTGATGTGCTCGGTGCGTGTGGTTTGTTGATAGTTTTCGTACTAGAGTTCCAATTAATAATTACTTTTCTTTCTGTAAACAATGTGTGAGAAATTGTTACACCAGCTATGAGGTGGGTACGATATACCCAAAATTTTGATGTTAAATTTTTGATACTATGATTGTGTAATTAGCATTTATGCTTAAGATATATTAATAATAGTAACTATTCAACAAGATGAATAAATAAAATACCAACATTAAGTTAAAAAGCATTATTTTTTATTGAAATAACAAAGCATCTAAATTTTCTTTGAAAAATACAAATTTAGGCAATTAGGTAACTTCTTTTGGCATAAAAATGTAACAAAATTCCAACTTTGGTAAATCAACATAATAACAATAGTGTTTTCTAATTATTATAAATAAAAAAGAAACTGAAAAGTCTTGTGAGATCATGTAATAGAGCACCAAAATTACACCTACAAATCAACACAATCTCCACACATATCGGAGTCACAGGAGCTAGCGCTTGAGCAATTTTCTAATAGTTCTTGCAGTCGACGTTCATTTTCTTGATAAGACATCTTGAAAAAACTTAAAATAAATAATAAAATACTATAAATAACTATAAATCAAAGACTTACTGTCAACATAAAAATGTAACACCGACTACGAGGTCGGGTATGACGTACCCCAGCCGTGTGTACGCACTTGTATCTACCGTCACCGCCGGCGCAACACTAAACTCGATACTGTACCTCACCCCTTGGACCTTTACCTCCAGCTACAGAAATGACAGGACTTGCATGGCAACAGTAACATTAAAATATCTGCGTTTAGAAACTTTTCGGGTATGACGTACCCAACCTCACTCACGCCGGGTTAAGTGACAAGTTCACTATTGTTTCGTAATAAATAATATTTTAAGACCTATAGATGAACTAGGGAATAAGTCGTTGGAGTGCCAGAATAAAATAAATAATTAGATGTGTTTTTTCAGTTTTATTGCATTCTCTAGATTTTTAAATTATAGTTTAGAAATGTATAGTTTATCTTTATTTTCAACAACAATATTGTTTAAGCTAATTTTGGTGACAAAAATAGATATTAAGCTGGTCTTGGCATCTTCAATTATATCTCATGACTGAAGTAAAATCGTAAAACCATAACTTACCAATGAAAATAATTGAATATTCTGTAATAAGTACCGACGCTGTCTGAAGATACTTTAAATGCTTTTTTAAATTAAGATAACTGTAAGTATACTTTTCTTTATTCTGGTGTATGGTAAGGTACGTAAAGTTTATGGTACAAAACCTTTCAAAGATATTACTCGTATGTGGCCTCGACAGTTACGAATTGCCCTCCACCTGTATTTACAACCCTGGATTATGGACACTCAGGTTATATAGCTTTATAATAAAATAGGCATAATTTACCGAGGTAATGTATGTAGAAAAAAAGTTAAAATACCTTTATGAACTCCAATCTTCGTCTTTGAAATCTGTAAAAGAAAATGTTAAAATTATAACCGAGTATGAGAAATGGACAACATTTTAAAAATAGGAAAAAAATGACACTCAACTACATGGTGAAGTTCACGAAAACATTTTTGAAATAAGAACCAGAAATCTTAAAAAATGATAATAAAAAAAAAAAGCAATTTGTGTTGTCAGTTTCAAGAAAAGAACAATAGCATAGCGACATTAAGACTTAAAACATGTTTTAGAATACATAATTTTAAATAAAAAAATATAGATATGTATAGAATACGTTTTAAAATTAAAATACGTAGGGAGCGCCCAAACAAACAATGCTGTGATGTTAGCTAATTGTCGAGCCATGAAATTCAATATAAGCACGGTCGTACAGTCGCCGACAGATGGTCCAAACTTTGTGAATACATTAATATAATTATGTTTTGTAATGCATAGCGCTTGTACTAAAACATTTAAATAACTAAACCAATTATCTGATAAACTAAAATATGGACTAATTGACTAACAGTTTGTTTTATCAAATATTCATAGAAGTTCTTAAGATGAAAATGGTTTTAAATATTTTAACAAAACATTTCATCCAGTAATGTCAACTCAAACCTTATCTAATAAAATTATTAAGAATAAGTGGCAGACTAACAAATATCGATACATACTCAAAGCCAGACAAGTGCGAGTCGTACTTGTGCATGAAGGGTTCCGTACCCGTTCCGTAGGGGTTAAGGAGTTTAAGTCCTCTTTAATTTTTAATTTAATATTATTGTTTGTAGCGGCAATAGAAATACGCACTCTGTGAAAATTTCAACTCTAGCTATTCATGAGCGGCTCTCTCTGTATCTGCCCGACAAACGTACGGAACGGACAACGGAAGCTTAGTAATAGGGTCCCGTTGGCACCTTTTGAGTACGGAACCCTAAAAAGTTTATATTTGACTAGCTGTCCCCCGCGACTTTGTTCGCGTGTTTTAGTTTCAACGGTTTTTCATTTTTGCAACATTTTTCATTTATGCTACGCTCCTATTGGTCGTAGCGTGATGTTATATAGCCTATAGCCTTCCTCAATAAACGGACTAACCAATACAAAAATATTTTTTCTATTCGAACCAGTAGTTCCTGAGATTAGCGCGTTCAAACAAACAAACTCTTCAGCTTTATAATATTAGTATAGATGTATTGGTAAGTTTTAAATGTAATTAAACTGAAAATGTATATAGAAATCTCACAGTTCCACTCTCCGTTCGGTGTCTAGATATTGTTTGTGCGATCGTTCT
This sequence comes from Diachrysia chrysitis, assembly GCA_932294365.1. Lineage (NCBI taxonomy): Eukaryota > Metazoa > Arthropoda > Insecta > Lepidoptera > Noctuidae > Diachrysia > Diachrysia chrysitis. The sequence goes on from OW028645.1 coordinate 3,857,112, forward strand.
CAATTAGACGTATCCACAATAATCTACACCCTAGGTATTAATACCCATTTATCTATTAAGTCCGTGTCCGCGCAGCAGGGAGTTATTTAATTTCCTGGAAAGTACTAGATTAATACATTTAATTATGAGTGTGATTGTGTGGGGATAAGTTATCTTTATTAAGCTATATTTGGTCATTTTGATTTATGATTTTTGTGGATATTTTTCCATTGGGACTAGACTAGTTTTTAATTGCTTTCAGATTTTTCTTTTGATAGCGTACGTTTATTCTGGATTGTAATACTAAAAATATTATTAAATAATAATAATATCTTGGGACAACTCACACAAGGCCATCTGATCCCAAACAGAGCCTGTATTATGGCAACCAGACAACTGATCTTATATACTTCTGAATACATACATATTATAGATAGATTACACCCAGACACAGAACAAATGATCATGCTCATCAAACAAAGATTTGTCCTGGGTGGGAATCGAACTCACGACCTCCGGTTTAGCAGTCAGGCTCACTAACCACAAAACCAACAGGCCAGTCAATTAAAATAATATTAGTAGGTCTAATGGGCCTGTTTCCTATTTTTTTTTTTAATGTCCGTCTTGTAGATAAATGAATTTTATTGGACACGTATTTTTTCTTTTTTCCTGCAAACAAAAAATGATCAAAATACAGAGAACTGAAGTTACGCGTGACGTCACTCCTCGCTACGATTTTTAGCGAGGCGTAGCGTCATAAGCCCCCACTCCGAAACTTTAAAGCGGTGTATCTTTGTATTTTTTTATTGTTTTGATAAAAGAAAAAATACGTGTCTAATATTTTTTTATTATCTAACTGACGGACTAAATAGATTTCAACTTTTCATACCCAGAAAACATCCCTATTCAGCTAAACCAACATAGTAATGCAAAAAGGTATTTATTGACAATGTAGCTAATGGTTCTACTTACAAAATCTAGGCCTTGTTTCAATTTTACGCAATAAAGTCCTAACTAGAACCTTACTAAAAATATTTACACAATTTCAAGAGTACTACAATTTTATGAGCATTCGCTCGTAATCTCTTAGCAGCCACTAACGACCACCTACAGGAAATAGAGAGGACCATTCGCAATCAAGAAACCGTATTAACACTTAGAAATTTCCATCCTAGCAAATGTTAAGCCAACTCACTTATATAGGTACAACTTTGAGCATACCTGCTACCCAGACATAAACCTGAGCTGTAAAGGTGATTAATTTACGCGAAGCAACGTTTCATCGTCCGAAATTAGTACCTCAATAAATTAAGAACAACTTAATCTATGAAATTTACATAATATGAAGATTCCCATTCTGGAAGACCGTACGTTTTAAGTGCTGCTGTGGCCTATTCTTAATTAGGGAGTAGTGTTGCTACCCTCCACAATTTATGTACCCACACATCTTGGAAATTATAAACTAAGGAAACTGTCGGAAGGAGAACAGACGAGGCTGTTGATACAATAAAGAAAGAGGTTCCTGTTCAAGAAGTATTTTAAGCAGATTTATTTTGGTAGGGTGGTGCTGAGTTATTTTATAATATTTAGAGAAATATTATTAATAGCTTCGTTGGAGGGAGAAGTCGAACGACCTCGAAAGAAGCTTAAAGCATCCCTTTTGTCGATAACGAGATCATTACCTTTAATAAGCAAACCTAATTAACTGGTACAAAATAGGGTCATGACAAACTTATTCCTTACAAAACTAATCCGACCTGTTGCTAAGCAAAAGTCCGTAACAAAACATTTCCAGAGAGTTAAACTAGGGGAAAAACATACGAGAAGTAAGTGAAACTCGGAGACAGAAACATTGAGCCCCTGCAGGTTAATTCGGGGGTTTCCAAGTGCGAGGGCGAAGCGCAAATTGGCAACTTTATTATATTCGTGGGCGCGCACGGAATTGCTACCGAGCGCCGCGCGCCGCCTCTACAATCAAAACCCGCAGATTTTTTAACGAAAGGCGTTGAGTTTTTTCTTGTTTTTATTTTTTGAGTTTTTGAGCACGTTAATTTTGCTGATGGTGCTTTAAGGTGACCGCAGATGATATTGAGAAATATATAACTTTTGAGTACGGTATGATGGTATTTTTATTATGTGTATATTTATATATGCATAAATTGTATCTTTATTTTTCTCCAGAATGTTTTTATTTTCTGCTAATTGCTCAATTTACTGGATTATAATCAAACCTTTTTTATATAAAGGGCTTTAAAGTAATGAAGACAGCAATCCGCAAATATAACATTTATGACTTTTAATCTTGTTCTCTGTCTACACCACTAGAACGATTTACTGTTATAGACACAGTAAGTTAACCTTTATTTATAAGACAATAACAGAGAATATCCGGTGAAACCCTGCTAGTATATTGTGTAATCTCGAGATTTCCAATTACTAAAACATTCCACTGAATAACTAACGCAGAGCTTTGCTCCCAACATGAAATATAAGATAATAAAACAAAAAAATATAATATAACTAGGTACTGTAGCACGTACGTTTAATAAAATACTGAGTGTATTACATTTTAAAATCTAATTATTTTATAGTACGTGTGACCGCGACGATACTTTTGTGAAATGTTTTTATTTCTTTTATAAAATTGCACTTGGAAATTCTTTTACTGTAATATTTTCTTTATGAGTTTTTGAGTATTATGATAAATATTTTTATTTGATTATTCTTTTTATTATTTCCATTGTATTTATTCGCGTAGAATTTGATGAATTGATGAATAGAGATCAAAAATTTAATTTCTTATTCACCCCCACCTTTTCTTGTAAAATAACTTTCGTGAGACAGTAACGGCTTTAATCACGGATAAAAAATCAGAGATGCTCGACTAGTTTCAAGCCCAACCGGGGTCCATAATCATGAGCTCATGTTGCGAAGGTGTACTGAGACGAACTGACGAATCCCCTTAGGTAGGCTAGGATAACACAAATATAAATAATGTCTCTAATAACTGAACCAATATTGTATTTACAATAAAAATATCTTGTTGATAGGATTGTTCTGTTTTATTCTGCTTTGAAAAAACAAAATACTATAGTAGTGGTAGTCCATTTATACCTACTCAATGATACTTACCCATATGTTACAAACAACAACAGAATGACAAAATAACAGTTACATTAGAAAATTAATGTAATTATTCCATTACCAAAAAAGCCCTTTATCTTATCAAAAAGGCACACGGTCAATCAGTTAATTAGTTTACATTACAAATCGTAATTTATTACATTGATCGCGCAATTAGTAGCAACATCTGTGGCCCGGACCCTCTCTCCGTCCCATCTGATGGAAAACATGTCGTTTGTCAATGTCCCTTCCATTACGAATTTATAATTATTTAATATGATTTGTAAAACTTTTGCCTAATTTATTATTCGTATTTTTCAGAATTGACATTTAGAAAAAAAAATCCCGCTTAAATCGTTCTTCGTACCGTTCTATCAATAATGACAATTTTAATGTTGCCAACAAACTAAAATTATAATTATTTGATGTCGTAGCTGCCATGCCAAATTTTAATGTCTAAATATACTACTATAAAAATAGGTTTACAGATACCTAAAGCTTGTATAAGTCCTGTAATAAGCGTCTAATAAATTTTAATTAATCTTCATTGTGTGTTACTGTAGAATTATTTATATAGAAGCGTCGGTGTCCTTAAAATCTTAAAGATAAATAGACAAGAAGTATTTATAATATATTCTTGAAAAAAATAATAATGAGCTTGCTCAAAGTTTGTATAATCCGGATTAGATAATACCTATAAAGTAAGATTGGAAGACATGTTTTTTTTTTCACAAAAAGCGGAATGAATTTCTTTAGATCGAGTACGCAACTCTTACTTTTATAACCATGTACAGGACATACAATTCTAGACAAAAGTAGAAATATGAAGTTTATTTACTTAAAGACAACAGAAAAGTATTTCAACTGTAAATACCTCGTCTCTTATTTACTTAACAATGTTGAAGTAGCCTTATAATTATTGTACCAAGTCTTAGCAGAAACCATGTTCTACCTTCAGACTATTCCCTAGAATCTAGATAAGCTCATTGATGAGGGGAACTTAGGTTAGTTGATCGCTAGACAAAGCTTTATAGGCCGGATTTCTGCCAATTTTAGTAACAATGTATACCAAGTAAGCTCATCAGACTGGCGGTATTAGGCCTTCATACTCAAGGCAACGCAAGTCGATATCCAACGTCTTTAGTATTTAAGCGACTATCGCCATACAAACTTAAAGAGGTTCGTACATAGAGAGGCGGCGTTGGAGACTGAAGTCGCCGGGTATCGGGGACTTGCGTTCTCCCCTGTAAGCACAAATACGATCGGTTTTAGAACCACTTAAACGTAAAGATTTAGTGCCTATATTTTCTTACAAAAAGTACTAATAACTTAGAAATCCTAAGTAGCAAGAAAGTATTCCTTAGATAAATATTTATGATAGAGATGATTCTATTAATACAGCAATGTGGGTTTATTGTACTGTTTTGTGTCATGTATATCTATTTGTTTTTATGTATTTTAGGACATGCAAAAACGGTAAAATAAAGTCTAGTCTAGAGGAAGAATGCTTAATATATCGAACAAATGAGGTCTATTTGTCAATTTCCACCAATCACGAATCAGTAGCTTGTCTCTCATTGGTGGAAAATGACAGATGGACCACATGCGAGACGTGAACCTAGCGGATTTATATTTCGCGAATACCCACCCGTATTGAGTAGTAATTATACAACTTATTGACATTTAAAAATAGAAGTGACGTGGGCCATAATTTGCCAATTTACCACTTCAGAAGTATATCTGCGTAACGTGTTTAAATTCTGAACAGACTCAACAAAGTACATTACAAGATTAAAAAAGCGTCCGTATAATGATTCTTGTAAATCAGAAGAAGGAAATGTAAGTACATTGTTGGCATCATCATACCTTTGTGCGGACCTTTAATACAAACGTTATTTACGATATAATTGTGAGGGAGGCTTTGTGCTGTCTCCCAGTAATTTAGCCACTAATTAGATGGTTGGTTATTAAGAGCTTCCAAGGCGGTTACTTGCATATTTTAATGCCTTTATCAAGTTGTTCGTGCTGTAATCGCAACGGGACATCGTCTTGTGTGACATACTGCTGTGAAGATTGAACGATAATTTTAATTGAACATAGAATTTAAAGTGGCTTGAAATATTGGAGCATTAATGACATCAGGATTTGTATTTTATTTTCCAATGAGTATGTAAATTGGATTATGTATTAGTATGTTTGAAACGTTGACTGAAAGTGTACACAAAAGACTGGCGACATTACCACGTTGTATGCTTATCGTCTGTCAAAGTTTTGAGCCAGCCCTTGGGTCACGCGAGGTGTCAACAAGACATTTCGCCAACTTGCTGCCCAACTTCGACATCAGTGTGTCCACCTGTTATCGCCGCTCGCAGATACAGTTTCCCCTCCGAAGCTATATTTCATACAGTTTCCCCGCCGTAGCATAATGAAGGTATTGGAGACGATACTTAGGGAACTCGGTACACGTGTGCCGCACCGGTTTGGCTCCGGCGCCGGATAAATTTCATTATATGTCTCCAACTGTACGCGCTATTTTTGTTCCAAAGTGATTTTATTGGAGCTAAAGAATCTTATTTCGGATACGTAACATTATTCGTAAATTATTTTATACTAGCTGTCCCCCGCGACTTTGTTCGCGTGTTTTAGTTTCAACGGTTTTTCATTTTTCATTTATGCTCCGCTCCTATTGGTCGTAGCGTGATGTTATATAGCCTATAGCCTTCCTTAATAAACGGACTATCCAATACAAAAAGAATTTTTCAATTCGAACCAGTAGTTCCTGAGATTAGCGCGTTCAAACAAACAAACGAACAAACTCTTCAGCTTTATAATATTAGTATAGATTGTAATCAAATGTATAAGATGCACATATGTGATAGGTATTTAATAAAAGGTATAGTAAGTCTATTGATATTGATTGATACAAATTAAGTGTCTTAAACTTACTAAAAAATTTAGGGCCCTATAAAAGTTAAAATACACCGTTGTATCTTTAATCGCTTAAACAAAAGTTTTATATTATTTACTTATTTTTATTATTTTATTAATCATCCCTAAACAAGCTTACGTTTATTTTGTATTTTTTTACAGCAAAATAAAACATATTTTTTTTAAGAATGTATGTAGGTACCTAAAGTTTATTATTCCTCAAAGATTTAAAACTTCTCCAGTGTTAAATTGAACAGTCACAGTTGTAAATGAAAACTGACTGAACTATTTTGAAAACGCATATCTAATATTCTGAAGAGCTTTACCTTGTTCGTAAGTTTGGTGTTGACATTTCACTGAACTGTGCATATTTCGTAAATATGACGGCGGCAGAAATAACTTTTACTTAACTGGGAATGAGTTGTCTTGGGGTTGTTATATACTTAGTTAAAGAAGTTTAAACCTTTTTGCTTTAATGTTTAAGTTCGTTTTTTTTTACTGTAAATAAAATTAAAAAGGTCGTGAAATTCATTTAAAAGTTGTATTAATACCTTATACCTAATAATTATTTATTATTCATGGTTATAATTTTGTTACTGGAACTACCTATTTACTTTCCAACCAATTATATTTGTACGCCGTTTATGGCAAAACATACACAAACTACTTGTTAAACAGTTATCGGCTGCATGCATTTCCTGTAGACTAGACATGTTTGAACCAAATAAATGTGGGATGGCGTAAATAAAACATTAAATGTATTGTTTTCTAATTTATAAAATTTCGCACTTCTTTACGTCTTACGTCCGCTGCCATTCCTCCCTCTCTCGCTCACACCTATTTTGCCCCTTTCTCTCCGAGCTTGTTCCGTTTCCCACATAAATATATAATTTTACAAATCATATTAAGTTACTAATCAGCCCATTTTGTCCTAGAATAATATTAAATTAAATATATTCACATTTAACTAAGGGCTAATTTTTCCAACGCCAGATAAATTTTATTCGTTGAATAAAAATGACATTTGACAGATTTTGTTGGGAAAACTAACAAAAAACAAAATTATTCGTCAAATAATATCATCTGGCGTTGGAAAAATCAGCCCTAAATCATTATTGATTCAAAATAAATTAATCTCACAAAAACACTCGTTCAAAACTAAAATCTTGAACAATTTTTTGTAGTGTCATGTCATATCTGTCAGTAAAGTAAACAAGCACGTACAACAAGAACGTTTGACAGTTTATGGGTTCTTATCAAGGAAATGCTTGAACAGACACTAAATAAAATGTCAAATGAATCTTCTAAGCGTCACTCGTCTTATGGTAATCTCTTGACCCCATGCAAGACCCGTACGTTCGTTGAATACAAATAACGCCGTCAATTGCATACCTTCTTTTTTCATCGGTTTTACGATTGTAATCTCAAGTTTACCGACCGTAAAACCCGGTAATACGGACCCGAATTAAATTGGTATCTCATTTTACAGAGACAGCCACTACAATTACTTTTTTTATGTTTTAATAGTTTAGGAAATAAGTTGTTGGTAATGTGCGTATCAATAATAAAGTCTGCAAGCAAGGTAGTCAATTTACAATATTATGTAACAATTAATAATATAAAAAAAAATCGCTTTATTTTGTTCTTTGTTTTGTAGTGAACATTATTATCATACTTATATTATAAATGCGAAAGTAACTGTCTATTTGTAACGCTTTCACGGCTAAACCGCTAGACCGATTTTGATGAAACTTCGTATGGGTTATAGCTTGGATCTTAACAAAGGACATAGGCTAATTTTTGCCGTGATAACCGACAGCCGCGCGGGCGGAACCCCAGGCAACAGCTAATTTTATATATGTAGAATTTAGCTCTAAGCGTTGCCTATGTAATAGAGAGAAGTAATTCACATCGGACCAATAGCTATCGCGGAAAATGGTTACATACAAACAGACAGTAAGTTTCGCAAGAAACATGTAACCTTTCCGTAGACTTTATTTTCAAACTTTTCCAGAATATTTATAAGAAGTATGTGTTTTAATTACAAGTTATGTCTCAACATATATCTAGAGTGAAACGGGTTTAAGCCTGTTAATTTAGATATTGTTCGTTTTAAAAGTTCGGTAAGTAATTGCTTCAAGTTAACCGCTCTAAGTGATTAAAATTTATTGTTGTTGTTGTTCTAATGAAGGAGATTATGTATTTAGAACCATACATTTTAAATTAATTGAATTTGTTTTAATTACTTTATTGTATAACAAATATGGTGCACGTTGTATTTTTGATTAGGAAACTTTGCGATTGCTGTAAAATATTACTATTTTTATTTAAATAAATTTTAATTATATTATTCTGGCGGAGCCCCACGGTTTCACCCGCGGAACTTCCCCGATCCTGTAAGAAATTTTGTTTCGTGACTTTTTAAGTAAGTTATTCCGCTATTCGGGGTGAAGAATAAACCAACAAATCAAAGATCATGAAAATCGGTCCACCCTTTCTTGAGTTATAAATGGTGTAACTAACCCGACTTTTTTTACAGGTCTAGATTTTAGTTTTTTAGCATAGATTAGGTATCGACTTTAAGTAGATACAAAATTATTTTAACACTTTTTTCGAAAGTTGACATTACAGGTTAGAGTTACTGATCTATAAATAGTCAGTCAAAAAATAATAACATTTCTTTCGCAAATACCTACCTATCTATCTATATATTATTATAGAGATCAATAGGTTCTGCTGACAATGGACTCAAATGGCTCCGTATTTGCTGTGTCAGGCAAAGTAATAACAGAATGATTCATTGTTCTACATAAAACAGTCTAGACCATTATCGTCTTATAATCGCGTGTAAACTTGATGTGTGAGTGTTTATTGCCACAGTATATCCCGACCCACTTTGTAAGCCTTTGTTAGCGAACATTGCACCGACTTTAATACGAATACATTTTTATGAGGTCCTTTGAAACATGAATTATATGCTAGTATCAATGTTGCTTTGAAATTTTTTGCTTGATTGTAGTCGTCATTTTCAAATTCAAGTGTGTTGTACGAATTAAGTAATACAAAACCATATTACTTAAGACCATTCATCTGCAATTGAATGGTCATCTTCAAAATTTTTATTATAGCCTAGAACCATCTGTATCACAGCCGGCCGCATCACAATCAGTCCATTTGCCTGTGAGCTACAATGCCGATAATTCTTACTAATATTATAAATGCGAAAGTAACTCTGTCTGTTTGTCTGTCTGTCACGCTTTCACGCCAAAACTACTGAACCTATTTAAATGAAATTTGGTACACAGATAATCTAAAGCCTAAGAAAGGACATAGGCTACTTTTGCCACGATAACCGACATCCACGCAGGCGGAGCCGCGGGAAACGGCTAGAATTAAATATATAACTCGGTAACCCCTAGTTTAGGTTTAAAAAACGGATATTTATTGAAAGAATGCCCTATAATACTGTACGGTATAGTCTATACATATTATCTGGTCTTTGCTGCCCCTTCAGCTTACCTAATTTACATTTCCACAATAACATTTGAAAGAGCTTAATTAAGTGAGTTCAAACAGGAACACGTCGCGTTGCATGTGCATGTGTGCGCAATACGAGCCTACCTTAGTAGTGTTTGCTTTGGACCGGTTGACGGTACGCACAGATGTATGGGACAACATGCGGCTATCTGTTTACCTTTATAACGTACACATAGCTTTCTATGGTAGAATGTTGGGTAGTATTAGATGAAGTTTTGTGGGTGTGTAGTGAGTTTTTATGATAGTATAAAAGAGGGGAAGCTAGCCTATTGCTACATTGGCGCCGATTCCCTTGTACGCTAACTTAACCAAAATTAAATCATTGCTATCTTTTACTAACATACAGCGTTGAGAAAAAGACGGCATCAGATAACAACTAACTTAAATTATGTTTAACAGAATCAGGGCTATTATCGAGTTTTATAACTACTAATCAAAACCTGAGTGCAATTAATTTAAAAATACTGCTATGAAGTTAGAAATTGTATTAAATTTGTCTTCTTGACTAATTCAATCGATGCCGTGCATCTCTATTATGATCTGTCGGTTTAAATATATTTATTTACTAAAGAAAAACAAATACAGTTCACCTTAATTAAGAATAGTTAATTTCATGTACAAGTCGGAGCAAGCAAAGTGTATCACAGATGATATATAGAGAGATATATATTTTTTTTACTCCTATTTTTGTCGTAGTTCGTTTTTTGAAGGTGGGAAAACTTGCTTTTCAATATCCTCTGGTGATATGATATACAATTGTGATCCTTCGTATAGTATATTAATTTTTCCATAGTTGGTTCTGGGATTAATAAGTTTTGTTTCGTTGTCTTGTGTTATATTTATGTGTTTTAATTGTGTGTACGTATTTCTTGTGTGATGATTTTTCTCAGTTATTTGTATCGGTATCTGTTTACATTACATATCCGTTGAAATACAACATGTATCAACGTCTATGTCATAACACTGGTTCTGTACTCTGCAACATTATACGGTATATTACCGACGTATTTCTTCCTTCATCACATAAAACAACTCCTGTAATTCACGAACATTTAAGTAGGCACTAACACGTCGACACAAGATAATTACGTAATAAATTATGTTACCCCTAAATCCTAATACCGTCGGTATTTTTCCCGGCTCCACAATCAAAGTTGTAGCAAGTTCGGCGCTATCAGCGATGCTCACTTAGATAAGCAGAGGTAACTTAGCACCAACTTAGAGATAACTTGGATCGGCTCGGCTTCTGTCGGACTTTACTTTTCTGATAAATGTACGTGACTTTATTGAGTGTTTGGTTGTGGGTTAAGGTGATTTGTGGTGGAAATATTATGATTTCTTATATTCAGTATAATTTATTTTCTTTGAGGCTTCTTTTTCCTTATGCCCGATTCCTATAATCAGAAAACGAAGCGTTTTCCTTACGGACGGTGTAATTTTCTCCGTTTTGCTTAGAAAATGCTACCGTCCGCACGCAAAAAGAATCATTTCTTGTATATAGGAACCGGGTATTAGTGTTTTTCTAAATAACGAATAGTTAAAAGCTCCTTTACTTTCGCAATTCGCAAGATGTCATTTTTGGTGCTCGAGATTGTAGTGCACTCACGTATGTGCCGTAACCAAGAGTTCAGCACATGTACCGTTCCTGAAGTTTTCCTTTTTAGCTAGCTAAATATACATATCTTTTAGGTGGTGAATTTCAGCCATTTTCCCCAGGTATTTCCAAACCATAGCAATAAACAATCACTTTATAGCCGGCTTGTAGACACTAGCATCCCACTATCAAAGCCATTGTTCTGAATTTCCTACTATAGTGTAGTTAGTGTAAGTGATAAAATAATACGGTACTTGTAAAGTGCATTTATATTGTAATCAGCCTAATTAAGGTCAACTTATCACATAATTAAATGATGTGGACAACTTCACAAACATAGCTTTTAACACAAAGTAAGTACCTATAGCACTTACGTCATAGAATCAGAGACTACGAAGGTACCAAAAACTCCTAGACCCGAGACTATGTAGAGTGGTTTTCTACATTGACCCGTCCGAGGATCGTACCCGGGACTTCAGAACTGGCGACACCTTAAAAACCGGGGTATACGCCACTCGACCACGGAGTTCGTCAAATATTAAGAACAACGTATTTAATGTCCGTTTTCGCCTGCATCAACTATCACTCAGCAATAACATAGCTAACTACATGTTAAGTAGTTTTGTTACCTTAACCATCATAACTTATATCATACAAACTATACTTTTTATAACATAAGTGTACACTTTACTATTAAAACAAATAGTAACCACCGGAAATGTAAAGAATTTGTTTTAACCAACTCCAAGAGGTCAACAGATTACAAAAAGTCCCGTTAAAATAAACCTGAGGCCATTAAAAAGGAGCGCATTTGTAGTAAAAACCTTAATTAGATTATTCTCTTTAAAACCTCTAAATTGTACTCTGTATATAAATGTCAAGGTATTTTCCTGGGACTGAATAGTAAAAAGCGTTATGCAAGTCCGACCATAAAATTTAACACAATAATAAAATTAGCCTAGCAAATTAATTTGAGAGGGACTCTCTGAGTCAGCGGCTTATAAAACAGAAGGGGGTTAAAGACATTTTTATACTTGGAAAGAAAATGTGGTGTTTTTTACCAAAAGGGTGGATGTTAAAACTTCTCAGAGTGACGATATTTATGTAAGTCAGGTGCCTACTGGACTGGTTGCGATGAAAATTACAGCAGATGTTAAGTAAAATATTAATTTTTGGACCTGTAGGTTTAGTAGTACACACTACTATACCCTAACTGCTAAAACAGTCAGCAAAATCTGTTCGCGGTTTCGCCCGCGTGGCTATCAGTTATCGCGGAAAAAGTAGCCTAGGTTCTTTCTTGGAGTTCCAGCCAGCACTCAAACAAATTTCATCGAAATCGATTGTAAGGTTCAGCAGACTCCCGTGACCCACAAACGCGTCTAAACTAAAATCTATTTAGATTTATATATTAACTGCGATAAAATCCGTTCTATAAGTAGTTCTATTTTAAGACAGAGTAACTTTTGCATTTCTAATATTAAGTATGTATATAGATTATACTCGGTACTAAGAGTCCACCAACACCCGAACGCACCCTGTAAGTGCAAGCATAATTATATTTATGTTCAAAGACTTTTAACACTTTAATTTCTGCCGACTTACTCTGTAATCTCTGAGAAAGTACCTAACTGTCTGGGAAATAAAACGAATAATGTCGCTCAGTTATCTGCTAGAGGCACTCGTTAGAGGCAATTAAGGGCAATGGGTTACAAATGTAGAGGCAACAGGTTACTCGATCTTAGATAGCGTTGTAGCTTCCAAATAATCGAGGTCTTTAAAATTTATGTTTTATTTTTAAAATGGAAGAGAATCTTGGTCTTTATGGCATTTGTACTATTTAACCTATTAATGTGTGATGTTGCGGGTTGGTAGATATGTAAATAAATGAACGAATACAGCTTTTGATTTTTTTTATGTTGTTTCTATAGGATAAACTGAAGTTTAATATCATATTTAAATTATAATGTATTTTACTAACTTCTATTCTTGGTTTTAGGTTTCTTTAACATGGGCTGCGGAAAGTAATTTCTACGGAAGATTAGTCTTCAGTGAATGGGTTACCAGACAGACCATTGTACAATTCTATTGACGCAAGCTACTTAGATCATACTTTAACATCTTTGAAAGGCTATAACATAACGAGTTCCTAACTGCCTCATTTATCAGTAAAACTAACTACTAGGCGTATAGTGCGTGTTTTCTCGTGTTTCCAGGTATTCTATTAAGAAATACTTAGTAGTTTCTTTACTTGGCTTATTATGCTCGGTACATGTCAATGGAATTCTGCTTATGACTTAAAACCTCATTGGCGGATGTTGATGCATTTCATCTGAAACTATTTCTTCGCAGAATTTGTCGATACCATTAAGTAATTTGTTGACATTGCGTAGGTATGTGATCAACTTGTGTTTGTTGTTTATGTAATAAGATAATATAATTTTAGCCATTATATTCGGTCCACTGTGGTGGCTGCCAGACTAAACTCTAGTTTTTTTAGAAGCTTTCCTTTAACTTGAAATGTATGAAGGTATGTATGTATCTTTGTTTGTTTAGGTCAAATCTTGTAAGCAAAATTAGAACAACTTCTTGAAACCCGATTGTAATGAACTTTTGCGTAAAAAAAGTTCGGGTACATTACAATATTATGTCGAGCTTGTCTAATGCTGGAGCAAAAAGGGGGCCATAGGAACTCCGTAACGAAACTACGTCATATCATCGTGTTCGGGCTTGTTTGATTTGTCTTCACTAGTACTTTGAGCCTAGCTAATTTAAAACCTCGAGTTTAAAAAAAAAGATTCGGCCAAACCGGAAGAGCTTGCTTTTTATAAGATTGTTTGAATAGAGGGTTTCACCTGACGTAATATATTAGTCAAATAGGTCTAGCAGCAATATAACGCACGTAAAGCTTCACCTATAACTTTAAAACTCCGTAAGTATTGTGTGTAAGTCACGAGACAAAAAACATAAGGCTCGGTATCACGCAACGTTTCTAACGCCATCTATAAAATACCTTTACGACCGTTTGTGAACGCTCGTTGTTTTTAAACGACATCTGAATAACAATTGACGTCACACTTGTCAGTTTATCCGTCGGAAGACGACTGTGCATCGGGCTGTCTGCATGCCTTGCATATTTTGTAGATAGAGGTGATTGTACGCAGTGTATGCAGTTATGCCTGCTAAAGCATACAGAGGATTGTAAATACTGACTGTATTAGTAGGTATCGCGAATGCATCTTTAAAGCTGGTATTGACTTATTTATATTGTCTTAATGTTAATTAAATAATTAAAAACCTTACTCTTGGGTAAGGTTTGTTTGTATAATTCATAAATTTTTTGCCTATCCGTAAAAAGCTGGGGCGGGTCGCTAGTAATCTATAATTTACATCACACCGCCACACTATTGCAACTGACAAATAAAATCTCCAATTTCAGCACGCATTAATTTAAAACCAACACATCTAAACGCATTGCAACTTTGAAATGACTTCCGAACTTTAATGGTATGACACAGACACACGTACAGACAGAGACATTTTGGCCGGCCGCCTAATAGCGGGCGACGTGAATTGTTTCGCTGCATTCTGTTAGCTGTTGCACCATGTAGACACGGTTTTGCATATAAACGCCGAGCCGACAATATGGGTATTTTAAAGGATGTAGAGTTCAGAATGTTGTGATGGTGTCCTGTTTAAAATAGTCGGAGTGTTGGAATCCCTGAAGTAACCATTAACGACTCTTAGAGTGCGGCAGAAAGCGCTGTACTGATTAAAATGTATTTCATTGAACTCTTAATAAGGTGTTTTTGATGCTGGGAAAGCTAAAATTGTTTAAGACACTATGACATCTTAGGGCATTTAGGAATCCCTAAATGCCTAATAAGGTAGATACTTTTGTATCCATTAATTATTTTTTTTTGGTAGTAGGTAAACAATAAAAAATATAAATAAAAGTGGGCAGCACATAGGTACATTGCTCTGGACCCAAAGAGTAGCTATAGCACTTGTGTTATGGAATCCAAGATAACGAAGGTACCACAAATACTCAGACCAAATACAGAGACAAGGTGGAAAAGTGGTTTTTCTAGTTACTCGTTGGGGGATCGAACCCGGGTCCTCAGAGCTAGCGACACCGTAAAAACCGTTGTGTACGCCGCTTCGGAGATATCGAGATATCATTGTTATTTATTTAATATTAGTTATATAAATTCCAATACTAATAGTTTTATGGAAACGTAATTCTGTA
This sequence comes from Diachrysia chrysitis, assembly GCA_932294365.1. Classification (NCBI taxonomy): domain Eukaryota; kingdom Metazoa; phylum Arthropoda; class Insecta; order Lepidoptera; family Noctuidae; genus Diachrysia; species Diachrysia chrysitis. Next base: position 3,872,519 of record OW028645.1, read on the forward strand.
TGTCAAAAGCATGACTGCAATAATTATACAAATTTAAACCCAGAGTAATGTGAAATGACGAGGCACTTGTTATTACACGATTAAATTATTAATAACGGCAACAAAGGAATGAATGCAAAACAAATTAATCAAAAACAAATGAACAAATAGTGTAATTATGTTAATATGTATTAAGATAGGTAGAACAAGTAGTCAGATGTTAAAACGAAATACAAATCTGAACCTTACTGCTTTGAAATAAGACCGCCGTCAATGTCAATGAACCATCTCGCAAGCAATCATTCAGACACAGACTTTTCATTCGCTTGATCCAATAAATAATCAAGAGTTTTCTGCTTGACTTGACATACTGTTTGTTTGTAACGATTGTACGGTCAACACTATCAACTCAAAATACTTTATTGAATACGACTCACTTAAGCGTTGGGTACTCAATCACAATTTGGATAAATAACTTACTAATTACTCACGAGGAAATTCGCAATAAATCTGTGATATAACACAGCCAAACAAAAAAGGAAACTACAAAACTTTTCTTAAAAAGTCATCAAATAAGTTTAATGATACTCCTGCTATGTACAAAAAAGAATATATTCGGTATGTAGATATAATTTTAGTCACTAGATGTTATCTAATTTAATAACAACAATAAATCCGATTCTGAATTACCCAAAACATTTGCCAAATGGCAGCCATTAAGTATTTTTCAACGACAAGTCAAAGTTTAATTCATATTTAAATGTATCTCATAAACCGCAGATATGTAAATATACAAGAAAAACTTGAATACTACTGGACTATTAAATAAAACGTACAAAGATAAAACCTTTAAAACGGGTAGCTTTGTATCTATTTATATGTTCTTAAGGCTGTGGACCGACGAAATTCTAACCTCATATAATAGTGTCAGTGTGATTTTCAGCTCTAATAACCGTCTACCAGATGACAGTAAAGATATGAAATTGTTTCAATGACTTCATCTTTCGGATACAGAAATCTTTGGGTATAACCCTGTTAATGTTACCGATTTAAATGCTAAGGACAGAAGTTAATGTCCCTCGAAAGATCTGAAGATACAATATATAGTAGCAATAGACTCCTAATAGTATATGGGAAGTGATTAAGGATTTATGTTTCTTGGTAGACAGAGATATACCACACACTGCCTAAATAATGATTATAAAGTGATATTTTAACCGAGAACTTATGATAAACCGATTACTATTTATAGTCTGAATTATTTCATTACACTACGGAGAATTTTTACCGAAATATTTTTAAAACATTATTTTTCGGGCCATAGAAACGAGGACCCGTCTTTTATAACACGGCCAGTATAACATTACTTTTTTAATTCAAAATTCGATATAACATCAAGGAAAAATATTTAAACGAAAATAGAACACAAAGAAATATAATCGTAATTTTATTAGACAAGTAGGAACATGAAAAATATATTTCCGATCATTTCGATAAAGATCAAATGGAAAACGTAATCTCGAAGAGGAGTCCCTAAATAAAAAGGATAACAACTGAGGTAGAAAACAAAACAATCGCCATATTTCACAACTACGAACAACAACGGACACAGAAAGTCCGAAACGTTTGGAAAAAAAAAAGATATATTATAAAGAATAATAAAGATTGTTTTACCTTACCGTGGACTGTCTCAAAACGTCTCTATAAAGCTTTTAGTATCGTAGACCAAGTAATAATGTAATCTCCCGATAATAATGTACTTGGTATAATAATGGTTAAAGTACTGCAATCTATACAGGCATCGGTCGACGGCATTCTGTTTTGGCCCGTGTTCGTGATTGATAATTTTCTTCTATTATAACGGGATCACTTTTTGTTGTTAGTTTTATTTATTAGACAATGCCAAATACAAAAAAAAAACACGAGTTTTATTCGCTGCTTGAATTGGGTTGGCCTACAAAGTCAAAGGCCAAAATTGCTATCCGTAGTGCCCCAGTTTTTACATTTTCATGTTTCAGACCAACTTGATTAGAGTATTTGAATATAAAGATTGCGTATTCAAAATTAAGACGTGATACGAAAGCGAAGTAATATAATTTTATTATCGCACAGTACAAGTGTCTTAAAATAATAGTTCTCATCCTCACAACACTTTCTTAATTCCTACAATTCTAGATAATGATAGGAAATTTAATAAAACTGTATAAATAAAAAAAGTAGCGTTCCCGCGAGCTATAATTTTGCGACGGCCTTAGATGGATGGGCTGCGCTGTTTCCCGTTGACATTTGCGAGAAACAATAATTTAAAAGCCGTCTATATGATAGATAATGTTAGCGTACCTGGGAGTCGTCGTAACTGGTTTAGACGGAGCCTAGAAAATTGCCACGCTCCAGTTTCTTAACTAGCATCTGTATCACGAAATATAAATCAGATGTGGATTTAGTACCAATACGAGGTTGGATTGACAGCTAGTTGATGAGTATTTGAAATGGGATTAGATGTTTCTGCTTTAGTCAAAGTTTCTGAAGTCAAATCGGTATTTTGAACGAAGCAATTTTGGGGTAGGTTAAAAAAACACATTTACCTTTTTTTGTATTTCAGCAAACAAGAGGGAAATTGTGTGAACACAAGCTTCCGGAGGCAATACCGAAAAGTTTTCCTTATACATATTGACAATATGAAATTCTTATACGTACACATTTTCACCCGTTGTTTGTATGCTTCCAAAACTCATTATTGTTAAATAATCTAATATTAAAGACGGCATGACATGGTATTATGATCTTATAACAACGGACAGTACAAAAAACAAATGAAGCATAAGGGTTCGTATTAATTAGTTGCTCGATGAAATGTTGTAACATTTCATGTCACATGTCAAAGCCGAATAAAATACGTAAGTAATATCGAACAACGAACCTTGTAAACGAAGGCCATCAAAAACTAAAAAGCATCCGACGTAGGTGAGCGTAATAAATTGAAAACGATTGATAACCGGTCCAGACCATATCATTACGCGTGACAGAACGAAAGACTAATCGTGAACATGAGGAGGGTTCTGATTAATTAGGTGCCCGATGAAATGACGTAAGATTTCCCAACCGCCATTAATATCCCGCTCAGCGGTTACTAGGCCTGAATCCCAGGACTTAATACGAGGACTAAGCGGTATGTTACGTCACGAATTACGCATCAATTTTAGGGATCCAAATCAGAAAGCAGTGAAATAACAAGTCATAAAAAATAAACGGTTTGGTCGCAAAGAAAAGTAACTCTTCATTAAAAGCTCTCCCATAACTTACTTACATTTAGATACCTGAATTAAGCAGTCTAGAAATAAAATTCAAATAGAAACCAAAATATTTCCGCTTAATCTAGTAAAAGCCGTTTCACCAGACATTCATTTTTATTTTTCAAATGGAAATTTCAGTCGCTACGAAAACACTTGAGTGTGTACATCAGTTTGCATTTCGTTAATTAAAATCGTTTCGTCAACGAACCACTCGTGAAATGTGACGAATAAAAAAATCGGCGGTAAGGGTTGCTGCCCTTGATGGCGAAATCTGAGCGAATACGTTAACATGGAGCACCGATGAATTATTCATATCTGTCAGTGTCGTTCGTTGTATGTACTTAGTCTGTTATTTTCACAACAGGCGTATTCATGATTCGTCATCAGAACGCTGTTAATTGGATGTCAAATTCTGGATCATGATTGGAAGCGATTGGGTTTAAACTGAGTGGAGATTAATTAATAAAGGATGATAATATGTGGATAACAATAAAGAATTGCGATCGGGATGACAATGCAAATGAAACAGCTCGGTCGAACTCCAGAGGTGAAGCAATTTGATGCAAAACAGATTAGCAGAGATTACACATCCAAGATGTTGCTTCTCCGCTCTTTAGCATATATTGTGCTTAAATTGCGGCGGGTTAGTGCATAATGACCCGTTCAATGCTGCTTACTGTCAAGGTAAATGAGGAGTTTGCAATTATCCTAGCTTACAATGTGGCGTTAGGTAATTCTTACGAAACGTAAAAAAAAACTAGAAATTTAAGAAGGACATAAAAACGAATGCTCTGCAAAAAGTTATAATTTCAAATAAAATATTTAGGTTAGCGTTTACGACCGGTCTGACGGTATACCGATCCTAAGAATAATTGGTACCATAGGCATGTTGACTAAAAATTGTTTGAATCCCCGTCGTTGTCATGAATTTTATTGGACACTACTCTTACTTTTTTCTGCAAATAAACAATGATCAAAATACAGTAAATGGAAAATAGCGTGACGTCACTCTGAACACTTCTGAACTTTAAAGCGCTGTATCTTAGTAAATTTTTATTGTTTTGATAATTGAAAAATTCGTGTCTAATATTTTTTATATGATCTCACTGACGGATTCAAACGATTTCTTTTTCATACCCCGTCAACATCCCTATTTAAAGCGTAAGCGTCGCTGTATCTAATATAGGATTCGAACCGTGAAAACTCGTCACTTTAATACTTCGGAACCGACATCAATTTTCATTGAGTGATGAATTTGCACGTCTGGTATTGGGAAAATCGACCAGAATATTTGTCACGAGCGAGCTCGTAATTAAATAAGGGTTATACCGTAAATTCGAGTACTGTTAAATTGTATTTAAAAATAAAAGTATTAGATCACTGGACTTCCAAATTCTAAAGGTAGCTTTGTCCAGTTTTTGGCATGAAAATTTTATTGTTCTGGAATAAGTCCGTACATGACCCTTCGTGAGCGAAACAATGTCGGCGCAGATTAAAGCTGTATTGTGGGCCCTAATATTTATGTTATATTTTGCGTTATAGCCGTACATTGTCCAGATATGTTTCAGTATTTATGAGTTTCGGCAGGACTGGGGATTTGCCAGTACCCCTATAATTTAGAGCAGGATTCAAATTGTAATTTCAGGTGCTCTGACATTCTATGGCATGAAATATTGTAATTCTAATTGAGTTTGTAGTTGCCAATTTCTGTAAAATTTTTTCATTTGTCTAAAGTCTTCAATATTTTTATTATATTATCAAATGTCCAGACTATGGATAGATATGGAAGAAAGTATTGAAACATTGTGAAAACTTTGAAACACTATTCATACTTAGAATTCTAAACTAAATGAACGATTAACGTGCAACCACCTTTAAACCACCCTTTACTGATGGTAGCTTCGTGCCGGTACTTAATAAGCTATTAGAACAGTTCCAAGAAAATACATGTCGACGTTAATTTCCACGAACCTATCAAGTAATAATCACGTAAAAAGCATTTTCACTCAAAATAACGAGTTTTTAAAATGTACCTAAATCTACATTATGGAAACCTAGCATATAATGTTGGTATTCATATATATATGGTTTTTACCAACACTAAACAGTGAGATTAAGTATACAACCAAATGAGAAAACAATAGCTGCGAAGATGATGAAATCAATAGTCAATTAAGTTCGCCCTTAGTTGAAACTAATAAATATATAGTCGGTACTTTAACATCACGAAAACTAAGTACGAAGTACAGATACAGAAATTGTAACATCTTACATTTAAAGCATTTAATAAGGCAGTTTTTCTTGAAAAATTTGGGACATTAGCGATTTTTAATACAAAGATAATCTTCAAACTATCTATATGTTGCGTTTAATTAAAATGTGGTAGAAGACTATTTTTTTAAATGTCCGTAAGATAAATAATTAAAAAATATCTACTAGTGTATTCTTATTTTTTAATATCTTACTGACGGACTAATTATATTTTGAATACCCAGTCATCGAACCCAGTAGTGTGATAAATGGGTCAAAAGATGAAGAATACGTAAGAATCCATTTACTCGGCAAGAGTTTCTCGAAAATAGAGAAGGTACGAGCATTAGATCCGAACGTATTTGTAAAATAAATAGACCACGTCTTTTGTGCATCAGGCTTTTGCGTCGGCAAACGCACATGACGCAGGATAAATATTAGTTAAGGGAAAAGTCCTCGCAAACAAATTACAGCACTTTATTATTTGTGGCATCGTAAGGGGAGACTGGAGATCAAACTACACTGTGACTCACTAGAAGACAAACATTTGCGACTGTTTAATAGGTAAGGTTTTAATGTATGATCTTATAGCGGTGTTCAGGCTAACAAATTAAATAAGCGGTATTTATATATTTACATTCAAAGTATTTACAAATAATTATAACAATACAGACCAGAACAAAATGAAACAAAATTATTTACGCCAATTATAAGTCAACAATTCAAATATACATCTGCTTTTTCACACGTGACAGCTACCGGCCACTACAAACTCAAGCTTTAATGATTTATTTATGAAACTTTGTTAATATTTACAACTATACAACTTAAAACTTAAACTATAAATCAATAACAACCTAAGTATACAAGGTTTTAAGCATTTTTTTTAATTTCATAGTTATAAGCCATAACAAAAAAATGTAAAACAACTTTTTATCGAAAAGTATCAGATGGAAATGCGCGCAAGATCAATCAAGTGACATTCAAAAGATATGGTCTTCGAAAATATAAAATCCATAACACAGGCCGTTGTTTCTATTAAAAAACCAAGCTGTTTCATTTTCAATTAAAAAACACAAACCCCGCGGGTGACGTTAAGGGTCATCCAAGCCGCCATTATAAAAGATTTCAAAACAGTCGCCACTTCAATCGGGAAGGCGGTTCTACAGAAGTACAGATAAATTATACAACGCAAGGGCTCACAGTTTCCAGCCTCGTACCCCGTTTGTTCGACCCTTCTACCATAAGCTTAATTTGAATTATGTTTAAGTCCGACAGACGAGCGACCGATATATATAAAATTCACGTTTATGACTCCCGTGAGGCTTTGACATTCGTGAAAAAATTCGCCACTCTTTCCGATAACTTTTAGTGAGTGAATGAATTTTTGATATTCGATCGATGTTTATTTAATGAAAATAAAAGGACGTGAAATTTATTTAGTGATGCGAATAAAATATCGTAAATGTCATTCGTAAATTATTTGTTTGTTTTTGGTTGTTGATTTAAAGTATATATAGACAAGCAAGAGTGCGTGCATCGCTAGTAGCCCGTTGTACCGAGGGTAAGCAAATTTTTAGCCGTCAGTACTACGCTTGTTTATTGATTCTAGTGTTTTTCTGTGCGACCACAGACGTTTATGCGAAAATATCCATGGTTCCGATATTATTAGGGTGATATTAGTTTTCGAGAAAGTTTTAATAAAACGGAGCGCTAGGTATGTTTTGACACAAATTTTACGATTTTTCTTGTTCACTGGTACTTACAGTTCATACTCTTAGTTGAACTCTATAGTTTCTAATTTTTTCTCTTAAGTTATTGATGTTATCAATTTCGTTTCGATAAATAAATAATGTAAAGTTATAGATGAAAAATAAGAATGCGAGTATCATAAAATCGGTATCATTTTAGTCCTACGGCCGCAAACTTTTACGATTGGTATCGTAAAATACGAAGACTTTATTAAATTCTGCAGGAACCGGTTCCGGTGCCGCATTACGCCGGGTTGCATCGGATACCGTGTGTTACCGTGAGCAGACAACTCAATATCAAGTTCAAAATTAGACCCCTTTGACGTTGGACAAGTTTCGCTCAACCAATGAGTTGGAACGGAATGGAGAAGTTGTATATTTGTCTTTTTTTATTGAAATACGCCGCATCGATTGTGTGAAGGACTTTTTTATATTGATAAACAATTTATGAAGGCATTTGATAATACATTATTATAACACTTTGAAACTCATCAATAAAACTTAAAGATAATATGATTTATTTGTCTCAAACACATACACAGGTACAAATAATAAACACAAATATAAGTATACCTTCAAGGTACAATGAAAGAAAGAAAACCTTGATCAAGAAAATGACCATAGGAAAATAACGCGATACAGTATACAGATATCAAATACGTAATTAGCCATTGTCTGTCCCTGACTTATCCAATATTGTTATATTAAATGTCAGTATCAAACATAATAGACTAAATAGCCTATACAAATATACTTTTCTATTGAATTGTAAGAGTAAACAAAAGAAACTCAATACATATCCACACTTATCCTTTGAGGATAGGGGGGAGGGATAATCGCCTTTCACAGGATATACCCGTCTACCCCGTCTCGTAGGCCCGGATAACCAGCGGTGCCCGGTTCATTAGTCACATATCAGTTAACGGGAATCGGATTTCGAAAACATTATCTGATAATGCGTGCCAGACTCTATGGACAATAGATAGGGAAATGCTGTCATACAATACTTAGAAAAGTTAGTTTTGTGTATAAAAAGTCAACGTTAAAAGGAAATAGTGGATTGAATTTTTTTTTGTTTTTGCAAACAAATGCAATTTCTTTTATTCATTTTTGTTGAAACGTCGGGTACTAAAATCTAAATAAACCGATAGAATCCGTTTAAAAAAAGTAGATTTCTTTGAATGTAACATTAGCATAAACCTCAGAAAGCATTCTTTATTTCTATGACACTCAAGTACCTAATTTATTCTTAAAATAAGTTAAATCTAAAGCTTACCTATATTGATTCATTTGGCGTAACTAATATCAAGGAAAAATCCATCAAAAGTCCACTCCACAATTTTCAAGTTTACAACCCATAATTTATTTGCCTCTTCGAAATAGTTTAATTCACACTAAGAAAGCCAAGACTTAGACACAGCGTACCTTGTCCCAGTTTACAGGAACGTGTAATCCCAACTGCAATTGTACGACGTTAAGATCTGACACAACTGTCTTTGTTAAATTGCTTCGTTGGTAATAAATTGTTAAGTGAAATTTCAAAAGTTGCCGCAACAAGCGTACTCCAGCGTCTACTTAAAGTTTGTACGTCTTCCACGTAGCGAGAATTCTTACATTACCATACTTCAATATTTTCTGAAGTGTCTCCAAGTCGTACTTATAAAATAAACACTTAAAACTTTATCATTATTTATGAAAACTGTCGAATCAATTTTACGCACTTCCTTCTTAATGTTTCTCAAAGAAAATTCAATTACAGGGCGTCATTAAATATGAAAACATCGTTTTACAGTCTTAGCTGTTTGCACAGGCGTCACTTATACAAAGAAATGGCCGGATTTAAAGGGGATTTTTACAACCACTAGGGCTGGTAGCAAACGATAAAAAATCGTTCAATCCTTGACAAAACAAGCGGATTTAGCCATGTTATATACACCATAAATCATGATGTCATCCTGCCACCTTTAAGTATGGACCCTTAAACAAATATTGAGCGTGTGTTCGATAGTGACTCGGGACGTTACTTTTTGCGGCTTAGCACTTTCTTTGTTGGCTTAAACGTGACTCGACTTTTGTTCCCTTACTTACCAACATTTCAGTTTTGTTTACATATTTTATTTTTCTGTATATTTTTAGTAACCATTATCTTAAACGGCCAAAATAATGTGAGGAATTAACTTTCTTTATTGTAAACGGGCCTAAAGATAACACAATCGACTTATGTTCTACTGTTTTTGTAAGCGTAATAACTTTAAAACCGTTAAAGCATATTTATTTTAATGCGTAATATTCGTATATTATAACGCGTTCTAGTGATATTTTACATGTAAATACAGTCCACAAGTCAATTCAAAGTCTTTACCGCAAGCAAGCTATAATCTGAGTGAAGATTAAACGAAGCTTAGCCTCTACTTAAACTCAATAAACATGAACTAAAAGTCCATCCAGTTGATGATTGAAATCGAGAAATGAAACGCAATCAATCAAAGTTAGCGTTTGATTACATCCTTTTGGTTCGACATTACATCTATAGCCCTCGGCTGTCCTTAGATCGTCTTCCGAGTTTCAACAACTTAGATAACTACATAGTAGCTTTCGCAAATGCATAATGGAATTAAATATTTGAATAGAACCTTAACAATTTTATGGACGCGACTTTTTGTTTGTTTGTAACGCCTTTACGACTAAATTATAAAATTAAAAATTGGCAAAGAGGAAGCCTGAGACTTTGTAGACAAACTAAACTACTATCCCAGTAGTTCATTCCCATGTTATTTTGATTCAGGCAGACAGAGTCGGGAGCTAAAGCTATAAATAATAATATTCTGTTGCTTTAACAGAGTATTGGACAGCTGAACCAAAGTGTACCTACATAGACTTAGCTAGTTTTTATCCCATCCTACTTTTTGTTAGTTTGTATGTTTGTCAATCGATCAAGACTTAATAGATACATCCATATTTATGTTAAACAGACACATTATCATGACGACTTAAATGATACTCCATATATACATCGGTAGTATTTTCCTAAACCCGTCCCGACATTTTAGCCACTTTTGATGTCACAGGAAATTAAGTAGTTTAGGATCCTACACTAGCCATCCCTTCCTTTACTTTTAACCCTTTCACTGTACCAATCCTGAACTTAAAAACAAGCAAAGAATATTTAAAGTAAAACACAAAATAGACATCAAACGCTAATAAGATAAAAGTCCTAAAACAATGAATAAGGAACAATGTGAAAATATTCTCCTCACCTTAACGCAAAATCGCTTTGGGTCTGTAAGCGGTAATGCAAAACAAATAAAATAAGAGTCTCTGCCTCTGCGTACTCCATCATACGAAGAACGTAATAATACGTTGACGTCGGCACAACTTGCAGAATGATAACATCTTGTAAACTGTTTCTTCCATTCCCACGTCCACATTGATACGAATTATTGTTTTTTTTTAACCACGTCCCTGAGGTAGATATAATGGTGTTGTTTTTAAAGACTTCAGTGTTGTGGTTTTCATTGCGTTTCTTTACAAAGCCGTTGAGTGTTTAGAAGGATGTGAGATGTCAAAAGCAAAGTTGATAACTTCAAAAGAAACCCAAATCGTTTAAGTAAATGAATGGCACCTATTTATAATACAAAAATACAAAAGAGTTTTGCTCTTAATAAATTCTTTTAATAAAGCAACAAAGGGATGATTAAATGAACTCAATTTCTCCATTCTACCGTTTTCGAGTAGATATTTCTTCCCTCCCGAATTGTCTTTGAAGTCACCTCAATTTTATTATAATCCCCTATACATTTATTAGTATATTTCCACGGCTGTCTTTCAGTTCGCGTTTACATTGTAACTTTGAGCAAAGTTAAATGATTTTTGAACAAATCCATCCCAAAAAGTAATTTATGAACTGCCTGGGGTCACGGTGCAAAGATATTCCACAAATTTATCTTTTCATGGCGTTTTGTGGTTTTTTTTTCTGGTTATAACAGTTATCCAATATTCACGATCAACGGACAGTTCTCTGCTGTTTTTAGGTAATATATATTTCTTAAAAATATTACTATTACATCCCTTTTCAATTAGTTTTCACCGAAACCTAATATAATAAATTTTCTAACTGAAAGTTACTTTGTAACCCTTTACCTAACCCTAAACTAGTACCTTTCACCCCAATTATACAGGATTGAACTTTCTGGTTAAACGTGGGAGTGTAATAACTATTCCCTACCATTTTCTGAAATAAATACATGTTATTTTTTTACCTGACAGTCAATACCATGTATCATTGTGAAATGTGATATGTTGAAAACTAATTTTAATCTACTGTCAAATCTTAATGAGAAACTTCTTACTAAGATATTTTTATCATTTTAGATCGCGATCGCTCCTAGCCAATTCCTTTGACTAAGAACCCGCTTAGTAAGGTGAAGTAAGTAGAACGGACCACTTGACAATTCCATGCACGACGCCTGAGATAATCCAGTTCATTTCATCGAGATTGAACGCCTCTTTCATTCCTTACAATATTTTCAGCGAACACTGATAAGATTAAGTCATATTGTCTTAAAATTAAAAATACATTTTTGTAAAATATGTTTCATACTTTCGTTGAAGTTTGATTGTTTTTCAGTGTTTTACAGAAAATTGTGTTAGTCTGGCTAAATAGTGATCCAAAAAGGTTTACCCCGGTTTCTGAAATGCTGTCATCACGCCCTCGAAGTCGACGACAGGTCGTCACGTGTGATCACGTCTGTGATTGGTTGACCAAAAGACTAACAGCCAATCACAGCGTTTAAAGTGAGGTTTGACAGGTAATTATTTATTTTTTGTATTAATGAGCCTTTAATAAACCGGGGGTATATGTCGTCCATGAATACATTCATACGTACGCAGCTTATAATACCATCATGGGCACGCCTAGAACACAGGGCTTCTTTTTACCACCGACCATGACAATACAGAATTCCTGGCATGCAAAGAACGGGCAATAATCTAGCCTGGATTTTTGTAAATTTAAATAAATATTTAAGTCCAACATACTAATTATTTATAACCTGTTAAGCTTCTAATAGAGGAATATTCTCAAAATATTTTTTCGTAAAACCATACAATATCGACATACGAAGAACATCCACAATATTCTGAATAGAGGCTAATGCTTCCATTGAAATCAAATGTAGCGACATGAAATAGGCGGCTTCAAACATATTCCTACTGATCTTTCACCTCAAAGAGCAGTCACTTATGGTTACATTCAACGTTTTATAAGAACACCGAATTTTTCATATGATCAATGTTCCTACTGTCGGGAAGATGGTTATATTTTTTATATTTTTTCTTTGAGTTAGGATAGTCTATTAAATTTGTCAAGAAAAGTGGCTCTTGAACTTAGATATTAATTTGGGTTTGGAGTAAAATGGATATTGAATGATCTAGGGCAATATTATTTACACAGTAAATTTCCTATTACTATACATATTTATGTTTTTGTAATATTTACCATGTCTGCATGTAAAGTGTAAAACTATGTATGTATTACACACCTACTGTTAACATGAAAATAAATATATATTTAAAATAATTTAATTTTATAAAACAAACCACCCCGCCGCGTCTGTCTGTCTGAACGCGTTAAACTCAATAACTACAGAACGGATTTTAATATGGTTGACATCAATGGATAGAGTGATTCAAGAGGAAGGTTTCTGTGTATAATTTATTAATGTTTTATCTACCCATTCGAAACCAGGGCGGGTCGCTATTTGTTATCAATGTCTACAACGTTAGAACAATTTTTGAAGAATCTTTTGGTTACTGTTATTTTACGCTAGGACAACCTCATTTGACGTTACCTAAGGCGCAACACCGCAAACCTGGCAAGTCCATCTTTCTATAAATATTATTAGTGTGAATTACAGGAGTAGTTTACCTACTTAAAAACTTGACTTATAACAAAAGTCCATGTTTCAGTATCGCCTCTATAAAGCAGCAGCAAGTTCTATTGCCCCATATACACTTATCACTTGAGCGGGTGAACACTCAATAAAGCAATCACACTTCTCGCTTCCAAAGCGCGTGAAGTGGAACGTCGTAAAATAATTACATAATGTACAATATGCTTAACATAACGTGGCGTATGGTTGGGCAGTAGAGCATGACGTCTCGCTCTCGTCGCCAGCTGCGTAAAGCTGCGTCTTTACTAAAGGGAAATAGATAATCATTATTGACAGATTTTGACAATAAAAAGGTTGCAAATTTTGGTAAGTCAATAGAAAAACCTAGGTTAAGTAAGTATGTACTTTTTTTACAAGCTTTTTATTAACTTATTGCATTGTATGTATATTTATTCGGCGTATCTTGCAACCTAAATTAGAACTACTTCTTGACATCTGATTGAGATAAAATTTTGCATGCTTATATAAGTTCGGTGACAGTAGATACAATTTTATAGTGCTTTCGAGATAGTCCAAAGATAGAAACAGAAGGTGGCAATCCCATCGTATTCGGAGTTGTTTGAACCTAGCTGATTTAAAAGCTTGTGTTAAAATACATTTTTAATCAAAACTTATTATCAACATACGTTGACGACATGAATGCATAGGTTATTTATTTATTTAGCTAATAGCCTAGCCAGTAGACAGAATAGGAAATCTATGTTCATCGTCCGATGTACATATATTTTCTCTACGTTTAAAAGGCGTTCAAACGAAAGTAGTTTAAAAACACTTAAGACTTGGCGGGTTTTTCTTCTTCCACTTAGAACTACCAAAACAAACTAGGTTTGTCTAAATCTTTTTAGTGTAGTCCCAGCTTAACACGTGTTATACCGCTACACAACGGTGTCCAAGTGCGAAGGACGCAAGCTGACGACGTCATTAGGACAATGGATCTTGCCATTACAAGCGACAGTTATGTGATAGGTCTCGTAGGGTAGTGTGATGCTTAATGGAGGGGGAAAGAAGAAATGATTTTGGTAACGTGTTTATTATTACAAGGAATATCAACCAGACTATGAAGAATATTTAGAAAATAACTAAGATCACGTTTTTTAGGACTTCCGTTCAAAATATCTTACAAAGCTTCGAAGAAAAATCTGATCTTTTTATAGAGAACGACAGCTAAGCAGTCATGTTGATTTCACCCTCATTTTGATAATAAAACCACAGGTGAATTAATATCATATAAAACTATATGAGTAAAAATGACTGCCTCGTTGGTCTAGTGGTCGCAAGCGCGACTGCCGTGCCCGAGGTCTCGGGTTCGAATCCCGAGTCGAGCCAAAAAATAGTTACTGGGTTTTTCGTTTCGAAATACTCAGTACAGCTCAGCTTGGAGTCAGGAAGTGAGGTGGTGTTTACAACCCCGTGCCTCGGAAAGCACGTTAAGCCGTTGGTCCTGCGCATGATCTCTCTCCGGTCGTGTCGGATTGCCGTCCCATCGGACTATGAGAGTGAAGGAATAGAGAGTGCAACTGTGTTCGCGCATACACTCGTGCACTGAAATATCTCCCGCGCAGATGGCTAATCTCTGTTGAGAGAAGCCGTCGTGGCCGAAATTCGGTCAGGAGGATATTTATTTTATTTTATTTTATTTTATTTATTTGATAAAAATTACCTAAAGTAAATATTATTGTTTTTATTTTTGCTGGCTTTCAGCAATTGAGTTGTGTCGAGTAGTCTCTAGGTATTAGAAAAAGGAGACCCGTTTTATTTTCTTCTAAATCTATGAATATAGATGAATCTATCTAGAATAAAGTTTACGTAATAATAAAGGAATTTAGAAAAGGTCTCGTGGTTTTTATTTCATCCGAGCTACTTTCATTGAACATAAAGGGCTGAAAATGCTTTTCGGGCTAGCTATTTTTTCAGGCAGATCGTGAAAGAAACTAGGTAACTAAATTAGATTGTACGAGGCTAGTTTTATGAGTACAAAATTAATTGACAAATAGCTTTCTAGTTCCCCATAGAATTGAATGGGATTTAAACTTGTATATTTGATATTTAAATATTTTGAGTCTTAAATTTATAAGTACATAATAAATGCATAAAGCACTTTAATTACTTATAGCAGCAAAACTAATAATGAAAAATCTGATCATCACCATCTAGGTTTTAAAAAACAATACGCAACTACTTTATTAATAAAAAACAAAAGACTGTTCAAATAATCAGATAAAAACCACAACCAAATCCAGCTTGTGTTAGGCAACTATTTGAATGTAACAAGACCGACCATTCGCAAAATAATAACGGGGTTTGTAGAGGCATAAACAACGTAATCCCAAACACTGAACTATATGTTAATAGTTAAAATTGTTATAACGTGATTTACGGAGCGTAGGATGTTTCAAATAATACGCCTACATGTTGACTGTAAACTTTTATTTCATATTTTACTGAGCACGTAAGTAAGTAAGTATCAATATAAAGATATTAGTAACTTTTTTTTATTACAGGGTAAAATTTAATGAGTTCAACCCACGCAGAGAGCACGGCGGTGGGATATGTCGGACTTGCACCGCCTAAATAAGGCCCGGTCCCGTCCTTGCCTTTGCCGAAGTCGCCGGTTCACTAAAGCATGCTCGGCGGGGCTCCGACGGAAGCTCCGTTGGACAATAGTACCCAACCATTTGTTTGTTTGGAAATGAGAATATAGTACATGACGGTTAATATATAGAAGTTAGGTTTTTACATAAAATTTAAGTGGCATTGTAAAAATCCTTACTAATATTATAAATGCGAAACTGTGAGTCTGTCTGTCTGTCGCGCTTTCACGCCAAAACCACGTTACCGATTTAATTAAAATTTGGTGCACAGATAGTCAAGAGCCTAAGAAAAGACATAGGTAGGTTACTTTTGTCGCGATAACCGACATCCATGCGGGCGGAGCTGCGGGATACAGCTAGTTAGCAATATTTCGTGCAAGGAGGTATCGTATTGAACATCACAAAGTTTATATCTGCCCATCCAATTACAAATTCACTCGTAATGGATAATACCAAAAACCCACGAGTAAACACAGGCTCAATTACATGAGCCATAATCATTACACTAAGTATATAGTAAAGTTTCATCGCTTAGCAATTAACGACCACAAAAAGCAATCCAGTTTACAACAATAGTATATCTATCCAAACTTTAATCACATTGGACTGAAGTTCAAAATGGACACAACCTGTGTTACGACAAGTGTAATTTGTGCCCGCAAATAGGCTGTGGGTCCTATCATGTGCCTCTTAAAGCCAAAATAGGCGGTAAATTAAACTAGCACCTTGTATTTTATGCATTAAAGCTCCGAAATCCAGGCGAAACAACTCGAGTTTCCAACAATACTCTCATCTTTTTGTGCTATACAATCTAATATGCACAAAGTTATGCAACGAAATTGAGATCTCAAAGTTGCTGAAACAACGAAAATTTTTAATATGCAGTTTTAATACAGATTGAATTTTTGATCCGAAGGAATTCAGGATGTTTTTAATAGTATGGAAATTTTCACTGCAAAGCGAGTTGAAATCAGTTTCTTACTTTTCTTTCCATTCTTTATTCTATAAAGACGTAAAATCACTAGCCATGGCCTAATTGTGTTCATGCCTAATAATGTTCTTAAAATCTTAAATAGACATATAACTTGCTTTAAGAATTAGACTATCAGGTATTAAGGCCCAGAAAGATATTGAAAATAGCGTTTTTTTAAATAACATTAGTTTTAAGGGTTGAGCTCGTCCCTCAAGTCCGGTACTGATTTCCAACGCTTGACATATGCTATATGCACCCAATGGTCTATGAATGATCTAATTACCGTTAAGTGTGCATTAATGCAGGAAGTCATTGTTAATTCTCATGGTATACTGATTACCCGGAAAAAGTAATCGGTAATTTGTGAGTTAAAAGTCGAAAATAATAGGTTCAGTGGTTATTATTAACAACAATGTTTATTCTTTTATTAGTTTGTCGGCTAGGTTTAAGATAGAATTACGAAAAAGTATAGGCTTGTTGCAGAAGTACCACAAGTATTTTTAACAAGGAAAACAACAGCTCAAGTCTAAGTACAAAAACAAAACACAAACAACACAGGTCAAGAGAAAAATCCTCTGTTCTGTGCACTGTTCTTAATTATCCCGTAAGTAGCACAGTGTCACAATAAAAAAGTCGCTACAAAATAGTCGGATAGTCGAATTTCCCCAGAAGCGAACACTAACGAGTGGAATGTCCAGTGAACAGTACAAGGCTAGCTGACAACAAAAGAGGGTAGTCATACAAAAGCAAAGAGAGCGGACCGGCTGGTTGCGAGAGGGCCACTGTCCACTGTTGATTTACTTACGACACGACTTTACGACGATGTGATAGGCCACTCGCCCAGTGGTAGGATTACATCAGCAAGATATTGCTGAGAAAAAGCGACTACTGGAAAGACCACGAGTGGTCGGCGCGCTAAAGACAGTGGGTGAAAAGGTTAATTAATACTAGCTGTTTCCCGCGGCTTCGCCCGCGTGGTCTATGTCCTTTCTCAGGCTCTAGACTATCTGTGCACCAAATTTCATTTAAATCGGTTTAGTAGTTTTGGCGTGAAAGCGCGGCAGACAGGCAGACAGTCACTTTCGCCTTTATAATATTAGTAAGGATTATTAAACAGTTTAAGTACTGTGTACACACAAAGAAATAATAAGACGCATTTAGATGGTAAAGTACAGAGACACTTACTGCTTATTTATTGTAGAAATCTCTTGCAGCAGACCTGCGAAACAAAAGACAGTTTTAAAAAGAGGAAGTAATAAGTTTGACGTTAAATTGGAGGTCAATAGCTAACACATTACCATTAAATACAGCAAAAGATATCTTATCTTACGAAATTCTATAATGACAAAACATAATTAAATTAAGACGAATGTGTTAAAAATTAGAGGTGATTTGTATGCAAATAGAGATAATTTTAAAAATAAATTTATACGCTTGATTTTACCCAGTTTGAGCTTTCTTTGAGACTATCCACTAAATTAACAAGTTTTAAAACACAGTAATAATTCAACGATAATTATAATTATGTATTTAATTCATAGCAATTAATGAAATGTATATTGCAATAATTATTGTTGGCTTGAAATACCACTCTATATCGATCTATATATAATAATATATAATATTTTAAAACAGTTTGTTACTTTTAGTTACTGTTTCAGGTAGGTACTTAGGACATAAATATACGTTTGAAATATATCTAGACACGCGGTAGAGTGTAAAGCCAAGTTTTATATAAATACTTAGAGCGATCACAAAATATTGATTTACATTTACATAAATACTAAATGAATAACATTTTCGTACCTTAACAGAATACGTTATATAAATTAAACATTCGTGTTCCAAATAAAATAACTTTATCATTCAAAACATGAATAAATTTAAATTATGTAAATATTTCAAATATTTAGCACTAACTTTTAAACGAAATGCCGTGACAAAGTGGGCACGTGCAAAACTGGTTTACTCGTATGCAAATTGACTCGGCCTTCCCTAATTCGACCTCCAAGGTATTTTAAACCGTAAAATATTAAATTAGGGTTTAAAATGAAATGTAATTAGGTCCGCAGACTGTTTCTTCTGTACAACTAAAAGTATAGAGTATCAGTTAATTAAAGAGAAGCCCTTGACTTCACGAAACCTTATTATCGTCGGCTGCAATGACTTTAATTCGAATTGCATGGGGTGTAATGGGTAGTTAAGTACTTAACTACCTACAAGCTGTGTTTATCATTGGCTATTTATATATTTAAAAGTGTGAAAATCAACATTCTGCTCCTGTAGCCAAGTGACATTAACGATAATAGAAATCGCATAAATGACATTAAATTTATGGAAATGACATCTCATTTCGATAAATCACGTGACTTAGACTTGTCACTTTTACACATTCGATCAGCGTTAACGCTTGTAGATATGTCACTTGGCTAGAGGGGCTGTTGTATATTGGAAAAGGACCTTTTTACTACAATGACAGAGGTAAATATTAATAAATATACATATAAATTGTAATAAATAATACCTATATATGTAATAAATAGCGATGTACGCCTCTTGATGTCACTTATCGACTTAATTAAGTCGTTGCCACTTAAATAATAACGGCCTTTAAATGTCCCACTGCTGGCCACAGGCCTCTTCTCATGTAGAGAAGGAACGAGCATTAATCACCACATTTACTCATTATGGATTTGCGATTTCAGAATTCAATTTTTGGAATACAGTTTTCTTCGCGATGTTTTCCTTCACCGATTGTCAATGATGTCTTAAAATAAGTAAGAAAACCTGTAACTTTTTTGGGTTCGAACCTACAACCTTGAGCTCACAAATCCGTTCATTGAACCGCTACGCTTCACGACATGCCAATCAAAACAAACGATGAATAATTATTTTTTTTTAAATATTGATAAATATGCATTAAGTCCCATGACTCTTCAATTTAGATGATATATCAGTTGAAAGTAAAAGGATAACTTTCATAAGTATAACTTCTTAAGTAATTCGAGAAACGCAAATTATTTTAAACTCTACAGAATTATTCTAAATTTATGTTTCGTGAAAATAATAGACAAGTTACAAAAGTAATAACGGAGAGAAGACAATACAACGTGACGGCAATTGTCTTGACAAACTTTAACTATTTCGCCCATAGAATAAACCAAATGGTTCTTATTAAAATCAGTAACAAATATACCAAGACCTAAAGGTGTGTTCATATCAATTACTAGCTGTCCCCCGCGACTTTGTTCGCGTGTTTTAGTTTCAACGGTTTTTCATTTTTGCACCATTTTTTTGATTTATGCTCCGCTCCTATTGGCCGTAGCGTGATGTTATATAGCCTATAGCCTTCCTCAATAAACGGACTATCCAATACAAAAAGATTTTTTCAATTCGAACCAGTAGTTCCTGAGATTAGCGCGTTCAAACAAACAAACAAACAAACTCATCAGCTTTATAATATTAGTATAGATAAGCACCTATACTTCCATATTATACATTTTATATTTGGATAGACTGTGCAAAGACGGTAGAAGTAAAAATAAAGTAAATTTTACGATACAATGGACTGTTTATTTATAAAAATAAATCGATTATTTTAAATATTCTCCAAATTTTCTTTTTATTAGAGCAGCTTATCTTTAAACGATGCCATTTTTTTTAACATCGCATATATTTTTTAAATCTAAACGTTATTTCCTTTTTTCTCTTTATTTTTTTGTTCAATTTTTAAGCAGAAAAAGTATCGATAAATCCCGTTAAATGTGACGAATTTCGAGCGCATCGAATTGCGTGCTCTCTGTTTTTTATGTGCAAATAGTTTGAGTCCCTCGGGTCGACAGCGCGGCTCCAATCACTCAGCTATTGCATCACTTTGTGCAATTTCATTAGAAACGATAGAAATATACCTAGCTATAGCTCTCTCTCTCCCTCTCTCTCAGAGAAAAATTATACGAGAAATGTACACACAGATATTTTGATGATGTGATTGACGAATATTTTGTGTAGTTTTGAGATAAAAATGCAGCAGTTTTTTGTTTTTAACATAACGTCCAAGCAGGACATGAAATGAGGCCAGTCCAACTGTCAAAATATCATAGAGGAGAGTCTTAAAATCAACATAATCCAAACCTAAATGCTTACATACCGGCCTGTTGTTGTTCTAATGGCACTTTTCTTCTCTTCACCATGTCTGCTTTGAGTTAAGGCGGTCCAAATGTATTTAAACCTCCTCCATGAAAAGTGATTGAAATAGAAGCATACAGTCTAATACCGGATACACACGTAACGATATAACTACTTGCACAAGTCTGCCGTATTACGTATATTGCAAAAGCATTTGAAAGCCAAATTTGCAATTGTCAAATGACTAGTTCAATACAAATAAACAATTTGATAGCCGTAGTTGTACAAATTTTGCTGTCAAATGCTTTTTCTGGATACGTAATACGACAGAATTGTGCAAATCCGTTACGTGTATTGCCGTTACAAGACAAGCCGTCTGAACTTACCCTTACCCTACTTTGTACATCCACGCTGTGAAACGGGTAATATATCACCCGCCAAGTCGTCCAGTTAGCGCGATTTACCCTAAGTACATAGTACGAGGATAGCTGAATAATACACACCTATTTATTACACAAACTTAGATACACTCGTTCCTAGTTTACTTTGTAATTGAATGCTTTTAAACCAAAGTTTTTAACATATTTTTGAAATAGGCGATTATGAGTTCGATCCGTATTATATGGTGTGTTTATATTTTATACTGTTAAATTTTTTACATAATATTATTATGTTAGTTTTTCTGTTTTATACATTTTCTATTCTTAAAAAAGTTTATATTTTATAATTTAATGTTTGTTTAGGTATTTTCTTGAAGTTACGATGACTTTTTTTCAACTTTGACAACGAAGCAAGTATTATTAAAATAATTAAACTCATGTTTAATTAAATGTGTACCATACGAAAAAGCCAGTTTAATTTTATTTAAAATTCTAAATAATCACTTTTTTTGTATTTTTGTTAAGGCTGACGATCATTTAATTTTGCAAGGGTCATTAGGGACATAAATTTGATGGTGACCTTTAACCCTTTTAGAATAAAAATAAAAAAGTACTTAAAACATTTATCACGTCGCAGCCTCGATTTAATTATACATTTAGCTCTTGTTTGCCAATTTTGCTTTGTAGAATTATATTTGTCTTTTAAATGGGATCAGAATATAACGAATTCGTGGAATTGTCTTTGTAATATTAAAAGAGCAGATGATAATTTAATATTTGTTTAACAATTCATAAATTTCTGTCATCCCACAGTAAGACAAATACCTCTTGACTCTTCTGATACTAAGAATAAAGATACATTGATCACGGCGCTTGCTTTCAGTATAAGGTATTTGAAGATCCTAAAACCATGATGACAATTGGATATATATTTTAAGATTATTGTAATAATCATTGGTTTTAAATCAAAACAGGTTTTAGTCCTTTGGGGACGGATGTCACGAGTTGAATGAGGTGGCAACCCTGTGAAGTCTTGATGAAGGAATCATGAAATTATGACGACAAGAATACGGTAAAAATGGTTGTGTAAACTCCATATAAAGGTTACATATCTGTCTACTTATTAAGCGCTAACAGATTATACATTCCGTATCTACATAGGCTATGGTATATTTATCCCGCAAGTCAATAAAATCTAGCCCAATGATGTATCGCAACATATTTCATACAAGCGCTGCACATACATTTTTATTGACCAGTTTTGTCAAAAAAACAAGCATTAAAAATACTTGTTTAACGCCGCTTTTTTTATGCTAGCGTACACGCAATTACTACATAAAACTCTTATACTCACAAAAAGTCGTGTAGTAATTTCATTCACAGAAAGAAAAAAAAAATCAATACAAATATTGGGTTTAACACCGTATAAAACCCGTATGTTCGTATTTGATCAGAGGAATAGTGATGTGAAATACTCAAAAAGAATCGGTATCTTTTAGTTGCGGTGAGTTACTCGATTATTTGCGATCTGAACGAGCTCCACTGAAGTGGAACGATCTTTCGAACGTAATTATTCATGTAGATCGGGATCGGATTAAGTCTGAGTCGAAGTCAAAGTCGAGTCACTCGAGCGTCTTGTCTGGTAAAGGCTTAAAATAACTTTCTTCTAATCCCTCATGTTGAATTCTTTATGCAAGCTAAAACTATTTGTATCATCAATCAGGTGAATTGAAACTAAAACCACTATGTATGTATTTTTTTGACATTATTTGCACATACAATTCTTATAATTTCTCAAAAGATATCGCTACACAGAATATTCAAATACGATATATTTAAATATGTCCAATTAATTCATTCACGTGTCATTTCAGTTTATTTGCACCCTATTTAATCCCCAATCAATTCGTTAATCGATGTTTCTCCATCCATTGTATGAGTCAGCGTATACTATTCTACTTGATCACCAAAAGCTATTCGCGGAACAACGTCGCATCACTAATTCAGATTTATCGCGGAATACAGTTAGACAACCGGTTTAGACACAGCTCGCTGTATTGTGATACTTTACGGTCTGCCCAGGGTGTGAGCTATACCATGTGCTGGCTTAGCTATGTTTTATTCACGAACTGTTTTAAGGAAAATCAGCTAACTGTTGGCATAACGTATGGAGATAGACAGCTACTGGAATTCTTTAGTCTTTTGTTTTGTTACGTCACGACAATTTACTTTGATTCTAATTTCGGTGTTCAACTAAAGCTTTTCTATACTGAGTGACGGATTCGGAGATTTTGGGATTTACATGATAGATTGACTCGGAATGAATTGGTTAGTGAAAGTGTCGCGGCCTTTTAATGTCATCCTGTGTGCGCCTTTTTGTTAAGAGATCTGTCTTCCTTGTCTGTCATATTTTCGAAGCTTCTTTTAATGTAATTAATACTGAATGAATACCAATATACAAGACCAAAAAACAGAGAGGTTTGGAAGAGGAAAGGGGAGGCCTTTTTCCCGCAGTGGGATCTAAAAAGGCTAAAAAAAACATCCTATGAACTTTATCTATGATATTAAAATCTTTTTAGAAGCCCCGGAACCCCCAATGACCTCGTCATACATTATTAAGGAGTAGTGCAGAAGTTTTGCTTTAAAGAATTGGAGGAATCCACGTACTAATAAATAATCAAATGGTGTAAGTATGGTAAGGACTTTTTAAATGAAAATAAATATTGTTATAAGAAAAAAAGACACCACCAGTCGTTTATCCAAAGAGAAAAAAGATTTAATAAAACACTTATTTGCGACTCAATTTTTTTTACAAAACTTTTCGCAGCTAAAGTTACTAATTTAATCTTAGGAACAATATTTTAGTTCATTGTGAGCGAACTATTATAAGTTGTAGCGAGTTCGTGCTTGTGTTTAATATGCATGAAATTCTTAATAACTTAGCTGTATTTTTTGTACAGTCACTTCAGGGATTTCAAGGAAATAGGTTCGCAAATAACACGGTCACGTATTGCACGAGTATAAGTACCAGGAAGTAATGACACAAATAAATTGTAGGATAATTTAAATTGATTTTGCTATTGAATCTAAAATGGTAATACAATTAGATAAATCATTGAATATTGGAATATGAAAGTACAATTATTTATCTGCAACAAAGAGATTAAAAGATAGGTACACATATTTTAATGTCTTTGATCAACATTATGTTCAGAATTAAAAAAAGCCCCTAACATCTTCATGATTAAGCTACATTGTTCTAATTAAATTTATGCTAAAAGCACTTAGGTTCGATCAGTTGCGAAATACGAAATGCTAAACATCTTCAGACGCATTATTCTAGATAATTAATTCAATGTCACTTCTGAGGGATGATAATTGACCGGATGGCAAATGGACTGGGCATCGGATACATAGAGCATTCGATTCCCGTGGGCGTATGTAATGCAACTACAGCTATCATACAAGACCGGCTACCATAATTGTTATGCATAAAGCCCTGAGGACTATAACAACGACAGTTTTCATACGTCAAATGACAAAATAAATAAATAGCCATCTGTTCTGATAGGCCGTTCAACATAAAAATTGTTAATCAACTGTCAAATCTCATGTCAAGTGCTATGATAAGTTGTTAGTGTTTTTGTCAACCAATCACAATAGTTGACATAGATTTGACAACAGATTAAATAGAACGGCCTTTTAGAAGCTGGGGCTGTGTTAGTAAAGTTTTTGAAATAAAACTTCTTTACGCACGCTTGACTTCGGTAGCTGGTGAATGCGTGACGAGAGCGTTATAAAAAGTGTGATCGGGCGAGTCAAACGGAAGTTGAGAGGGAGATATAAGTTAGTGAAGATAGAAAGAGAGAGGTACGTTTCGTATATTACTGTAGGGGCAAGAGAAAGAGGTGCGAGCACACATTTTCTTTCTCTCTTTCTCTCATAGCCAGTTAAGTATTCGTATATAAAGGAGTTTTATTTCAGTCGTGTGGTCTACAGCACACTCGTTTTTTTTAATGTAAATAAGGATACAATGTACCAAAGTTGTTGAGCAGGATTTACAAAAGTTCTATTATATTTCAGAACTCAGTAGGTATAAGTCAAACCTACTTGAAACAGGGAAATCTAAAGAACGAGACACGAAGGTGTTCTTTGATTTATCTGTAAAGTTTAAATTAAATCCATCTTAAGGTGCGCATACACGGGCAACAAAAGTTTGGCAATTCTCGGCCATTTCTATTCTATACAATGTTTGTATTGCTATTCGAGGTGTTGCCGGGACATCATTATAACAAAAATTGCCAATAATCACGCAATTAATTGCCAATGTAAGCGGACTGTTAGTTCCAGTAGTTAACTTAGTTGTTTTTCGCGACGTGCTAAAAGAAGGGGTCAATATTTCATGATAACAAATATTATTAAAGTATTCATTATTTACTAAAATAAAGATTTATTTAATTAAAAACCGACCATGTATTTGTTAACTATACACAATGATGTATTAGGCCAACTTTAGCTAACTTAACTGTAAATATTAAATATTTTAAAAACTTAGATTACATCCTTATCTTTGATCACACTCTCTAACTAAGTACAAATATCTGACTTCATGGTAGACGAGGCGTTATAAAACCATGGCTCATCAAACTACTCCCTCTATACTGTGATAGTAGTGACCTTGAACGCGTACTGCCCTTGAACCGTGAACATAATAGGTTGAGGAGTTCATTATAAATTGCCACTGGTTCATTATAGATAGAGATTTATAATTAAAAAAAATTGAGAACAGTGGCTTTAATGTACAAGCAATAAAATGAATATGTTAATGACTAGCTGATACCCGCGGCACCGCCCGCGTGGAAGTCGGTTATTGCGGAAAAAAGTATCCTATGTCCTTTCTCAGGCTCTAGACTATCTGTGTACAAAATTTAATTGAAATCGGTTTAGTAGTTTTGGCATGAAAGCGCGACAGACAACAATACTTTCGCATTTATAATATTAGTAAGTATTTAACGATTTTGTACTTTGAAGTTATACTGTCTACATACATACATGGCCAAACCTTGTCACATTTTGGCATTGTGAATATTCCATGAATAAAATATGCTAAATATTATATTTGACACAAAATTTGATTATGGATAAGCAGAATAAAACGAGTTACGAACACAACATCAAATTATAAGAATAATTTGCAAGTTTTTCTCAAATAAAAATGATTATAATAAAAGCCCGTATTTAATTGTCGGCTTATTTTCATTTGGCTTTTATATTGGACATTGATTGCTTAATATGACAGCTTATATTCATTAGCATGAGGTTGATCAATCGCTCAATAGTCAATCAAAGAAATGAACTTTAAATGTATTTAATACTCTAATGCGTTGGTAGATGATGTAACAACTTACAGCTACGCTAAACAAATAAATGGTAATTTATCTTTTTCCTATTCAGAGTTCAGAAACTACACACAATACAGTTTAATTGAATTTAATGTACTGCACAACGTTAAGAGAGATGGTGTAATAGTTCTTTATTTACTACTGCCTTCATCAAGTCGAAGTTGTTCGCGCCGTATACTTTTAATAAATGAGTTGTGAAAATTATACTAATATTACATAACTTTGTGATGTTTGCAAAGTGAGAGGAAAACTGGAGAAGATAATAATAATTTCACTATTGACGTGAACCCACTCCAGATACAAGTATATTTAGCTTAGTTGGAGGGGTTAACAAGATTGCTAGTAATGTGAATTCCACCCAATTTCTAGTAACCTATTAAAAAAAAAAAAAATTAGGAATGAAGAATGATATAATAGATTTAATGCAATATACATGCACGGGACTTTAGGATGAAAAAAAAACAGCGTCCGCAAGAGTTCTTCAGTTCATACAACTAGAATATCAATTTTAGTAAATGAATTTAAAGAAATAATATTAAGTTACCCATTATATTATGTAAATAGGGGTTATTGGATGATTCGCACAAATTGTACTTGCACGAAATGTGTGAATCGACATCTTTTTATAATATTTAGTGAATTGGCTATGTCAAATAGTTTTATTTTCCCATTATTTCTAAAATACAGCATATTTCAGTTTTAAATTTTATATTGCACCGTTAAACCGCGATTGGTTTGTATTGTATACTTATATTTTAATTACTGAATTATATTTATAGCCAAAAGCCGCGGCAGTCGGACAGAAGCAGCTGATAATAATAATAATTTTGGTTCGTTCGTTCGTTAGTTCCTATAATAAAGTTCGTTGTATAAACCAATCACTGTAAACACAAAATTCGCTACAAATCTAATACATCGAACACCAATATTCTCTCTATGTTAGTTATCTTCAATTCAAATTCAAGGCACAAACACACCTTCACCAACATAGATCTCAAATACGGTCTGACATAACAACAGCCCATTATAATTCATGACGATTGCTTCAACTAAGCTCATTTTCTCTATTCCATCTACTCAACATTTGTTAGTAATGATCTTTATTCATCCGTCTTAACGGAAATCAGGTTTTAAGTTTGCCTAAGTATAGAACACATCTACATAATTAGTATACATAGGTGTAATACACATTACAAAGGGTCGTTGCTCATTTGTCCATTAATAATTTAAATTCTGATGTTGGACACGAATTCTAATTGTATGTTGGTATATTACATAAAATATAATAAGTACTTAAGGTGGAGAGCACGTTTGTAGCAACAAGATTTTTTTATATTATTTTTGTAACAAACAAATAAATAAATTTTTCACCCTTATCTTGTATTGTATGTCTGTAAGTTTCTTTATTACGTCGTATCTTCCAAACGGCTGGATGGATTTCGACAGTCAAGGTTATCGCTTGACACGAAAACCCGGTGTTCATAAAATAATGGAGGAATTTTGGCGACAAATTGTATGTTGTTAATAATTATTTTTGTAAACCCAACCCGTCGCTTAATTTATCAAATTAAAGGGGCTGAGTTTATTAGTGGATTGATTAAATACTTAGACTAGAATATTACTAATACCATCTGTACATTCTATAGCTCTTTCAACCCCCAATAATCTGTATTATTATGTTGAGGCGTAGATAGAGTTAGTAATGGAGTCAACCCCTTGTGTCCTTCAGTAGAGGGTGAGCGCACCGCATTCCTGTATAATTACGATACATTCCATATTTTCCCGGTTTGAATCTTAACCAGACAAATGCCTGAGTCCGGCTTTAATTAATAACTAATGGGAATACCTGAAGGTTTAGAAGAGCTTAGGGATTAGTCGGCTGGAGTTAAACCTATTTCCTATTCTGTTTGCTCGTTACATTGTCACGAAATTGTATTCATAGTAGATACTAGTGTTAAATACAATTGCGACAGTAACCCTCTCTTTTTCTGACCGTTAATTCTACTTTCAAGATAAAAAAACAAATTTTTTGATGTAATATGGAAAGGATAATGCACACACACACGCACACACTATACAACTCTTCGTATAGATTAAAATGACTTTAAAGTTTTTAGAACAATAGTATTTTTGGCAGTTGTACGAAATCTTTAGTGCTAGATTGATGACAGATTCCTTGATAAAATGATGTTTTAAAATTCTCCATGCATGTCTTATAAACATATTTCAAAAAGCAAGACGTGAATTGCCCAAAAGCCACAATACAAATAAGTATATTTAAAGACTATACAAACCAAACGTCTCCCAGACCAGAATACGTAGCCGTGTTCATTAAATTTTCAAGTTTGTGCAAATTTCTCTGCGAGGACATAAGCTGCTTTCCAAAGACGGTCCTACCGCTAGTTATAACGTAGGTAGTTATAAAATAAGTAGGTACTACGATTCTAGCAGCCAAATTGAGTTAAAGAAAGTTTTCGTTTTGAACCTATTTAATGGAAAATTTATGTGAAGATTTGAATTTGATCCGAGTGAGGCAAAACGAGTTTGGAACCCTTAATTTGATAGATATGTACCTAATTAGTTTATATGATATTTTTAGCATCAAATGTGTCAACTCCAGTCACAAATAGATAATTTAGCGCAGTACACATTCCAATGTCTTTTGTATTAACATCCGTCACTAATCTAATCCTTCATTTTAACATTTATAAGCAAACAAGTTCGCATGACATTTATCACAATTCCCACGACACAAGCATACTTTAAAAGCCACAACATACTAAAATAAACGAAATACAAGACCGCTCAATTAATAAAATTAAAACAGCGTTGAAATACGAGCAGTAAAATTCTTGGCTAATTTAAATGTATCCGCCAATTAATACGTCATACGTAACGATGCATCATAAAAAGCAACTGGTTTATATAAAGATGGTGTTAATATTTATAGGGTTATACTCTATATGATATACATCAATGGTGCATGAAACATCCTGTTATAGTTTGACAGAGGACAAGTGTGACAAGGTTGTTTTTGTGCAAAGATTATTGAGGTGTTACGGCATACAATAGCTTTTTTATAGTTACTACTTCAGAGTTACGGTAACTTAACGTTATTTGGTCATCGAACTTGATGAGAATATATGTTTCTGATTATATATTTTTTATGTGTTTATTAAGGAAATTGTTTTATGAATAAAAGTCTTCAAATTGCTTGTTTATTTGCCATTATGTTTTTATGACCCGACGAATCCACTCAATATATTTCTAATCTTAATGACTTTATTAACAAGACAAGTTCAAGATGTAACTACGTCACATTTAGTATTTTTAGGTTAACATCTCATAAATTTACAGTTATTCACCCAAAACCGACGTACCTCGACCCAATATTTTTCTTTTTCAATAAAATGTTTCTTCCCAAATCGAGTAGATATCACAATTTATCTTGACGACACATTTTTTATCGTTCCGTCAGTTGCCGACAAATTGACAAACAATGTTAAATACTTGTCAACACAGTTGTATTTTGAGAACCGAGAACAAGTCAGTCTGCTATTTCGAGACGTCTACAAACAAGTTAAGAGATGTCTATCAACAATTCGAGATACAAAAACTGTTTTAGGTTATAACAATGTGTTGAGAATGTTTGAGTTTTATTGTTGTTGTTATGTGTATTGTGTTGCTTTATGTTTATGTGTAAAGCATAGTATAATATATAATACCAGCCTATAAATGCCCCACTGCTGGGCACAGGCCTCTTTTCACGTAGAATCACGAGCATTAATCACCACGCTTGCTCATTAGCGGGTTGGCGATTTTAGATTTCAATTTCTGGAATTCACGTTTCCTCACGTTGTTTTCCTTCACCGTTTACAACTTAGAAAAAGTCGCATTGGTCAAGTCATTTGTCTGGGTTCGAACCTGCAACCTTGTGCACACAAATCCGTTCGTCGAACCGCTAGGCCATCGCGACATTGTGTACTACATATACATATACTATTGTATAATATTTTATGAATAGTATTAACTTTCATTCTTCTTGTGCCACCAAAAAGTCGTTAAAAATTTCAAAGGTTCGATATACTCATAACTTAAGTATGACATGGTAAAGTCTAGATGTCTGTCTATTACTAGAAAGACTAGACAGACACCTGTAAGTACTAAGCTCTCACAGAACACCTGTGATAACACTCAACTTCGGCACTGAATGGCGGGAACAGAAAAGCCAGTCTCACTATATAAGGGATCAGAAAACATGTTAACATCTCTCTTTAAACCAGAAAATATCTCATAAATTAATTTTCCATACAACGTGGCAATGCCGCCAGCCTTTTGGGAAGACTCCCAGTGGACAGCGATGTGGTCGAATTTTTTGATGCCATATTTTAGGTTTATGTTTAATTAGATTAGTTTATTTTATAATTCCTTATGTATGTATATATAGTTAAGTTAAGTGTGTAAATATTTAAAATTGCTAATTGATTGAATAAATAGAATGATGTGATTGAAAAAAAAAAATTAAATCATATTTGTTACAAAGTTGCCGATCGCTTGAGGGTGCAAATATTTATTTCTGCTTTGAGTGATTCTTTGTTTTGCAATGGACGGATACTCAAACAGCATCTGTATTTAGGTATAATGTATAGGATAAATTTAGTCATTTTGTTTTTTATCGTCTTGAAAGAGAGTGAGTGGCAAAATTCTTTTTATACCCGCGAGTTTCAATTGTCCACAACACACTTACTTATGTTAATAGACAAAAATGATAGCATGGATAATTGACCTTCATCGGAAAAACTTAAAATTCTAATGGATCGAAGGAACAATTAATAACAAAACAAAGTATCTGTATATGCTAATAAAATAAAAACTACTCAACCAAATTAAATTAAATTTTTATGGGACGAAATGGCAACTATTTCACATTGGACATAAAAAAAGGATCACGTAAATCAGAACAGAAATCTCGGCGAAATCGATATACATACATAGGAAAAAAATACCAACCGAATTGAGAACATCCTCCTTTTTGAAGTCGGTTAAAAATATAATCAACTATTATTGTATCCATGCAAAGTTTCTGTTCATCAGAGATCAACAAAGCAGCCCAGCGCAGTGGACCGACCTAACTTAGTTAGCCAATGTTTAGCCCACTTTGCAGCCAACTTCAGTACTGTTCTGTTTATTAAATTGTGCATCTTGCTTGGAACTTACATTGTTGTAGTTGGGACTTGGGACTTCAACTTCCGTCCGCGATCCGATCTCTTAATGTGCTTGTTTGTAGTTAGACAAAGTATAGTTCAGATACAGATGGTACGAGTTTGTGATGAAATTATTCAGTCTATTTTGTATCTATACTAATATTATAAAGCTATTATAAAGTTTGTTTGTTTTAACGCGCTAATCTCAGGAACTACTAGTTCGAATTAAAAAATTCTTTTTGTATTGGATAGTCCGTTTATCGAGGAAGGCTATAGGCTATATAACATCACGCTACGACCAATAGGAGCGGAGCATAAATGAAAAATGTTGCAAAAATGAAAAACCGTTGAAACTAAAACACGCGAACAATGTCGCGGGGGACAGCTAGTCAAATATATACCAGCAGAATACTAGCTACTGGTTCAATGTTATAGCGTATAAATACTAGACTGGCCTGTTGGTTGAGTGGTTAGTTACCCTGACTGTTAAAGCGGGGGTCGATTCCCACCCAGGACAAATCTTTGTGTGATGAGCATGATCAGTCGTTCTGTATGTATGTGTCTGGGTGTAATCTATAATATAATGTGTATGAGTTTTCCCAAGATATTTCTTATATTTCACGGGCTATCGTCAGTAGCGAGAATACCCGGTCCTGTAATAGGCTAACGTGGGGACACAGGTCCAACACGCAGTGGCCTTGTTAAGAACTTTAAACTGGAATGGGGCACCTAGCAGGGCCCATCCACCTCTGCTCTATGGAAGAACAGATATGAACGATCCAAAGTAGATACAAAGTTAAAAAAAAAAAAATGGTGTTTATTTTCGTACACATATTACAGAGACAATTTTAAAATGGAGATCTCCTTTTAAGCAAGGAGTTGCTTGTGTTAGGAGACTCCGCTCTTCCACTAATTATATCCACTAATATGTGATAAGTAGGTAGGTACAAGAATAATCTTATTTAAAAATATAAAAACGTAACGTAACGGCGCACTTTTGTGTAATGAGTGAGAATGGTTGTGTGTGTCTGGTGTGGTGTCTGAGTTCTGTGTGTAAGGTGTGTGGGTTGTGTGGTAGAGCGTGTGAGATTTTCTCTATGGTTCACTAAAATGGCTATTGACTCGACGCTACTAAAGTCTCAATTTCATCGTAGGATTTAGTCTTTACCCATTCCGTCACAAGTTTTTTACAGTCTCGAAGCTTCAGAGAGTAAATACCTATTTCTTTATTTACATAGTTGTACAGACGAGAAGATTGCCGCGCAAACTGCCTTTTAGCGAATGTAGATCTAACTGCGACGGTAGGAGCGACTGCATAATTTCTTCTGCCTCTATGTTTATTAGGATCATACGGGAGAGAAACATGTTTTTTCAAAATTAGGTGAAGGAGGTAAAGTTTTCTTACTGTAAGAACATCAGCTGTTAAATATAAGTTATGTGTAGGGAATCTATAAGGCTTAAAAAGCATAACCTTAAGTAAAGACCTCTGAGCTCTCTCTAGCTCTAAGATTTTTGTTTTAGTGGTCCCACCCCAGCAAGGCAAACAATAAGTGAGGATTGATTGAGCCAAGCTTATGTAGACCTGCCGCAGTAATTTGATTGAGGCTACGTGCCGGAGACTTTAGGAAGTTATTTTATTATATTATTATTGTTCACACAGTTCTGCGAAGACGATAAATTCGAAGCTCAGATAAAAATATAAAACGCAAAACACGCTCTTTAGATGAGCTATGAAAAGGGATATGCAGAACCTACAATTTTATATACAGACGAGGAACAAATATCAGCTGATCACACAAAAGTTTGCAGCGGATAGGGGAAGCCTCCGCGCAAAAGGCTTTAACGATCGTACATACGTCATCACGTCTACATTAAACAAGGGAAGGTAGTCCTGTTTCCTCTATGTATAACCAAGGATTATTTGTCACATGTAATCGGTGGCCAGCATAGAGGAACAAATAAGTAAACTATAGAGTGCGCATATCGAGTATGCGCAGTTGGCACCAGTATGAACATGTAAATTCGTAAAATTTGTGTGAAAACAGAGCGCACCGTTTTATTAAAACTATCTCAAAACCTAATATTACCTTAATAATATCGGAACTGTTGATATTTTCGCATAAATGTGTCGTCGCACAGAAAATCACATAAATCAGGAAACAAGCGCAGGACAATTAGCTAAAAATGTGCTTACGCTTAACGTAAGGGGCTACTAGCGATGCGCACACTCTATGTTTGACTATGTTAACTCTATGGTGGCCAGTCTATTTTCATTAATCAAAAGCTTACTTTACTAGACTTTGTCTACGACGATCTCTTCATTCATCAGAATCCGACTCTCTAATGCCCGAATACCGAAACGTCGTTAAATCGCACGCTGTCTCTATCACTTTAAGGTGTAAAGTAGC
The DNA here is from genome assembly GCA_932294365.1 of Diachrysia chrysitis. NCBI lineage: Eukaryota > Metazoa > Arthropoda > Insecta > Lepidoptera > Noctuidae > Diachrysia > Diachrysia chrysitis. The sequence continues at coordinate 3,906,826 of OW028645.1, forward strand.
CACAGATAGATATTTAAGTACGTCTTAAAGTTAAGTTGCGTTTCAGTATTCGGGGGTAAGAGAAACAAGTTTATACTTTGTACACATCACCTAATAGCTTAAATAGTCCAAGTACACATCAGACCAAATAAGCTAAAGCAAGTTCCACAAGGTCGGTGTCTATGAGATAAATTATTAAAGAGTCTGGGACCATACGGTACAGTCAGGCACATTATCGTGTTATGACGGGCCCGCCATCGCATTACATAAAATGCGAACATTTGTATGCAACACGTACACTCGCGCAGACAACGCAGTCCTATCGGGACGTTGACTGTTTTGAATTTCAACTTTTGTATGTATAATAAGCTTTATCAGAATAAGGGAGATGTGAATTGTTTTAAATGAATATAACACTTATGTTGATGCTTTTATTTCAAAACAAAAATGTTTAAAATTTAATAATATGAGGAGTTTAAATTCCATTTTGGTTTCATCTTTATTTTGGTCATGAGTAGAAAAAATCTTTTAAGGATATATAAAAGACAGTCATGTACAAAGCAGACATTGAGAGATTAATTAATTATTGTATAAAATATATTTCAGTAAAACAGATTGAAAGTATGTCCAGCATTAATAAAACATTAGTAAAAAGTTGTATTTCTTAAATATTTATAATTGAAAATTGCGCTCAAAATTGCAAATTAAAGGTAGAGAGAGGTACGAGGTACGAATGGATTGACCTTATATAAATTGTCTATAGAAAAGTTTATGAATTATTAATAGTTGATGGATTGATCTATCCAATCTTTAATAAACTAATTAAAAAGTATAAAAGATATATCAAGACATTACATTGGTCAAGAGACAAAAAATTTGGTCTGATTTTTCACACATGTCATGTTTAACTATAACAACCTTGTTTAATAGTGTAACGGCCGAATAATCAAACGTAACTCAATTTTAAGTAGCGTTATTTAGCAACAGATTGAGGAGAAGATCTAGAAGAGTAAATACAAATGACTTGATAAATAAGTCATTGTAATTACACAAAAACAATTTATTCCCTTAGAAATTATAAATAACAGTCTACATGATTCAATAGTCAATCCATTATTCAATCCAGACGTTTTCATAGGAAACCTAAGTAAGCAAAGCATGTGACTTTAAACACATGCTATCCGTACACTCGACCTAACAGACTACAGTGACTTTTGCAGCGCCTTATGTTATGTATTGTTAAGGCATTAAGGTTGAATTTTTCATGTCATTTCTTCTACTACTGGCGTTGGTAGGGTGCACTGTATTTTATGCTGATAAATTATTAGTACTAGTTAGGTAACCTGATCTCAATTGCTTAGTGCTTATGTTTATTTATGCGCAATGACAAGGCTTGTATGTATTCGTTTTATGTGTTATGGGTTTGATAACCCTACGACACGAGTAATTGTTTAATGCATACCATGTAAAGTGTGTAAGTTTGTGTCGTGTCCAGTGCATTGCTAAAGGCTAACTTGTAGGGTTAAAAAGTCCATATTTAAAAACCTTTACTGAATTTTGCAACGTATTTTTTTGTACTTTGATGTACAAAAAAATACGTTATCTACTACCTTATCTACCTACTTATTTTTCTGGAACTGTTTTAAATCTATAGACAACTGGCTGTTCCCCGCGGCTCCGCCCGCGTGGATGTCGGTTATCGCGGCATGTCCTTTTTCAGGCTCTAGACTATATATGTGTACTAAATTTTATTTAAATCGGTTCAGTAGTTTTGGCGTGAAAGCGAGACAGACAGACAGAGTTACTTTCGCATTTATAATATTCACAGTACTTCTACACTATACAGTCATTGCTTGCTGTTTCATCAGTAAACGAAACAAAATTTGTCATTATACATACCTACGAATAAAATTTACAACACAATGACGTTTAAATTCCAACTGGATACACCAGATACGTTAATAAGCAATGTCCACGATTGTTAATCAATCCGACATCGGTTGTAATTCGTTCGTGAAATATGCACGTGTACTGAGCTACGTCCCTAATAGAATGTACTGAATATTTGATGAAACATATCGCGATATTGCTGGACCAAAAATGTATCGACTATTATCGATATCCACAGCCGTATAATATCGATTGTGGAATCGAGTTTGTTTGCCGATATTAGGTGATTCGATTAGAGGATTATCTTTTGTAATTGCGTTTTAGTATAATCTCATAACTTATTGTAAGGATTATTTTGTGTTAAATTGGTTGTGAAAGATTTAGATTTAGGAATAATCCTTTATTGTTTGTATTTTGATTACGCAAAAGTTTGTTTAATCATTTATTTATTTATTTATTTAATAATTTATGTACACACACAAAGTCATAAGAAACAACATATTACAACAGATGTACTATGGTACTGCTTATTTCTAAAGAACCAGCAGACCCGCGAAAGGAGAAGTGGTAGATAATGATAGCCAACAGTGTGCAAACTTATTTAAAAGAAAACCAAAAACATTGTATGTATATATTTTTATCAATAAATATTTTATTAAAACAAAAGCTTATAAGTAAATAAAGTTGTTTTAATTTATTGTTAAAAATGATGGGATGTTTTAGTTAGTATTATAATATGTATATATAACAGATATGAAACAGATATGCTTCTTAAATGTTAAATTAAAATAAAAACAGTTAAGTTAAATGTTGTTATTTTTTTTTTTATTTAATGCTTAGCTGAAAAAGGTAGACTTAAAACCTTAGGTTTACTACCAGTCAACCCATAGCTCCACAAAACGACCCGAAATGGAAATGAAACTTCAGTGTAAAATCTACTAGAATTTGGTCGAGCACCCATAACCACAAAACGCTCTGGGCCTGAGAATTTCTCCATTAAAGTTTTTACGGTATCGTCCAGCGAACAGGATAATTACGGACAATTCGAGGTATTTGACCAGAAGCTTCGCTAGCTATTGTGGTGAATACACACCTAAACCGGGAATTTTTTACAGTAGATTTTTGGAAAATATGTTTTGGAAAATAAGAGGCAAATAACCATCTATTACTATTGATAACTTTAATATAAATTACTCTTTTACAGAGACTTTGGACAAAGTATACGATTTAAATTACTTACTTTTAAAAATATAAGGTATTTGATTCTACATGAGATAATATGAAGATAATTTTCATTCAAAAGATATAGAATCTGTAATCGTGATTGTCATTTGTCCACTTCTAATTAAGATTCCTACCTTTGTGCTAAAATAGGTATTCTATTTCGATAACACTATTATGCAATTATCGATGTAACTGGCACGAAAACTTTACTAGGTCATCGACAGATTAAAACCACTGACGAATGCAATTTTTTTTTTCATTTATTTTATTTAGGCCTTTGTTTATGCAAAACTTTTTACTATAGCTGTTTTAGTAACCAGATATATTAATACTCTGCAAAGACATCTAAAATCAAAGTTTACAGTCATATTGTAAGAAACCGCAAAGTAAGAAGCTTATAAACCGCAGTATCTTGTAATAGCATCTTACTCCTACGATTTTGTTTAAAACCTTAAGTAGCTCACAACATCAAGGCACTGCCTACACAGATACCACTGAAACTTAAGTGTTAATTAAGGATACGTTAATTGAAACATTGGTAATTAATGTAAGTATTAAAATAACTGGATGCAGTATCATTCAACTTGTAAAGAAACTGGTAATCCAAACGCAATACCACAAAGTAACCAATGGCGTTCTGAAATACAATTTAATAAACTTAATCTATATTAGTGCGCATATCTTAGTCTTTTAATTAAGAAACCACTTAAGAAGTAAATTCTTTAAATATTCATGTATTTGTCATGTTCTGGTTAGTACTGGACATTAATGATGTTGTCGAGTGGCGTACATACCGGGTTTTAAGGTGTCGCGGGTTCGATCGGGTCCTCTGTAGATAACCACTTTTCTACATTGTCTCAGGACTCAGGTCTGGGTGTTTGTGGTACCTTCGTTGTCTCTGATTCGATAAGTGTTTTAGCTACTTACCTTGGATTCAGAATAATGTATGTAATGTATGTATGTGATGTTAAATTCTTGGGAGGTACATAGACAGAAAAATTAACTTCATTTGATTGTAATATAATCTCAAACAACTGATGTGATTTCAATATTTTTTCACGGACCGATAATTAATGTTTTGCTGAGATAGAATATTATTATTAGCTTCGTGTCCCACAGTTGGGCAATAGCCTCTCTCCGCCCCTTTCATTATTATCTGTTATGAGCTAATGGACCAGTCCTTCACAAAGAAGTCAAACTCATATCGTCATCTTCGCCATACATTAACCTATACTTTATACTGAAAATAAGCGTCTTTGTTTTTAAAGCTATAGGCAAAAGATAGTTCAATAATCGTTAAATACTGTGGAGCCGCAGATGTAACATGATAATTCTTGTAGGCTGATCGGATAATCGACATTCACTGGTCGTAATAGGCTTTAGGATAGGTATAGGGGTTTAGGTACATAGGTATAGTACTATGTTATCTGTCTATAGTCTATATTATCGTTTCCAATAGCCCTCAGCCCCTGTTTGTCGTACCGTTGTGTGCGTTAAGCTTATTAAATCGGTGAAATCGAGTCCCTTTTGTTACGGCACCTACAAATAGGCTATGTTCAGCTTCAATGTTAGTAATAGGTACAGTATAGTAGATATACAATATATATGGTAATATATCTAACCATACCAATATACCGTCTGAAAATAATGAGTCATGATCAAGCAAAAGCAAGATTTTATTTTCAACGTTCTTTTAAAATATAAACACTTAAGACAGTGGAGCTGAGAGCCAGTAAGTTATCATGTTTCATATTGAACTATTATTTTGTAATTAAGACTGAGAACATCTAGGTTTTCTTATTTCCCCCACTGCCGCGTTTTGCTGGCGTCGTTCCAACAGTCGGTAAGTTGATGTCAAATGTTATTAAGACATCAGGATGCCTTTATTTCGTATTTTATCTTTTAATAAAACTGTTAATAAATAAAAAAATAGGAGAAATAATGGAAGGGAAGATAAAAACTTTAAAAATGATATACTTTATGAAAGTAGTTATTATGATCCTTGTACTATTTTGTTTTATACTAGTAACCCGCCGAATTATACATTTAACCTCTCTACATTGAATCACTCTATCTATTGTTGAAAACTGCATTAAAATCCGTTACGTAGTCAAAAAGTACTAGGCGTACAGAAGGCGGGAACGACTTCCTTTTTTACTATGTTTAGATTTTAATATTTTCAGTCAGGATCCTCCCACTGCTTTTCTTCTTCCAATTGTTACGGTCTCGGGTTTTTGTTGTGTCCATAATTTGGAATAGGAGCCGAGTTCGTCCCACCATCTCCTTCTGGGCTCCCACATTGTCTCTTGATGTTTTGTGGAGTCTACATATTATTTCATACATGTTTTTATTTCATAGACCGCTTCAAATATGTGTTTAATTTTGATTAATACTAACGTATGGAACCACAACCAAGTAGCATTCGATTAAAAACCTACATTAAATGTGTCCGATTATGTAAAGCGATTGATGCGTAAATAATTATGAAATCCTGTCACAAAAGTTAAACAAAAATATAATTTTTAAAAAACACTGAGAAGTGCGCAGCTTTTATTAAATTTAAATTAGCTTACAAATCACCCCTCATTCCTTTCCCCTTAACAAAGGAGCTAAGTGAACGATCTTAATAACTCGGTCAATACATTTAAATCGCAATCTTCTAAAATAATCGGATTCGTACGACAGTCGACGGACCAATTATCCTACTCGACTAATTGACGATTGAAACACTCAGAATAACTTGAAAACAGATTTAAATTTTCTAATTAAAAAGCTCTAACTTTGAGGGGTTTCCTGTATGAATTGTTTATCTTTCTACTCAAATTTTGTTTATGAATTTTGTAGGACATTGACTTTAACCCTTAAAAGTTTTTTTTTATTTTATGTGATATTTGATTATCAAATATATTTTTACTCTTGTGGTTGTATTTTTACCTTTTAGAAACATGATTATAAATAAATTATGACTAGTAGATTGTATACAATTCGGAAAATTATAATAAGTACCTAATGACACACATGATGTTTTAATTAGACTTTTATTTTCATTCCGTCTGCAAAAAAGTATTTATAATAGCCTAAGCAAGCGTCCTGTTTAAACATCATATCACTGAATGTACTAGATAAATGGTCAAGTTTAGAACCAGATAGTGTCTACGTGTCTACATCATAAGTATCCTGTCAAATCGATCGATTAAAGTGATGTTTTTATTCAGCCACTTACGATGCAATCATATTACCATCGCCATTTTAATAACTGGAAAGTGGCTCGATACGCAGTAGGGTTATTATTCTGAGTAGTGCAGTAGTATGACATTTAATGACGGAGAAATGACCGCGGATCTAATGAAGGGTTTACTACAAAAGTAATTTCAATAAGTTCCGTATATCTGATTCAAGACTTTACTAAAAGTTTCTGTTGTGTTTTGTAGTAAGACGGTAAAATATTTTAAAACTATTATTGTCACTGTATTTTTATTTATTTATTTTGCTGAGTAGGTACCTATATATTTGAGTAATAAGAGCACCTGCTTTAAAACTAACATAGGCAAGAGTTTGTAACGTATCAACCGAAATTTAATAATGAACTATCCAATAAGAAGAAGAGTACAAATAAAATTCTGAAACATTTACACAAATGAACTTGAATAAAACTTGTAAACTTAACCGGGAGATATCCCATCGCTAGTGTGTAAATTGATACAATGGGGCAGGCAGACGTCTCGGTTCGGCGGGTGGGAAACTCCCGACCCGAGTTCACGGGAACAACGTTAATTATCTCCATACATATCGCGTTAGTAAGAAATGTTGATATGACTAGCGACAGTTATTATATTATACTAGCGACCCGCCTGGCTTCGCACAGTTTAAATTGCAGTAAGCGAAGCTAATACTGACATCATTCTACTGTTTTGTACCGAAATTTTGACAAATTATAAACTTAAACATTTCCTTGTTTAACGTTCTTTATCAGTGCAAAAATTTGAGCATACATAAGCAAGTATAGAGGGCGTGCATTGCTAATAGCTCGTGCCGATCGTAGGCAAATTTTTTGCTGTAAATACTACGCGGGACGACAGATGGTTCTGCCCCCCTAGACAAGTGGCATTTCGACAAGCGTATACGATGATAGAAATCGCTTCAATGACATTAAATGTATAGAAATGACATTTTGTTTCGATAAGTCACGTGACTTGGACTTGTCAATTCCATACATTTGAGCGCTTCGATCAGCGTTATCGCTTGTTGCATTGTCACTTGTCTAGAGGCCCTGATATTGTTAGGGTTAGACATAGTATTAATAAAATGACGCGCTCTGTTTTGACACTAATACGAAGACGCGACGCTTGTTAATACTGGAGCTCACAGTTCATTCTCTGTTGGGCGCACTCTATAGTTTACTTATATATACTCTAAGGGGCAAACTGTATCAAAATCCGTGGTGGGTTTCAGGAGTTATCGGATAAACAGACCGACGCAGAGAGCTACTTTGTTTCGTAGTAAGTAAAAATACGTACGGATGGGAGCTGGCGTAAACGACAATGTCTGTATTAAGAGTACTTAGCTAGCCAAAGGTTAAGAATCGCATTAATGAGCGCGAAAGTAAGGCAGTTAGCTAAATAATTAGTAGATTACCGTTTTTTTTTTTTATTGTTAGTTGACAAATTAATTAAGATAATTAAGGTGTTTGTTCTTTAAGGTGACAGGTGTACTCATAATTTTGCATAAATGAATAAGATTAAGTTTGAATATAGTTGTAATTGAGTTTATTATTGCAGCAATTAAAAAAAATGGTAAGTACAGTTCGTAAGAAAATGTGGTCGTACTATTAACGAATTAATAAGCTTGGTTGTAGCTTAAAAATGTTTTCTTAGGAGAACTCACACACAATGACAGTCAGACAACTGATAAACATATTTATAATATTACTAAATACAACAGACATGAAACAAATGACACTTACCTATATATAACTTTGTTTTACTAGCCTGTCTGCTTTGCAAAGGCTAATCTGCCAAGCTTCTTAATGAAGAAATTATGAACAATAAAAGGATGGCCATTTAGTATCCTAACCCACCGGAAACTATAATATGTGAGGGGCTCGTGGCTAAGTGTAAGCCATTGTACGGTTTGGCCGATAATACAGGTTTAGCCGCGCTCACCGCGATTGGTCCGTGGATGGGTGACACATACCGAGACCCCTCCGTGCCTCGGAAAGTACGTTAAGCCGTTAGCCCGACTGTCATACGTTGATCTTAGACAGTAGTCAAGTCCTTACAATTCTGACAAGCAGTCTTACTTTGGGATACTGTGTTACCCAGTAAAATGGGTCGTGGAGGTCAGATAGGCAATCGTTTTGTGTAAAATACGGTATTTAACTGAATCCGATAAGACTGGAAGCCGACTCCAACATAGCTTGGGAAAAGGCTAAACAGAAGGGAACTATAATAACTATCTAACTTTGACACATTACGCATACCCACCATACAAGGCCAGACCAACTTTTAGTAAAAATTTTCGCGGCTAGTTTCCTAGTGGATAGACACGTAAATCCTGGTGAGGTTGGCAGTGAAAACACAATATGCCACAAGGGACATATTCGTTTCACCAACTTGCCTAGAATATGTCCCTCGTGTTGTTTTAACTAGAGCCGCTGAAAACCATTCCCTTTTGAGATGTCTGTTGATTATTCGTTTTATGTGGTATGAGCGTATATTATCATCATGCTGGACCCAAAAACCTTTGAAAAAGTACTCTGCGTAAAGACTTAGCTTAGTAGTTTATTCTTAGTTTAATATTATAAATGCGAAAATAACTCTGTCTGTCTGATGCGCTTTCACGCCAAAACTATTGAACCAATTAAAATGAAATTCGGTACACAGATAGTCTAGAGCCTGAGAAAGAACATATAGGCTACTTTTAGCAGCGATATTCGACATTCACGCGGGCTGAGCTACGGGAAACAGCTAGTACTAAATATGCAAGCGTAGTATGGAAGTAATTAATAATTATTTTAAGTGTTTTAGAATTTCTGGGAATTACCTTATGTTTTAAATGAATAACAGTAAAAAGCTAGCTTAGTTAAAAGCTTTTAAAAAAATGGCTAACATCGGAATTTATACGAAAAGCATATTTTGTTATAACAAATTGTAACAATTCGTCGGATTTATTTCTACGTTCAAGAGTAGGAGGTTTTACCAGTACAAGGATTAAAATGCGTATCAAGCCTCACTTTCCTATTTTTAAAGCGATTGGCCTTTTTTCGATGTTTACAATCCATTTATTGCTTTTAATACGAACACCAAGGATGTTTGTATTTACATTTAAAATATTTAAGAATAAAAGCCGTAAGTAATCTATTTGATCCGTTCAAAAAAGTACTTAATTTGGACAATAAATGTCTATTAGTAATTATATGATAACACATAAATGTACAAAAGAACCGAAATCAGTTATTTATAAGGGACCTCTGAAAAAAACGATCCACAATTTTTTAATCAATCGATTCACGATTCCGGAGATATCGCGTAACAAACATGCGAAAAAGTTGTCAAATTGAGAACTTCCTCTTTTTGGAATCGGTTAACAATTCAAAAACTGAAGCTATGTTATATATTGTGCACCCAATAATTTCTTAAAGCTATTTACTTCCACAATAATAATTATAATAATGATAAAGTTAATTACAAGCAGTCCAATCTAGTTTGTCGACACGGATTGCGTGCAATGGAATGTAAATGATCTTTCCTCTTGCACCAAGCAAGAAACATGGCGAAGACACCCCACGCACTGCGTAAGAATCAATAGCAAGTAATCAATGATGCTCTATAATGATAATACGTAATTATGTTGGGTCACACAAATAGGCACGAAGCTAAACATACTATATGTACTACAAGGGCCAGTGTAACGACTTCCAAAGTTATGACCTTGTGAATAACTTAGTTATTAGGTATCATTAGGAAGTACGTGAAAGGTTATAGACACGATACCTCTTTCATTTGTTGTACGCCTGGTACAGACGTAGGATAATGTATGAAAGTGGTCCTATATACGACCCGCGGTTGCACCCGAATTTTAATGAAAACTTGTAATAATAATAATTATTATAAAAAGTAGCTCACGTGTTAATTCAGGTAGTAACTATGTATGTACCAAATTACATACCTTAAATCATTTCAAATCCGTTCAGCCGTTTTATCTTTATTGAGTAACAAACATCCATCCATCAATCCAAACTTTCGCATTTATAACATTAGTAAGATAAGATTAAAATTAACGCTGAATTTAAATGGATGGAAAGCTGCTCAGTGAGCCAAACGTTTAACACAGGTTAGGAGAGACCTAGGTTCAGATTTATATAGGTTGAGTTGATATAAAGTATGATTGATGATTGATGGTCTTACAATATTCAATGGTTCACAAAGCGGCTACAGATAATACTATGCCCGGCCATAGATGACTGAAGACTGTAATGGCCTTATTTATAAAAATCTCGACGATGATTAGCAATTAATTAACAGATTCTTATTTCATTTACCTATATTTGAATTTAGCAATTGCTTAACACCATCCAGATTTTTATAAAAAAGGCCATAAAATATGTCCATGTAATAGTCAACTACTCGACAAAGAAAATGGTTAAGAAATATTTTAATACTTAGTATAAAGAGATGTTTTACGGAAATATTTATCTGTCTTAAGTTTTATAACTAGCCTGTCTAACTAGAACGATAATAAAATTATGAGTCTTGATTTTAAAACAAGTCTTCAGTACGGTAAAAGCCTGCAAGGGTTAATCTTACTCAAGTTTCTTGCAACATCCTTGCTTGTTCTGATCTAACGAAGAAATTCTTCATGAAAATCCTTTTGCCAGCGTAATAGGGATATCATTTTCCTGTCTTTGTGTAAGCTGTATTAGATGTTAAGAATAACAGAGGACCCTTAGCGTAATATGCAAGGCTTTGTTGATATAATGCTTCAACGGCTCATTTACTCATTTCAAATACTTTTGGGACAATACATTTTTACGTACTTTATATACAATATGAGTTAAAAAGAGAATTTTAAAAAGCTTCCTTGTTGCCTCTTTAAGTATTTAGAAATTTTAGCTAACAATAGAAAATTCAAATAAATGCAAAATTTGAGACATTATTATGCTCCAAAAATAGTGCATCATCTCTAACATGGAGGAACGTATATAGGTAATTATTTTTATAAGTAGTAGGTTATTAATTGAAAGATTAGAACGTCCATTTTCTCAATACATTTTTTACAATGATTTTAAACAATTATGAAAAGAGTTAGGCTTTTATCAATAAAGAACCACGTAAACAACATTAAGATGTTTTGATAAGCAAATCAAATAAAAATCAGTAAACATTAGTTAGCCAAAACGTAAACCTATATTTAAATTAAACTGGTTAGCTAGCCGTAAATAAAATGCATGAACCAGTCGTTCGTTTAACAACCCATTAATTAAAAGCCTAGTTTCACGAACTTGTGCCGGCGAAAAATCGCGCTTCAATACACATAGGGAATGATTCCTCTGTTGTGGTTTACGCTCCGTGCGGTAACTCATTTCAGGAATCGCACTTTGGGGAAAAAATATAAATTATGGTTTTTTTATATGTAGTTATCGGATGCAATAAAATCTTATTAGAGGTTTCCTTTGACAAATCGAGTAAATCTAACCATTATATTTTAAGTACAATTATTTTACAAGTTAATGTTCTTTTCCAACCCAGCTGATTAGCCTAAAATGTCAAAAACCTAACTAAACATCGTGCATCTGTATAATTCCGAGAACTGTCATGAGACGTGCTTTCCACACATTTAACAGTTCCCACTTGCCACTAAGCACACACTACATCACTTGTTGTACACACAGTCCCACAGACTATGCACAAGGAAAGGCAAACTCCAAACAAACCGCTTCAGTGTTTCTTCGAAGTCCCAATGTTACAGTGGAAACTAAAGTACCTAGACCGACGGACGTCTAATTAAAGTCTAGAACACACACGTTAACTTTCAAAGAGTCTCACACTCCGCAAGTATTTTTCTTTCCCCCAGTATAATCCCGGATTAAACCAGGATTTGCTTTCCTATTAAAACTCCTTTTCGAGCTAACGCCTTTCACCAAATATGTTGGGTTTTGGGTTCAGCCATCGGATTAAACTTCACGCAATTAGTCAAGACTTACGGAGCATTAGGACAGGATTCATATCGTGTGGGATAAGCGTGAAAGAACTTTATTAGCTCTCAGAAGGGCAGTAAAGATCAGGTGAGTGTAAAACTTTATTGCATAAAAATCCGTACGGTTGCTAAAATCGAGGGAAAATCTTTATCCTTATATATCTCAGTCAGTTTCACATTAAGCTTTATATTCATAGAACTAAATTCATTAGGAACCCTAACGGAGCTATTCTACTCGCGGCGATAACATGAGTGGCTGTCGGTAAGTAAAATATCACGGATTTGCCGACATGGCGTCGGCAAACTATGCGCTAACAAAAGCTGCAACACCCCGGCGCGTGTTCGCCTATGACAAACAAAAGTTTAAACTCTCCAACAAATTATCCAATTAGTCCCACCAGTATTAAGAACTTTTTGCGTCATCGTGATTCATACAACTATTGTTCGATAAACCGCCGCTGGTAACGGGCTAGCTTAACGGCCATACATTGCAAAGTCGACCACAAATAGCTGATGGAATCTGCATTTTTTATAGCATCCAACAAGCGTTCGTCTTCACACGTGATTCATAATTCACGTCGTGTTATATCGATACTTCGAACATCGATAGATTCCCAAGGCAAGGACAATGGGCGTTTAGAATGCGAAGCACGTTGCGCCGGTATGCGAGCCTGCGATATACCAACACGCATATTCCTCTGTTCTATTCACAAGTGGCGTTTCTTCAGGACGGAACTAATAGACTATCGTATAGAGCCCCTAAACGATTTAATCGGAAACGCATTAAGTAAGACGCCGACTGTCTGAAAAGATACAGCGTTGCACTCCGATCGATTTTGCTTAGTCATCGATATAAAAATGCGTTCATTTGTTTTATTACACGAAACATAAATTATCTACGATTGTTATTTAGATTACAACAACTATAATAGATATATAACCGTTGTTATTTTATGATATCGATATGAACTCTTCTGCATCTATAAGCGAGCTCGTTTGCCAACAATATGACTAAGTAATACAATACATTTCTAGTTGGACGATTATAAAATGAATTCTTAATTGTAAATAATGGCGACCAAGTCTATACAGGGAGCAGGATTAGTTGATAACTAGTGTTTCTCGTGGTAACAATTTATTGATTGAGTTCATAAAGAGGGTCGACATGAATATTTTAAAATACTGAACTATTATTAGCGGCCATGATTGAAAAAGGGAACATTTTATAGCAAATGTAATAGCTGTCTTTATCATGATTTAGCACCCAACGACCCTAAATTATAATAATTTCGGGGAACAATAATGACTTTTGTATAGTCGACCGCACAAGAGTAGCAACACTAGACATTTACAGCGTTTTTATTTCAAACGTGTTAAGGTTGATTATTGTGTCTTTTTTGTTGCCAAAATCGTGCGGTTAAGGTACCGTTATAGTCTAAAAGCTTAGCGATTTCCATATCGCTTACGGACAATAATAATCAATCAAGTGGCGTCTCCACGGTTGGGCGGTAGTTGTGAATCGCTGCAATTAGTCGCCATATTGCCCCCCACCCCCCACTCTTGCTGTACGAACACCCCCGCACGCTATGTCGTGTGACTTATGCGTTTGTTTAGACCAGACGAAGTTGGATCGAGATTATGAAATTGGTTTACGATTTTTTGAGTTGTTGAAATGTTCAGATTTTCTTTTACATTTTTAGTGATTAAAACTGAAAATGGTGGTTTTACTCAATACTTCAGATATAGAAATAGATTATTCTAATATAAAGTTGTTCAGTTTTAAAATTTAAACAAAATACGAACGTAGAGTTATTGCAATAAGTTTTATTTTACTTTTTTTGAAACAAGATGTATAAATGGTACTTGAAGTTGATCAACAATCCTAAAATAGTAAGCGATTTACATTCAATTTAACAAATAAATTTGACAAAAACGTGCTTCATTCACGCACGGACAGATAAATGACGAAAGACCCTTCATATCGTTACGTCAAATCTTATTAGATTTTTTTACAAAAGTGATAGAAGCTACATTCATTACGTATTCAAATTTGAGATCATCTATTAAGCCGGTGTGACGCTTGGAATTTTAATTTCGATTTGGGGGTTGAATCACCCTTGTGTTGAACCCGGTACCCGGTAGTTGTGACTCACCGGTGAATGTCAGACTTTGGTAGACAGTATGCATTATGGATAATGTTAACTTATTCATATTTGATGAAAATAATCGATATGATACTAAGTTATAATCTATAGTTATGTCAAAGTAGTACTAAAGATCACAAAGTATTATTTTACAGCTGTATACTAAACTATGTTGGAGGGGAGGAGGGGCTCGCGGCTAAGCGTAAGTCGTACGCTTTGATTGATAATACAGGTTAAGCCGCGCTCTCCGCGGTTGGTCCGTGGATCGGTGACCATTTGTAAACATACCGAGACCCGTCGTGCCTCAGAAAGCGCGTTAAGCCGTTGGTCCTGACTATCATACGTTGATCTTTGACAGTCGTTAAGTCGTCACAATTCTGACAACCAGTCTTACATTGGGATACTGTGTTTCTCAGTAAAATGGGTTGTGGAGGCCAGATTGGCAGTCGCTCCATGTAAAATATAGTATGCAGCAGAATCCGGTCAAATAGGCATGTTTCCTAATTTTTTTTTAGATTATTGAATTTTATTGGACACGTATTTTTTCTTTTTTTCTGCAAACAAAAAATGATCAAAATACAGAGAACGAAAATTACGCGTGACGTCACTCCTCGCTACAATTTTTACCAAGGCGTGGCGTCATAAGCCCCCACTCCGAAACTTTAAAGCGATCTTTGTATTTTTTTATTGTATTGATAAAAGAAAAAAATACGTGTCTAATATTTTTTTTATTATCTAACTGACGGACTAAATAGATTTCAACTTTTCATACCCAGTCAACATCCCTATTGGAAGCCGACCCTAACATAGCTTGGGAAAGGCTAGGCAGGATGTATACTAAACTATGTAGGGGTCAAATGCCAGTTTCTCAGTTATCAGAACTCTACAATCCATAGACCTACTGGGTTACAACTATTACAGTATGAGGTAACCCTTGATAAAGATGGTTGTTTCGTTAGAACTGCACCTTAATTTTGACTGTCTATTATTGCAAAATATCTAATTTGAAGCAAAAGAGAGTAGCTGTCATATTTTAATAATTATTATTACTTAACTAATGTGAATGTGATATTATAATAACATTGCAATTTGCAAGCCTAAGTCATCATTATGCATAAATAATATTTACTAATAACATGATGATGATATGACCATAATTATCATTAACTATATATATAGGTATGTTTAATTAAGCATTATTTATTTAACAAATACTAACGTGTATTATTTACGTGTGAAGTTAATTATCACTATATTTGTAAATAAGGTTTAGTTTTGTAAACACATTAATTGGAGATTTGCAGACCGCTGGGACGCATAGCAATTGGCACCCAACGTGGGACTCAAATTTGAATTAATAAACCTTTACTATCCTAATAGGTTTAGGTTATATCATTGTGATTAAAAGTTATAGTTAAACTTACGTTTAGTGATGACGATTGAATAATCTTGATACAAAATCTGCAACAAAAAACAACCAATTAATAAATGCTTTCTATATATTATTTGAACGCTCTGTTACCTTTTTAGGTTCGTGTTAGGTAATATATTAGTTTAAAAAACATCACAAAATATTAATCCAAAACCATCAAGCCAAGCATTAATGAAACTCATCACGAATTCAGAAAAAAAAATCATTTCAGTCGCCAAAAAAATCTGTAAAACGACATCCTAATTTATATTCTGAAGACGTCCTACTTGGTCCTGCTCGATAATCGTGTTTACAAGTTTTACGGGCAGTTACACAAACTGTCTGATGGTGAAAACCCGTCGCCATTATGTAAGGAACTTCAATCCATACAATCAAATCACACAACTCACTCTTGGGGTTTAACTTCGAAGGTTTGCAGAATCCGCAAAAGGGAGATGTTTGGTACTGTTTTAAAGTTCTACAAAAGTAAAGAAATTTAAAGCATTTATTCAGTTTTTTATTTTACGAAAACTTTGTTTTAAAGACGTATTCAAATCGAACCCTCATGTTAACAAGATATAATAATAATAATAAATTATTTATTTTCTAATTATTAGAAAACAATAGTTACAGATTTAATATCTATGATCATTGGAATGTTACACATTACCGTAGTATTGTGTTGGTTGCTAAAATGGTAATTAATCGAGAGATCTTCATTATTTTTTGCACTAGAAAGTTAAAACGTTGCCGACATGGACCGTATTTCAGTTTTACCACGCAAACGAGATCATCGACGGGAATCACCAGCTCAGTAGTCCAGCCTTGCCAAATAAATTCGTGCAAGCATCTAACTTCAGAGATAATTTACCTACCGACACCACATAATCGCATTAGACCATCAGCACGCAGCAGGCTGGTTCGTCAAACTGGGATCCGTTCTTCCCAGATGTCTTTTGTCAAATCGACAGACGTAGGGGGTCCATTTGAGCGAATGCACCCGCGGGACTCTAATGAGATTAGCGCAACGTTCAGGGGTGTACTGAGGCAAATTAGTGAGGGCTACACTTTGTAACCCCATTTGGTGACGCATTTCACTTGACTTCAAAAAGTGGCTCAGATTTTTTGTTAATTTTAAATTTTTTGCAGTCGGATTATTTGGACGCAGCCGAAATAGAGGTACAAAGATTGTGAGCTTATCAGCCGACGCAACAAAAAGGAGGGAGATGTGAGACTTTAATTCACTACTTAGTTTGCAATGTTGATAATGTTTATTACATTATAAACACACAGGCAATTTACAGTAACACTGAAGCGATAATTAAGTAAATGGCCAGTCAAAATTGATTCCAGCAGAACAAGATTATCAATCTTAACACTCTCAAATTGTGTTTTTGGCGTATTTCAATTTAACTATACAAATAAATTGAGAATCCATAGGATTTATAACAATAGACAAAGAAAATCAAAGAGACTTTAGAAGCTTCCGAATAAAATCCCCGTTTATCTTTCACATTTGTAAAGGTTCATCCCACACATTTCCTTATTCTGAGCAGAACGTGTTTGCCACCCCAGCAGGTCTACATCTTTCAGTGAGTCATGCGCAGACCCCCGGACTCACTCGTAAAACGTACAAAAACTCTCCTGAAAACATCCAGTTAAACTTGTAAAGAGTTTCCGGTGTACGACAGAATTATGAGCCAAGTTTATGCTTAACTGCAGAAAGTAGTCTGCGTAGAAAACAAAAATATATTACCTAAGTAAATTGGAACAACTTGAATGGCGGACGTCTTAAAATTCACAAGTCATTGAACGGTATAATAAAACTTGAAATGAAACACGTAATGGCATCACTGATTTATAATGTCCGATGTAGAACCACGACTCGCTTTTGTTTTCTAGGAAAATAACAAAGAAAACGCATTAAAACAGGAGCTGTGCGTTATTGAAATTTATTGCTGCGATTCTGTAGCCAAGCTGCAGTCTAAATACTTGGATATTGATTTTACATGAGCAGGACAATAAGTAAATGAATTTACAATGTAAGCTCAGGTTCCGAGCGAGCGTATATTACACAATTTAATACCCCACTTTAGCACAAGGCGTTATACCGATTCGTAGAGATACTTTGTTTAAGCGATTTTATGTAAATGTATTAACACTTAAATGTGCAGCTATTTATATCTAGTATGAAAAAAATGTCTAGGAGTACGTTGGTAAGTATTTTGTGATGCATTAGTAATAGATCAGTACCTTTGTAGACCTTTATCCAAATGTTGTTTCTTATCTTTCTCGTATACATAAATTGTTTAAAAAAAAATGTGCTTCAACATGTTATGTATATGTAGAACCGACGAGTTCTATTGGTGTACTATATTATGGTGTATTATATAGATATTCGGCCTTGTAATAATATATATATATATGTAACAGCAACTCTAACCAAAAAATGCACAATTACTATGACGACATAAAGAAACTTTCGAACAAAAAAGAGCATACCTATGCTAAAGGCAGACTAGGGAAATCAATTATGTTTTCTTTTTGTATCAGTCTATTTCAATTTGTTTTGGCCTGAAAGAATGGGAATCAAAAAAAGCGTCAGGCACAACAAAAGTCTAGTAACACTTCTGACATCAATAACAAAGTAACTTGACTAAAAAGCGCTTTGCATCACAAAAAGCGCTTGTAAACACCGTATACCGAAGGGTGGCATGCACCAAGGGGGTTATATCCCCTAACAAAAGACGGTTGGCAACGCATTTGTATCGATTTACGCGGACGCGGCGGTTACTGTATGGAACAAACTTTTGTTGCGTTGATAATTAGGCGTGAACAAAAAATAAACAAAAGACTGACACTCGACAGACTTCGAAAAATAATACATATAAAGAAATGCAAAGGCTAAATTGTGTCATCGCAATACAAAACGTTTTGACAAAGTGATAAATGAGAAAAAGACGGCGATGGTAAGAAAGGGGAACGCTGACGAGATACATTATTTAAAAGATAATACAATTGAGAATGATGTTGATATTAAGATGTCAGTTGAGTTTTTACCACGTTTTGACATATCCAATAGAGAGGCTAAACGCCTAATAAATGAATACTACTAAAGGTCATTTGTAAACAAACTGCTTACAGATTTGTTATTTTTTTCTTTCTGTCTTGCTTTTTTCGTAACATACCCATGTCCTTACACAGAATTTTAACAGAGCCTTTTAGCAACGATGAAAATAATAACAAAGACATAAGAGCTAAACAAACGAAAGACCTTGAACTTCTAACATTGAACCTTAAGATGACGCAATAGAGAAGTTTATTCAATGATTAGATGAATTACTAACGAGGACGTTGACACCACGTAGGCTATCAAATTGATTGATTGCCTTTTTGAGTGTTACATCCTTTTTTTGGATCATCATATCAGCCGACATACGTCCACGCCGAACATAGGTCTTTTTTAGGATACGTGATCTTTAATATTATATGCTACTTGCTACATTACCTACTACTTACTTGAGAATATTGATCGACTTTCAAAGCCAGAGTAGGTACGAATATACCAAATCTCTTTTGTTACCGATCCCTGACCCATCAAAATTTCGATTAAAAATCATGATATTCAGATGTCTAAAACATGGTTGGAAAGTTACACCCCAACTACTAAGTCCCGCTCCCCATATTGCTGTTGCAGACAAACAGACATAAAGCAATTATGAGGGGTCGTTGCTTTAATGCAAAACTCTAAAGATCAATACTTATCTAGTTTTAATCAGTTACGTAGTTATGAGAAGTAATAACACAATTGTAATTAGAATAATAATGTAACTGTTTACATATCAAAAGATAACCTTGAATCTAATCAAGGACTAAAAGGTCAACTGACAGAGAGAGTGAATCATATAGAAACAAAAACAAACTGCGCTGAAAAATGCACAACAATAATTGCTGAAACAAAACAACAAAAAGTACCCGAGATCGTACATGCACTGTCGGCGTACTACAATGCAAAAGATTTCAATGGCACCAGATACGATCATTCAATTGCCAAGGCCGTGTCGTATGAAGTTAATGATGGTCTGTGGGCGTCCACGGTCACCTATATAAACCTATTTGACGAAATGACCGTAAGTAGTGCAGAAATGGCTATACTATCAGTTACTGTGTTGTTCGTTGGAGCTCTGTTAGGATGGAGCGTCGCGGCGCCCAGCGACCGTAAGTTACCAAATGATATATTTGATAAACATAATGATAGGATATTTAAAATTGATGATCTTAATTTGGTAAATGAAGAAAATATCAATATGCAGGAAAGGGGTCATGTTAAAATCACAAATTAAATTATAGATGCTGTTAACGTTATAAGGATCACACGCAAAAACAATAAAACTAATCTAATTAATATTGATGAGGAGTCCATGAGTTTTGTAAATCCAACCAAAACTTTGTGCAATAACACACAAACTGTTAACCATTGGCAAGTATCATAAATTTCGTAGGATATTATTATTCAGGACGCTTCAACTAACTTATAGGCTCTTCTCGTTTGAGGTATACTTGTGATTGGATAGGACTTCTCGACGTGGGGCTGACGTGACCATTTCAACGTAAATTTTATCTAGAGGCCCACTAGAATATTCCCTTCCGATATTGATGCTATTGAATCAGAAATGATATAGGAGATGTGCATAGACAAGTTTATTTTTTAATATAAAAGCTTGCATTGTATAATGTTGATATTATAGTAACATTATACCAGGTGTCGTATGTGCGGCTAGGCACTTTATTCTAAGCAATTTATTGAAGTATAACTTCTTTACACGCTTTACTTGGAAAGTAAATTGGTGAATGCTTGACGAGAGCGTTATGAAAAGTGTGATCAGGCGAGGCGAACGAAAGTTGAAAGTTAGTGAAGATAGAAAGAGAGAGAGTTACGTTTCGTATATTACTGTAGGGGCAAGAGAGAGAGGTGCGACCACACATTTTCTTTCATTCAGTCGTGTGGTCTAAAGCACAATCGCTTTTTTTTTTACAATTTTCTATTTACTCTTTTATCTCATCATCAAAGGATGATTGCACTTCAGTAACAACAAATATACGGTTTAAGCAAACTAAAAATAGCGATGAAGATACGAACACTTTATTCCTTAAAGGTCCATTTTATAACAAAAACCTTTTTTCCTTCCTAATACTCACAAATCGAATCTAAATGTCAATTTGATGCCATCGAGTGGAATGTTGGGACTCGGTTAGGATCGATGCTAGAACCCCGTAAAGTCTATAAATAAAACGGGAAATACCACGTGGGACTGATTTTCTCCAAGAGACTTACTAGGGCTTTCCAATTGTTAAATCAAAAGATTTATATTTGTTTTAAATTTCTGATTTTATTTGCTGTAACATTTTGATATCGATGATACGTACTTTTTAATAGGCTATTAATATTTTATACACTACCAGTTTTCATACTATTTATGCAAAACCTTTTACGTTTTTCCAGTTAGTAAAACTTGAATTTATAAACAATAGATACTTCAACAAAAAACATTCTAAGTGCAAATACAGATAGAAATAGAGCTAAATTGGATCTAAACAATCACAGAGGTAAAACTCGACGGTAACTTCACACGCGAACATAAGAGTCAATTTATAAATAGTAACAACTTTGAATTGCTTAACGGTTCGTAGGCGATAGCAATTGGTAATGGCGTTGTAATGACTTCAGGATTGCTACGTTTAAATCTAATATATCGTTGCTGAATTCAAAATTTGTACACATCACGAGAACTTAGTCTTAAGTCAATAGGCGAATTGATGTACAAAGGATGATCTTAATCAATTTTAATGGAAGCTTTGTATAAAAATATCATGTAATATGGCAATGGACTTTGATTTAACCTACGAAGGATCATTTTTCAAGGTCATATTCAAAGGTTTGTGGCGAACAATTGAATTGTAACCATATAGAATTAGGTGTAATGACAAGCGAGTGTATTGAACGTAACGTAGCTGAACTAATATCACCGAATCAAAATGTATAAAAGGTACCCAGAATAAACTGTGTTACAGTAAATTTGTTACATATGTTTATAAAAGACTATCTTAAACGGAAGACGGGGTCGTACTGTGAAAGTTGATAAAAACTTTAGTGAAAGAGGGTAGAATAGAAAGTAGAAACCTCAAGTATTCCGAACTTTATTCTCACACCATTGAACGGCTGATGGAAATATTTTAGTCACCCTTCCAATTCTTCAATGCACAAGTTCGTTATTGCGAAAAGGGTTGTTTTCACCCCGAGGCTGATCCCCATAAAAAGTATGTCGGTCTAACGCCAAATAAATTGTTTCACCGTATAACCAAGGAGTTTTACGAGCAAAAACCTATGGGTAATACAAAATTACATCACATAAAAAGTAGTGAGATTTGTTTACAAATTCCATAAAAAACTTAGGTTATTTGATCATATTGTTTTAACGAAAGATGTAACTGAAAATTTCATTTCAAACCTAACTACCCATTTAAAAGTTAAAAAAGGTATCACTAATCGCAAAAAAAATAACTAACTTTATAAGGTTAGTACTGTTACTATACAGGCAGTGGTGCCACAACTAGAAAAAATATCAGGTAACTTTTGGTGCCAACACTCAACGCACAACGGCACTGTAAAGACTGTTCAGTAATTAATGAAAACATTGCGTTAAAAAAAGTAGTCCAGGCCTCAGTAGCTATTCCAATCCATCGCAGGCTGCTATAGAACCAGTTTATCCACCACACGAAGATCGCCTTATAATTGATTCAACTAATACAAATCATTTTATACCTTACCACCTTAATTTTATGTTTCTTTTTCATGTAGCAAGGCTTGTGGGTCCAAGCGTGCATTCTTTTGTAATTATTGGGTACAAAATAAAAGATAATTTAGAGATGCACATAATAACATATTGACTTTGATGCAATGCTTCGGGAGCGCGGTCAGATCAGAACTCTTCGTAGATGCAATAAAGATAATACGGATGGCTTTAAGTGATACAGATAAGTTTTATGAACTCATTATTGTCTACCTGTCCTGTACTGACTTTTTAGGGTTCCGTACTGAAAGGGTGATTACTATGCTGGCTGTCCGTATGTCGGTCAGCGGGCTGTATCTCATGAACCGTAATAAGTAGGTAGAAAGTTGAAATTTACACAGAATGTAAGTGTGCACAAATAATAAAAACAAAAATTTGTTAAAAATTAAAGAGAGAAACGTGATTTTTTGAGTTTTTCGCTTAATTTTAACAACATAAATCTTGTACGATGGTACGGAACCCTTCATGCGACAGTCCTGCTCGCACTTGGCCGGTTTTTTTTGTCCTTGTTTGTTCCTCTTTTCACTAACTGTCAGTGAACCTATTACCTGATCGTCGAAGTTAATTCCTGTAAAGTTGTACTAAGTAGTATTATATATTTAGTATTATTTCTGACGTCTCTAGTATCATAAAAGATTAGGAATAACACTTTCATTAATACAAAACATACCTATTCTATTGGAAGTCACTTTTAGTTTCGTTAGTTCTATCATGGTTTTTGCCAAGTCTGATCTCGACGCATACATACCGTTCGTGAGATATAAATAGACGTTTTTACCTACGTTAAAGTCAACGATAATTTTATTAACCTACTACCGTTATAAAAACTTATACCATGTCTCGTAAATTAAATAAACATTCAGCCTTTATTGTGTATCTTTGCGAATAAATGTAAAGTTTGATTTCTAGATTTCATGGAAATTTTTAGTTGTTTAAAAAAAGTAAAAAATACGTGTCTAATATTTTTTATTATGTAATTTACGGACTAAGTAGATTTTTACTTTTTTTCCCAGTCAACAGCCATATTGTGTTCATTATTTACAAAAATACGCTTTGACCTTTCTACAAAAGTTACCCTCTAATAAACACGACAGAAACGCGTATTAAGTTATTTACATCTTGCCTATATTACTTTTCACTTTACGTGGTTTGTATTCCGAAAAAATAACATTCTCATTTTGTTTCCACCATTACATCCACAAAATATGGGCTCTATTAATTTACAAGGGTTCCAGGTAAACATTTTTTGTTCGTATTCGCACCCAAATCAAAGTTAATTATACCGAAACGGATAGATGATCGTATAGATATTAAATGGGCTTTGGGTATTGGGTATCTTAAAAGCTGATTTTAAATTTAAATTAGAAATCGTTTTTAGGATTTATAACTTAGTAACTTCAACAAAGTGTTTTTAGGGTAATTTTGACACCTGCTACCCTGAATTAATTAAGGATATGTTTATAACCAGAAGCTGGCGTTTATTCCTTTAATCTTATTAAATCCGAAACCAATCACTCAGTCTTTGACTCATCGCGGCATCTCCAGGGTTGTAAAGCCCCTAAATTTGGATTTTAGCACGTTCCTTTGTTAGCTTCATACGTTCACCGAAAAGGGATGATATCAATCAATATCATAGGGACAAACTTTCGGAACAACTTTTGGAAGTTCAATACAATCTCTAACCGCAAATTTTGGTAATATTAAAATTTATTTCTATCATAATTAATTAACTTATCCGTAGGTACTG
Organism: Diachrysia chrysitis; assembly: GCA_932294365.1. Taxonomy (NCBI): domain Eukaryota; kingdom Metazoa; phylum Arthropoda; class Insecta; order Lepidoptera; family Noctuidae; genus Diachrysia; species Diachrysia chrysitis. Next base: position 3,931,267 of record OW028645.1, read on the forward strand.
TTTTCTGATATGGTAAGTAAATATTATAATTTACTAGCTGTTTCCCGCCGCTCCGCCCGCGTTGATGTCGGTTATCGCGGCAAAAAAGGCATGTAAAGGCATGTAAGCTAAGGCTCTAGACTATCTGTGTACCAAATTTTATTTAAATAGGTTCAGTAGTTTTGGCGTGAAACCGCGGCAGACAAAACAGACAGACAGTGTTACTTTCCCGTTTATAATATTAGTAAGGATTATTTTTTATTTATTTTTAACGTAATATATATTAATAGTAAGCCAAAACTTCTTAAAATTATAATTCTACGAGATAAAATTTATTTAAAACTAGGTATATCCTACATAGAAATGCAAAATAAATTTCAACAGGGCTTACAAACATTTTATCCTATAAATAAGCTAAAAACCTAGATCAAATTAACCGCAGCGCCAATCGCGGGCCTAATTAGTTCTAAATTTAACAAGTCGGCGTTCACCTCACTCAGAATGTACGAGGCAAACTGGCTTCGTACTAAACTAATTAGGAATGCGAGACACCTTTTAGGCACGCAACCGCATCAAAGACTTAGGTCGACGTTCTAACCCACGAATTAACTATCTTCTAGAACTTAGTATTTAGCTAGTGCATGGTATAGAGTTAGAAACAAAGGGAGTGTTGGGGTTGAATATAAATTATGCTAAGATCGACTTAAACAAAAATCGAAAATAATAATGCTTATAAATAACCCATTTTAAGGCTAAAGCTTTTTACTGAATGAAACAAAAGACGGAGAATAACTGTTTTCCTCTTTTGATACTGAACTGCCTTACTCTTTGATTTAATTAATTAATAGATCATAATATAGGTACATAAACAAAACTACCCTATATATACCTACAGTAAATAAAATATTTTAACTTATAAATAACTAGCTGTCCCCCGCGACTTTGTCCGCATGTTTTAGTTTTAACGGTTTTTCATTTTTGCAACATTTTTCATTTATGCACCGCTCCTTTTGGTCGCAGCGTTATGTTATATAGCTTATAGATATGGTATTCTTGTTATATTACTCAATAAATGGGCTATCCAACACTGAAAGAATTTTACAAATCGGACCAGTAGTTCCTGAGATTAGCGCTTTCAAACAAACAAAGTCTTCAGCTTTATATTTAAGTATAGATTATATACATATAATATCATCATGTAGGTATGTTATGCTGTATTCTACAATACTCAGTATACCCAATGGGCTTCTACCCGGGGCCATCTTAACAAACGACATGAAATCTAAATTATTCCACGGTTGAACTAACTTAGTTACAAACGTGACCTTAATCACGGACTATAGGTTTGTTTCAAACTGCCTAGATTTCTAGACTTAAGGCCATTTCTAAGGCCAAATTAATTGTTATACCGTAATTGTATTTTCTAAGTTCTTATCTATACTATATATTAATATTATAAAACTGAAGAGTTTGTTTGTTTATTTGTTTGTTTGTTTATTTGTTTGTTTGTTTGAACGCGCTAATCTCAGGAACTACTGGATCGAATTGAAAAATTCTTTTTGTAATGTATAGTCCGTTTATTGAGGAAGGCTATAGGCTATATAACATAACGCTACGACCAATAGGAGCGGAGCATAAATGAAAAATGTTGCAAAAATTAAAAACCGTGAAACTAAAACACGCGGACAAAGTCGCGGGGGACAGCTAGTTAAAAAATACAATTATTAGAATATCTTTGTAAACTTTAATAGCTTCCTACGTGTAATACAAATAACTAGGTAGTAATTTGTTTAATGATGATATTTTTTAATACGAACTTGAAAATGTACCTACTTTGTGAAAGGTACGCCAAAGATACACCAATCCATTTAATTTGAATCTTTATCTATAATGCCTACTACTGTGCTGTCGACGAAAATTATAATATAATTCAAAATCAAAATCAAATATTTTTAATTCAATTAAGCCTTTTCAGTTACTTTCAAGACGTTAAATTACTCTAGATCCGCGGTTCCAAAATATCACTCCTATGGAGAATAACCCGCAAGACTCCATAGGTTATACTTTAAAAAAAAAGGTAATATTCATATGACCTTTTTTTAAAGTGATATGTTAAAGTGTACACAGTGTTTAGACAAACTATTATTTTAAAATATGCAACAACAACGTTAACGTTAAAAGTTACGTTTTAATTATATGATCACACTAGCTGTCCCCCGCGACTTTGTTCGCGTGTTTTAGTTTTAACGGTTTTTCATTTATGCAACATTTTTTATTTATGCTTCGCTCCTATTGGTCGTAGCGTGATGTTATATAGCCTATAGCCTTCCTCAATAAACGGACTATCCAATACAAAAAGTATTTTTCAATTCGAACCAGTAGTTCCTGAGATTAGCGCGTTCAAACAAACAAACAAACAAACTCTTCAGCTTTATAATATTAGTATAGATTTCTTGGATTACATTGGTAGGTACATGTTCTATTAAGTATTACCAATTATATATATCAGCACACGTGTTCTAATCTATATCTAATGAGAGCACGGTCAACCCTTCACACGCCAACGGATTTAATCCAGCGCTATAAATTTTATAAATTTAATCCCTTTATCGTGCTATCTAACTCTTTGTTGGACAATCGGGTTCAAACGGGAATAGGTAGGATTATGTCGGAAGCCTAAAGTTTCAGGGATTTAAACGACTCAATGGTCAGGGGTGAAAATCTAATATTAATGTGAATATTGTGACGAATCATTTGCTTAATTAATTTCCTTTTTAATTTTAACTTTCGGTTGGGTAAAGAATTGCTTTGACCCTTTTAATGGAGGGATTAAATCATTCGGAATAAAAATTAATTAACTTTACAGGTTTTAGGAAAAGGTGTGCAAATGTTTGGATTTAATTTACTACGTCATAACTTTCCTTAAAAGTTAAAACTAAACAAAGGCGTTTTTATAAACATTTCGATTGGTTTATTATCGGTAGGTATGTAATATGTATATTAGCCAAACAAATGAAATAGGATTTCATTTGTTTCCTATTGTTTACAAACAAAACATTTTACGTCTTCTCAACGAGCCATCAACAATAAGTACCATTATGTTATTGTATGAACTATTGCCGCCCCTTAGCGAATAACAAAACAATGCGGAAACTTAATTACGAGACATGAAACTGTAATGTGCAATTATATCATCAAAAACAGTAGTAAAGTTGTTTCAATCGTGGTTTATTTAAATCGTCACGCACGCGGGGATGCCCATAAACATTGTTATTTATTATTATTGCTTCACTTATGACCGTGTCCTATATTATTTATAGTTAAGCTTGCACCCACGAATCTACCCGCGTAAGTGTCATTTATTTAGGCAAAAAACATTTGAACTCTAGGTCCTCAACTATCTCTTAACGAATTTTTATCTAGATTAGTTCAATGGTTTAAAACGTGATGAGGTTACACAAACAAACATAAACACTAACGCTATTAAAGACTGGCGCTATCCGCGTCTGCGTATCCAAAAACCAGTGATTTCTTTTTTGCTAATTTTGTAATGTGGTATTAATATACCGACTGTACCGTATATTCTTCAGTGCATAGTTGTAAATTGAATATAATAAATAATGATAATACTACACTGTAGCACCTAGCACAATAGGATAGAACATTATTCTGAGAAGGAACGAGCTTTGATCACGCTAGCACACAGCGGGTTAGAAAACTGATCTTTATACAGTTATGACGGACAAACACACTTTCATATCCTTTTAAACTTACAATGCTGATGTATTCATGTTCAGGGAATTGGTAACCTTTATGTTAATTAAGGTCAATCATTTAACATGTAATTTGATTCCTAGCTGCTTTATTTCAAAGAACACTCTATTATTTAGGATTTTTTAAAAGCAAAGTATGTTCGTATACAATAGGCGTTACCGAAAGGTTATATTGAACCAAAACGGGTAATAAGTACATCTGGTAGGTATAGAGTCAGTTTACAAAATTTCAGCTCAAAATAAGTTAATTAAATAATTTATATCCAATTTTTTTAATCAAATTGTTTGACACCAAAAATCATATCGGTCTGGATATGAATGCTGAAGTGATATATCTTAACATTTAATGAGTGACGTAATAAGATACTGACCCTCGTAGTGCGGTGACATGTTTGTTATGATTATTAGTGTCTGATACCTGATCTGATACATGTCAAAAATTAAGTACAATTTATTAAAACCACACATTTTGAGGTAAAATTTTGTTAAAGTATCTCTATACCAGATGTACTCTTCACCCCTTTTAGATAGATATAACCCTTCGGTGACACCCTGTACAGACCTATGATCGATAGTCCAACGATCTAAGTACATCACATGCACAGAAAAGTTTAAATTAATCAAAACGTTCAGACAGTCCCCTAGGCCCTAGAATGTTTTAATTTTAAAATCCATTTACAAAATGGAAACCTATGGCGAGAGGGCGTACGCCCTTACAACTATAAAATATCCAGATGAATATTTAATACATGAAGTTACGCAGTATCTATGTACCTACGGCTGATTTTATTGCTGACTGTTCCACCCTTTGTGTCTCAAGTAGGTGTGTTATTAATAAAGATAGGTAGGCTACTGATATATTCACAAGAAACGTGTCTTTAAACCCTGTCTAAAGATGCTGGAAACAGAACCCTGCATTTGCTGTTAGTAAATTTAAACGGCCAAACCATAATGTAAGTATTAAGTAATATTATTAAATAATAATACATAACACGTCATAAAACCATGTCTACAACAGAAGGATTATTTTCACTGTACACTATCTGTCTACACAACCGCTTTTCTTCGAATTATGTACAAACATTTCAAAGTTACGAATAGATATACTTTTCCCAATAACATTGCTATGATTCATTTGAGCAAAATAAAGTGTAAATATTATAATGTTGCAAATATAACCAGCCAGAGACCGTATTTTCCCTGTAGAGTTAATCGAATATTTGTGTAAGCGCAGTACGTGACTCCAATGAGCATTAATTATATTTTCAGTACTTTTACAACGTCCCATCGTCACGTATGAAAAAGATAATAATTCTCTGATTAACGACTGGGTTATGTCTTTTATTGCTAACTGGTTTTTATATTCAATTATGAAAAAAAACTTTTATCTAATAATATGTGTAATTATAACGTTATGAAGTTTATTCACTTTGCCACGGAATAAACACTGTGTGTTAAAATTTGGTAATAAAATTAAACAAAATTTACATGTTATGTACCTACGTGTAAAATAACTTACAGTCAATTTCAATTTCTCCTAAATTGTATTTAATTGTGTTGTATTATACCAGGCTATAGGAAATCTGTAAAAATGCTAGATTCCCAAATAATCAAACATAAATTAATAACCTATACGAGAACAGTGCGTCAGAAATCAGCCAACAATTCCAAAAAAAAGAATAATTATTAAAAATCCCGTTATTAAAACATAAGCATATACAGTCGTCAAATAAATCAGACGACTATCGTAGTGTGTTGAAGTGACTTGTAGGTTGTTAAAACATGACGCGAGTGACAGGTTTAACTGGAATCTACAAGGCTGTTACAAAAAAAACAAGTTTAATGACTTGTCAGTTGCTTTTTCGTTAAACAATGAATTTTATAGTTCCACTAAAATATCACTTTTTTCGTTGGCTGTCGTCGACAAGATTATAAATAGTTTAAATACCAAAACTTATTTCTATGTATAATGAATACTAGCTATTGCCTGCGGCTCCGCCTTCGTGGGTGTCGGTTATCGCTGCAAAAAGTAGCCTATGTCCTTTCGCAGGATCCAAGCTTACCCCTTACTAAGTTTCATCCAAATCGGTTCAGCGATTTAACCGTTAAAGCGAAACAAACATATATAATATTAGTATGGATTTTAGTATTCAGCAAATTGCTCTCGGGAAAGCACCGAATAACATTTTTAGGGTTCCGTACCTCAAAAGGTAAAAACGGAACCCTTATAGGATCACTTTGTTGTCCGTCTGTCTGTCTGTCTGTCAAGACCTTTTTTCTCAGGAACGCGTGGAGGTATCAAGCTGAAATTCATATCAAATACTCAAGTCTATGGTCTCTTGGAGCTGTGAAAAAATCAAACTTCTAAGTCAACGCGATCAAAAGATACTCCCGTTTATGCCGCAAAATTCCGCAAATTTTCGAAACTCGCACGGGAATCAAAACCTACAGGGTACTTCCCGTGAACTCAGAATCTTGAAATTTGGTACGAAGTAACGTCTTATAGTACAGATAAAGGAAAAATTGCGAAAACCGTAAATTTTTAGTTACATCATATAAAAAAAAATATTTCTGATTTTTTTTTTTTTTCATTTTGCAATTATCATACCATAACTATGACTCGATCGTAGTGATGGGTGAACTTTTACTTATATACCTACAGGTGTGTACGGAACCCTCGGTGCGCGAGTCCGACTCGCACTTGGCCGGTTTTTTAATATCAAGAAAACAACAATTACAAGTTTTACAGTAGGTTTTTTAACTAAGAAAATTATGCTCTATTAGTTGTTTAAACACATCAGTAGATACGTTTAAGTATAGTTAGTAAAAAGAGAGGTAGACCGAAAATGCGATGGAAGGAAGACATCAAGAAAACTGGAGGAAGGTATTAGATAGAAATAGCGCAAGAACGGGTTAGATGGCGCAATCTGAAGGAAGCCTACACCAAACTGATTAAGAACGGCATAGAAGAAGAAAAAGACTTGTTTCTAATCTAAATAAGAAGTTTATTTTAATTAGCCAAGAACCCTACACAGACTACAGATTATTTGAATGAGTTATATGGAAATTTCGGCTTGTTAAGGGTAAGACGATACAATGATTTGTGCGTCGGCTTGCCGTACAAGTTTCGACCCATTCGGGGTACGTAATTTGAGCCGATTAAATACCCCGCACGGGTTTAAAACCCCATTTCAACCCTATAAAGCTCGTTACGCAAAATTATTTGCAAGTTTAACTATCATATTGTTCTTTTTATGTTCCCTATTATTTGTTAGTCAAATAACTAAGGTCTTAATAAGTATATTTAAGTCTGCTTTTATTTCAGCGTTTGTGTTTTGTTTAAATGAAAAAGACTGCACTTCGCGCCTTAACATAATTTAAATTAGGTTTGGTTTTCATTCCTAATTAATTAATGTCTTCATTAACGCAGTCACCATGTATATAAAAGTATATTATGTCTAGATAGTGGGTAAATTTTGAATAACAATTAACAACTGTGATGTGCGCCATGAAATATGGATGAAACGAAGCCATGTGCGGATGACAGCACTGACGTCAATGTTGATTTTTTAATGTTGATAAATTGCGTCCTAACTGTCTCTTATTAATGAAGCATGTTATGTGTGATACATCTCTGTAGCCGATGCTTATATTTTATATACCTCGGGTTGATCATAGACGACGGTACTACGGTAGACTATGTTACTATGTACTAATGCACCCTGCTGCTAAAAATATTAAAATATTTATTAAATTTTTTATTATATTATTAAAAATATTATTATATATATATATATATAGTAATACGTGGTACTATTAAATAAAAAAAACAAGTGCCTAAATTTACGTAAATTAATTCTGTTTGTTTTAGATCAGCATTGATACTTAATTATTTTAACAATAGTTAAGTGCAAAATATTATAAGAAGATTATAAGTATTAACATTGCCATTTACTTCTTTTCTTCAATAAATTCTAGGAAGGTTGTATACTTGGACATAAAATGGTAATGGCATCAATTGAAAAGCAGTTAACATAGAGTTCTCGTTTCAAGACTATAAAATGTAATAAGAGTCTAGCAAGTACGTGACAACTCTTTAATAGACTGGCTTGACCGCAGTAGGTCCCTGCACCAACTTCAAGTAGGTAAGAAATTATAGTATTGTGTTTTAAAAGGATTAATTTGTAATTATATTTTCGAGCCGTTTGGGGTTGAAACGCTCGGGACATGGGGACCAGGTGCACGAATCCTTTTTAAGGAACTAGCAAAACGTCTGGTCGACTCTACCCGTGACCAGAAGGCTGGCATTTACTTTGCCCAAAGAATATGCATAGCAATTCAACGTGGCAACGTTGCCAGCCTTCTGGGCACGTTTCCCGTCATTGACAACGATGACGATGAATTTTTTGATGCTTGTTAGTTATTTAGTTACTTAATTTTATAAACGTTATAATTTTTAATTTTAATATAAGTTTTAAAAGGTATGTTTTTTATTATTTTTTTTAACTAGTCCCGCAACAAGTTATTTTATTATTGTGTCGCGGGTGGTTTCAGAAACATTCAAATCACATGCACAATGAACACCCAGAACCAGACCTTAGAACAAGCTTTTGAGGATCACAAAAATGTTTGTCCCACGCGGGGATCGAAACCGCAGCACGTCGCGCACAGTGGTAGTTGGCGTGGTGAACTACACCACTCGGCTTACCATGCAGTTATAATTGGTAGAGGAGGTCCAATATTCAAATAAGGCCGAAAAAAATATCAACTTCACACATGATAAAAACTCTCAAATTTATGAAATATTACAGGTTTTCTTAGTAATTATTAGAGAGACAATTAAGATATGACATTAATATGAGAAGTAAACTCTAATATTTTTTTACTTTATTTAGCCTAGTGAAAACTATTTTAATACTTAATGGTAGGTTTATGTGAATATTCCACAATTAAATAACAACTAATTGGAACGAATTATATCGCAGTTTAAGCTCAGCAGGATCCAAGGATCACGTTTGCGCGTGACCAAGATCCCTGCAAAGGAATCAAACCGTTCAGAAATCATTACTAATATTATATATGCGAAAGTAATTCTGTCTGTCGCACTTTCCGGTCAAAACTACGGAATTGATTTAAATGAAATTTGGTACACAGATAGTCTAGAGCCTGAGAAAGGACATAGGCTACTTTTTGCCGATAACCGACATCCACTCGGGCGGAGCCGCGGCAAACAGCTAGTATATATATAATTCGTTCCGGAAATATATAAATAAACTTAACATTGTTCAGAAACGTTAACGTTAACTTTATAAGGTGTCTTTGGTCATATAGTTTAGTTAAACTTTTTACACGCGCTAAATATTTCACAGTAGCACATAGCTAGCTCACGAATAATCATGAACCCATTTAGCATTGCAATTTAAACATTACCGTTTAAACAGTTGCATTACTTAGATAAATAACTTTGGAAATACAGTTTCAACCATTTCTAGATCGTTATAAGTGTTGGGAAACCTTATTTATCTGGCTACCGGCTTAATTTACGACGACTTAAATATATATAGCGGTGTATAAAAGTTGAAGCACGGCTATTGGTTTCTTTTCACTTCTATACGGAAATACAAGTAACCATCTAGTTTGGTCAGTGGGTATGAGAAACACATGGAACTAGATTTCCCAAAGGGCTTGATAAGGGACATAATATTAGATCCTTTTTCAGGCAACAGGAGAAAAGAGGTTAGATACGGTGGCGCAGCGGGGTTCGCGGATAAGTACAACATAATTTTAGAAAAAACAAGACAGAAGCGAAACAGTTCAATAGTAAGTGATTACATCTGTCTGTCTGAACCCGATAAACTCAAAAACTACCGAACGGATTTTCATATGGTTTTCACCAATGGATAGAGTAATTTAAGAGTTGGGGTTTTGTGTATAATTCATTAATTTGTTGTCTAAACGTGTGAAGTTTCGGCGGGTCGCTAGTAACATAATAAAGCTAAAGAGATTGTTTTTTTGGAAGTTTGTGTTTTTACATTATAAAGGGCTGCTTTTTCCAATGCCAAATATATTATATACTTCCATACTAAATCTGTCAGACGTCAATTTTATTCCACGAATAAAAAATATCTAGCGATGGATAAATCCGCCATAAGTAGGATACGGATATATTTAATAAATAAATTATTTAATGATGAGTTTTAAAAGCAATAGAACTAACTACATCAAAAATTATATCGACCATTTCCAGGACATAAAACATTAATTTGTAAAATGTATGTAATTCGGAAAAGCGTATACGCGATAGTAGTAAACTAGATAAATAGGGATACAATTCTACATAGATAGTCTATGTGTACGAATAAATAAATAAATGTGGACAACTTCACATACATTGCTATGAACTCAAAGTAAGCAGCTAAAGCACTTGTGTTATGGAATTCAGAGACAACGAAGGTACCACAAACACCCAGACCCGAGACAATGTAGAAAAGGGGTTTTCTACATTGACCCGGCCGGGGATCGAACCCGGGACCTCAGAGCTGGCGACTTCTTGAAAACCGGTGTGTACGCCACTCGACCACGGAGGTCGTCAAACGAATGTAGCTATATATGAGAAATATAGCCGATGTCGCCTCTAAACTGGGTATTTTATAGGTTCAAAGATGGTTTACAGCATCCCGTGTAAATATAAAAATAGAAAACACAAAGGTGTATCACAGATATATTATATCAAAGTAAACTTGTAGTAAAGAATGAAAATTAAATTTTGATTTCATTTAATTAAATCTTTTTATTTAACCAAGAATTATTAATAGGTATTGTAGTTATCTATTCCCTAAAAGTATACTTTATAAATAACGTAAATTTGTAGTGAGGACGAGTTTTAATAAGATCTTTAAAACCACTAAAACATTTTCAGACCGCTATACGTTATTTTAAGTGGAAAACTCTACTTTTTATTTCTGCTAAATGGTTTGCTATGGGAAGTTAGATTATATGTTCAATCAGCTTTTTTCAAGGTAAAAACGACAGACCTATTTCTAAAAAGTACAGAAGCTATAGAACTAGTGGGCATGGTGCAAAAAAAAACTCATTTATTTTTGATATGCTGGACAATGCTCTGTTAATTCACTGCCAGAGAAACTACATTTAAAAAGTTATAACTAAGTATACGATTTAATATCCATTAAAAGATTGCCTCCGAGATAATTATTTGGCAAGCAAAACATAGGTTTCACGGCGATACGACCGTCGTACTTGGGTGTGTAATAAAATCGGACAGCCGCTGACAAATGTGTTTATCTTGCAATGCTCGCAATTAACGTATGGTGTAAGATCATTAAGAAAGTGCTAAGTAGCAAATACTAAATTGAATTAGACAAAAAAATTCCTTGGAATATATGAAATACATGGCATAAATCGGTTACACATTCGTCTAGCTGCACCAACTAAGAAGTTGTCTTGGAAGTAAAATAAGTTCGTTGGATTAGAGAAATAATGAACAATAGAGGCTAGTAGGTAATATGGAACAATTAACAGTAATATTCTACTCATTAATGTAAAAACCGACTTCAAAATTAGTGATAATATATACATTTCAAATTAGAAGAGCAATCAAAATTAAATGAAAAACTTAATAACGCAATACGTGCCGTAATAAAAACTCAAATGTAAAACACACAACTACCAATAAATGATAGAATAGAAGATAAACCTAACTGATAAAAATATAACCATAAGTTCTTCAGCAGCCATTAAAAAGCAGTGTTATTTAAAGAACTAGAGGATCGCTTATGTATTACACCACCAAAAGGAGTTGGCAAGAGGTTGCGTTGTGAATGAATCATACAATCGATCCGCTTTGCCGTCGGGAACTTGTTAACTCAACTTTATGAGTCAACCTAATCTTTTGGTTGCACCAGTGTATTCATGAAGACGCTTTTTAAAAATAATATTTCTGTATTGTAGTAAATATCCTGTTGATACTTAATATCAAGAACATATTCAATACTGTTGACTTATTAACCTCTAAAAATATAATGAAAATTATGACATGCTCTTTTTGACAACTAACTTTCACCCGCGGCTCCGCCAGCGTTGTCGGCTATCGCAAAAGTAGCATATCCTTTCTTAGAGTAAAAGCTAACTTATAACCAATTTTTGTCAAAATCAGTTGTGTGGTTTAGCCCTGAAACCACAACAGACAAATAGACGGACAGTTACTTTCACAATTATAATGTTAGTGTAGTTTCATGTTATCAAAAGCTTTAAATTTTCTTTCTTCTAGCTTTTTCTAGTTATGTTGGAGTCTCTAGTGATCAGTATTACAAGGGGCATTATAAATTCTAGTCAATTCTTCATGACTAATAACATTAATAAGAAGATACGTCTGTACCAAGAGTAAACAATGCATTTGTGATGTTCGACGTTCGTGCTTTTTAGAAGTTTATAACATATCCTATGCCAGCTAACACAGGTATAAAAGTTTAACGTACGAATACAGCTATAATTTTCATGGAAGTCGTAAAGAGACCCGCGCGAGCAAAGCCGCCGCCATATTGAAAACATGGCGTGTGTTTTGGCGGGAAACCCTGACAACCTAACAATGCCGTGTTTTCTTTTTAAAAATAGAAATTACGGGGTGTTTGGGTTAGTAATTTCCGAAGTTAGACCTGTTTCCAGACATAATAAAGAGAACTTGACTTTTATATATTTTATTTTATCCCATAATATTTTTTTTATTTCTATTAATTAATAGCGAGAGAGTCTGTTTAAATAATTATCGTTATGAATCGTTTATGAGTAACAACGGGTAATAAATTTTAAGTATGCATAACTTAATTTCTCTTTAATCCTAGTACATTTTGCATGATAATCACAATAAAAACATACGAACTAAAGCTTTATCCAAAACCAAACAAAATTAAATTAAAACATTGGTTACAGATTAGTATCTCTAACAATTTACCCTTATCAAAGCCGAATTAACGTTTCACGTTACAATATCCGCCCTGAAAATGCAATAACACCTAAATGTAATTGCTACTGTCATTGTATTGATAAGGACTTTTATGGAATACCCACAAATTCTTAATGCCACTCTTCTATTTATGTAAGAAATGTAAGGACGATGCACATGAAAAAATAGTTTATTATTATCTGTCAAATCTTAAGTCAAGTGCTGTAATTATTTATTGGTCTATTGGTCATCCAGTTACATTTGTTGACATTAGATTTGACTACAGACTTAATGAGAAACAAGCTACTGGGTCGTAATTAGTGGAATTTGACAGATAGACTACATTCGAGACTAACGAACCTAGCGGATTTTAAAATTGAGAACACCCTCATTAAGTCTGTCTTTCTGTCTGAAGACAGCATTTTAGAAACCAAGGATTTCGGGCAAATACTAAAACGCCGGTTTCTAAAATGCTCTGCGACGCAAGGGCCGGTTGCGTCAAATCTGGCTCTATTTTAATCCTAGATTATGCAGGTGCGACTGAGTCTAATAATTTCCATTAAATAGAATTACAGATCCTAGCTGCACGGCGATGACGTCAGCGGCACTCATCGACGCGTATTTTGCGGTTACGAGCCCGCTTTCCATACGTGGTGGTAAATAACTTCCTATTTGGTAAATCTACGTCCAAGTGTGGCATATTGAAACACACGATATATCCATGATACTGCAAATGCGAAAGTAGCATCTGTTTGTTACAATTTCATGGATAAACCGCTAAACCGATTAGGACACTGAAACTTGGTACAGAGATAGTTTGTGTATCTTCATAATTTAATGCGCATAAAGCTATAAGTACTTATCTCGGACTACTATCTCAAAGACAATTTAAAAAACTACAGAAAATACTTACAAATATTGCTACGATGTTAAAAAAAAACTTTTATAAACCAAGATCTATTTTACGATAACATATTATGCAAATATATAGTTATTGTAAATGCGTTATTACATTTACATAGTTCTCGGTACACCCTACAATAGTTATTTAAATGAGATGTTGAAATGGCTGAATAAAGTGGGGTTGACGTGTGTACCCATATTAAAATGACGGGCGCAGTGAAGCGCGATATTTATATCATCACTATGTTCGCATAATAATGTGAAACGATACAGACGCATTGATAAAAAAAAACGCATTAAAAAAGGAAATCAAATGACCTTTTGTCACGGCATCGTTGTCTTCAAAACAACGCAACAAGTTTCCAAAAAACATAAAACATCCATAGATGTCACAGTAAATTTTATTTCCGCAATGACATTAATCTATAACTGGCATAATAAAAATATTCCTTGGTCTCGGGAGTGAAATATTGTAAAGTGCAATGCTATTCGCTCCCCCAAAAGTTGGGACAAGGCGTTTTGTTGAGTCACGCCAAAAAAGTTTTCGCAATGATGTTGTTCGAGGGAGGTCTTTAGGCTTAACTGACATTAAAGAGGAGTGGAACTTGATTTGACGGTTTTTTAAAGATATTACATCAAACCGGCGAAGGAAAGATTCGAGTAGAAATGTAACAAGCACAACATGTTGCGGTAATTTTAAATGTCAATGTTGTACAACGTATTACTCCGGTGATTATTTAAATACACATAATACTTAGAACATTAAAATAAAATAAAAACTGGATTAATGATAAAAATCAGAGATATAGCTTTCAGATCAAATAAAATATAATACCATTGTACATGTTTGCTTTTACATCTTTATCTGTTTGTCTGTTATGTGTACATAAATAAATAAATAAAATAATTACTTAAATTATTATATAACTTAAATATCAATATGCCTATATTAACTAAAATAACAGATCTCTTCTACTTTTAATAATAAGGCGCCTGCTTTATCCGTAAAACAAATATTAATTAGAATTGGTATGTTTAAATAAAGTCCTAAAAAACCACAGAATTATAATATTTTATCTGTTAGGTTAGATCCAACGAGCGGTCGCCGTAACCGGTCTTCTGGTCTCCACTAAAGACATTATTGTAATGATACATATTTATTAAGGGATAACTGATCCATTTTAAAAGGTAATCGAAACCATCGAAATTATTTTCTCTTAGTTTCTCGATAGGTAGTAAACATAAGTAGATTCTAAGTTGGTTAAATTTATTAAAAAACCGGACAAGCGCGAGTCTGACTCCCGCACTGAGGGTTCCGTACTAGTTTTGCTGATCGATACGATTATTCTCCAAAAACAAAAAAACAAAACGATGTATGACAGTTTCAAATTTCTAACTGTAAATATAAGTTTGTAATCGTAAAAACTTACGATACAAAACTACAAATTTACAATTGTCGGTTTTATTGCCTTTACTTGAGTACTAAGTATTATTTTGAGATAGGAGATCCTGAGACAAAAAAATTGGCAGACAGAAAGATAAAGAGATCCTTTACGGGTTTCTTTTTCCGTTTCAGGTTCCGTCAAAAAATACCGAAACTAGACAGTCAAACATAAATTCTAAATAAATGTCAAAAATGTAAGCAGTATTCGTAAATAAAATACAACCGGTTTAGTTTATTCGAGATTTAGTTGGAGCGTTCGAATGCGTCCACATGTATATATGTCTAGATCTAACCAAATCCGGTGTAGGTTTACGCCGGTACAGTGACAGCTGCGACATAACAACGTAGAAATATGCTAATGAACAAATCGACAAATACACAGCCGCTGTAACAGTCGACTAAATCCAAGGGATTGCACAGGGCACGCTTTTAGGACCCATTTAATATGTACACATTGTTTTAACAACAGACAACATTACAAAATATCGTTACCTAATAACTTTAAGTCGTGTCAACAAATAGTTATAACATAAGTAATATTTTAAATATTTTAATAATATTATCGTGCGTATCGCATAAAAAAACTAGCTTATAGAAAATCGTCCGAAACCCCAGATCGATAGATATGAGTGTGGAGTGCATGGCTCGTACTGTACTAAGGGTAGGTACCGCAATATCTACGTGCAAGGGTCCTCCCCTCTGACTCATAAAGAGGGTGGCTCTCCCTCTCACTTTTGAGGGTTTGGTCGATATTGCTCTCTTTTGTTTTCGCACTTTGAACGCAATGTGTACCGTTCAGACTCGATTTCGTGATAGTATGTTAACTATTTAAAAGTTTGAATATGTAATGTTGACATTATCGTTTATGTGGAATGTTCTTATGATATGTGGTTAAAATATGGCTATTAGGATGGTTTTAAAGAGCTAATCACAAGCTTTTTTATATACTTTTTGGAAGGCGATATTACGAAAGTATACAAGACGTATTTTAAAATTACAGTGACATAATATAATCAAAGTAATTAATTGAATATAGTTAGGTATAATATTACTATCTAAAAATTATTTAAGAACAACAATAAGAAGAAGTAAATTCAATTACCAAATAGTATAAACACGCGTGGCAACAAAAACTCGCGAATGTGTTGGTTTTAAGTAAACCGGCATTCACGCTCGAAATACTGCGTAATAACAAAACAGGGGTTGAGTCGCCATACGCGTTACAAAGTAAATCCGGAGGGTTGAAAGATCAGACACACAAACATTTGTCAATATTACCTGTGCCCGCTGTTTTCGAAGATCTGCCAAGTCATGGACTAATATCACTCTCTGAAGTTTTCGTAGGTTTATTAGAGAATACTCCATGTCTTTGACATGAAGATGATTTGTAAAATTAGGTTATGGATTTTATAGTTGAAATAATATATACATTTAAAAAGTTATAAAATGTTACTGTAAAGCAAGTTATCTTAGAAGGCATTTGAATGATAGTGTCTCTCAAACATAATGAAAAAAAAAGACTACTTAACTAAGTAGTGACACGAATAGACTCGTCTGTATTGTGTTCCATTATTATTTTACTTTTTATAGGCTCATTTTCATTGGTCAGAGTTAGATCGCATTCGGGATACGTGCGATTTTTGTTCTCGCATGCCATAGTGACCGCATGCGGATACAGTTTTCATTAATCGATGGGGCCCGCATGCGTATTGTTTCATTTTCTTTGCATCTCGGTTTTTAACCATCTTCAAAAGGAGGGGGTTCTGAATTTAACTTGCGAGCCCCAACGGCCAATGCAAACGGGTAACGATCTCGTGGCAGTACGTATGGGATGTGTGAACAAAAATCTCCCGCACCCCGAATGCGATCTAACGACCAATGAAAATGAGCCTATAAAAAGTAAATTATTGGAACTCAATACAGACGAGTAAAATTAAATGGACCTAAGAAAATAATAAGAACTAAAAAAATTGAGATAACATACGACTTACGTAATTATCGTTACATATTTAGCTTACGCTCAAAAACAAAAACCACATTTTACTACATGCGTTTATATCCGCGCGTAAATTTTGTTTTAATGTAATAGTCTAGTACAGGCCACCCTCAAACTTTAGGGGTTTCGTGGTCATTGAACTTTGGGGTGCAATCATCAATGCGTAGATGGACAGCGTATATTGCATTGTACAATAGCAATTATAGTACCACAAAAAAAATAGTATTTTTTTCAAGCGACGATAGTTTATTCACATAGTTATTAACGATACAATAAGTATACATAACGCTATGGTATTTAGGTATTTCGTTATTATGTGTTTATCTGTATGTATATATGTAAAAGAAGGCTAGGTAGTAAATAGGTAAAAACAATAAAAAAGTAATAAATTTTGTAATAATTTATTCCAAACACCATGCTAGCGCCTACACGTACAGGAAAACATCATGACCTTACATAACTCCATGGTAGCTACACATGGACACCACAGAACAACCGCCAACACGAGAAACAGCACATCTGTGAGTTGTCTCCACACTCGAAACAAGAAGAGACAACGCGGCCAAATCCAAGCGCACTTGTAGTACTTAGTAACCCATGGTTCTTTTCTCTGAGACAGCGTAGGTAGCCAATATGAGTCACCTGGGTTCAGACGTCGACGAAACCGTTGTCGTGGACGCAACTTACCTCTGTTAACTGGGTATTTACTATGAAAGTTACATACATGTCCCAGTGCTTCTACACTCTCCTTTGAACAACTCATGGCTTGCGATCTTAGTTTATATCGTTTTAATGTTGGTATTGCCGACACATCATCATTAGCATTTATATACTTCTTGCAAGCGCGCATAGTATCTCCCAAATACATTCTTAAGTTTTTATAAGTGCGTTTTTTAAATATTGCTCTAAATACATTGCATAAAACGTATTTTGCTCTTGTAATTCCTAATTTTCTAATATCCAAAACTGACTCTGAAGCGAGCAAAACATCACTTATTTTCGTATATTTTTTAGGCGTTTTTTTGGTACATATTTCTCGAAATTTTCGATTTTTTCTAAATTCAGGATCTTTTCTTCTTGCTTCTGGCATTAACGTTACAGTAGAATTATTGGTTTCCTGAGCCCGTTTATAATACTTATTTGTAAATGTTTCATCTTCCTGAGATTCCTTAGCACATAACTCAGTACCGTATATAAACATTTGTCTTTTTGGTTGCGTTAATTTACCATTTAAGCATTTAGTAAAACTTAGGGCTTCTCTTTTACAAGCCGCCCTTCCACGAAAACACGGTTTTATTTTCCTTGGTTTTACTAGATTTCTCTTCTTTGTTACTCCAACAATAATTCTTTTTCGCTTCTTTGCGTTGCATACACAAAGACAACGTTTTTTAAGCTTGTACGATGCTCCTTTAGATTTTGATGTTTTTTTTTTACCGCAACAAGCACAAGGTCGAATAATGTTTAGATTTTTCAAACATTTATTTTTAGGACTCTTATATAAAAGTGTTATGGAATCTTTACATTCTCTTTCTTTAATATTTTGTTTTTGTACATCCAAATCGAAGTTTGTTTGTTTTCGACACCCATTCGACGGGGAAAAACCGTCATTTTTGTTAGGCAAGGCTTGTAAAATAATAAATCGGCAATGTGGACAAATTAGCTGTACATAAATGTCATGTTCTTGACCGTCTCCAGTCTGATGACTTGAAAATGCATCCTTGTGACGATATTCGTGTTTTTCAGGTTCTCTGACTTTCTGACACTTAAACATTTTAAGTCCTTGATTAGCTTTTTTAACAGAAAAAATACGGTTATTATTATTTTGTTCAGGTTGGCTTATGTTTTTTGCAAATAAATGCTTCCAACGACCCAAAATTTTCGTGAATATAGAAGCATGGGTATTTACTTCTTTAATTTTTTCGATAGTATTGAGAGAAAATTTTCTATTTCGGGTAGTAGGTCGTAGAGCGGTTTCTGCATTAACCAGCCCTTTCTTTCGGCAAAACTTACGCCCACACCGACAAAAAGGACTGCATGTTGTACTATAATAATATCTATTCTTTCTGTTGATAAATCTCTCTGGACAAAACTTAAAGTTACACTGGCAAATAGAACAACGTGCTTTATTAATTTTACCGTTAAATGAAGTTTTACTTTTAATATTATTGAATTTACTAGCAGTGTATGACATGATGGTCTCCAGATTGACAGAATTGTTATTTATAACAGTATTTTCACCTTCATAATTTTTTTTCGAATAATTATTTTCCTTAGTTGCATTATTGCCAAAGTTTTTACACGTATAGGGCTGCTGGATTAGATATTGGACACAGTATTCCTTAGGACCAAAAATTGGTCGAGTCCTAAACTCTTCAACTCTACCAACTATTAGTGATTGAGGATGTTGCATTCGAGCTAAATGACCTTTATGTAATTTTGCTGTACAAAAGCATCTTCTTAACATTGCTACAGCGGATGATTTGTCTTCAGTCCTAACGGCTTCTGACTGCGAGTCAAGACTTCGAAGATGATCTCGTCTTGCATCGTGTTGCCCTATTCTTGTATTATGTTTACCAGGGCCAGTTTTCTTGCATTCCATACAAATATTTTTAGCCCCACAAATGTCTTTGTTCTTACAAACTTTTACCTCCTTTTCTTCAATCATTTCAGGACACATTTCTCTGAAAAATTCTATATTGAAACTGAAGTTGGAAGATATTTTGACTGATTGTCTGCGAGCATTAGGTAGAAATGTGAATCTAGGTTCTTCGACTATCCTTTCAACTTTCCGTGGTACTTTGTCTTGAGTCATTTTAGATCTGTAGCCTGGTATAAATTGAGCAGCCATGCTTGAAACAGATACTTGTGAAGGCCGTTTCATTCGAGTGCCTGTCGTTCTCGACGTTCTTCTAATACCTCTTCTTTTAATCCTTTCGAGACACTCGTAAGGGTCGCACTGACCCGGAATACATACATTAGGTTCGCATTCGTATGGTTCTAAATTTTGTGGGACCACTGGCGGCCTAACAATTCGAGTTTCGTATTTCTTTTTAGTAGATGTAGATTTCTCTTGAGTAGTAACTTTTACCGCTTTAGGTTTAGCGATTGATGATTTCATGGTATTTTTAACTTCTGCCCTCTGTAGAGTTAATGTACAGAAACATCGTTTCAACAATGGCCCCACTCCAGATCCTTTTGATTCAGTTGTTACGCCGACCTGTGATATTCTGTGGCTAAGAGCCCGTCCTTTTCTGTTTGAACCTTGACTCTTTAATTTTACTCCGTTGGCAGTAGAAACGCTTGTCTTTGACTTATATTTTATAGGTTTTTTGGTCGGTGGTTTATAAAATGTTTGATGCGAAGCACCTTGATCAGAGGATCTATCTTTAAAAAACTCAATATTAAAACTCATGCTAGAACCCAAACGCACAGATTGGCGGGGAGTAGATTTGACACAAGGTGAAAGACAGGGTGAACGTTTCGCTCTGTAAAGTGTTTTTGTTGAGGGTTTTTTGTTTCTAAATTTTTTCTCTCTTAGTAATTGTGTATTCATCTGTTTTGTTCCCTGATCCTTAAAAGTAGAAATTGACATTGACTTCATTGGAGCTTTGGTAGTCTCCGTACCAAAGGTTTTCATATGTCTAAGTTTTATTCGTTTTTCACATTCATATGGATCACATAGGCCCGGAATGCAAACTCCAGGTTCGCATTCATAAGGCTCAAGAAAATGAGAATATTTTTTGGTCTTTGTTCCTACTTCTCGAGCTACAGGTTCCATTTTTGTTTTAATTGCTGCTGTATGAGTGCCCGTGGTTTTTGTTGTGGGTTCTATTTTAATTATAGCAGGTTGTTGTAGTTTACCCTTTTTCTGAAGTTTTAACGTACAAAAACATCTCTTTAATCGTGCGCAAGATCCTTTACAACTATATTTTATACAATCTGATTGAGAATGACAATCTCGTTGTCGGCTGCTTGTGCCATAGGAGGACACACTTTTCGTTTTGTATTTGGTTTCAGTTCCTTTTATTTTATGTGGTTTGTACTGTATTTTAGGTACATCGGGAACATCTTTTGTAGATCTATCTTTAAAAAACTCAATATTAAAACTAAAACTAGATCCAATTCGCACAACCTGTTGGCTTGGACTAGTATCACTAACGACCCGTTTTTTATTCGGACAAGTATCGGGGCACCGATCAGCAAAGATTTTTCTATGACGTCTTGTATATGATTTAGCTTGACTTGTTCTAGGCCTCATTATCTTTGATTCAGCTATAGAACAAGATACAGATCTGAGCCTACGCGACAGAGTACTAGAATCCTTTGTTAGCATTCTTCTTTTTATTCTTTTTTCGCATTCATATGGATCACATTGGCCAGGTATACAAACGCCTGGTTCACATTCATAAGGTTCAAGTTTTCTGCTATAAGCTCTAGATTTTTTATGAATACGCATAGACTTTTTCTCGTGCTTAACATCTTTATTAGGTGCTTCTGAAACTTTAGATACTTTTTTAGATTTTGCAGCGGCTTTTTTGGTAGATGTTTTAGCAGCGGGTGTTTTAACAGCGGGTGTTTTAGCAGTGGGTGTTTTAGCAGCGGGTATTTCGTCAGCAGTTGGCTTAACAATCTGTGTTTTAGTAGTAGGTGTTTTGACAGCCGGTTTTTTGGTAGTGGACGTTTTGGTGACGCGTGGTTTGGCTATTGATGGTGTAGAAGTAGTTGCTTTAGCAGTAGCTATTTTAGTTTTGGGTAATCCAGTATTTCCAACAAAAGATCCATCTTTTTGTGATTTATATAATTGTAAAGTACAGAAACATCGTTTTAAAAAAGGTCCTACTCCCGTCATTGTGGTGCGCATTTTGGTAGCCAAAACTTGAGAATCTATATCACGTACAGCTCTAGTATGCTGGGCTACTTTGTTCCTAGATGAAATCGAACGCCAATCTGTAGACCTACTTACAGTTCTTTTAGGCTTTTCATACGTTGGATATCTTTTAATTGGCTTTGAGCTAGGAATACTGGTGTTAGGTGACCTGTCCTTATAGAATTCTATGTTGAAACTAAAGTTTGATCCTGCTTTAACAGCTTGCCTTGAAGGCCTTGCAACGACCGTACTTCTATATTCCGGTCTACGTACTTTTGTAGGCTGAACTTCTTTAGGCTTTAAAGATTGCACATAACTATCTCGGTCTATTCGGCGAGGTTTAACCATGTTCGACCTTGTTCGATGGCGTTTTGCCAATGTCGCAGATCCTCGGTGGATTAGTCGTTTTTTAATTCGTTTTTTACACTCATGTGGATCGCATTCACCAGGCACACATATACCGGGTTCACATTCATAAGGTTCTAATTTATAAGGAATTGGTTTATGCTTTTTATTTGTAATAACACTCCGTGTCATAACACTCCGTGTTCTAAAAGTTGGCACTTGTTTTATGGAAGGAGTTGCTGTTCCTCGGTGCATTGATTTATTTTTCTTGACAGGTTTACTAGGCTGCCTTTTCCTGTTCAGTTTTAATGTACAAAAACATCTCTTTAACATTGGACCGAAAGATTTGTCTTTTTTTATTACTTCCTTTAATTGAGATTCTCGACTGCGCAATCTTAGTTCCCTAGTTCTAAGACCCCTATCTCTGGTTCTTAGTTTGTGATGTTCTTTACGAGTTTTGTATCGTGTTGGTTGAGTTTTTTTAACTGTTATAGCTTCCTTTTGTACTTGGTTGTTATGAGATAAATTGTCTTTATAGAATTCAATGTTGAAGCTGAAGCTTGAACCAATTTTTACAGCTTGTTTTCCAGGTAGTACTGGTGACCTGGGCTCTTTTACAACTATTTCTTTAAGGGATGGTTTTTTTGTATATTCATAAGGTTTTTTGTGTGTTGGCTGCGCCATCAGCGCTTTAGACGTTTTAGAAGACATAAAACTTGATGTTGATCTTGTTTTGGGTCCAGTTGTACCAATTATCTTTTCCTTTACGTTTCTTTTCCTGATTATTTTTCGACATTCGTAGGGGTCACACAAGCCAGGTACACATACACCAGGTTCACATTCGTATGGTTCAACAACGGGAAAGAGTTTGCGTGTTTGAGTCTGGACGACGTGTTTTTCCGCCAGTGATATTACTTTTTTTGGTACTTTTTCAGGTTTACTAGCATGTTTATCATTTATTTTTTTTGCAGACGCGATAGTCTTAAGTGTACACAAACACCGCTTCAACATTGAATCGGTAACAGATTGCTTTGGTGCTGTATCATGCAATTTTAAAGTACAAAAACAACGCTTTAAGATCGAACTTGTCACAGTCGACTGTGGACGATTAAGTAAACTTATTTGTGACTCAACATCACGAGTGGTTTTTCGTCTTTCTTGGGTGTGCTTTTCTCGTGTCTTTCGGCGAGCGTGGACGTGTTTTGGAACTTTTTTTACGTGTTTTGATGACCTTTCTACAAAGCTCTCTGGAAGCCGTCGGTCAGGCATGTGTGGAACATCCGCGTGATCTTTATAAAATTCTATATTAAAATTAAAACTTGAACCAATTCGAACTGCCTGTCTTGACGGTATGGAGGGTCTGTCTATTGACATTAAAGAAGGTTTCGATATTACTGCGGTATCCCTTGATTTAATCGGTCTTACACGAATATTTCTCGATTGTAAGCTTTTTTGCCTAGTTTTCTTCGTCCTAGATGTCATGCTTGAACTCGAGGTTAACTTCCCTGCCATCGATTCTGTTCCGAATTCTCTAGTACGTTTCCTTCTTTTTTTTATTAATTCCAAACACGCATATGGGTCACATTCACCGGGAACACAAATGTTAGGTTCACATTCGTAAGGTAATAACTCTGTTTTCTTTTTTATCTTTATATTTTGACCGGTTTCGATAGTCCTGAGAATAGGTTTTTCTACTTGAAATTTTATAGGTGTAGATGTACCTTTAGTTATAACTTGTAACTCTTTTTCTTTTTGTAGTTTTCCCTTTTTCTGTAATTTTAATGTGCAAAAACACCTTTGTATCATAGGTGTTATACTCGATGCTCTGTCACGTAACTGTTTCATCATTGATTGGGATTCTCTATGGTGTTTTTCTGGCCTAGATCCTCCAGTCCCTCTATCTTTACGATGAGTTTTGGAAGATCTTGAGGTGGAACGATATTTAGGGATTGTATCCGTATCAGATAAAGATGCAGGGCTCGCCGTGTTTTTAGAAAATTCTATATCAAAACTAAACACAGATCCAACTCGAACCGCTTGCTTTTGCGGTTTTGGGGGACGAGGTAATGTTTGGTATTTCACACCTATTGGCCTAGTCTTAGCAACGGCATGTGCATGCCCTAAACTAGATTGAAGTTTTTTGTGTTTAGAACTGGAAGTCGTGTTGGACGTCAAACTAGAACTGTTCTTTAACCTCCTTTCCGTACCAGATATACGAGAAACTTTTCTCATTAATCGCTTCATAATCATTTTTTGACACTCATGTGGGTCACACTCGTAAGGTACGC
Source organism: Diachrysia chrysitis (assembly GCA_932294365.1). Classification (NCBI taxonomy): domain Eukaryota; kingdom Metazoa; phylum Arthropoda; class Insecta; order Lepidoptera; family Noctuidae; genus Diachrysia; species Diachrysia chrysitis. Next base: position 3,955,821 of record OW028645.1, read on the forward strand.
AAACTTCTGGTTCGCATTCGTAATCCAGAAGTTTTTGAGGCTTATGTTGATAGCGTCTCCTTTTTGTGTTTTGTTGGGTAGCAACTTGAATATTCATCGTACAATAACACTTTTTAAGTAATGGTTGAATCCCGGTTAGTTGAGAATTATTGAAGATTTGTTTTATGATCTTTGGTGCATTTATAGTGTTCTCTTTTACATATTTTTGTTTATGTTGTTCCAATGACATAATGTCAATGAGAGAGTTTGACGATTTGAAGTGTTTTACTTTATAACGAAATTTTGATTCAAATTTTAACGTTTCTTCTGAAGTAACACCAAGCAGATTGTGATGCGATTGTAATAATTGGCATTTACTTTGTCGGACATAAGTTTTTGCTGATGTGTATGCAATAGTAGATATTGAAAATACGCTAGAAGCTTTTTCTTTCTTTAAATATTGCCACAACTTTATTCTACTTAAGGCTTTCTTAGTATAATTAGAAGAATAAGAGCCTTCGTGAGATGAATCTGGGTTATCTTTGTGAAGCAGTTTTCTTTCCGGTGAGTTCAACTTATTTTTAGAAACAATGACAGTATTGACTGCATAAACCTGTGAATTAGCAGCTATAAAAGGAATGCAATATTGACTACTTCGACGTCTTTCACCTTTTTTTTCTTTAAATGTACATAAGCACTTTTTTAAAATCGGTTTAATTTTTGCTGTACTGTATGGTACTTGATAACATTGACATTGAAATTTTTTATCATTTGAATATTTGTACATATTGACAACTTTATTTTTCGTACGCCTCTTCTTAAAAATATCATTTTCTGTTAGTATTTCTTTTGAGAACTCAATATTAAAACTAAAATTAGAATTAAGTCTTATGCCTCGTTTTTCTGAATAACTTTCTGTTGAGCTTTGTGGCAGATGCGAGTATTTACTAATTTTCTTTAACCTTTGTGAACCACTAAATTGTTGCTTGAATTCAGGCTTATCGTAAAAATCTTTAGATTGAGTTTCTAATTTGCGCGTATCACTTGATTTAGATACCATTTTTGCTTTTTGAGTAATCATTCCAAATTCTCTCGATGAACGATGAATGTTACGCTTTTTCATTCTTTCTGTGCATTCATAGGGGTCACATCCATTAGGGATACAAGAAAATGGTTGACATTCGTAAGGTTTTAACTGACGTGAGGATTTTGGTTTAACAATTTTTGCAACGTTCTTAAAACTATTATGTTTTTTGTCTACGACCACGATACAATCTTTTCTAAAAGCACTGTTCGTCGTCTTATGTTTACCTTTATGTAATACTAATAATAAACAGCGTTTCATTGTAGGGCCTAGTGAAGAACGGTTATCGTGTTTTTTACTTCCCATAAGTATCGATTTTCGTGTACGCTTATTTTCTTTGAGTTTTTGGTCTTGCAAAGGCTGCGTATTAATCCCCTTTTCTATTTTGGAGCTTCTCATAAAGGGAAACAATAAAGACGATGAATGTTTTTTTAAAAACTTAATAGCAAAGCTCGGTCTGACTTGATAAGAAGAACTATCAGGTACATTTTTGCATATTATTTTCTTTACTAGTTGTATTGTTACTTCACTCCTGTGAGAAGTCACAAGAGGATGTATCTTTTTTGCTCTAGGTAACTGAAGTGAACGGCATATGAAACCACCAGTAGATTTCGGTTTTTGGTATTGAACAGTGCTTTGAATACGCTTGTTCAATCTCTTCTTTCTACCTTCTCTTTGGGTTAATACCTCTTTACATTTCTTTGGATTACATTCTCCAAAAATACAAAAACCAGGAGCACACTCGTCATTACGTCTTACTCGATTGTTCACTTCATTTGTCTCAGATGTCTTTGATACCTTCCTTAAGGAAGGTCTCGTTTTTGAATTTCTAGAAATGAATTCTGGAAAGGATGTTCCTTTCGATACAGTTACAGGCAGTTTTTTTTTCTTCTCTGTCTTTCCGATTTTGAATGTGCAAACGCATTTTCGTAAGCCGTGTTTTGTTATTGTAAACTTTGATTTTCTTGTTGAATCACTTATTTGCGATTGTTTATGTTTTAAATGTTTTGGCATATCGCGCATCTTTAATTTTTCTTTTGAACTTTTCGATTTATTGCTTGAGTGAATTCTCGTGTATCCAGGCTGAAATTGAATTGCTCCATTTTGATAAGAAGAAGGACATTCACAAATAATGTTGTTTATTAAATCATTTGCACTTTGACTTTCTTTAAAACTGATATCTTCATCGGGACACTCGCATTCAAAGGAAAATTTAGAAGGCGTACTTGTTTGAGTGCGAGTATTACTTAGACGAGACAGATACATAATTTCAGATTTCTTTTTCGTTTTCATGTAGAAATCATGGTACTCACAATCTATAGTATTACTAGATTTTTTGTTAACTGGCGATAAAATCATTGTTTGTACACTTTGAGTGGTCCAGGTTTTAGCTGATTTAATTTTTATATTTTTATTAATCTTGGATGTAGTATCTTTTACTTTAAGTTTTAAAGTGCAAAAACATCGTTTTAGATTGTGCCTGCCTACATGTCTGTTTTTTTTAACAAATTTTAGATTTTTATTGTCGACAGGGATTTTTTCTCGTACACTAGATTTCTTAGGAGGTTGCAACGACGAGGAAGACTTTTTGGGTTTCTTAGGCTGTTGCAACGATGTGGAAGACTTATTAGGTTTCTTAGGATGTTTCAACGATGAGGAAGACTTTGTAGAAAGTTTCTTAGAAGGTTGCGAAGAAGAAGAAGACTTTTCAGCATCGTTTTCGAATGTATTTGTATCGACATTCTTTTGTGAAACTTTTTTTATTATAGTATTTGTGGAAATTGATTTGACAGGTTTTTTTATAGTAATTTGTTTTTCAGGAGGTCGTCTTGTTGGCACAAATCTCATTGGTACATCATCTACTATATGTCGGACCGTTATTGGCTTTTGAACCGTATTCTCGATGCCAGTGTGTGTTTTAATTGGCAGGAAATCTGTCATAGATTTAACAGGGTTGTTCTTCTCTCGCGGAATAATGGCAATTTCTTTTACCTTGCTTGTAGGGTGTCTATCTGCTACAGCTCGTTCGTCTTTTAAGTTTTTTTCTACAATTCCATTAATATGTGAATCAGGTAAAATATTAATTTTACTGGGTTTACGAAAACGAATTTTTTGCTTTTTTATTCCTGTTTTTACAGGGGATGTTCCTCGTTCTTTCCGGATGCTTATAGTTGACGTACTGGAAGTCACTATTTTGTTTTTAAGAGCTGAATCGAGATTACTTTTTCTTGGCCTAGTGGCTATTTTCTGTTTTAACTTCAAATTTTGAGTTGGTAGTTTACGTTTTACATTTACTTGATCTCTGATTTTTATTGCAGGTACTTTTTTCAGATACGAATCATTTTTCAATGCAGTAGTATTTTCCTTGTGCTTATGTGTATCTTTTCGTTCAGTAGTATAATTATCCCTCTCATTTGATTGAGCAAGTCTAAATTGTTCCACTGATTTTTTTCTCTTTGTGTCATTTATATCACCTCGAAGATCATTTAATTTTATTACTGCTTTGCCACCACCTTCTCCCATATCATCCGGATATTGTGATGGCTGGATTTTAGCACGCTTTAGTTTATGATAAGAGTCCTTCAATTTTTCGTTATTTAGAGTTATAAATTTATGTTTATCTTTGATAATCGAATGGTATTTATCTTGAACAGCCGGTGTTGGTTGTTCTGGTCGAATTTTCTTAAGTGCTACTCGGGATTGTAATTTTATCAGTTCTTTAAGTACATGACTTTCACAGGCACACGTGCATGGGTCAGATTTAATATTCTTAGTTTTGAAACTCTTTCTTAATCGAAATTCTTCACCAGTTCCGGACTTAGACAAAACACTAGATTTTGAAGTAGCATATCCGCCCGCGTGAGCGTGTTTTCGTCCTTTCTGAACATGTTTATTCAAATGTATGTGTTTAGAATGACAACTACAACAACTGCAGCATTCACTTATCTTCTTCGACCCTTTATCCAATAAATCAACCAATTGAAAAATATTACCCGCCCTTTTAGTTTTTGTAAGAACTTCTCGTTTGAGTACAGAAGAATGTCTTGGTTTCAAGTCTGATTTGCTACTTATACTTAAACTACTTGAAAGTAATTGATTTCTGATGTCGTCGTACAAAGCTCTAGTTTTGATCAATTTTTCTATTAATTTACTTTCTCTTAAAGGTAATTTATTACCGTTAAATAATCTATCGGTTCTAGATTCTTGCGCTAGTAGTCGCCTCAGTGATGGACTATCTAAATCGTTAAAGCATGAAGTGCAAGAACAACTATCATTTGAACCCGTATCTCCAAATAATGACTTCATAGTTGTATTGCTTTTTCTGGGCGCCAAGAACATCAATCATCAATAAAATTGGCATAAAGGCTCAAATTACTAGCGCACACAATTTTATATTACAATTTGATAGAACTCGATATACTGCGACACATCATGATTTACCTGAAAACAATTACCTACGTAAAGATAAATTGTAAAATTAATAGCAACAGTTAGCTCATTTTTTTTACATGATACAAATTCCTGACTCTTGGTAAATACTTCGTACGTCTTTCGACCAAGCTTATTTTTATATTGGAGAACATAGGTACCTAGAGCAGTAGTGAAATAGGCCCGTATCGTAAGAGATGCAAGTGATAAATGTTTGTTAAATATTTACTTTACAAAGAGTAGACATGGTGTCTAAAATCTATATCGGTAGATAGGTACTTGCGCTACAATAGGATATAATTGAGTAACTCTACAAATGCAATTCATAAAATATTTCATTCTAGACACCACTAAACTATTTACAAGTAACACTACAAAATGCTATTTGTTTAGCTACCTATGTGTTTATACATTATGTTGATAATTTATGTACATACCTTATTTAAATAAAATAATTGTGCAACGTGTGCAACATGAATGGCTTGTCTAAGTGTTTGTAACAATGACAACACTAAATAAAACAATACATACAACCAAACGTTGAAAACGTTGAAAACCATGCGTTAAACATTTTAAATTAAACTATATTTATTATAATATAGGTACTTAGATGAAATGTCTACAATTTGGATAGTATAGTTGAACTTACTCGACTAATACAATACCACACCGGTCATACATAGACCGGAAGGCAATGTGATCAAACAATTATTTCACATTGTTTTTGTTTCATTTACTTCTTAACATTTTACCGCATATTGCTTCAATTATAAAATACAATAATTTACAAGTAAATTCACATCTAAAATTTAATTTTATATCCCTAAAAATTATGTAAAAGTCACCGCATTATTGGAAAAAATATTATGACAGGTGCCGCCAAAACGTCAAGGTGACTTGTATTCTTAAACTAAAAAACCATTAAATACGGCCAGCCAGAGTTAAAATTAACTGAAGGGATACCATACTCATTTGTAGGATTTACTATGTAGATACTTTTAGTTGCTAACGAACTTTCGAACGCGTCCATAAGCCGCAGCTTATGCACGCCGAGTGACTAACCGTCCGCGGACGCGGCCCGTTCACATATTTTGTTCGCCGCCGATCTCAAAAAGGACAGCTGGCTAGATTTCGGACGTCAGATTAGACGGCTCAAGGACGGCCCCACGTCCGCGTATATGCCGGTAGTGTGAACACCTTAGTATCCTCATGCTTACAATCTAGATACCCAAAGTGGTTTATATCGACCCCAAGAGATCGACGACTACTTACAAGAGGTCCATGTTAATGAAGAAATTAGTTAAGTTGCACGATGCACGGGCAATAATTGATAGGTATGTATGGATAGGTAGGTATCATTTAAGCAGGTCTTGACTATAATTTTACCTTTCCATTAATTGAATAACCCTAACATAGATGATTTGTTTCTGAGTTTTTATGTACTTGAAAACGTAGCAAACCACCGACTACGATATTAGGTACATACTATTGTACTTTAATAGGTTATGTAAACACGGATATTTGGCTCTTTCTTCTGGCTTAAAAAAGTCTATAGGTACCTACCTATTACTTCCAAGTGGAAGTTAAGTAAGTGCAATGGGGTTTCAGCGACACTTGCCAATCTTATAATAAAAAAGTAACATATTATGTATAGGTACTCAGGTAAGTATAAAAAAAAAGAAAATCGCGCCGCATATAATAAAACGTGATTACAGTAAGCACTTGCATGAAACGCTTATTTAGAAACGGAAGGCCTGCAACAACTTTGAGACATTCTGGCCTATAAATGCCTGCAAATGAATGCCTCCAATTATCAAAACCAATATCAACATCGGTCTATAAAATATGTACCAAATGAACGCACATTTACTCATCGAGATTTTGCAATAGGTAGGTACCTAAGTAGGTAGGCAGCTAGGAAATTCCTAGCTGCCATAGTAGTTTTCATCCAGATTCCTAGTAGGAATCTGGATGAAAACTAAATCATTAGTTTATAAAGGGAAGATTTAGTTATAAGTAATTAGAATATGCAGGTGCATATCTATGAATAATGTAGAGATGGCTCTGCACTTGGATTGGAAACCATCAACGGTTTTCTAGAAGTCCGCGATTTTTTTGGAAGAGAACTTTATTGTATTAGCTAAAGCTAAGTAAAAAAAACTACCTACCTATCTCAGTAAAAATATTCAGCAAAATGACAAAATCTGCCCAAAAAATCGAAAATAAAACGTTCAGAAGGCTATTTTTTGTTTCTTGAATTATTATTGTACCTAATGATTTTATTTTAACCATTTCTTGCACCCGCGAACACTTTTAGCGATAATAATCAAGTATCTTGTAGTGGAATATATTATACATCATTTAAACAGGTCTGTATATTTTTGGTATAGGTTCCAAAGAATGTAGCTCTCTAGATTGAAAGAATGCCTGGAATTTCCGTTTAAACTTTTATCCAAGTTAAAGAAGTGGTAACTACAGTTCCAGAGAAAACTTATATTTGTACATGTAATCTCTGAGCAAATTTACTAAAAAACATGTACAAATTTACGCATCCAAACATCATTTAGGTATTCATCAGAGGTTACTGACTTGCGACTTGCGAGACACCTGCGTGACAGGTTGCATTGAAGTCAACGGACAAACTTACCAAAGTAAGAGAAGTAACAGCCTCCAAAAGTTCCCCGCTCCAAATGTATTTACACACACAAAAAACACATCACTATTTGATTCACAAACATACCACACATAAAGTAAGTGAAAAATAAGTTATCCGCGAATTTTAAGCTGTCACTGCACCAAAATCCAATCGTCTCACACACACCGATGGCAAAAGCAAACTAAGCGAGCGAAGAGCGGACTCCGGCACGCACTTAACACAAACTTGGAACCCCTCGTAAAAAAACAACCAACTTTGAATGAATGGTTGTAAGCTCCCTCTACCAGAATTTGTTGTAAACTTATTCTCAGTACAAAATGTATTTAAGAGATGGCGCCCGTTTAGCTGTAAGTTTAAGAAGTAGTTCATACTACATATAATAGATGGCGCTTACAATACTTTAAATATACCATCCTATAAAATTCAATAGTTTACAAGTAAAACCATTTTGTGCTAACTAATTACTAATATAATACTGTAATCTGAGCTAATTACTAACCAAAACTTATTTAGATTTCAAACTGTCCCATTTAAAAAGAACGATAACTTCCATATTTAAACGTTTTAAATATAAATAATATTTAGAACTAGCTGATACCCGCGACTTTGTCCGCGTGTTTTAGTATCAAGGGTTTTTCATTTTTGCAACATTTTTCATTTTTGCTCCGCTCCTTTTGGTCGCAGCGTAATTTTATATAGCTTATAAGCATTCCTCAATAAATGGGCTATTCAACACTGAAATAATTTTTCAAATCGGACCAGTAGTTCCTGAGATTAGCGCGTTCAAACAAACAAACAAACTCTTCAGCTTTACATATTAGTATAGATTATGTTAAAAAACAAGTACATATATAATAATTCTCAAGAAGTTGTTTGTGTATTAACTACTAAGTAAATTATTAGTATGTTCCAGTATAATTTTTAATACACAAATAATTAAATATAGGTATTTTTAACAATAGAAACATACATTAGGTATTGTACAAAAATTAATAATGAATGGTGACAATTAAATAAAAGGCAACATCCCAATAAAGTCAATGAGCTGGACCAATACTGTTTTTATTTTTATTTTTAGTGCATTTTACAAATCAATATCAACAATCAATACAATATAGCTCTTAAATAACTAATAAATAAATAACTACTATGAGCTACCATGTTCATCAGATTCTGTTTCAGATTCACTCGGAGGCCACATCTGTCTATCATCTTTCTCATTTTTTACCGACTCTAGGAATTTTTTTTGAGCTTCTAACACACTCTTGCTATCGGTACATGCTGCGTACAACTCTAGAGCGTCAGAATTAAGTTCCAAAAAAGAGTGGCCCCAAGAAAACTTAGATAAATAATATTTAGCTTCCTTTTTATGCCCCGTTATCACCATAGCTGCTGCTAATGCTTCAACACAACTCAACTGGTATGGTTTTCCATAGTTTATTGGATTTGCTGCCACTAAAAACGGAAGCAGTCTTGGATGTGGCGATTTCATTCTCCCAAATGGAGTCTCATCTATTTTAGCCCAAGAGCAATCTATTACAGCCAGTCCAAACTTTTCAATTATACCCTTATCGTTCGGGCTAACGCACTGGGTACCAACTGGTGATAATACAAGTCCCTGGAATCGCTGACCAAGTTTTAAATTCTTAATGAGGCTATGCCGCAAAAGTTTTCTGCCCGAACATTTTTTCGGGTCACAATGGTTCAAATCCCACATGCTGACGGGAAAATCAGGTTCCACACCTTCGGCATCAGAGTCACTGTCATTAGAATCACTCTCTTCTGAGGATTGAATAGTCAAATCGTTCAGTCTCTCTGCATAATCACGTTTAACATGATGATTCGAACGTTTTCCATGTACGCTTCCTTTTTTTCCAGGTGCCATTATTAATTTTTAACAACTAAATTTTATTTTATTACTCTTTACTTAAATAATTTAAAGAGTTTAGCTTACAAAGGATTTATTTTGAGGAAACATTAAGCACAATACATAACCCTTTTTATCTCTACTATTTATTTGTTTGTGGCGTTGTCATTGATGACATTAACAAGAATTGACAATGACAGATTCGTTCGGAACCTTGACTACGGAATAATGTCATTGTATGAACTATAATCATGCACTGAACAAGGCTTGAAAACAAAAAAATGCGGCTATTTTACAGTGCTATTTATGCAGTGTAATAATCAAGTAAGTTTAAAATATAAAAGAGAATCTGAAATTTTTGTATTTTATAAACGAAAGGCATTATTTTTTATTTTGAATGCGATGTAATGTTATTCTGTAACATAGCGTACTGAAATTTCACATATTATTGAAAAATTTCAATATGCTTGTCTTGTAGGCAGAACTTGCAAGCTACAAGCGTCGATAGTAGATCAATATATAAACACATAATATGTACAGTGTGTAATGGTTCAAATTGTGACGTCAACAAAATACATTTAAATTCCTCAAACAGTCATACCTAGAATTCAGAATTTACCCATCACCTCATGCATACTTCGCAATTTTTGATAGTTTAGGATAATTAATTTATTCGACCACCTTTTTATGATTTCTTTTTGGGATTGGACTATCATGAATTAGGTACCTCTTCATACAACAAAAATATATCTGCCTAACATTAGTGCAAGACACAATTTGCTTTATCGGAAAAGAGTAATTTACATTCTTACGTTTTTAAAGTTAGTTTACGTTTAAAAGTTGGTTTATGTTTCCTATGTAAAAAATTTAAATAACATTCAGGTTCAACTAGAACCTTTTAAAAAACTGAGGAACAATGTTAACTTTAATAATAAAATCTTCCTTAAATCTATTGGGACCTAACTTTATATCCCTTGGTTTTAAGTTAAGCTGTCCTGATTTATTTTAATGTACTTAGACAATTCATGAGTTGATTGATAACAGCACCTACGATAAGGTTTATATGCAAACAATAAATTCGATTTGCTAAAACCACAGACATTTAATAATAAGGAAAACCTGAAATTACACAAAAAGTATAACAATGTTACTTACCTATTTATTGATCGTAAAACGATTGGCAGCGTAATTAAATTATGAAGCCTGTCATAGCTATTATAAAAAATTGTTTGACAATCACTAACTAATCAAAATAATAGGTTATAGGTACCTAGATTTTTTTGTGACTGAGTTTTAATAATTTATCAAGATTGATTTTACACGCGGAAGAATGAGCAGTGCCTCCATGGCGGGTAAGTTCAAATTGAAGCGCACATATATAGAATAAATATACTCTTTTATGAGCTCTAACTTAAATAAAACTGGACCAGATTGAAATGTCAAAAAAATAGGTACTTTACAGTAGAACTATGACACGATATTCACGTTTTAGGTGATATTGTAAGTAACTGAATATCCCATTTTTAATAATAAAAATCATTTATAAAAAAAAATAAGAGTAGAGTAATACCGAATTATTGCAAACTTCTTATGGTTTTTGGGCGACTCCGTCTTATCGTAGTTGGTATTTTCACAGGTATGTCCTACAAATGCTAGATATCCCTATCATCGGGCTATCACTTTGCTAATTTATTTTCATTAAGATCGGCTTTTCGAACTTATCCTGATGACGTAACTAACAGAACACACACTGATTCCTCTTCTCTCTGCGCAGCGTTTAGCTCAAAAGCAAACACCTTATAAATAAAGGGTTACCTTTGTCGTAGACAACGCCTTTATTTCAATGCCATAAAATCGGTTTTCGTAAATCGCTGTCACCATTGACGTTGACTCCAGTACTATGTAGGTGCACCAATACTAAGTAGTCTCAGCTTAAGAGGTGTTTATTTAGTGCCAGCAGAGTTACAGCGCTGCGTAGTTTAACACCTGCCATTAACTAAATTGGCTACAACTACACAATTTAAGACAACCAACATCTTGTTACGTACTCGTTAAAGTCGTGTTACCCACGTGTTATTTAGTCGTGTAAGGAATTATCTTTTATCATTGTGAATTATAGGTCAATGTATTAGTTTGCTTCATCTTCATGACTGTAGAAAAATCTTTTGGCTATGTGCATACATCGGTAGGTAATGGCGTGTTTTGTCATGATTACTTGACAATCCTTTACATCCAACAGTAAGACATTTCCTCTCTCTCTTTGATCCAAAAACTCTGGTGCTAAAACTATCAATCTTAACTGTACTCTACTGTTATTTCAAGGCTTTTCTTGGCATCTTAAATACAGATTTACTGCAGGCTTTTCACTGAAGGATACTTGAAATAAATAGGTCACATTACACAATACAAGCAGTGTCTCTAGCGCTCGACGTTTGGCATTATTCCAGATTTAGTTCTTGCATTCAAGGCCAGACTAACCTCTTTACTTGTATTTCCTGTCTTCTGTTTCCGCAAGGCTGAAGACATGACACTACCGTTTGACCCAGATCTTCGCATTTACATAATGCAAAGCCGTATTTATGCATTCTTTAGACTTCAGGGTAGTAAAACTGTGTGGTGGGTTGAAAATAAATATTTCTGGCGCAATAAAACTGAAACTGCAGGAGGAAAACCGCTCCGTAAATTTACTTTTATTATCTGTATATATATACTATCTTTCTTTACCTACTTAGGTACTGTTAAAATTTGTTTTTGAAGTTCTCCTGGTCAACTAAGTAGGTAAAGACCACGGCTACCTCCTTACCTATTCACTGTTTTTTTCTTCGTTAGCCTAAGCTGTCCCACTGCTTAAAGCTTGGAACTTCGAGGATTCCTTTAGAATCCTCTAAGTTCCACCATGATTTCCTAACTCGCGCCATCTTTAGCCCACCAAATCACTATAAACGTGTCGTCCGGCAATTAAATTATTAAATATTTTGATGTGATGGCCTAGTTTGACCTAGCTAGATAATCATCATTAACCTACATCACTTTCAAATAATCTATGGTTAATTTAGATGATGGCTATTTAAGGCTACTTATTACATTATTATCTTGATCTGATATTTGAAGCAGGAAAGCAATTAGGTATATTTTCTAAACATATTCAGAAGAATCAGAAGCACTCGAAAGCGATACAAAAAAATCAGTGAATACACAAATTTCGTATTGTTTAACGTAGATAAGCAACTAGATCTAGTAGAACGTAGTTGGTCGCTGACGTTGGCCTCGGCTTATTTCTTATTCTCTTGAATATTATGTTTAATTTCACAGTCTTAGGGACTTAGGGCCACCGCATACATGCTGCTTTTAGAATCGGGGATCCACGATTTTGCGACTGTATCGAAGCTGCATCGCGTTTTGGCGAATCTTTGCGTAGTGGTGTAGCGTTTAGTCGCTGCATTTAGCTTTTAAAAAGACCAAATCGCTGATCGCCGATGCTAAAAGTAGCCTGTCTGCGGTGGCCCTTAGATCATCATGAGTTTCGAAACGCTTCGTTCCTCAACAGTGTAGAGAAAACACAAATTTCTATTATGATTTATGTAACAGCGCTAACAGATGCAATATCAATTTTTAAAGTAATTCAAAAGACAAAAATGAATATGGACTTAATCTAGGATAGCGACCTTCGAGACTGTCGCTTTGTTGCAGTTAATTCAAAGCCTCATTCTTCCCACCCTTTGTATAAGGTAAAAAGGTACCTATATACAGAGCTTATAATTTATACACGGGGTTTCTAATATCCTTGAAAACATATGTATTAGTCTACACCAGACGAACCATCGATCGATAAAATAAACATGAAACCGTGACACGATAATTACCTATCTAGTTGTCGTTATTGTAATGGCTGTGTCTATGTGGGCTCACAAATTGTATTTATCTAGATGGGATTGATTAATCGTTTAATGGTTTAAGAACTCTTTACATTCAATATTAAAGCTTTTAGAAATACTTATTTTTATACTTTGGTACGGTAATTTATATTATGTCTGACACGGTTTTGACCTTATTTATCTATTCCGTAGTTTTGAGCGTGAACGGAAGGAATACGGTGTGTAATGTGAACGGGATTACTTTACCTATTTTTACCCTCGACGCTAAAAGACATATTTTAAACTTGACGTGTCTGCCTGTATGTGTATCTGTGTGTTTCTGTCTGTGGAATCGCAGCACCTCAACGAATATAACGATTTCTTTTTTTTTTTTTTTGAAAGCTGACGTGAATTGACGTGTTTGCAATGGTTTTTATCTATAATTTATGAGGATCTGTTCAACATTATGAAATTTATCAGCAGTTTTCTAAAATTTGTCGGGCTTTGCTACATTTTTTTTTTATTTATACTTATTTATAACTGAGGGATATCAGAAAAGACAGGGTTATCATAGCCTTTTCGGTTATTCAATTCATAGATACATAAAAAAACATTGCAGTCTACAGACTGCAGTGTCCTTCTCGACGTCCTTGCCTATTAAAATCGATAAGGTTTAATAGGTAATCATAATGGACATGGTATATTATAATTAAATAAACAGGATGTTTTTATACTGCAATTTGCGGTTCGAAAATGTTGCATAAAAGAAATTTGTATAATACGTATTTGGTAATTACTTTTACGCAATTACCTTTGTGAACCTAAATCATTTATTTTGTAAACTAGTACATACATAGATTTTCTTCTAATTCAAATTGTTAGTACTGGTTTAAAATGTTTCAATTATTTATACCTCTTTATCGACACAAAAAAAAAACTGGAAGATTCCTGGGTTTTTTTTGTGTCGATAAATCATCATAAATTATAATAAGCACTTGGGTCCAAACCTATTATGTTGCGATACCAACAACAAATTGTATGTAGGTATAACATTATATTGCCATCGAACTTAAATTAATAATATGCAAATTTTTATCTTAATTGGATGTCATGAAGGGGTTTTAGATTGTAAGATTTGGCCATATCCTTATTAATATCGTTATCCTTACAACTTACCTTACTAATATTATAAATGCAAAAGTAACTCTGTCTGTTTATCTGTTACGCTTTCACCTCTAAACCGCTGAACTGATTTTGATAAATGTTTTTATGGGGTAAGCTTGGATCCCAAGAAAGGATATAGGCTACTTTTTCCGTGATATCCGACACCCAAGCGGGTGGAGCCGCGGGCAACAGCTAGTCCTGATATATGTATAATTCACGTGAATGTACAAACCACGCAACGCAACGTGGCTGCATTCTTTATACTCACCAACATAAGTATGCTTCATTCCATCTTTTCATCACGCTCGAAGTTCATCAGTACATTTCTCTGGGATGTAGCTAAAGTAATTAATTATCTTAGTACTACGATCTATGAAATAATAAATATCAAATAAAAAAAACAACACCGTGTTGACTTATACATAAATAATTAACGTCAATTTGATTGTTGATCGATTTCTACGGCCGATGTGTGACAAGCATTGTCAGTAACGGCACAGGCATTGTAGAGTCACAGCTGAACGGTGATACTTGCCTGAATAATCTGTTGTCTTTGCCTTATTCTCAATCAACACAATAACTGCATCGGTGGTGTTGACGTGAGTACAGAGTTGTTCTTTTTTAATTTATAAATATTTAGCCGCCAGTTTATTTACATTGTAACATTTTTTGGCCGTTTACGTAACCATAACACCCCTACTTTTTGTAAAAGGGCGCGAAATTAAAGTTTTGTAAATTATTTGCGTTCATTTTATTTTAAATGTTAACTTCTTATGGTCTGATTATTATCTGTAAACATACTTATTAGGTACAGGTAGGGAGGTATAGGTATGTCTAGATGTGACTGATGTCACTGAATGATCATAACATGGGAAGGATTATGAACGTTACAGGGTGGGTAGGCACCTAGTGTACCTACATATTAACTACTAAATACTTACCTACTCATTAAAAAAACAATTATTTACTTGTGTCTAGGTAAAGGTATGTTTTTAGGTACCGTTCTACGTTTTTAAATAATTTTAAAGCATAATTATACATGACATAAGCCAGAGCCATTATTTATACTGTGATATTAACGCGGGAAATCTGTAATGCAGGAAAACGGAAACCATATAAAGCCAAATGCTATTTAACGCCAATCAAGTGCCTATTCAAGGATTCTCCTATTAAACTAGACGGTGCTATTGCTGGCGCCAAACTCAATTTGATCAAAGCAAGACGGAACTGGAATACCTATACAGTAAAAAAACAAACAAATTTCGCGAACCCACGTAGGTTTTACCTACCAGTAAAACACATTTATCTTGAAAAGCTAAAAATAAATTAATCTGGATGATTCTAGAACATTCTAATCTAAAGTATCAACCTTCTAGATTGTTCGCATGCGATGACACGCTTTTAAAATTAGTCAATGTATTTTAACGTAGGCTGATGACTCAATTAGTTGTTTACTAACAAGACCGCGTCTGGAATGATTTTTAAGTGACGTAAAACCATCCGTTTTCGGCACGTAATTTTCCGATTAGGTATGGTTTAATGTTAGCAAATGCTCAAAAGGATATTTATATACAAGGTGTTACCAAAAGGGTATATCAATCCAAATAGGGTGAACAGTATATCTATCTCGAAATTTCAGCTCAAACTGAGTTAATTAAATTATTGATATCCCATTTTTCGCATCAATTATTTGAGACCAAAAATTATAACCAGCCCGCTGAAGTGATTTATCTTAATCGCTTCAGCGGTCGGGGCAAAAGTATTTTCGTATTGTTCATACAAAGAAAAACATTTTTTTAAGGTATAATTTTTTATTTATTTATAATATATGTGCCGTTTTGATCGATGACTTGTTGCCATCTTGTGGGTAGTGCCATGATCCCATTTCTGAAGAAATTTCGAGATTTTTCACAGAGTGTTCACAGTGTTCTTTTAAGGTTAGCTTTATGCTTCCTAAAGAGTTCTGCAATGACCGAAACAGGTGGAAATCTGATGGAGCAAGGTCAGGGCTATACGGAGGATGCATCAACACATCCCAGCCAAGCTCTCTCAATTTTTGCTGCGTGGCTATAGAAGAGTGCGGTCTGGCGTTGTCATGGCGGAACACCACGCCCTTCCTATTCACCAACTCCGGCCGGTTTTTCTCAATAGCTTTTTTAACCTCATCAGTTGCTGACAGTAGAGGTCAGAATCGATAGTTTTACCCGGTGGCAAAAGCTCATAGTGGTTATCTATCACACTAAAATTTCCAGACTTGAAACGCTTGAACCACATTTGTGCTACTTTTATTGATACCGCATTAGGTCCGTAAACCGCACAAATTTTATTCGCGGCGTTCGTCGCATTTTTACCTTTTTTGTAATAAAACTTTAAAATGTACCGAATTTCTTCGTCACATACGTTCATTTTGCTTGCTTGAAAAAGAATTGAAAAATGGCGGGAACTAGTTTTTTTTTTTATTTATTGCATTTTCAGAATATCACATTTAATGGTATGAAAACCAGCCAGTTACATTCAGTACAGCCAAAGTAAAAATTGATTACTAATAATACATTCAAAATACGAAAATACTTTTGCCCCGACCTAATATTTTGCAAGTGACGTAATGAGATATTGACCCTTGCAGTGCGGTGACACGTTTGTTATGATTTTTGGTGAAAAATTATTGAGTGAAAAATTGGTTGTCAATTAGGTACCTCATTTTGAGCTAAAATGTTGTAAACTTACTCTATACCAGATGTACTTATTATCCCTTTTGGATATACCCTTTCTCCCTTTCTGTAACACCTGTATACACCTAAAGAGTGATGTAAATGTATGTTTGTATATTACCATGCCTTTATTTCCCAAGGCTTTAAGTTGAGGAGTGTCTGCTGTTTTGTTTTTGTATACCTAGGTAGAGCTTTTACATTTTTACTAACTTATACCTAATTACGACGAAATGAGTCACTTATTCAATAGGGATGTCGACTAGATAAAAAAAGTTCCATAAATTAGATAATAAAATAATACTATAGACACGTATTTTATTTTTTTTCCGAAAAACCGATATTCTAATGGTTTAAACTTTTCTGATATTTCAGTTCTAGGTAATTCATAACGAACCTAATAATTAGATTTTTCATTTCAATAATTTAATAAAATACAAAATAGATCGCAAACTATACGCGGGATTTATGAATTATCAAAACGCAACGCCATTGGTCTGACCTAATATGACGTCAAATGCCGTGCTGCATGTTTACATCGTTCGATTCCAGTGGACATTCACACGACTCTGACGTAATTTTGACCTCAAAACACGTAATGAAAGGACGAGAAGATGGTGCCTTTTTCAGATTCTATATAGGTAATTCTTATCTTATGTGAAAACAAAAATGATTATTTTTCATCGTACGTAGGTATAACTCTTTTTTTAGGGTTCCGTACCTCAAAAGGAAAAAACGAAACCCTTATAGGATCACTCTGTTGTCCGTCCGTCCGTCCGTCTGTCAAAACGATTTTCTCAGGAACGCGTGGAGGTATCAAACTAAAATTGTTATTCAATATTCAGGTCTACTGTCCCTTGGAGCTGTAAAAAAATTCAAACTTCTAAGCCAAAGCAATCAAAAGATACAGCCGTTTATGCCGCAAATTTTCGAAACTCCCACGGGAATCAAAACCTACAGGGTACTTCTCGTAGACTTAGAATCTTAAAATTTGGTACGAAGTAACGAGTTATAGTACCTGACAGATAAAGGAAAAATTACGAAAACCGTAAATTTTTAGGTACATCATAATTATAATATTTTTAAACATTTTTTTTTCTTTTTGCAATAACAATACAATAACTATGACTCGAACATCGTGATGGGCGAACTTTTACTTATTTACCTACAGGT
Organism: Diachrysia chrysitis; assembly: GCA_932294365.1. NCBI lineage: Eukaryota > Metazoa > Arthropoda > Insecta > Lepidoptera > Noctuidae > Diachrysia > Diachrysia chrysitis. The sequence continues at coordinate 3,973,735 of OW028645.1, forward strand.
TTGTACGGAACCCTGCCTCGGTGCGCGAGTCCGACTCGCACTTGGCCGGTTTTTTTTTTATTACAATTTTATATTAATTTCTAGTGTCAAGACGGTGTAACGAAACAATTAAGCACGTAAAAAAAATCGTACGTATTCTTTTATAAAATACAAAAATGAGCTCGTAATAATCTCCTTTGCAGTGAAGTTGGCTTCGCTAGTGCCTGGAATAGATTACATCCCAGCTTTTTGCCAGCCTCGAAGCCTACCTACGTGCCTAACCTTGACCTATTTTTTATCTGGGCAGGTTTCGGGCGACATCGATTTTTTAAAACCTGTTGGTATTACAGTAAGCTACAGAAAAATGTTTTCAGTATTTTACCGCATAACCTAAAGTTTGTCGCAAAAGGGTGTGACTAGATTTTTATGGAATGGATTACGTAGGTTGTACTCATTATTTGAGTTCTTTTGTTAGCCTTTTCACTGGGGAATAATGTTCATAATGTGTGCCTGATAATAGCGACTAATTAGTGGTTATTACCAGCATGAAATGTTACCTATCGATTTTCTAGGATAGAAATTATTAACTGGTACTGGTAACTGCTGTGGTGTTTAGATTGATATCGAAAAAAAATATTTATTTATGTTGGACGTCTTTCAGGTTGTCACACGTTTACCTATTGCTTTAAATGTCACGCTAATGATACAAGGCTATTAATTTATTGTACTTAATTTAATAAAGTTTTTATTTTATTTTATTAATTTTTTTCACTTATTTTAATTTCCTATATCGTCTCTAAAAAGTGGATGCGAAAGTTTGGATTGACGGATGGATGTTTGTTTCTCAATCATGATAAAACGGCTGAACGGATTTGAATTAAATTTGGTACATAGATAGTTTATTACTTGGAATAGCGCATAGGCTACTTTTCTTATCTTGAAATCGATATTCTTCAAGGTGATTCACCATATAATAATATAAGTACTTATAGGTATTAGATTCCTAGAATTATGCCTTTGCCTTACATCCATGGTTTTATTATGCGCATTTCATGGAAATACAATTTAATGATAGATGCGTAATGCCAACTACTGAACCTGCTGCTTATATTTTATTTAGGTTTTCGATTGTTCTACCCCCTCTTAAGGATACTAATTGGGATGTTGCCTTTTTTTATTTTAGTTTCAGGAGTTAGAATAATAAAAAATATTGGACACGTATTTTTTTTCTTTTTTTAAGTAGTCACACCGATAAGTTGATGTTGTAAGTCGGTAGGTCCCTAAATAATAGATCCCGCCAAAAACATTTTCATGTAAAATGTTGCCAAGACGAGACCATGTGGCTCGCACTGTCAGAAAGATATCAGATCTCATGTAGACCCAAGCTTCTAACTCTACACGCCCTAACTCTACAAGCTCGAACCTAAAATGCTCGACACCTTGGTCAAAATATGTGGCTTGGCCGTTTCGTTACTACAAGAACTATTGTATAACAGAAAAGTAATGAACAATGAATGACTCAGTGACGAAATCGGGTTTTTTTAGATATCAATAAAATCTAAAGTATAAGAGCTATGCAATTGAAACTGTATATGTACCTATAATAAGTTCACTATTGACATCATATCCCGAGAATTTCATTTATCTGGTTCAAAAAAACGACGAAGCGCTTCCAGAAAAGGTAGATGTAGAAATAGTAGAAGGTAGCCCTTGCGCTTCGCTTGGCTCGTCTTGTCGGGGGCACTACCGTGCCTCCAGATAAAGATAGATTACGTTCTTGGGATGAAAGTATATTAATTATAGACAGATCCTTAAGTACCCATTGTACCACTTACTAGATGGTTTTAATCACCTGAGTTCCATATAAAGTATGATGAGTGTATTTAAGTTATTAATTAATACATTTGTTTTGTTCACAGCCTGCTTTAACTACGACAACGTGCCTAAAGGAAAAGGCGATAAAAACGACGTTATGGACAGCGGTAAGTACGCACACCTGTGTATGTAGGTATATAATATAGGTACACCTTCGGGAAACATCTGAAAATGCTTAGAAGAGCTTAATTAATGGCATACTAATGCTTCCACGGGTGGCGGAGTGTTAGGTATATAATAGGGGTCAACAACAGTCAACATGTCCGATGTGACTGTGACGCGATACAGGAATTAGGTATCTACTTAGTACCTGCCAACATTCGGAAGCCAGATCAAGAAAGAAGAAGTTAGTCATTTTTTGGTTACTTTGCAGTTATTTGCGACTTTAGTTTTTAATCAAATAACACAAAAACGGGACCGTATAAGAACAGTTAGGTATTTTGTAGATAAGCTACGTGTTTGTTCACCATACTAAAATAATAGGGGGGTAGGTAATGCGGGCCGTAGAAACAGTTATTGTTAGAAGTTCGCGTGGTTTTTAGTAACTAAAAATCTTTGTCATCATTGCCAGCTCTTCCTCTTTGTTTCACAGATGCGGGCATTTTTAAAGCTTTAGACGTTAGGTAATTAAATTATAATGGACAATCTAAACTCCGAGGATATTAGTAAATACCTACTTAACATAAATTTTATGTTTAGTTTAGACCTGCAAAAGCTTTTAGTTACTAACCAACATAAAATAACAATACTAAAGAAATAGCTAGTAAAAAACATTTTATTGTAAGTAGGTACTTGTCCGTTCCGTAGTCAACAAGAAATGTAAACATTCTTTGAGCAACAATCGCCTGACATAAACAAACAATAAGTAATGTTTATGTTTGTATTTCTTTACTCTACTTCCGTTTGAGTAATATACCTCACTCATATAGGTAGATTAATTATTACAAGTATTTATACATTAATATTATAAAAGAATGAAAAATTAAAATAATTTGCCATTTACCAATTTGTCGTTCGCCGTGCTTCTGTCTCTGCGAAACAACATCAAAATGAGTTCGTCTTGGATAGCAACACTCATTATTCATGAAATTACGTTTACCTACTTGTTACAAAAGTGTCCTAAGGATTAAAATGTTGGTTAACGGCTACTTGTGCTAAATAAATTCCTTTTTAATCACACCTCCAAAACCCGATAAAGTTATTTTTTACTTGAAATAAACTGTTTAAAAACTCTTACTCAATTACAGCACAATGAACGCGGCAGTAAATCGCAAAGGTCGAAAACTAATTAAACTTTTATACCTATTCTTACCTTCGCTTAACTTTACCTTTCTTCAGTACCTACTTATTTAACTGAAACAGAATTAATTAAAGTACGTTACAGCGATTATTAGCAGCTTGATGACCTGTTAAGGGTGCTATCACGCAAACGTAGGGTGTTTATTATTCAAATTTGTACCAATGACTTCTTAGTAAGTAAATTCAGATCTATTTGTGAAAAATTGTGTGAGTAATACCTACTATAACACCATGCCTACCTATGTCTTATTTATCATAACTTTGTTATATTGGTCCTGGTGGCTTAGTTTCATCTTCTCCAGGGCAGAGGGAAGTAATGAGGATTTCCACTTGGTTAAAAAAAAGAGTGGTTTAATAAACGGATTCGTTACAGGTTCGAATCCTAACTGGTACCAATGCTTTATCTATTTATCTAACTATATACTTATATATAGTAAATTATACCCAGACTCAAGTAAATAGTACCTACTTAGACTTAGTTATAAAAATAATAAATAGGTGTACAAAGTGTTTAAATAATGGGTGGCCGTCTAGAAAACCGTGTTGAAAAAGTATTACAATAAGGATAGTTTTCACTTTTCATGGCAATTCTGCTATTAAATATCAAGCTCTTTTTAAAAATATTTTAGGTCCATTAATCAAAATACTAAGAAGCAGGGTTGTTGCTTAAAAATATTATGCGTAATCATGAAAATGTTAATAAATCGTGGTAAATTGTTGATGCAAAAGACCTGAAGAACAAGAATCGGATTCCAATATTTGTTTCTATATTTTAATATGTTAAGTATGTAGGCGTTTAAAGGTTTTTTCCATACTGAAAGCTGTACTTTAAAAACTTACGCAACTGTGGCGCCAACTGATAAAAAGTTTCTAAAAATGTGTAACCTACTTGTAATTGTAGGAACAACCCTAAAGAATCACCTTGAACTCAACTAGGTTTAACAATAAATTTACATGGGGGTCATGTTTGACGTTTTTTCTTAATAGGCTATTTGACAGATTTATAATTTCTATCTTGAATTACTTGGTTACGGTTAAGAATTTCACCCATAAAATTTTTTCAAAAAGAAATTACGTATTTCGTAAGAAAATTGCAAATAAAAATTCAAAATTCAAATAAGCCGCCGAAACGCTTTATTCAAACAATATGGTGTCGTGCTTTGTGAGTGACGTCACAAGCGCGTAAACAAGCGTAAGCAATAAAGGTTTTCGGTTCCGCAGTGGTGTTTGTGTTTGGATATTTGTAATTTATTGTTGATTAATCCAATAAAATGACTTACAAGTGGTGTGCTGTACCCTGTTGTACAAATACATCTATAAAAACCCCCGAAAAAATTGCTTAATAAAATTGCTGTCCATTTCGAGAAAAACTCGCAAAACAAAAGTGGGAAACGAAAGATATCACAAATCGCTGCAAATATAATTAGAAACGCCAAAATATCTGTAAACACAATAGAAACTTCAACCACCGACAATATGTTTACGCGCGGATGACGTCATTATAACATTAGCCAATCCGGGTCGTTTCTCAATGTGTGGCGCGAGAAACAAATAGCCAAACATATTTTTGTGTTTTTGGATATATTAATTGTTTTAATTTTTAATAAAAATGATGTGATTCACATGAAAAACTCTCATTTTATGCATTTAAAGCAAATAATCACAAAAATATTCATAGTGTCAAATAGCCTATTTTAAGGTGTAGTGGAATTAATAGCTTTTTTTAATAAAAAATACCGAAGTAGACAATTGTTTAATGTTTTCAATCGGCACATCGTTGAAAGCGTTCGAAATAAAAGAACATAAGTATAAGTATCTAGGTAATACATTTTTAGCACACGGTTGGTGCTTATGTGTTGGGAGGATCGATCGCTTCGTTGTCAAGGTTAAGTTATCTGTTGTTAAGGGCACAACATCTTGGCGGTAAGAGATGCGCACTATTTGAGCTAACTACGCCGTAGCTATGCGAGCTTATACTAAGCTTATTTATCTGTAAAAGCCTGCTCTTTATACAGCGTCCTCAGCTGTAATTGGGTACTATTTGACAAGATTTTTACTTTATTTCATATTTATATACTTTCATATATAACTAGTTCATGTTACAAGCATTTCAATATTACTAATTAGACAGAGAGAGCTATACCCTCATGTGACGTCGCTATTGTTTTTCCTTAAAAAATAAGTAAACTATAGAGTGCACAACAAGTAAATATGAACCACTATGGTGTGAGCACCAGTATGAAAAAGTAAATTCGTTAAATTAGTGTCAAAACAGAGAGCTTTGTTTTATTAAAACTATGTCTAAACCTAATACCTACCCTAATAATATTAAACCATCGATATTTTCTCATAAACGTCTGTTGTCGCACGGAAAATCACAGTCACATCAGTAAACGAGAGTAGAGGCCTAGTAGGTTCATGCTCTGCTCAACGGGCTACTAGCGATGCGCGCACTCTATGCTTGTTTATGTATACTCTAAGGTATTCTCCATACTAATCTGTGTATCCTTCCTACCTAATTATCTGCTTCATTTGCTTATGTTAAGGAATTTTGTTTGTTCCTAGACCTACCTACATTTATGGTCGTGGTCCATTTACTGCAACCGGCGCTACGGTATGATTTCATCCTATTGTTTTGATCCATCCCAGTATTTGATGTCTTCTTTAATGCGACTAGGTACTTCCTTTATACTTAGTGCTCTATGTTATGTCGATTAGGTAGGACTTAACTAAGTACCTACTCAAAACAGCTGAACTGTGTCAATCTAAAAGTTCTAGACCACCAATTTAATAAAATACAACAAGCCTTTTTTTAGGTAGGTATATAGGCCCACACTGTCCTGACAGTTATAGCTAAAGTAGTAAGGAACTATTAACTACTCTGTGGTAGTACTATTAATTTCTTTGGTTATAGTGTGCCTTTTCGCCCTATGAATTGTACACTTAAGTTGTGTGATAATTTAGTTGCTAGGGTAAAACTAGGATAGTTGCTCCAGGGGCATACCTACATAGTTCCCTTGATTTTAATGACTCGAGTTTCGCAGATAAATCACATTTTATTATTTCATTTATTTATTGAAAGACCCTACAACTTTCACTAACTTGGCCGCGTTGCATGCAGGCAGTTGCCTAATCCATATAAAATACGGGGTATACCTAAGTGCATGTAAGTAACCTTTTAGTAAATATATTTATGTCCATAATAATTTAGATTTCGGTATTACTACAAAATTGTTTGAAGGTAAATAATATTAAATAAAAGTATATTATATTATATACCGTGGTGGCCACCCTAATTTCTTTCTAGTCTGTTTCGTCTCGGTCGCCCGGTCGACGGCAAGCCGGCCGGCATCGAAAGCGAAGCGAGCGCGCCGCGCGGCATTCGCCTGGTTCGTTCGGCTCGGTCGGCACTCACCAAATTGCCCTCGGTCAGTCTGCAGTCAGTACAAACAAACTTTACAAAGCTACTAGACGCAGCACCATTGATTCACTAATAACAATAATACAGTGCGTGTGTTGTGACTTGTGCCAGAGACTACTTGTGTGTAAAACTAAACTGTGACGAATTGTTTACTGCTAAACAAAATGTATTTAGGAAAACTCAAAACGTCGTCAAACAGTAAGCAACTTCAATAATTTTTTCCATATAATAATTTAATAAGTAATAATCAACATTGAAAAACTTGATGTTTCGTTGTTTCCCTCTTATTTTATTTACTGTAGTAATAGAAGATGCCGGTTATTATGATTAATTCGTTTATAAAATTCCTTGACATTGCTAAAACGTTATCTTATATTCATATTAGTAAAAGTTATTTTTATATACAGCTATTAACATTAACCAGCTGATGTTTTGTAGATAACGGTAACGATAAACTGTAAATACTCAAACACCAAAGCTAAAATTTTTAGGTTATGTAAATGACGCATGAAAATGGAAACAACAACAAGCATTTTAATTTATGTTAATAAAAACTATGAACATTATTTAGGTATTTATTAAAGTTCGATTTGACAGCTCTTGTCTTCCTACTTTCCGTACATATTAGTGGTTGTTAGGTTATTTTAATAATTAATCAATCCAACATTGAGCCGGCTCACCGGCTGTCCGCTGATATTGATCGACTCAAATTGGATAGTTGCTTTACAATCATCGTTCGTATAATAATGATCGAACATCAGGTAAGTTATCTTCGTTCTCGATATAATAATATGTTTACTATACAGATGTTTAGAGAAATGGTAAACTTGAGGTAAACCTTAAAATCCTGTAAGTAGTATGTCTTTTACATAAATATTTATTATGAAAACAACCTTGTTTTATGAAGTATTCTTTAAATCAAGATGACAAACTTGTGTCAACAATCCTAGTAACTAAATGTTACTAAATAACCAGTCTTATTTATTGAATAACAATCACGGGTGGCAATCTTGCCAATAATAGTATTAGTTTAAATTAATCTGCATTAACCACCCCAAAGCCTGGCAAGAAACTCCTAAATTATATTTATCAATAAATTATATTTATATTCATACATTATAAAATTCTGCAAATGTTATTGCATTATGTCAGTCTTTCTGTCTGTAATGCTTGCCCGGATAAACCACTTCATCAATTTTGATTACAATTGGTATGAAATAAGCTTGGATCCCAAAAAACGACATAGGCTACTTTTACCACAATAACAGACACCCACACATGCGGAGCCATGGGCAACAGCTAGTGAATTATAAGATTCTGCAAATGTTAATGCATTATTCATTCTACCTGGCTGTCTAATTACGTCTAGTATTTTTTTTTTATTAGTGTTATTTCCGCCTATGTAGGTGTGTACAGAAAGAGTATTTAAATCATCTACTTCTATTAGACCCAGAAAACAGATCTATGTTGTTTTATGTCTGTGTATAGAATGTAAGGCCAATGATACCAGTTATCATTTCACTACTATTATTGTTATTATTTCATTGTAGATTAGGTGTTACTGAGACTTCGTCCCGTGGAATTTTACAAAAAATAATAATTTTATAATTATTCTAAAATAGAAGCTATAGCCTAAGATAGCCTAAGTTACTCCTTATTACATCAGCTATCTGCCAGTGAATGTCCCGTCAAAATCGATCCAGCCGTTTTAGAGATAAGGCGGAACAAACAGACACAGACAAAGATTGTAAAAAAATATTTTAGTATATGTACCGTATATACATTAATATGCATGAAGTAAAAAGCGGTTATTTAACTTTGTTTAGATGTATATTTTAATATCGACCTTTATGGAGGAAAGGCATAGACAAATATAAAACGGTGAAAAAATATAAACAATTTAAAACGGAGTGCAACCCATTCTGTTAGCACAGGGTATTGTAATTTTGTTAACTTCCAGCTACAAAATGTAAAGGTATTGCTTATCTTTCGTTAAAATTTTAATGCTATATTGTATTATACTGTAATATCCATGAACTAAATTGTAATTGTTAACAGCTCCCCATCAAGTTCTGAAGGCTTCTTGAACCATTCAATATCATGTTTATGGCAATACTAATGGACACTGCATTAATATTACTAGACCACCATTGCAGATCTAGTTTTATATCTGAATAAAAGTATACTGTTACCTAATAATTACTGATGTTTTTAATAAAGTATTGATACTTATCTGAATTATGAACCTGAATTTGTTTATGGTACAAAATTTTGATTGTGTTACTTTACATTGCTAAATAAATACCTCTTTATATACTGACTCAAGTACGGACTTGTCTTCTCAACAGAACGTGAAACTTCTATAAAGAGTATTACTTTATATTATTATATATTATATAGGATTTTTCTGTCATGAAAAAGGGTTGAACATGACCTATTTGCAACCAATATACATATCTCTAAAGTTTTGTATGGGAGCATTTTGTACAATGTATGTTGTTGGTATTTTTATGAAATAAGCTATTATATTTAAAATCTATTAGTCCAGTATACTGTTAATTCTATTTTGAAGTTAGGGTAAGCTGTTAGATTTAAAAAGTGAAGTTTGACTTCTACTATGTGTCCCAGAAAAGCGTCCTAAGCTTTAATCGTGGCTAACGGCTACTTGTGCTAAAGAAATGCCTTTTTTTGCCTAAAATAAAATGTTTAATAACTTTTACCTAATTGCAGCACAATATACGCGGCAGTAAATAATAGCATAGGTCGAAAACTAATCAAACTTTTATAGGCTATATTGTTACCTTCTAAAAATGATTTTAAAAAAGTTGATTTACTTTTCTTCAGTATAGGTACTATTTAACTGAAACAGAATTAATTAAAGTACGTTATTAGCATGTGATTGCTGTGTGATTGTTAGCAGCTTGATGACGTGTTAAGGGTGCTATGACGCAAACGTAGGGTGTTTATTATTCAAATTTGGGCCAATGACCTCTTATTCAGGGCACGGAAACCGGTAGAAATTCTTAACCGGTTTCGGTCATTAACCCCAAACCGAAATTGATTTAGGTTAAAGGTTGCACTTTACCGGTTTATGCGGAATACCGGTTTTTCATGAATTTTGGTTTTGGTGGTGAAAATTAACCGGTTAAAACCAAGTTCGACAGGTTCCCCGGCCCCCGGCCACACTTGCTCGCAAGGCCTGGACGTTGCGATCTCATTTAGTTATAAAAAATTTAATCGAACTCAATTTTTCATAATAGTTTCTGTGGTAATTTTACTGTAACTAGTAGGAAGCGTCAAAAAATTAGGCGAAAAAAAAAACGAATTAAGGAATCAACCCTTAAATAACCGGTAACCTTTATCATTGGGGTTACATAAAAACAGTTCACTTGTTTATGGGTAAATGAAGGAAAGCTGTATTTACCGGTATTTAATCGAAATTATGATGACGATGATCAAGTATTAATTTTCCATACCATATTCAGAAAGATGCTTTGCGCTTGCGTGCGTGTTTATTGGTACTTATTCTGTTTTACAGATTAACAATTCTTAAATGCTTCATATACCTATATTATTATTAAAGTAAAACTTATTTACGCACGCTTGACTTGGGAAGTAAGCTAGTGAATTCGCGACGAGAAAAGTGTGATCGTTATATAAGTTAGTGAAGATGGAAAGAGAGAGAGTTGCGTTGCGACCACACATTTTCTTTTTCTCTTCCTTTATAACCTTATTACGTTTCGTATACCTATGAAGAAGTTTTACTATAGTCGTATGGTCTAAAGCATACTCGTTTTTTTACGTTGTTACATAGGTAGGTAATTTATTGTAGGTGGTAAAAGGTAATATGAGAAAATGGGCTAACTAAATTATACCTAAACTCTATTAAATACCTACTTACACTTAGTTGTTAAAAGTGTGAATTTTTGTTGTTTGCTAAAAAAGAAATGTGAGCAAGTGTAATGGAGACCAAGAATCGGATTCTAAGATGTTTATCTTTATTTTAATATGTTACGTTAAAAGATTTTTTCCATGCTGAAAGCTGTACTTTAGAACCTTACGCTAAAGTGGCGCCAACCGTTGCCCCAGTAACCTACTTGTAATTGTAGAAACAACCCTAAGGAATCACCTTGAACTCGACTAGGTATAATATCAATAAATTTACTTAGAAGTCGTGTTCGACGTTTTTCCTTAATTTTATGGTGTACTGGACTTAATAGCTTTTTTGAATAAAGAATATCAAGGTAGACAACCGTTTAATGTTTTCGTACGGCACAAAATTTCGTTAAAAGCGTTCGAAATAAAAGGATATAAGCAATAGGTACCTAGGTAATACATTTTTAGCACACGGGAGTGGCACAGTTTTGGGAGTGGGGTGGATTGAATCGATCGTTTCGTTGTCAAGGTTAAGTAATCTGTAGTCAAGGGCAGAACATCTCAGAGATAAATGCGCGCTATTTGAGCTAAAATAACACCGCAGCTATGCGAGCTTACGCTAAGTTTATTTATCTATTTATGCCTGCTCTTTATGAATGAAGGTTAAAACCTGTAATTAGGTATTTGCAAAGATAGATAATTATATATTTATATACATATTTTTATTTTATGTTTAAAACTATATCGAGTTATAAAAACAGCCCAATACTTTCATATTGAGCTAGTATGTGGAAATGTGGAACTTATATTGCAGCGTAGTGATTGCTATGTGCTATGCAGTGGTTTTTATATCGAAAAAATCCCATTGCATAATGCAAGGATTTAATAGTAAGAGTAATAAAATACCTTTCTGAACATATGGCCTCAACTCCGCCCGCAACTACGTACGTAGTTTACATAATGCAGGGTAATTCGTTCACTTTGTGTCGTGTAATTAGGTATGACTGTATGATTGTTAAGTAAAGCACTTTTATCACACGCAAATATGCCGTCGTGTATAATACTATTTTCTTATGTAGGTTTCTTGCGTGTATTGCGGGCAACATTCATTGTGTAAAGCTGAATTAAACGAAGTGGATTTTGACGTGACAACGTCTTATAAATTGGTTTGCCGGGTGACACTTCAAGAAACTGCGTTACGCTCCGCTCACGTTATGCGCTCACAAATTAAAATTATTTTACCACTCAAAGTCGTTGTCACGTAAAACTTTCGCCCGTATACCGACTTTACAGGCAACCAATTTTTTGCCTAAATAATTTACTACATATTTTCAAATCAAAAATATATCTTCTAATATTAATAAATTACAATTAGTCTTTCTTGGTACAATTTCACTGAAATAATCACAAGAATGCAATGAAATGAAGCTTGACAGCGATATTGGCGGCAAAGTATTTCCGCCCTCTGGTGACCTAAATGGAAGGTATTCTCATTATCCTTACTGATTTGGCGTGATATTCTCGTATACTTACAGAATCATTAGGACTGCTTCTTCATCACACTGCTGTGTTTTCTCCAACATATAATACCTGTTTTGTTTTAGTGCAAAACAGTCATATTTTACATTAGACTATTAGGCACAAATACCCTTAAAGTAGGTAGGTAAGTAACGTTTTAACTAATATTTATGTCGTTATTGCTACAAAATTTTGTTGAGGTAAATAATAAAAGTATATTGTATACATACTCCTTGGTCGCCACCCTAATTTCTTTCTAGAAGTTATGTTTCGTCTCGGTCGCCCAGTCGAGCGCCAGCCGGCCGGTACGAGCGCGCTAGTGCGCGGCATTCGCCTGGTTTATTCGGCTCGGTCGGCAATTCGGCACTCAGCAAGTTGCCTTCGCGCCAGTCGGTAGAAACAGTCGAAAGCTTCAAGACGCAACGCCATTGCTTCAATAAAAAAAAAAACAGTGAATGAAAGAAGCTGATCGCGTGTGATTGTGACTCGTATCAGACTACATTTGTGTAAAACTGTAAACAACTGCGACGAATTGTGTACTGCTAAACGAAATGTATTTTGGGAAACTCAAAACTTCATCAAACAGTAAGAAAATGATACATTTTTTATTTAATAATAGTAATAGAATTTAATAATAATCTGGAGTGAAAACATGTTGTTTCCCTCTAAAACTTTACCTGTTGTCCATATTAGTAACAGTTATTTTTGTATATAACAATTTAAATAGACCGGCTGATGTTTTGTAGATAACAGTAACGATTAACTTTACTGTAAATACCTAGTTCCTCAAACATCAAAGCAACCATTTTTAGGTTATGTAAATGACGCTTGAAAAATATGGAAACAACAACAAGCATTTTAATAATATTTATAAAAGTTCGACTTTGGCGGCTGTTGTCTTCCTACTTTCCGTAAATAATTGTGTTATTTTAATTATTAATCAACCAAACTGTGCCGGCTCACCGGCTGTTCGCTGTTATCGATTGACTCAAAGAAATACATTCGACAGTTGCCGGTAGTGGGCTGGTGGCCCTTCTTTGGCAACCTGTATGACACGCAATAAATGTATGTTTTATGCGGGAATAAGCAAGCTATGCTTATGTATCACGGTAAAGCAAGGCCCATGATATTTTTTTGTAGTCTATCACAATATACCACCTACATGTGTTATATTGTTTGTTAATGATACCCACTGACTATTACATAGAAGGGTCTAGCTAGACACGATTACCGTAGGTATAATAACACCAGATGTTTACTGATAAATCTCTCAATAAAACGAACCGAATTTTACCGGATGTTAATGTAGGTCAAGGAACAGTATTGGGGGTTTTATCGCGTGATGGTGATTGCGTGTCAATTTCCCTGGTTTTGGGAATTGGATCATTATTTTTCACCAAACGGATTTTAACGTTGTTGAAGAGGTTTCGTTGATATTCTATTAATACTACTACTTTCAATGATGCAGAAGTGTATATCAACAAGCGATTTATTACATTTTATGTGTGACATTAAAATTTATCTGCGAACTTGGAAACTATACAGATTTGTCCTATACTTCAACTTACTCGATTATTTACACTGAAAATATAAAAATACTCAAGTGTAAAAAAAATTAAACCGACTTCAAAAACATTAATCAAAATCTCCCTACCTAAAAACTCGAAAAATTAAAAAACGACATTCGATTATACATTCATCTTATTTTCTCAATTTTAAGTTATATCTGATCTGTTTTAACTCGGCCTACTTATTCTAAACAAAATACGTAAGTCTTAAAAAAAATATTTTTTACCTTTTCATGTAGTGTGCTAATCGAGGCACCTGTAACCTTACAGTTTTATCTACGTATTTACGCAACTGCGTAGGTCAGTGTAGGTACTGCGTACTTGCGTACTGCGTAAGTGCGTAGTGCGTACCACCCGCCTCCGCTGCGAGTCTCTGAAGGTCAAACAAACGAAACAACCCTCTGTTGTTGTCTCTTACATTTCATCCTGATTATAGATTTTTCGCAGCTCTCTAGGAACTCGATTAAACTAAGTAGGGACCTACATTCGTATAGAGATTCCTACGTCGTAACTACAGATATAAACTACATATATATCAAAATAATTTTCATGTTATAGGCTTCTTCGTGTCTGCGTAACTTAATAAAATTGCCACATTAAATAGGCACATAATTTAGGTAGGTCATGTTATGGTGTAAAGTGGACAGTGGGATGGGCGGAATATTAGTGACCTACCTTTCAGGTTAACTGTATTGGGTGCGGCGCACTTGCGTATTGTCACTCTTTAGCGGATTGGGGCATATAATTCTAACTTGTAAGTGCCTAGTTTAATTTTGTAGTGTCACGCTTTAGCCGTCAGGTCGTAGCCGAATTAGGCCAGCACACCTATCTTGTTTTTTTGTTACGTAGTGAAAATCTCATGACTTTAACCCACGCCGAGGGCACGACGACGTGGGGATATGTCGGACTTGCACCGACTAAAAACACCCCGGCCCTGTCCTTGGCCTTGCCGGAGTACGCACTGCACCCTTCAGCTTTTTGTGTTTGACTATTTATACCAATATGGAGAACTTTTATAAATGTAACACCTGTACCTGTACCTATCTTTGCAAATAATAAATGACTTTGACCAATAATAAAAACTTATCTTATATCTTTTAAAACTTGCAGTAGCATGGCACAGACCGATGTCGGCCACGTCGCGGCAGGAGGAAGAGCTGATGCAGAAGTCTTCTCGCGCTCTTACCTCCACCACCGACCCGCTGGAGAGGCTGCGCCTGCTGTGTCTCACGCGCGGAGCTTCTGGCATCCTCGGCCTTGGAAGGTACGTGACATAAAAATCACTATTTACTCTATACTAATATTTATGTAAATAATACGGATGCGTTAATTAATTATAGGTACCTTTATCTGAAAAAGCAAGCTGACTGGCAGGACTTTTTTGTAGGTGTTTACAAAAAGTCCACGAGGATAGGATAATATTTATTAAGTACGCGATATCGCATGCGAAGCGATTACTTATTTGTAATTAATTATACAAATTGTATAATGGAAAAATATCTCAGCATTTCCGTAAGTTAGTTGGTAAAGCGACTGGTGCGTTAAACCAGTCGTCGCGGGTTCGAATCCTGCCTTAGGTTTATTTTTTTTCTATTTTTCCTATTTAACTTTTTCCTATGGTCACATTGTACCTACCTATAATGTTGTAATTTGGAAGGAATTTCGGACGGATACGATATTAATTACATTAGTTAGTTACTTGGGAGCAGTTTATGGACAACATAATTGCCATTCACACTTTTAAAGTTAAATAAATTTCTTAGGGTTAAAAAGTTAAAGCGGGCAAACGCAGCGCTGCGCCGCCGCACCGGAGCTTTCTCAACGCAACAAGCTGATATAAGCCGCGCAAATTGCTAATGCGCTGGAACCATGTCTAATTAACATCCACGTGACGTCATCCGCTACTAAAATCCGTACTCGCCCAGTGATACTAACGGTACTCGTGTTCGGTTACGTCACGATAACGTCAACAAATTGGCGGCCACGCGCATTACCGATTTGCGGGGCTTATACAGTAATATTAATTCTTCTATACTGATTGATTAATACGATACTACTAAAAAAATAGGCATATAATATTGTGCGAGGCCGGGGCGGGTCGCTAGTTAACATTATTCCTTGTTAGGGCAATGTAACAGAGGATAACAACAACATGCGTTATAAATGAGCGTATATTCTAACGGGGTTAAAACTTATATTTATGTATTATTCCAGAATCTTCCGTAGAATGGACGATGACGGCAGCAAGCAGCTGAATCAAGAGGAGTTCGTCCATGGTATTAAGGAGACTGGAATAGATCTCAGCCATGAGGTAACTTTATTTCTTACCAATACAAAATAAATATCCAGCTACCGTAAATACTCGCTCACATTACTTTATCAGGATTACAAGATTAGCGTAAATGGTAGATGACTAATTTATTATATGTCCGTCATATAGACCTATAAAAAAATAGTTATTAAAAATTACACGTAGGTATGTTTATATATTTCACGTACC
This sequence comes from Diachrysia chrysitis, assembly GCA_932294365.1. Taxonomy (NCBI): domain Eukaryota; kingdom Metazoa; phylum Arthropoda; class Insecta; order Lepidoptera; family Noctuidae; genus Diachrysia; species Diachrysia chrysitis. The sequence continues at coordinate 3,989,771 of OW028645.1, forward strand.
GAAAACTCACGACGATACATTGATTTGAAATGTTGCATGATGTCACAATTTCGTGCAGTTTTTACTGAACATGTTTCTTTTTTTTTTTTTTTTTTAAACGGTTCGCGCACTAAGGAATTTAATCCTTGTGTCGCGAGGGGTTTTACAAACATTCAAATCACATACACAAAGAACACCCAGACTTAGGACAAGCATTTGTGGATCACATAAATGCTTGTCCCATGCGGGGATCGAACCCGCAGCACGTCGCGCACAGTGGTAATTGGCGTGGTGACCTATACCACTCGGCTATTCGTGCAGTCAACTGACTGAAGTTTGATTCGCTTTATCTATCTTATTATAAAATACTAGTCTAATATTGTTTTATTGTCTAATTGACGTACTAATTACCTACATGTATACTTTTTTTAACCAGTCATTCTACCCCATTATGGAAAATAAATAACGAACTACCTGTGAACCTAAATAACCTTAAAAATGCATTATACATTACGACAAGTAATGTTTCTACAGGTAATACAACAGTCAGTTTGCAATTTACTTCGTCCCAACATAGCTATCAGACTTTTTAATTAATGAATTTATTTATGATATAAGTACTCAGCTAAAGTGAAATGTTAATGTTTTCAGGAAGTAATGGAACTGTTCGAAAGATTTGACACTGACAGGAGTGGGTCCATCAGCCTCGATGAGTTCCTCGCTCATATTCGTGTGGGTATACATTAGTTAATAAATATTGAATAATACGTTCACTAACCATTTGGCATTCCAAGTTAAAATTCGCTACCTGTTACTAGCATAATTGGCAAAATCTTCGCTTCATCATCACCTTCCTTAATTATTATGTATATAAGTATGTTAATTTAATGTATTCATTATGTAATGTATAGGTATAGTATATATATGTATTTACCTTATTTATTTTATGTTTATGAAATTGTAGCTACCTATCTCCACTTGGAAATAACCTAATGCACTTACTTCTTGTTATCTTTGCATCCAGTGCCGGTTAAGGCTACTGACCCCCTAATTTATTTGCAGTACCAATTTGAACAAACAGAATTCTTTTCTTCTTCAACGGTAAGCATCCCACCAATCATAGGCATAAATGCGTAGTATGGTCAGGACCGATCCTAACCTCGGCGCCTCGCAAATTTGGCGCCCCGGGCCGTCGCCCCCTTTTGTCCCCCTAACGCCGGCACTAAATGGTTATGACAAATATATGAGGTGACTTTGGTTTCCATAGCCTCCCATGTCGGACTCCCGGCGCGCTATCGTTGAACAGGCGTTCAGGAAGCTCGACAAGACGGGTGACGGCATCATCACTGTCGAAGATATCAGGGGAATGTACTCTCTTACTGCACATCCAAGGTAAGAAACAAGATAATATATATAAATATACCTGTCTGTAAAGTCAGCAAAGAATTCTTTCCTACAAATGGCAAAGTGGGGTATGGGCCAACTGCCAGCAACAGCGCAACATGGTACGGTTTTGTATCTCCATATATCGCCGCTTCGAGAGCACCTTGGAGAGCCATGCAAGAGGATTTATGTCTGAAAGGAGAAGAAGAAGAAGATAAATACGTTGGGAAAAAATTGTTTGATCATCTCGCGAATCGGTATTGATTTAATTAGAAAAGAAGTCGTTTAAAAAAATAACCTTTAATTTCGAGTATTATTGTCAGATGAGCTTGGAAAGATCTATGAAACGAGAGGTGATAAAACATTTATTCAATACAATATGTCTGCAGGTACATGAGCGGCGAAGAAACTGGTGATCTCATTTTGAACAAGTTCCTGGCCAACTTCGAGTCCGAAGGCTCTGTCGATGGCAAAGTAAGTAGAGAACAACATGCTAGCACCGAGAAAGATTGTCTCCTAAATGTAGATTTGTACCCTGTATAGGGAAATCACACTTGCCTGATAACGAGAATAATTCTGATAGACATTATTAAGTTAAAAAATCCAACATTAGATAAGATTCATGATTTGGCTTCTTCTCACGAGTCCTGGATTATGGTATGGGATGGGATACACTAATTGTATTATTATAATGAATTGGGATTCCCGACGCTGCAGATAATAATTTAATAAAACAGGACAGGGTGATGGGGATTCATATTTATAAAGTCAGATATGTTTAGGTAACATGTAATAATTAGAAAAACGCTTACAATATGGTTTGTATCTTTTGAGGAGAGAATATAATAATTAATACAAACATCCATTTATACAACAAAACCTGATACTGAATCCCTTATGTTTTTTACAGGTAACTCTGGAAGAGTTCATGAACTACTACAGTGGCATCAGCGTGTCGATCGACAACGACTGCTACTTCGATCTGATGATGCGACAAAGTTACAAGCTTTAAATGTTTCCTTATTAAATCCGCCTTCATGAAAGTACGAACAATGCTTCAGATCAAAGCCACATTTGACGCTAATACATCCGTAAACTATAATATATTTTGCAGATTTTTTGCACCAAGTTTCGATATTTCGACTTAAAAAATTATATGTTACCAGTATTGACTAAGTTTTGGATGTGTCTAGTAAATTTATATATAAATTTCCTCAAATTAAAGAGGGTAGCTCTTGTGCCTAGTAAATTTGTCATTTTAATTATATTATGCATGTTAGCTTGTCCGTCCATATCAAATGTGTGACTAGCACAATAAAAGCAATTTTTTTTGTGAACTTTTCACTCAGACTTTTCTTGTTATTCATATTCTTGGTATTTTTAATAATATTATTTTCATATAAATTGGTTTTATTTTTACATGGGGTTTCGTACTTTCAATGGTTCTTGCGTTGCTTTTAACTTAGCACCAATTCTGGGACGGACATTTTTAAAAGATGCCGTTTTCTTGTGCACATGTATTCCTAACGTTAATTTATAATAGTAGATATTATATTTTTGTTTCGGAAATTATTATCGTGTGGTATGATATTTATGTTGATTCCATTAAATTATAATTCTAATTTATGGGATGTTTTATTTATGAATATATATTGTAATGTTCCTGAAAGACCTAGTTAGGAGTATGTAAGCTTTATATTATTTATACTCGTCCCTTCGCCTTTACTTTCATTATATTATTAAGGTATCCATATATTTCCCTACTGAAGGTTGGCATTTGACGCATCTAACTAGTTAAGTACTAAACCAAATTTGTAAATTATAGAAGAGAAAACCAGTTATTGGGCCTATTACAATATGCTTAATTTTTTCCTAATTGTTGCCGAAGTGTGCCTATGCATGCACGGAAAATAGTATTTGCGTATAGCTGTACCCTTAACCCCGATTCTGTTTAAAACTTACTAAACTAATTTTAGGCCATCTTTATCTTTTTCACTATTAAATAATTAGAAAAGGACAAGAATAGTGTTTGAAATTTCTAAGTTAGTTGTTATCTATGGCTCTCCTTTTCTGACGCTGTATGTTAGTAAAGATAGCAACGGTTTAATTTCGAAATAGTTTACATACAAAGGAATCAGCGCTAACATACAAGTTTAAGTTAATAAAAAAATTTGGTAAAAGCTATTTCTGTCAAATTCATGTCGTCTATGCGTTGATATAAATATACATGAAACCTCAACCATTGATATAACATGTTAAATGACAGCTACAAAAAAACGTAATTTCTGTTTTGATAACAATAGATTTTGATAGCTGCATCATAACCTACCTGGATATTTATGAATGATAACACAAAGCTTATTATTTTGTTTAAGATGGACAAAATGTGATACCGTTTTTGTTAAGTGGCCAAAAGAACAAGGTAAAAATTCCACTTTCAGGCTTAGAGTGAATTTAGTTCATAATAACAATCACAAACAAAACAACTCACAACTATATAATAATATTACGTAGGTATTTATTTTCTGTTTAGCTTAATATTAACAAAACCACTGACATTTCAGATAAACAACCATGTGTCGCACATTCGACGCTCTGGTACAAACATCTATATGCGGAGCACAAATGATAGTAAGGATCTTCATGATAATCCTCATGATGGTAGAAAACCTCCTCAAATTGTTCCTACAGTCGTTCTACAACCTCTGTTCGATCCTTCTTCAGATGATATCACTTCTACCAGTCTGTCTTGTCTTCTTAATTACTTCGAAGTTAAAGTGTCTCCTTTGTGGTGGCGGTGGCGGTGGATGCCCAGCTCCAAGAAGTGGAAGCTGTGATTGTATCATGACCTTTATAGTTCTAGCAATACTTTACTTCATAATGAAGTCGAATGGGATGCTCGATAAACTCTTTGCCAATATGGGATATTCAAAAACGCCATCGACCAAAAAGAGAATATAAGGCAATCACGATTTGAAAGTAAAATAATATTTAAAAACGGTTTTAAAACTAAAATTAAATGACAAAGTGAAGATGTGAGAGATGTAATGTAGGTGTTGTTATGTCCGATCTTTAAGCTCGCATTAAATAAAAAATGCTAAGTCGCTGTGGCCGAATACGGTCTGGATATATTATTACCATGTCTGATCTTTGGATCTTCGGTAGATAATCTAATACCTATTTACCGTATTTAAACAATCCGGATTTAGTCTTGCTCAAAACGCGGCGAGTATAATATAAAAAAAAACGACGATTATTATAAAACAAGAGTTTTCAGTAATAACGTAAAGTCTAAAAGTAAAACCCAAAAACAAGGATGAAATAAGTAAATGTGCACATAATTTACCTATACAATAGGTACCCATCTAGTACCTAGGTACGTGTTATTATTTTAGATAAAATGTACATATAATTTGTTAAGTATTATTTAGTTGACTATAATTTTAATAAAGTATTTTAATTTTTAATAGTGTATTTATTAAAACACATCTAAAATGCATCCGTTGGAACAACTTTGATTACTTATATAATAATTAAAGGAGAAAAAATAAATATTGAATATAGTACCTAACGGTTTACAAATTAAACTGTATTTGCCGATAGACCTATTCCCACCCAGAATCTTAACAAGCGTTTCTATAACTTGTAATGTATATGTCGCATCCATCTGGTTTCAAAATACTTGAATTAGAATTAAGAAAGTCAGCCCATGGTCAGGCCCCCCTTTGGCCAAGACTCTGCCAAGTGATTCAAATTTAGTTCAGTTTTTTTTTCAATTGTGGCTCTAGTAGTCACTAAAACAAATATGGCGTCAACACTCAACAGCGCAACCCCCGTGGTATGTGGTCTGTGGCACAAACCGTCAGTGTAATTTATCGTTCGCGGTTAGTTCGTGGGGCTCATTTTTTTGGAGTCTGGAGTCTGAAGTAACTTAGCACAAATGAATTAACGCTTCTCCTCCGAACCTAACCGACCCATGTCGATGTGCCGTTTGGCAACAAAATGGCATGGCAAACATCACAAATGGCAAAATGCATTAATCCAATTTAACGAAATAACTAGGTATACCATGTTCAGAATTGCGCTCAAGGCCTTGGCAAGTAGTCTTTCAGCCATTTAGAGCTAATTTTTTCAACGCTAAATAAGTTAATTTTTTAAAATGAACGAGTCTGGTTACTATATCAGCCACTTAAAGTATTATCTAACTCCTAACCGCCCCGATTTCATGTTAGGATCATCAGATCCTAACATGGTGACAAAAGGACCACCTAAGTAGAATAAGCTTTCGAATACCAATCCACAATGGACGGTTATTTCGACAAACAGAAAAATATTATAGGAATCGGACATTACTCCGAAGATTACGGTCGGACTAACTAGCAAAAAACAAATACATGTCTACTTGAGATACTTTTTTTTTTGCTGCTAAACATAAATGTGTTTCTCGTCGACAAAGTATCAATGCGTTTTTCACAGCACTATATCTTCCTACAAGGTGTAAAAATTTTAGCAGTGTGATTAACAGGAAAAAAATCCGGATAGTCTCACTGGTGTGTCTATTTAGTGTGACTACGAGGAAGTTATCAATCTTTCCAATGTTTAAATAAGTACAAAGGAGGTCTAAACATATCTGCAGTCTAAATATTGGCTCAAATTCAGTAAATACTCTAAAGAAGATAATTTTAAAAATAAATTTCTGACATCACTAGCATGACAAATACTTTGAGGATATTTTTTGCTATCCCGACGTGATTTTGATAAACATTTATTTTTTATGTAATTTTTTTTATATTTTTTTACATTTATTTACATTTATTTACGGATTATGTTCATGTCGAACCGATGAAACTAACCGGAAAAACTGTATTTCGTGGCAAACTAACTATCAGGTAATAAAAATAATTAAGTTAGTAGTCTAGAAGATATATTGAACTCTTGGCATTTGGTATTCCAGTACTGTATTGATTTAAATGGGTGAACACACGCTGCTTATTGTGACTGAACAAAAAGGTTCTTGGAATATATATGTTAATGTTAGAACTGAACAATATTTTAATTAAAACCATTGTTCTTTTCAGATACACGCCTAACCATGTGTCGAACAGCGCACGCGTTGTTACAAACCGCAATATGTGGCATACAAATGTTAGTGAGGGTCTTTATGACCGTCATCCTCATGATAGAGAACGTCATTAGAATGGTCCTGCAAACATTTTACAACTTCATATCGTTTTTGTTGCAAATGATATCGCTGATACCTATTTGCATAGTGTTCCTTCTGACGGCAAGGCTCAAGTGCTTCATGTGTGGCGGCGGCGGGCCCTGTCCCGTCAACAGAGGTGGCACCTGCGACTGCCTCATGTCCTTCATCGCTATCGTCATTATCTTCTTCATATTCAGAGCGACTGGGGTTCTCGACAAAATATTCTACAGCTTGGGATATGCTAAAGCCAAACCTTTGGCCCACACGAGGTTCGTGCCCACTCCTGGCGACATTACTGAATGCTCTAGAAATGATAGCGAGACCACTACCACCACCTACGAAACTACTCAGGAGATGGAAGAATCGTACACTACCAGCACTGGGGGCACTGAGCCTACGCCATATAGACGAGGAGAAAACATTTATGATAATAATTATGAACTGTACCCAAAGTCAAAAACCACGCCTCCTGCATACTTACGAAATAACAATTGGACAACTATACTTTATTATTTAGTATGAAATTAAATGTGTCCAAACGTTTATCTTGCATTATTTCTCTTTTTACCTCAGGATTCTCAAGTAGTTTTGCAAAATTTTTGTAATTATTTCAAATGAAAGAGAAAAAGTTTCCGACTTCCGAGCAAGTTCAATCTGAGACATTCAAAGACTTACCTGCTGTATATTTCAGTATTTAAAGCTGGGCCACAACAACCACAGCTTCGAGCGGTGATGGCGCCGGCGCGGCAGGTCCTGTTCGCACGGCCTCGGCGCAGAGCGGGCGCACTACGGCGGCGGTGGCGCGGCACGACGGACTAGGCGAATTATATACTTAACACTTATCTATTATACTTTTGACAAACACCCATGTACTTGTAGAATGTATCGAATGTTTTCGGTATTTTTGTATAAGTAAAATGCGAAATTCTTTTTATATACCCCTGTTTTTGACTGCGTGGACCCCTTTCCTTACATAATATATCTTGCTAGGAGTAGGTCATTGATTTTGCTTAAATGATAATAAAATTCTTCCTTGGCAAACGATAGCTGCTTCTATAATATATTTCTAAATAGCTACTAGTCCACTTCGGCCGCTGCCGCCATCGCCACCAGCAACGTCCGTGGCAAAGGCACCTCACCACCGCGTGCCGCCCGCCGCTTAGCCAAAAGTCGTAGCTTTTGTTTGTAGTAGTTACGGTAAATTGATATATATTCAGATTTATGTAACATATTCTATTGAATGTATTAAGTATATCAGAAATATTTTGAACAATACCTAAAACCAGACCCGTCGTCATCCACACTCCTTGTGCTTTCACACTACCTACTGCTGGGAATAGGCCTCACTTTTTACGTATCATTCTCGTCGATCCTGTGCCGGGCACATCTAGGTGTGACTCGAAACATTCGTTATATCGTCGCCCCATATTATTCCCGGACGGCCGGCCAAACCAAACCACTGCAGGACCGCAATATTGCAATAATTAATAACCTTACATAAAGTACTTAAAGAAGTGTATAGTTGTGTTGTTTTAATGTTCCTGGCAACGAAATGGGAAAACTAGGGCATTGTCGTCGGTGCGATGAGACTGACTAATCCTGTATTATACTTTCTCTCCCTCGGCCTCTGAACTTGAGAAATGATGGCCTACAGAAATTGTATTAGTATATGTAAGTATTCGTTTTATGAACAATCTCATTTATAATTATGCTGCAAGACCTTAGCAATGCGAGCCTTGAGGTTGGACTAAAGATGAATAGGTTAGGTCAAAGACTAAAGTTTGGACCAAAGGCACCACTACGAACATACACGTGGGCGGGGAGAATATAAAACACGTCCAAGAATACCTCTACTTGGGCCAAGTTGTCTTGGAAGTAGTAGTCAAGACTATTTGAACCTTGGGTCAAGACTATTGGGCTCTCTTACCAGGCAAGACAGGACAAGGAAATCTGATTAGCACTCTGCCACTATGCCCAAAGCGCAAGTTTATGGACATGAGTATTCTCGCCATTTTGACCTACGTTGCACAAATCTGGTTGTTGGGAGTGAAAACGGACATGATAGAGAGACGCGCGCATCGGTCCTGTGTTACCTTTTCCCAATATAAACTTTAGTCTATGCTCGTACCTACGTCTACAATGCGAGCCTAGAGCTAGGGCACAACGGGCGCGAAATATCAAACATAATGAAACGGCCGTTTACCATAGCGTAATGATGGCCCATAGTGTAGTGATTAAGGTGGTCGCCTAGCGCCATATGCATAATTCTTCATACAAATTAAAACAAAACATTTACTTTTGTTTTCCATCTCTTTTAGTTTAACACCTTCTATTTTAGAATCGGACTTTCAAGTAAGAATACTAAATCGTCCTCGTCCATGGTCTACCATGGACGAGGACGATTTAGTATTCGCATCGCTTTAAAAACACTATCGTTGACGTGACCCAAAAGGCTGCTCAACTAAACCCGTCTGCTGCATGTTAAATTGAGCAATGGGCTCGTTTATGCCAGAATTGGTGACCCGAATTATCAAGACGAGGCTGCGTCATACTACAAAGGAGATGGCGGAAGTGGCGCAGAACCGATAGATAGAAAGATGGGAGGAACAGCCCCTCTAGACAAGTGACATTTCGACAAGCGTTAACGATGATAGAAATCGCTTTAATGACATTAAATGTATAGAAATGACATTTCGTTTCGTTAAGTCACGTGACTTGGACTTGTCACTTCCATACATTTGAGCGATTCTATCAGCGTTAACGATTATCGGAATTCCACTTTTCTAGAGCCCCTGGGTTATTCGCTATGGCGCTTGTTAACAAAAGCGATTGTTGCTTTATAAAAAAGACAGTGAAAACACAAGTTTCTTATCGTGTAACTTCGATGACAAACTACATAGATCTACTACTACTTAGTTGGTTACCGACGTTAGTCGATACTGAATAAGCATTTTTATCCAGTAAACAATGGTTGGGTTGGAAACTGGAGATAGCGAATAGGCCTACTGGTCAGGCTGATTAAAAAAATAAAGTACTTGTCTGTCGGAGACCAACAAAACATCGAAGAGCATTCCACTTCGGAAACTTATTCCCTAATGCGCTTATTTCACTTTTCTTATGACTCTAGATAAGGCAGCCTATCGATACATTTGCCTAAATTCAGGAACGACTGAATATAGGATCTTAAATTTTAGAAAGTGTACCTTTTAAGCGCATAAGAATAATTGGAACACAGCGTTTCTTCTGTAACTTTGTTGACTAGCCAGCATGGAGGTTGGTAGTGGTAGTTATATGAAGTATTGTATTTTAGTACGTAATCTGTATTTTGATTTGCCAAGTTGACAATTTCAGTCTATAAATTGGCGGTAGAGATACCAATAACAATAAAATTAAACAAAATCTGAAAAATAAATAAAATAACATGGGTTTCAATATGCTGTTTTAAATATTGGACCTAATCTGCATAAATATCTAGTGAAGGATAATAAATTTTGTGTTTAGGGTCTTCTGCCGTCTAAAAATATGTGCTTGTATACTTTGATATTCTTACCAATATTCTGCGCTGTGGAGACAGTTGTACGCATTTTGATGACCGTACTCCTTGCTATTGAAGATTTGCTTCGCACGACAATCCTCGCAGTGCATAATTGGATACTGACCAGTATTCACGCTATGACCATGATACCCTTATGCTTGGCCTACTGCTGCTCAAAGAACTGCGGACGCACCTCGTCCTGTTCACCTCCGTGTTACATTAGGAATACCAGTTGCGGCTGCATTTTATTTATAATAATGGTTTTAGTTATTATTCTCGTCATCTTCTACAGTATTTGGGTAGAAGATCTTTTTGCAAGGTTCGGTATTAAATTTCCTTGTAATTTTCAAAAACAACATGAGCATCCGAAATATATTGATGCTCTTTCAAATGTGGAGGCCCTGAAGATTGGAAACCCAGCAAATAACTATAGTTTAAGAAATCTATATACAGTTACTAAGAAGTCAAACTCGCCAAGCAAACAGTCAAATGAATTCACAAACCTATATGAAGACAGTATTAAAAACGAAAAGCTTGAAATAAGAAATTACTTGGATGAAATGTATATCGATAACTTTAAGAAAGAAAAAAATCTGTTGAGTTTTAAGGACACAAATACAATGGGTATTGTAGATACAACCGTTATAGAAGGTACTTTAGAAGAAAGCTATTCTGAAGTAACTGTTAAAACAAAGGGAAGTATATTGAAAATATTAGAAGACGTTATTCTTACAACTAATAACCCAATAGGGAATTACTTAGAACACGTCGTCTAATTGGTTTAATTTTATCATTAAACATTATTGCTTATAGTTCTTGTGTTGTTATTATCGGGGCGCCCACTCTAAACGAAAACCAGGACGGGTATGTAACAAACAGCTGTTTGAGTCTCAGGCAGAAAGTATCTGCCATAACTATAGTGGGACATTAACTATATTATACAACGATTAATGACTTCTTACCTGTTATTAGTTCCCGTCAGGGTTCGAACTCGGCCGGGTGACCTTTTTAGGGTTTCGTTGGTTTATAAAAAACACTGTGAAAACACAAATTTCGTACCGTCTAACGTCGATGACTAACTAGATCTACTATAACGTAGTTGGTCACCGACTTTAGCCGATACTAAATTTGTGTTTGTACCGTTATTTTTATCTAGTGAACATCGTTAGGGTTGTCATCTGGAGATAGCGAATAGGCCTACTGAAGGGAGTTAACTAATAAGCCTCCATTGTCCGTCCGTCTAACAGCAGCTGTATCTCATTAATTTAGGTCTTAGGTAGACAATTGAAATTCACACAATTAACAGAGTATACAGCCTATTGCCGCTACAACAACAAATTATGCCATGCAAATGAATAACAAAACGATTACCAAAATTTTTTGGTTATTGCTTTTACAGAAGTATTTAAAAGTACATATGTAGTGTTATGTGTGTACGATGTTATGTACGATAACGCAAAACTCTTCGTGTGCGAGTCTAAAAAGGACTGTATTAGTTTTTTATGAGCTCATAGTACGGCGGTGCTGCAATTACCACTGGTATCGTATCAGTAAATTCATTTATAGTTTCATAAGAATTCCTTAACAGAAAGCTGCATTATATCAATGTATAAATGCAATACATCCGACATAGCGAGAAGAATAGCCAAGCTCAAGTGGCAGTGGGCGGGGCACATTGCTCGTAGAACGGATGACCGTTGGGGCCGGCAAGTTTTGGAGTGGCGACCGCGTACAGGAAGACGCAGCGTGGGCAGGCCTCCTACAAGGTGGAGTGATGACCTTGTACGAGCTGCGGGAACTGGCTGGATGCGTGAAGCGCAGGACCGATCCTTGTGGAGATCTTTGGGGGAGGCCTATGCCCAGCAGTGGGCGTCTAATGGCTGAAATGATGATGATGATGATGATAAATGCAATTTAGTAAACACGATATTAACTCGAATCAAAAGATTAATTATGCCAACAGCCAGCCTATTATATTACTGAACTCGGTGTTTGGCGGGCTAAAAAGGCTGCGACGAAATTACTATATAGCAGGGGTGGCCAACATGATTAGACCCAAGATCTCCTGTTTACTAACGAAACCCTGTGCGATCTACCAATTACATACTTCTTGAAACCTTAAATGAAACAGCATGGTTCAGTACACAATCATGTAATATTTTTTATTTTATTAAGAGAGAAAACATAAATGTGAAAATAATTCTTAGTAACTACTTATTTACGTATATATTAGTGTGAGCATTGCGTCTGAGCATCTTCCACTAGTTTAGCATAATCAGGTTTGTAGTTGGAAATTGTCAACCTTAAAGAATCCAATGTATGAGCGTCTGTCAAGCGAGAACGGTGTTTATTTTTTATTTGTTTTAAGTAGGAAAATGCTGACTCACATAAGTATGTTGAACCAAAACACGAATGAAGTTGTTCAACGCATTTCTTCAAATTTGGATATTTTTCATTGGAAACCAATGCCCAGAAATCTTGACCTGAGGATGACCTTGCTTTAAGAAATATGTCGCAGCGCAGAGTAATAATTTCGTTTTGTAACATTATGTGCTCCATTTGAAATGTATCTGCAAATTTTGTAGCCAATTCATAGATATCACTATGATCAATGGAATCATTAAACGGATAACTGATGAATTGAACCAACTTCTCAATCTTTCTGAAATCACTAAAGCGAATTTCGAAGTCTGCTACAACTGCCCTAATTTCTGTCGTGTACTTCTCAGAAATAAAATTGTAGGTAGGATGTTTTTCCATATGATCCTTGATGTTAACAAATTGTTCAAATTTTCTCTTCTCTATGTCAGCTATCATAGACGCTGCTTGACTTTGAAATGCTGCAATAGAACTCATCATTTCTGTTAATGTTTTATTTTTGCCTTGTAGATTCAGATTTAATGTACTTAATTTTCCAGTAAAATCTGCCAAAAAAGCTAAATCACATTGCCAGTCTAAATCATGAAATTGCCGATAATCATCACCCCTTTCATCAAGAAATTTGATTATTTCGTCCAATAGATCTCGAAATCTCTGCAAAAACTTGCTTCGACTCAACCACCTTACGTCAGTGTGCAATGCCAATTCTGGTTCCTTCTCATCTAATTGCTGTTTAAAGAGCCGCCTTTGGAGGGATTTTCCCTTTATGGAATTTACAATCTTGAAAGAAATATCCATCACATGTTTCGTGTTTAATCTCTTACTAGCCAGTACTTGTTGATGAATTATGCAGTGGTAGCTAATGAAGTCTGGAAAATCTTCGTCTTTGTGACAAAGACCAATGAAACCGTTATGAATACCTGTCATTGCAGGAGCTCCATCAGTCGTTATTGATACGAGTTTATACAAGGGTAGCTTAATCTGGCAAATATTTGCTTTGAATTCCGTGAATATATCAAGGCCACGAGTTTTTTCTTTTAAGGAAATCATACTTACCAGTTCTTCTTTGGTCGAGAAATCTTCGAAGACCATCCGAATAAAAACAAGTAATTGGGCAGTATCAGTGATATCTGTTGACTCGTCTAATTGAAGCGAAAAAGCAACGCAGAGGGCTATATCTTTTTGTAGTTGTTCGTTTAAGTTTTTACTTATTGTTTCTATACGGCGCATCACAGTATTTCGAGACAGCTGTAAACCATGAACAGCTTTTTTAATTTCGTTTTTATTTTTGAAATTCACGAACAGCGAATCTGACACTTCTTCGAAGATTTCCTTGATGTATTCTCCATCGGAAAAAGGTTTGCACTTTTGTGCAATTCTGTAGCTTACTTGGAAAGAAGCTTCAGTTGCAGCTTTACTTTGCTCAATAGGCCCAGAAAACATGTTTTCTTGGACTTTTAATTGCGATTTCAATGCTTGCAATTTACTGTTTCTTATTTCGCTGTTAGGTGGAAAGTCAGTCTGATATTTACTATGCATTGTGTTAAAATGTCGCTCTAAATTTCCTTTTTTGGGTATTGCCAGGGATGTATTGCATATCAGGCAGCAACAGTTTTCTTTCACCATAGTAAAGAAGTAGTCCAATTCCCATTCTAGGTGAAAGTGATAAGTTTTTGATTTCTTTGGAGCACATTTATCAAGAATCTGCAAAAAATAAAATTAAAATATTAGGAACATAATTCGTATAATAACAAAAGTAGAAATATTCAATTTAATGAGAATTAATTTCCTAATGATGGCACAAAGTTAGCGAGCGAACATTATTTTCAAGTGTTTTACCCACTTACTAGGTGGATAATTGGTTTGATCCACCGAGTACCTAAAATAATAATTGTTTAGTAATACACTTCACAAAATTAGGCAGCATGCACCATTAACACATAGTTTGATGTAATGTGGGCGCGAAAACTTTATGAAGCTCTTGGGAGGTCAATGACATTAGCGCGGCACGTAGGTATTACTCAATGTTCGGCAACAATCGGCTTTATTATTTGTACTTGCTTATTTTTAATGTAAATTTCGTGATTCTTGAAGTATAGGAGGATTATTGAGAGGTCCGTTTGGAATAGTAACAATATCAAAAATATTAACTTACTTTATTTAATGAACCTTCAGAAGCATTTCTTTCCTCATTTGATGTTCCTTCGGCGTTTCTTTTCAACCACTTATCCATAACGTACGTACGTAAACAACTATGAGGCGTGCGTGATACAGAGTCTAATCGTGATTTACATCGGTAATCGTCCAAACGTCGTAACCCCGGTAGTCTCTGTCGTCAACTGCCAACTGACTTGTCTGAAACGTGACACGGGACGGATTGATACCCGCCCCTCCCCCGCGTCCCACACGCTTCCCGCTTATTGGTCATTACGTGCCGAAAACAAAAGACTATACTGAGTAGAAAAGAGCATAAATATCGTGACGGAACGGCGATTGAAAAATTATACAAGATGATGCGTGCAGCAGTTGGTGATTACGTTGCGCAGTCTGGTCTAAGTACCTATTTATATTTTTTGCCTTGCCACGATCGACTGGACTAACAGTCGCGATCGACGGGTCGATCGCGATCGACCTGTTGGCCACCCCTGCTATATAGTATACCGACACGTCATCGGTTAATTAGTTGTCCCATCTTCCTTTTACTATTCATCCCCCAAAACGGCCCTTTTTTCGTCTATTACAAGTTCTAAGACGCCATCGTTAATATGCTAAGGTATTTAATCCAAACTCTTTTCATTTTTGTGTGCGGCTGGCCACCATTATATAAAACTGCTGTTTGACAAAGTCTGCCATTGTCAAGGTTTTGCAGTCATTAAGCAGTATTCTGCAGAATGAGATGACATAAATTTAAGAAGATTTATATTTTAATCTAAATCGTGTAGTGATGTAAATATCTAGATGTTTAGTTGATTCCTTTTTTGAGAAGGATTCAAAATGTTCGTTTACACGATAAGTAACGATGGAGCTTACACTCCAATATTTGGAGTAAATGTTTGAAAAGTGAGCGTAAGTATTCAGTAATGGTTCTAACTATATATTCAATAGCAAATCTAAGTTTGTGATACAACTCATTCAGAGTAATCAGTGTACTTTATATGAGACTAGTGGTGGTTAGGGCCTCTGCGTAATCCTACTTCCACTGTCCTACTAATATTATGAATATGAAAGTTTGGATATATGTTTCAAGCAAAAACTAATCAACGATTTTGAAGGAAATTTGTTCCACATTTAGTTTATAACCTGGAATAACAGATAAGATACTTATATGCCGATAAGTCCGGAACAGAGACTACGCGGGTAAAACCGCAGGGTGCAGCTAGTTATAAATATTAAGTATATGTAGCGGGTAGTGTTTATCGTGTGAATTAAAGAATATATAAATAAATTACTTTTGTTTTTTTTGCAGGTTATGTACATTCAAAAAGAAGTGACGTCCCCAGCAAACTGTTTTTGTTTGTCGACGTTTATTTTGGAATGTATTTGTTAGTAACCCAATTTCCTGTTTTGTGGATGTGTAATTTTGTTTGTAAATACATGTGCCTACAGTAATATACAATGAAGCGACACAGCATACACTCTGGAAGTTGTTCCTGTACTAGCTGTGTATATCGGAGTCGTTCTAAACGAGCTTCTGTTCAAAAACTTATAAAGGATGGGTCAAAAGTAGACAAACTTTTCTACGGTAAATATTTACCGTTAAGAGAAAGGAAATTACTAGAAAAATTGATAAGAACTCGTGGAGTATACGATGATGTTCGAAGCCAACTGTTGTCTACAAGCGGGAGTAGTGATCAGATAAGATCCGAACACAAAATAAGAAGACGAGACGATGATACTTCAGAGAAAAGCAGCACAGTCTTGAAAATTGTCGACCTAGTCGATAGAGGAGAAATTGGATCGTCGAATACGTCCAAAACAAGTAAATTAAGTAGCTGCTGCAGTTGCTGCGAGTGTAGTTCTCTAAGAAAAATAAAAAAATACATGGAAAAGCATCCTCCCCGCAAATTCAGGCACCATATACCTTATGAAGAAATAGCAAAGTATTGTGTTGAAGCTCAAAAAAGAAGCAAAAAGCGACACAATAGATTAAGTGCAAAAATAAGTTCAAAAGTACGAGCCGTCCGTTTTAAAGTAAGAAGTAGTATGTCACTGCCTTGCGAATGCACGCTTTCATTAAGTAGTATAAAGCGATCTTCAAGATCTTTCTTTTCTAAAAATGCTACACAAGAAGACCATGTGGTTATAACAGAAAGACGGGCTTTAAAACGAAGAATATGTGATTGTTCATGTAAAATTGCTAAATTACCAATGAAATCCATTAAAAAAATTAAGAATATCCGGAGAAGCACCATAAAAAGTAGTGGAACGGATATGGGAAATGCAAAAGTATTTAGGATTAAAAAGGATTCAATAATGATGTTTAGAGAAAAATTACTTAAAAAGAGAGTTTTAAAGGATTGGGAGTGTGAACCAGGCATCTGTATTGCAGAAGAATGCAAACCAGAAAAATGTTTAAAAAAAATCAAAGCACGAAAAGCCCGTGAAGCAAAAAGCAAGAAAAAACACAACCGATTTTCCGAAACCGAAGAAGACTATAGTCTTGTTACGACCAGTACTAGACCTAAAAAAATTAAAGTGACCGACTCCCGAATGCAAACTTCAGAAGACGCTGACTTAGGACCAGTAGTCTGCGAGTGCAAGCCAAGATCTAAATCCGCTTCTTCTATGACATCCTTAGCAAAAACAAAATCTTCAAAATCAATGTCGGAATTTCATTCTTTTACCTCAGAAATAGAGGAAAGAAGACACCATCAGAGACATAAAAAAACTCATAAAACGAATCAACAAAAAATCAATACAACTGTTTCTAAATCCAAATTGGAATCAATTATTTGTGAATGCAAGCCTTTAATTAAGACAGCTTCTTCTATCACTTCGTTACCAATATCAAAAAAAAAAAACAATCGGCCCAAGACATCTACGCCAAGACCAAAGAAAGCTCCAGGGGGAGTGGTAAAACCTTCAGTTAAATCTAAATTGCGAAACATTATTTGTGACTGCAAACCTCCCAAAAAATCAACGCCAGCCATAATTTCTACACAGGAGGCTGAGCCGGTTTTGAAAAAAACAAAACCGGGAAAAGGAACACCAGCAGAATTCGTGAAACCCGGAGCTAAGTCAAAATTACGAAACATTGTTTGTGATTGCAAAACTCCCAAAGAATCAAAACCACAAATACTGTCAGAGGTTTCTGTGCAGGAGGCGGAGCCTGTATTAAGAAAGCCGAAACCAGAAAAATCGCCTACAGCAGAAGTAGTAAAACCTAAAGCTAAGTCTAAGTTGCGAGACATTATTTGTGATTGCAAAACTCCCACAGAATCAAGATCGTCAATGGTTACTGTACAAGATGCTGAGCTTGTATCAAGAAAGGCAAAACCAAGGAAATCTCCTCCAGCAGAAGTAGTGAAACCTACAGCTAAGTCTAAGTTGCGAGACATTATTTGTGATTGCAAAACAGCCATAGAATCAAACCCGTCAATGATTTCTGTTCAGGAAGTTGAGCTTGTATTAAGAAACATAAAACCAGGGAAAGCTCCTACAGTAGAAGTAGTGAAACCTACAGCAAAGTCTAAAATACGTGACATTATTTGTGATTGCAAAACTCCAAAAGAATCAACACCGTCAATAATTTCAGTCCAGAAAGCTGAGCTTGTATCAAGAAAGACAAAACCAGGGAAAGGTGGAGAACCACCAGAAGTATTGAAACCCACAATGAAGTCAAAATTGCGGGGCATTTTTTGTGAGTGCAAAACTCCTAAAAAACTTACACCGTCATTGGTTTCTGCCCAGGAAGCTGAGCTTGTCTTAAGGAAGCCAAAACTAGGGAAACCTCCTACAGCAAAAGTAGTGAAACCTATTAAGTCGAAATTGCGAGACATTGTTTGCGACTGCAGAATTCCTAAAAAATCAACATCGTCAATGATTTCTATCGAGGAGCCTGAGCAGGTTTTAAGACAGCCAAGACCAGGAAAAGTTTTACAAGTGGAAGAAAGCAAACCCTCAACTAAATCTAAATTGCGTAACATTATTTGTGACTGTAAAAGTAAAAAATCAACTACATCAATGATTTATGATCAAGAGGCTGACTCGAAATTAAGAAAGCAAAAGCAGGAACCTAAACAATCTAAACATAGGAAAGAACATTACACACATTATGAACCAAGGGCAAATAATGAAAGCGGGGAATCCGGAAAACAAGCAGTTAAAATAAGTTCATCATTCAAATTCGAAATAGAATTTTCTAAAATAAGACACCCTGGGCTTACTGACAGCCAACTTGTGGAACATGTTAAAATGAATAGAGAAAGACGACACGCCAAACCACTGCACGAAAGAAGAAAACAGGATGTCAAATACAAGCGTAAAAAAGGGCAAGCATCTAGAATTTTATCAAAAGAAAAAGGAAATGAGATCAATTCAAGTATGGAGAGTCAATTTTTGAAAAATTCCGCTAGTCAAGCATCTGGATATAATCGTGAAATTGTTATACCTAGGCAGTGTGAATCTTCTATATGTATACCTTTAGAATGTTCTAACAAGAATTGTGATTATTACCCCTTTAAATCATCAAAAGCTCGAAGTCGATCTCTTTTTTCCAGCACAGGTCGGTTAAGACGTAAATCTGTAGGAAGTACTACTTCGACACGAAGAAGTTCAAAATCGAAATATATACAATCAGAAAGTTATGTACCCAAACGAAGAAAAGCACCGCCGCCACCATCAGCAGAAAAAGAAATGCGCGTAATAAGCTCGCAACCACATAAGCAAGCTGTTAAGATAAGTTCTAATTTCAGTTTCAACATAGAATTCTATAAAGAAACAACACCTCATACGAAAGCTGATCAAGCGCATGTTAAAAAAGAATATCACAGAAAGAAGGAGGATAGAAGCCACACATCTATTAAAACAATTGTGAATCACACATCGTCGCAATCAAGATCATCACAATCACAAAAAAACATTTCATTAAAACGATGCCTTTGCACTCTTAAACTGCTACAGAAGAAAAATCACGGAGTTAGTCATAAAAAATCAAGAAAAACTATGGCATCTTTCAGTAACAAGGAGAATATAAAGGTAGAAAAGATAAAAAAAACACAAACAAAACCGTCAAAACTACCGCGTATTTTACATGAATGTAAATGCATTTCAACTAAGGGCAAATACAAACCTTGTGAATGTGCAGAGACAAATACTGTAAGCATAAAGAAGAAGTCAACACCAACTTTAACCTCACAAGATTTACGCGACTCCACGAGTAGAGAGAAATACATAAAGCATAAAAGAAAGCGTCAACACACACCAAAAACAGAAACAGTAATTTTATCAGAATCATCACAAAAACAAGCTGTGCGTATAGGATCCTCTTTTAGCTTTGATGTTGAGTTTTCTAAAGAAAATATAAGTCAGCAAAGTCCGTTTCAAAAAGAGCCTAGTATTCAAATAAGAAAGGAAAATAAACAAGTTAAATATAGAGGTATCAAGGTTCATAAACCATGTGTTTGTCATGTTGTAACGGAGACTCCTAAACCCATGCAACAAAAAAAATCGAGTATAACTCCTTTTTTGCATAAGTGTTTGTGTACTATGTTTAACAAAAACACAAAGAAAACTGAGACTTCAACATCATCACGAAACAACAATGATCACATTTACATGCAAAATAGAGCGATAGCGACTAACAAGGCAGATTATAGGCGTTACGTTGAATCCTGTGAATGTACGCCATACAAGTCCGAAGATATGCGACGAGTGAAACCACAATACAAATATTCAGAATCGAGTTCACGTACAACAAGATCTACATTAGGTGGAACACCGAAGACTATAACTCCATCCTGGTCTAAGAATACATCTCAGTACAGTAAAGGATCGAGAGAGAGAACGAGAAATGGTAAGACTCTCTCTAGTAGACAAATGCAGCACTACAATTTTACGCCTAGCCCTTCCAACAGACAAGAAGTACGAATCGGATCAAATTTTAGTTTTAAAATCGAGTTTTATAAAGAAAGTCCAGCGATCAACGATAATAATGACGTGACTGAAGGTGCACAACTGATACGTGAAAAAACAAAAAGGAAAAATGAGCATAAGCCCCCTAAAGTGAGAGCCATAGGTTTGCAACCTTCGTCCCACTTTCTTCAGCAGACATCATTTAATGCAGAACCAAAAAGTAAAGAACATGGTATTCATGTCGATTCCGGTATAACAAGATGTTTATGCAGCGTAAAGTTACAAAAAAAAGGAAAATACGAAAGATCGCAGGAACAAAATATGGGAACTAGTAAAAGTACAAATGTTTCACATCAATCAGCAAATCTCATGCTTTGTGAATGTAGGAGTACAAAAACTTCATCTAAATTTGCAAAATATCATATATGCGAGTGTAAAAGTACGAGGACAAAAAAAAATAAGCCATCTACCAATGCGCCAGATTTTTGTACACTGGGAACGTGTGACAAAACATGCGGTCATTGTCAAGATTTCATGCAACAGGAAATGACACTACGTAAAAGTCGCCAAATGAGCTTTCACAGAAGTAAAAGGAAATCAGCCAACAGTATCACTACACAGATCAGTGTCAATTCAAAATCAAAAAGTACTCAATCCAAGTTGGTTGAACAAGTATCGAAACAAGATCGCCCAGTTAGAGGGGTACAAGAAAAAATAAAGCCTCCCCGGCGAGTTGTTCAAATTGGATCTAATTTTAGCTTTAATGTAGAATTTTTCAAAGATTCCAATGAAACATCTTTGCAAGATCCATACGATGCGAAAAATAACAGAAATAACAATATCAAAACGATAAAAACCAAAAAAAGCAAAGGTGTATTAAAAGGTCGATTATCACAAGCGAGTGAAGTTATTAAAAAAGAAAACAAGGACTCTAACGTAGGTATCATACTTAAAAGATGCTTTTGCACTCTTGGTCTACAAAAAAAGAATAATATCACAAGAAATCAACCAATAATTACGCAATTTGCTCAATGCGTACGCAATAGTCAATTTAGAACACAAAATGAACTAGAATTGACAAAAGGTCCTAGAAAGTCGAGGACTAGTGTACTGAACAAGACTTTATTGAACAAAAAATATTTAGAATTATTACAAGCAACCAATTACATTAGTACGGAAAACATGTCTTCAGAAAAAACAAGTAGCTCTTCTAGAATAAGTACCCGGTCTCGTATTGATTTTAATACGCATAGAGATAACAACTCTATAATTGGAAGTTCCAATAGTACGAGTTACAGTAAATATAGCGAATACCACCGTGGATATTTACTTAATGATAAACGGAAGAACAATCCATTTTATCAATCATTTTATGCTTTAAATTTACAAGTTTCTCAACTTAAAAATGCTCATCGCCTTAAAGATAATGAGTGTGAAACTGGCATTTGCATACCCTATGAATGTGACCCAGTTAAATGTCTTGATATACTAAATAGTCGTAGGAAACGTTTGAAGCTAGCCGCGACTGACCGACCTAAAACAAAGTCTGTTCCAAGTGTTAAAAATTCGGCAGATCTACAACAAAAGAAAATCAAGAAAAACTCCAGGCACAAAAATAAAAGCCCCAAACATTCTCAAGGCCTTCGACACACTAATTCGCAAATTACTACAGTCAGTCACACTGAAGCAACTGGGATATCACCACTTTTTAAACGTTGTTTTTGCACTTTAAAAGTCAAAAGTAAAAGTGACGATCAGATAAAAGGGAAAAGGGAATCTAAAGAAGCTGGTAAACCTGTTAAGGTAGTTAAAGAAGATAAATATAATAAAAAACAATCTAAATCGGCAAAAGATGTACACAAAAGTATGAAGAAAAATTTTGGAGATGTTGTACTAAATGAAAAAAAGATTGTAACTCAAAACCTCAAGGACCACGCGATCGGTACTGACTATCCGAAACACAAATCTGCATCAAGTATTGTGAAGAAAAGGAAAAACTTAGAAACAAAAATAGTACTATCTGGACAAAATCGTTTGCTTCCACCTCAGCCTAAAAAGCGATTAACTTTTTCAATAAACAATGTGCAGATTCATAGGAAACCGCCTATAGAAAAACCTATATTGAAACAACCAAATAGGCGTACTGTAACATTTGGGTCCAATGTTAGTTTTGGTATGGAATTCTTCAAAGATCATATATATTCAGATTCTTCAGATTTTCCAGCATCATCGACATCTGATACAAAACATTCCCAATTACCTGAGGGCTCTGGAGATACTAAAAAGAAAACCAAAAAGCAAGCAGGTATGCATTAGGATTTTTTTCTACTATTAGTTCTTTTTGAAATGGCATAGATTTAGTTTTGATGGTATTTTGTATTTTTAGGCAAAACTAAGGATGCAGGAAATAATTTTGCAAATGTTCTCAATAGATGTTTTTGTACATCAAAACTAGCAAAAACTTCGCCTAAGAGTGACAAGAAAGTTAAAAAACTTAAAGCCGTAAAATCAAACTCAAAACTTGTAAGTGTCGATACGGATTCTGATAGAAAATTGGACCCTAATGAATGTGAACCCGGTTCATGCGTTCCCAGTAAATGTGACCCACGAAAATGTGAGATACTAATTAAAAAGCGTCATCTGCGATCTAAAAGTACGAAGGTTAAAAGAGAAAAACAACCTAAGGTTGTTAAGTCAGCTGTAATGGACAAAGGTACTGGCACAAAAGAGAAAAAGAAAACAAAAAGTTTTGAGTGTGAACCTTATGTTTGTAAACCAGATAAATGTGATCCATATGCGTGCTTAAAACGAATGAAAGCTCAAGGGATTATTGTTCCAGAAATAGATAAAATTATACAGAAGAAACCGGATCAGAAAACAAAGGCAGTAAATACAGACAAACAAAAAAAAACTTTATTAAAAAAATGTTTTTGTGTTTTAACTTTAATAAAATCAAGACAAGCCAAACCTAAACCTGAGCCAAAAGCTAAAGTTAAAGCTGAACCTAAACCTAAACCTGAGCCAAAACCTAAACCTGAGCCAAAACCTACACCTAAAGTTAAACCAGTACCGAAACCTAAAGCTAAACCTGAGCCAAAACCTAAGGTTAAACCAGTACCGAAACCAAAGCTTAAACCTGAACCGAAACCAAAACAGAAACCTAAGGATAAACCCGAACTGAAAACTAAGCCTAAACCTAAACCTAAACCAGAACCCAAACCTAAGCCGAAGAAAGTAAAAGGTGACGATAAGAAAAAACCAAGTTTAAACAAATTTATCGTTAAATGTCTCTGCCAATTATACATGAAGGCCGCAAAAGAAAAGAAAGGTAAAAAAGCATTATCTCCAAAGCCTAGCAAAGTTGCGATAGTGAAAGAAAACAAGCCTGCTTTGAAACTAGAAAAGAAGAAAAGGGATAAATCGAAACCCCCAATTAAACCAGAAAAAGAAATGGAGACATTAATGCCATACTCAAAGAAAAAATTCAAAAAACATGAAAGTCAAGCAAAAATTGTTCAAGTTGCTGAAAATACATTTAGTCAATTTCCATGTACATGTCCAAAAGAAAAAAAAACGAAGAAAAAAGCCAAAGCCAAAAAGGAAAAGCTGGAAACGAGCACTCCTTCATGCACTTGTTCAGATCAGTCAAAATGCCCTGTATGTTATGGCTCTGTTAATACGACAGTAAGTAAGAAAAAAGGTGAAATGCAGTCATCCGACTCATGCACCTGTTTTAATGTATGCCCAGTATGTGATGCAAAAAAATCTAAAGGTAAAAAGAAAGACAAGAAGAACAAGACAAAGAAATTTGCAATAAATGAGTGTCCTAATTATGAGTGTCGTGAAAATGTTAGTTTAAAAACAGATAAAAAAATACAAAAAATTAATAAGAAAGCAGTAAAAAATTATAACACATCAGACCTTTGTCCACGGTGCCAAGCTCGCGAGAATGCCAAATTTAACTCCGAAAAAGATAAAACAGATAAGCAAATGCAAGCGGAAAAAAATAAAAAGAAAGTTTTGGTACAAGATACATCAGAATTATGTCCACGCTGTCAAGCTCGTGGAAGCGAAAAATCAAAGTCGAAAAAGAATAAAAAGAAGCAGGTGACTTATGATATGTCAGATTTATGCCCACATTGTCAAACTCACATGAGTGGAACCTTAAATTCAGAGAAACCAATTATTAATGTAGTAGAAAACAAAACTAAACCAAAAAAGAGTAAAAAGAAACTGGTGGCACAAAACAAGGAGACTTCTGGCTTATGCCAACATTGTTTAATACGTGAGCTTGCACCTCTTAATATCGACAGGAAAGAAAAAGTTGAAATAAAATCGAAACTAAAGAAAAATAATGTACATGATGACCTGTCACACTTATGTCCCATTTGCCAAGCTCGTGAGATGGTGAAATTAAATAGAGAAATAAATATGAGCAGCGACATTGAAGAGTATTTAGACGAATGTCCTTGTTGTAAAACAAAATGTTTCCCACAACAACAACCAATAACAAAGCCAACTGAAAAAAAGACACCTGAAAAAAAGCCACCTGAAAAAAAGCCACCTGAAAAAAAGACACATGAAAAAATAACCCTGAAGAAAAGGTTAAAGTTAATATGCGGTTGCGGGAACAACGATTCAACTCAACATACTTCAGAGGAACATACTTCAGAAGTACAACATCATCACGATCATGGTTCAGATGACGATCACGGTCCATTGAACCGGCCGCTTTTTGAAATGTTGGTTAATAAAAGCGATATGAATGTAATTAACAGAAAAGAAGTACTCACCAAGTTAGGCTCGAATGGCAGAGAGTCTCAATTAATGAAAGAAGCTAAAATGGGTAAATATATATACATATTTAAATTAAATATAAGAATCTATAGCATAGTTGTAATAAAGGAAGATTTGTATGAATTCTTGCCCTACCTTCCAATAGCTACGTGTAGTATATCGATAGATAGGTATTTTTATTTGAATAAATGTTACTATTGCGCAACGTCCAAAAATTTTCCGTTTAGATTTATGCATTATGAAACATGTACAGTATATAATGGAAAAAATAATATTATTTCTAATAACTTTGTCCATACTAACTTATAGCATGTGAAAAAATTAATTTCTGGCACAATAAAGATACTTTTTTATTCATTAAATTATTTATATCATCTATTATTAATATTATGACGGGTAAATTTTACTTTAATTTATCTATTAGTGTCATTAGCGAATGTCTGTTTGTCTGATACATTAAAATTTCCAAGAGTTTTGGACATAGCGTCCAGCAGAAAACTATTAAAGGAGACCTACGAATCGGTGCATAAAAATATATTTCAAAAACATGGAGGGTGAGACCAAACTTAGCCTCCTCCGTTGATTTGTACACTTGTTTTAAGGAGCCCAAACCGTTTCAGCTATTAGTCATTCTGTCTATGCTTTTGTATACATACATTAAGTGTAATGGCTTTCTCATCATGTCATGGATCACTTTGTTGTCCATCTGTCGGTCAATATTTATTTTCTCACCAACGCGTGATGGTAAAAGTGTTGAAATTAATATTAAATGTTCCGGTCAACGGACCTTTCAATTAAGTAAAAAATACAGCCGTTTATGTCGTTTTTCCATACATTTCCGAAAAACTCGTAATCTAACCTTACCACAAAATTTGGCATGATGCTAGGTCTGAAAAAGTCCTTGTGTCTTAAAAAGGCGTGACGTGAAAGGAAAGATCCGAAAATTTGATAGTATCATACATCGATTTAAAAGAGAACATGTTTTTTTCAGCAAAGTTAACTTCTTTTTTTGGAGATTTAACTCAAAACGAAACCCTCGGTCCGCGATTCGGATTCGCTCTTGTCCGGTTTTTTATTTCTCGAGCACCTATAAATTTTAGTCCCCTTAGGTCCAAATTTTTTACTTAAACTAATTATTTCTTTTATTTTAAGCCGTAAAACAGGGGAGGGTTGGACCTCCGCTCATGGAAGTATTGATTGACAATGATCATGCCAATATTATAAATTCTGAAGAATTCATCAGCAAGATGGTTGCTGCAGATCGTAAAAATAAAAAGAAGGCAAAGAGTGCGAGAGCTGTTGGCACATATAAAACGCCTATCAAACACACCAAAAGTGATCGCCATGGTCCTAACTGTCGTTTGTGTTGTGAGTGCCGGAGAAAAGGACGTCTTCCTATAATTATGCATCCCGATGTTGCTACAGGCGATGGCCATAAAGAGTGTTCGATCTGTGTTACTTGCAAAGGCCAGAAAAAGGGCTCGAAGGGTGTTACTGGCGATGGCCATAAAACGGGCTCGACGGGTGTTCCTGGCGATGGCCATAAAAAGGGCTCGACATGTGTTACTGGCGATGACCATAAAAAAGGCTCGAAGGCTGGTGATAGCATAAAAGATGCTGCTGTAGTAAAACCCAAAATTAAACCTCGCAAACTAAAACCTTGCGTATGTGGAAGTGTTGTATGTAAAAGGAGGTGGGATAAATTAAAAAGAGATTTAAATCTAAAGGATGATTTAAAAGTAAAACCTTGTGTTTGTGGGACTGATATTTGTTTACAAGAGTCTCGAAAATTATCTGATTCGTTTGAAACCAATAAAGTAAAAATTCGAAAAAAAAGAGATAAGAAACGCAGAGGAATTGCAAATGAGAAAAAGTATCAAAAAGAAAGAAAACTGCGTAAAAAGTTATATGCAGCCGAAGATGCAAAGCGATGGAAACGTAGGAAGAAACTAGACAAACAAGAAATGAAATATGTAAAAAAGTACAATGAAGTATCAGACTATTTAGCCGTGACTGAGTCTTTAACTGATTTAGGTAAGTTTGGCGGTAAGGCTTTCTGCGATCTTGTGAGATCTTCTTTTAGAGTCGTAAGACACCCAAGGGATGGTGTAGAAAACGTTAAGGACGCAGTTAAATATCCTAAGCATGCTTTAGAAGAGCTAAAGGATAAGTGCGAACAGACCGGTTTTTTCGCGACCATGGCTAGAATAAAGAGAAGACTTACACGAATGAAAGCAACCAAAGATTTAGTAACTCGAATGGAATCCCATCCTGTTACAAATTTCATCCTTCACCTTCCCGATAAGGACCCTAAGCATCGGATGAAAAAGTTCAGACAGAAGCGTGTAAGAGAACAGACGGATTTCGAATGTAGTCTATTTATGTCATCCTTGAGGAAGAGACCATGTATGCGAGTTTACCGCATGTGTCCTTGGTTTTATCCCCACTGCGTGAGCTTGCTTTCTGTTTGGAAGCAATTTACTGAGATAATCCTATTCATATTAGCTGTAGGAGTATGGTGCCCGTGCATACTGTGTATGGAACTTTCCAGAGCTATGGTGTGTTGCTGCTTATGTACAGGATAATGTATATGTCGCAATGTTTTTAACTGTTTATTAAAGAATCTTAAAAGCAGGCAGAAGTTTGACTTGTTTTTACGTCAATCTTCTATATGCATAAAATGCTTTGTCTTGAATGACTGACGGATCAACGCATAGACTGAACCGGTGATCGTAGAGACTTGAAACTGGTTAGAAATAAATAGAGACGTATATCACTGTTTTTTTAAACCTATCCACTAAAAGGGTAAAATAGGGGTTGGAAGTTTATACAGGAGTTCGCTATTTTCAAAGTTAGAAGTATGAAAATAGCATTTCATATACTAGCTTAAAGTTAAAAATAAACAAACGTGTATCAGCGTTTTCGATATTCAAACCCCTAAGAGGTTGAGAAGGGGTTGAAAGTATAGATGAGAATTTCGTTATATTTTTAAAAGTTAAAAGCATTAAATTTGACATACAAGTCGTTTTTTAGGAATAAGGAGATACGTATTTCAGCGTTTTTATTAAATCGTCCCTCTAAAAGGTCAGGACCGCTAAATAGGGGTTGGAAGTTTATATGGGAAGGCCGTCATTTTTAAAGTGAGAAATAAGAAATTTAATAGGTAGGTATACAAGGTTCTGGTTATAAATAAACAAAACATATTTCAGAGATTTTTTGTAAGTTTTTAAAAAGTTTTACTTTTAGTTTGGAACACCCCTTAGCGTAGAAAGCGGGTAGCATTTTTATTATTTTGAATGGTTAGCAGGTTAGTAAGAACATATTCCCAAAAAAAATGTACACATAGGTACCTTAATTTCGAATCCTATAATGAAATGCAAGATAATATGTATCTTGCATAGCTGTCCCTCGCGAATTTGTCCGCTTGTTTTAGTTTCAACGGTTTATCATTTATACTCCGCTCCTTTTGGTCGCAGCGTAATGTTATATAGTTTATAGCCTTCCTCAATAAATGGGCTATCCAACACTGAAAGAATTTTTCAAATCGGACCAGTAGTTCCTGAGATTAGCGCGTTCAAACAAACAAACAAACTCTTTAGCTTTATATATTAGTAAGTATTAGTATAATAGTTTATATAGATTTCATTATAAGATTCGAGATGAAGGTACTATGTGTACATTTTAAAGATCAGGTATATAAGTGTGCAAATTAAAAAGAAATATGGCTCATGGGCAGGACAACGGCTTGGATGGATGGCTGGGTCATTTAATAAACAACAGGCTACAATTAAATGATAAATCATCAAACGTCTTATTTTTTAACCGTAATTAAATTTCTTGCATTTTACTTTGAAATCACATGCTTCGAAAAATTATTAATCCTTGGTATACCTAAGCGCGAGCGAAGCCGCGGGAAACAGCTAGTATCAAATATAATAGTTGTAACACCTCTATGTTAGGGTTGTGTTGGGTCTCCGACTGACATATAAACAGTTATGTCTGTGGACATTTCTTACATCTATGATGGACATACATAAACACCTATAAACGCTTTTAAATATGTGGTACAATGTAATATGGTGACGTCTAAGATGTAGCACATCGTTTTAATGCTCAACAAAACCCACAATTTTAATTCAAAGCATTATTTATTTATTTATTTTTGCACATTGTTGCACAAAGGCGGACTAAATGTCCGAAGGCATTATTTGCCTGTCAACCTTAGAGTGGTGCAGAGACAAAACGAAGATGCTGTAGAAGGTGTACATAATAAATCTACAGATTGTTGATCTATTTACACAATATAAGATACATACCTATTATTATAAATAAATTAGTATTAGTACAAGTAAGCAAAACAGAATATGAAAAAAAAAGAATAAGATAATAATTATAAAATTGAAGTTCTCGGGAGATGTAACTATCGGCAACAAATAGTCTTTTGCGCTACCCCCTTGTTTCCGTTTCTCATCTGTATGTGCTTGCAAATTTAAGATTTCAGTGTTTTTTATATGAAATTTCCTTGAAAAGGAAATCATATTTCATTTTTTTTTTTAATATTGCCTTTCCGTATAATAGATTAGAATGAAGTATTAGTAGTTTATAAAAATGAAGCAGATAATATCATTAGCGCTCACATTTTGAGAACATTTATAATAATTACCAATTAAAATGGCCTTAAGTTCTATCTAGAAAAGAGTATGTAACGGTGCTTGGCAACTTATGGTATTAAGGAGGTATGGTACTAATAATCATGATAATAGTTTTTAATACAAGTGTCATATTGTTTGACGTTTTCTGTAATCTAAAGCGGAATAAGGCGCGGCAGAATTTTAATATATCTATTTAATATTATGTATCTTGATGGTACTTTGGGAAATTTGTATCTTATGTACCAAACTAGGGTGTGCGTAATTTGTACGCCTAAATTTTAGGAACAGCCATGCGTTTTCGAATTATCCACAAAAAGTAAAGTAAGTTACTTTTGTGTTGTTGTTAATTATTGTTTGTTTATTGTATAAAATTTCAATTATTCTTAATAATTTACCGAATTTTCTTTCAGATTTTAGTATATTCGATCCAAATGTTTGAAGTTAGATGATAAAAGTGATATTGTATTAATTTTAAATTAATAGTAATAAGTATCATCAAATCTGAATTATGCGACATAATATGATAAATCTTATTCGAGTGAGTACTAATACATAGGCACTGCTATACCTGTCATTCCATAATGATATATTTACTTCATCTAACATTTAATGACATTTATTATTTACTATTTTAGGAGTCGCTGTAATGACTATTTGTGATAAATTTCACACAGTGAAACTGAAGAGATGACAATATCTTCAGAACAAAAAATTAGAAGTATACGTTAAAGTGTTTAAATGAGGATTTAAATATTTGAGTATATCAAAGCATTTTAATTAAATGCACTGCTGTACGTGGTATTAACATTAATATAAACTTACCAGTATCTATAGATATAACACGTGTCATCAACATGTATGATCCGTGTGAATACAATAAACGTGTTAAAAGACGACGCTTAAGATCTCAGAGATTGAACAGAGAAAAACCTCTTTTGTTCGGTACAAGTAAATCTGTTGTCATGAATGTGGTTAGCGCCAGATCTAAGAACATGTTTACGCCTTGCGAATGTACATCAGAAAAGTGCATTCGTGACGATTGTGACCCTACTACATGTAGTAGCTTTACCAAAAAGTCGAGACTGTCATTTATATCTAAAAAGAAATCTGTTGTTTTGAAAAGAAAACCAGCCCAGAAAATATTCAAGTACAAAATTTGTACGTGTAAATCTGGCACATGTGTTCCAGAGGATTGCATTAGGAAAATATTTTCTCAAGAATTTGATATAAAGAAGAAAAATGTAGGTTTAAACACTACAAGAAAAGTACGACATACATCAGCATCTACAATGAGTTCCAAAATGAAATCAAAGTCAATGAGTACAATAAAATTTAAAGAAACAGTTTCTGATTTGAGGAAGAAACGAAAACAATATCTGCATAACACGAAGTCTGTTGGTCCTAATGAACCGTTAAGAAGGTATAATATTGGTGATGGAAAAGGAGCTAATTTTAGTAAAAACCCGCGAGTGAAACCTGTAGAAAATGTACAAGAAGATCTGCAAAAACTACTACAAAGTACTTTAGAACTTCTTAAAAAGCAGCAAATTTTAGAACTAGAACAAATGACAGAGCATAAAGTTGACGAAATTGAGGATTCGAAACAAACTAAGCAGAAGAGGCCAGCCATTAAATTTAAAATTAAGCAAAACATAAAACGAAATCTCTTAAAACAACAAATGAAAGAGATAATGCCTTACTTAAAAAACTTGCTTAAAAAATACGATAAACGAAAAAAGATGGTGCAGAAAATGAAATTGTTACAGCAAGATACTGGAACAGATAACCATGTTGAAAATGTACCTGAAGATGCCAGAACAATTAAACCATCTATAAAATTAGAAATGAAAAAGGTTGACAAATCAAAGCTACCTTATATAAAATCAAAGGAAACTGTAACGATTTTTTCAAAGAACAGGTCAAAGAGTTCAGACATAGGAATAAAACTATCAAAGAAGTTTAATTCAATGAAATCTGCACTGTCAAGTTCAAATGAAATCACGATTCGGTTTGATAAAGAAACAGGTAAAGTTTTACTGACAGGAAAAAACCGAAATCCATCTAAGACATTTCCCAAAAAAGATATCTCTCTCTTTCGCTCTCGCTTACCTAAAAGGAACAATATTAAACAGTACCCTAAAGATAATAAATCTCATATTCCCGTGTGTTGCTCACGGCCAAGAATGAATTCAGAAACAAAAAAATTAACAGACGATGTTTTAAAACAAGAACCATGTGTTTGCCCTAACGAAAGTAGTGAAATATGCCGAACAGGAACATGCAAACAGAAACCAAAAGGAGTTTTAAATATTATTAGTACAAGTACTACATCAATGGGTAGCGCACTGAACCAGTTGTTTATAGACGGTAAAATTAAATGGGCAGGTAATAAACCAAGCCTAATAAAACAAGACGGACAGCTAAAAAAGATTGACTTTACTGACAGTAAGTCCAGTATCATCAAAAATTTCCTCAGCTGTAAGTGGTCAATTTCTTCTTGTAACTAGTTCAATAAAACTGTCGAAGTATGATTTGTAAAATCGTTTTGTGGTTTACTTAATATTATTATTATTACAGCTGTACTCAAAGGAAACGTAACGCCGTCTTTCATCAAACTCTTAATTGACAAAAAAGCTGGTGTTTTAAATTCGAACGAAATTATTCGTAACATTATCTCACCAAGTAGTCGGCCTGGTGTTGGATGCAAGCCAGTTAGAGTGGCTAGCCCTAAAGCAAAAGCCATAAAACCTGCAATAAGACCAGTTAGGAAGGATTCACCGCGAGGTATTGTGATGTATCTATGAAACAATACTTAATTCAATTTGTATGAGAATTATTATTGATCAGTGATCCTGGGAATGGAATGGAACCTATTTATTTTGTAGTAACATATTGAGAATGTATGTCAACGGTGATCAATGTTTGTTTCTTCTCTTAATGAGACGAGACCTTTGCCCAGCATTAGGACAATTATAAGCTGATATTGTTTATAAAGTATATCAATAGTATTATTTCATTGCAGTTTCCAGAAAATATGGAGGCGGTAAGCGAATAAAGCCGATACGGAAGAGCGAAGTAGTAGCCAAGCTAGGCAGTAGAGATGGGATGTCTGAAATCCTTAAAACTGTCCAAAAAGGTAATCTTTAAAGTTTGTGAACTGTTTTCACATGATTAAGTCTCAGAGTTACAAATAATAAAAAAAACCCGCTTATTTTCTGAACAGTACCAAACTGACACTGCGAAACATTCTATTATTTTTTCAGCTATTAAGAAGAAGCAGGTTTCTCCGACAATCATACAAAAGATGATCAGTACAAATAAACCATCAACTACGAGAATAAAATTAAAGAAAAATAAATCCCCGCTAGAAGGACTTGGTACACAGAGTCCTGTGTTTTTCAGTCATATGGATAGGAATGAGATAATGGCCAAACTTGGTTCATGTGCTGGAAATGCACAAATCGTTAAACAGATCAGAAAAGGTTAGTCTAAATAAGAAGCGACATTTTACGACACTATTTTTGTAAGCTAATTCGTATGGGCAGCGTTACTCAACAGTATGTAGAATGAGATTGAACAACTTTGTCTAATCCCTTGAAAAATTCTTACATTTTTTTTCCATTTCAGCTGTAAAAAAAGGAGGTGTATCACCATCACTCATAGAAACAATATTAAACAAAGACGAAACATTCCTGAAACCTTTACTTAAAAGAAAATGTGTAAATCCCAGAACAGGCGACGAAATCATCGATAAGTTAGGAACATGTGATGGTAGAGCGGAAATTATGAATCGAGTTCGGAAAGGTATTGACTGAGGCAACAATTCTATAGATATTTTACAATCTCAGTTGCCCAAAGCTCCAAATACCTTTAAAGGTCACTTTTTCACTATTTTTTATCGTCACTCTGGTTACAGCTATTGAAAACGGCCAAGTGTCACCGTCACTCATAGATCTAGCAATTAATCGGAATAAAGGTGTCATGCCTAAGAAAGGCAAAGTACTCCTAAAACAACTAGGCAGTCTAAAATACAAAAAGCCATTAAACAAAATGGAAATAGTTGACAAATTAAAGACAAGTAAAGGTACAGATGAAATCGTTACGGAAGTCTTCAAAGGTAACATAGTTTTGTTTTTTATCATAGGTATCGCTTCACCGTTATTGTACTAGTAAGCCATGTTTTAGGTGCTCGATTTTCGCTATGTATCGAGCGTTCAAAAGTCATAAAAAGTGTTCTCCCTTAATTTTGGTTTATTTGTTTGAAATTAATTGTATTTCCATACATTGATATTTAATTAAATGGAAAGATGCGACTTAACTCATAATTGGGTTCTTTTCAGTACATAAAGTGAAATCAAATTATTTCAGCTATGAAAACAGGCAAAGTACCGCCATCACTTATTGGAAGGATGCTAAAAGGTAAAAAAATGCAGCCTGAGCTTCCTCCATGCAAACCGCAACTAACAGAATCAAAAAGCACAATGTATGAAAATCCAATGGATAAAGATAAAATTAAATCTAAACTAGGAACCACGGAGGGTAAGGCAGATATAATTAAAGAAGTCCGTAAAGGTAGGTCAATCATCAATTTATATACAAAATTTGTATTTTATATTATTTGTCAAGTCTCGTAAATTCATGATACCTAACTTTTTTAACATTTTAGCAATTAATAAAGGACAAGTCACACCCTCCCTACTTGAGGTAATAGCAAAAGATAAAAATATACCATTATTTAAAAAAGGCAAAAAGAAACCAATGAACAAAGAAGAAATACTCTCTAAACTTGGCTCTGCTGATGGTAAAGCTAAATTCATTAAGGATTTCGGTAAAGGTAAGGAAAAATACCACCGGCCGAAGAAATAAAAAGAGAAGTTATAAAAAAACCTTGTAATTTCAGCTATAAAGAAAGATAAAGTTGCAGCATCGCTTATAGATTTGGTAATTAATAATGAAAAGGAAAGGCAATTTCCAATGAACAAGTATGAAATACTGGCGAAGCTGGGAACCAAAGAAGGTAACTCTGAAATTGTGAAGGAGGTTCGTAAAGGTAAGACTAAATAATAAAATTAAATGACTTGTCCTTCTTATAGCCTATAGTCATACTCTCTAATTACCTTAGCATTGATTTTCTTGGGATAAATTAGAATATATTCCATTTTTTTTACAGTTTTAAATAAGGGTCAAGTTTCTCCATGGCTTATACAAAAAGCGATTAGCAAAAGTAAAAATCGCTCAAGAAGATTAAGTAAACAACATTGTAGACCATTGAACGAAAATGAAGTAACAGCTAAATTGAAGACTAGTGAGGGCAAAATTGAAGTTATAAATCTGGTTGGACAAGGTAAGACCACGGTAAACCTGTGAACCTACTCTTTTGAAAGAAGCTTATCACAATTGTAAGAAGATATCTTATATACCGAAATATTTATAGATGTCCCATTTTTCTGGTTGATTTAAGAATTGTTTTGAACATTGTGCAGTTATAAATTTAAAAATCATAAGTAAAACTTTGGAAGAATTTTAGTTCCAATGAGGGTTAAAGCGATTTAAATTAAAAAATCCGCTAGGTTAACTAGTCTGTCACGAGCTAGTAGCCTGCCCCTCAAAACCTGAACTTACCCGATTTTTAAATCAAGATACCACATTGCTATGTATTCATTCTTGTTTTAGCTATCAAAAGAGGTGAAGTGTCGGCATCGCTCATAGAAATGATGATTCAAGGTTCTGGTAAATTAAGACCATCACAAATTAGAAAATTGGAAAGTAAAGAATTTATGATACCTTCTACCTCGAAAGACGTTCCGTATTCTATGCCAAGTTCCAGTGATTTTGGAAAAGGGATCCTTATAGTAGGTTAGTAGTTGAATACTGTTGCCAATTTTGAGTTTAAATAGTTTTAGGAGCGAATTTTGATTTTGTCGCTTTATACTATACTGAAATATTTAAATAAACATTTATTTGTAGAAAAAGACAGCAAAATGAATTTAAGTCAAATACTATTAAAATTAGCCACGACTGATGGGGAGAATGAAATTTTGAAGAAAGTGGCTGAAGGTAAGGCCGAATGTTATTCTTATTGTTACATAGATCCATTCCCGCTGTAGTAGACGTCCACATCTTACTGTCATTGGTGGTACCAATTATTATTTTGTCACTTCTGATATGAACTTATTATTGTACTTCTTCCTTTGTTATCCTGGTGATGTTAACTTAAGGCCGGCCATTCGCAAACTGCTCGAGCAGTTAGTTTGTGATAAACGTACATGGACTGCGCGAGTTTACGACGACTCACGCGCGTCACAAGCCGCTTGCTTTTTGTATTGTCGTCCAGTCGTAACAGTCTAACTGCTTCAAGCAGCCTATGTATGATATCTTATTATCAACAATTTCAACAAAGGTATATCTCTGATATCAAATTTTTTAGGTAAGTACAACTTAGCACTGTTTGCAACTTAACTTCCTGATATTGCTAAAATCAGTTGCTATATAATTTTCATTTCAGCCATAAGAAGTCGGGAAGTACCACCATCTCTTCTACATATGATTATCAATGGAGATACTAATGGCCGTAGAAAGACATTGATGAAAGGATTGGGGACTGGTACGAGACCTAGAGATAAAGACGAAATTGCTATGAAATTAGGTAGCAGGGACGGTGAGAAAGATGTTATCAAACAAGTTGGTAAAGGTAAGTCGAATAATCTACTGACCTTAACTATTTTCCTGCCTAGTTCCGTAACAATGGTTAATGGAATGATAAACCAATTCATCAACTGTCTGCATACATTGATAAAGTTTAGTTTATACCTTAATAAAAAAAAAAAAAAGTAGTGTTATTTACATGCCACTGGCAAGATACGGAAGAGAGTTGCATTACCTAAGGCGGATCAATGGTTAGTTGTAGGTAACACAAGGCATGATGATAATACTGATGAAATTTCAGCTATCAAGAAGGGAAAAGTATCACCGTCTATTATTAAGAAGATGGTTAACAAAGATAAAATGAAAGAAGTCGGAAGCAAAAGTCGTCTTAGAAAGTTTAACAAAAATCAAATACAGGCAATGCTGGGTACCGGTGATGGAGAATCAGAAATTGTAAATGAGATTGGAAAAGGTTAGAATAAAATAACAATTAGAAGTAGAAAATAAATAAATATTAAATTACTAGCTAACCCGTTAAACGTTCTTTTTGCCATATAAATGAAAAAGGGTAGGGTTACATGGTTTCTAATGTTAAATCATAAAAAAAAAACAATTATAATATTATAGGTATGTTATATTGAAATTCATGTTGGACCTAAGAAACTTACGTATAAAGGAGGACGAGCAAAAACGTATGGAGGCCAGCCTAGGAAACAATAACATCATGCATGATAACATCATAGTTTTGCGTTAAAAATATTTACGGAAAAAAGCCTCGTTTAAATGAACTCTGATAGATACATTCAGTACAACT
This sequence comes from Diachrysia chrysitis, assembly GCA_932294365.1. Lineage (NCBI taxonomy): Eukaryota > Metazoa > Arthropoda > Insecta > Lepidoptera > Noctuidae > Diachrysia > Diachrysia chrysitis. The sequence continues at coordinate 4,027,231 of OW028645.1, forward strand.
CATGTTATTTCGTTTCTTATTTTTTATTATAGCAATCAGAAAGGGTTTCGTATCGCCTTCACTCATAGAAAAGTTGATAAATAAGGACAAACATAAACAACTTTTAAAAAGATTTGTAAGCGGGACTCATTTGAAACCGTTGAACAAGTTTGACATACTCGCAAAATTAGGTTCCAGATCCGGTGAGTCCGAGATCTTGGCTCAAGTGGAAAGAGGTACGTTGATATGCTATCTATATACTTATAATAAATCTGTAGAGAGGTCAATTCTGTACATCAAATATATTTTCAAAATAACTATCAGGGGGTGATTAGTGATCGATACTGATGCCAAAAATGCAATCAGTAAAATTTTTGTCTGTCTGTCTGTCTGTCTGTCTGTATGTTCCTTATAGAAACGAAAACTACTCGACGGATTTTAACGAAACTTGGTACATTTATTCTTCATACTCCTGGGCAGGTTATAGTATACTTTTCATCACGCTACAATCAATAGGAGCAGAGCAGTGAAGGGAAATGTTGGGAAAACGGTATTTTTAAAGCTTCCGTCGCGTATGCAGCCTTAATGGTTAAAGCTACATAGAAATCATGTATGAGAGAAATGTTCTACATAAAATTATCTAAAAAATATCCCACAACAGCATATGTCTATCTTTTATGGTTGACTCACAATAACACGTGTAACTCCCGATAGCTTAGCAGTTCGGAGATTTCTGATTATATTTGTTTACTCTTACGTTTATAATACTCTCACTCATCCCTAATAAAAAAAAGTTTACATTATTACCTATTCAATAAAAAAAGAATCATAGAAATCGGTATAGAAACACCAAACTTATACATGAAATACGATAATAAGCCATCGCGCCGTCGCGCGTGAATACTGAATCATGCTATAAGGATTATTTTTGAACGTGATATATTATATTTCCCTACTAAAATACGAAAGTTAATCTGTCTGTTACATCAAAACCACTGAACAGTGAGGAAGGACATATGCTACTTTTTTACGAAAAACGACGGAAACGCGGACGAAGTCGCTGGCAAAAGCTAGTCCTTACTAAAATCATAAATGCGGAAGTAACTCTGTTTGTCGCACGCCAAAAATACTGAACAGATTTAAATGAAATTTGGTACACAGATAGTCTAGAGCCTGAGAAAGGACATACTAGCTAGTTTTTGCCGCAATAACCGCCATCCACGCGGGTGGAGCCGCGGGAAACAGCTAGTTTACAATAAAATAAGATATATATAAAAGGAATTATAATGAGAACAATTATATAAGGACCTTGCTTTTTCCTTCAAATAAATAAGCTATCATGGTTACCGTGCTGACAGTTTCACCTTTCCAACAATTAAAAAATCTAATATTAATAAAATGCATTTCTGTTCTAGCCATTAAATCAAGAAAGGTACCGCCAACACTTATTAAAAAAATAATGAACGACAATTCAGGTGTGCCGATGGATCAAGATATTAGAGATGTTGATTCTAAAGTTATAGGAAAGATACGTGAAGGTAAGTTCTAGAAAGTTTTTTTTAGTTTAGAATTTTGCAAATAATAAATTATAATAATTTTATTGCAGCTATTGATACAAAAAAAGTAACTCCATCGTTAAAGAAAATGGTTAAAGATAAAGTGAAAAAGTCCAAAGGAAAACGTGTTAGCTCTAAGGAATCGATTTTAAGTGGACGTAGTATTTCTGCAGTCATAGAGAAATTACAAAAAGGTAAAATATGTAAAATACATAGCTAAAAGTAATAAAATATGAGATTATCTCTTTTGAGTTTGTATTGTTCAGATTGATTAAAAAGAACATAATAATTAAATTGCAGGCATTCATACGAAAAAAGTAACTCCATCACTAAAGAAAATGGTTAAAGATAAAGCGAAAAAATACAAGAGAAAACGTGGTAGCTCTAAGGAATCCATTCTAAGTGGAGATATGTCTGCAGTCATACAGAAATTGCAAAAAGGTTATATAATATACTTATATGTATTGTAAGCTCATGATAAAAAAAAAAGATAATCTCTTTTAATTTTGGGCCGTAGTCGCAAGCGTTTAATATTTAGAAAAAACCATAATACTTAACTTAATTGCAGCAATTCAGACCAATGAAGTAACTCCATCGCTAAAGAAAATGGTTAAAGGAAAAGTGAAAAAATCTAAGGGAAAACGTGTTAGTTCTAAGGAATCCATTTTAAGTGGGCGTAGTATGTCTCCAGTCATAAAGAAATTGGAAAAAGGTAACGCATGTATAGAAGCTGATAATAATGTAAATCGAGATTATCTCTTTTAATTTTTTGCCGTAGTGGCAAGCGATTAAATTTTTTAAAGATGTAAACCATTTTAATTAAATTTCAGCAATTCATACAAAACAAGTAACTCCATCACTGAAGAAAATGGTTAAAGATAGAGTGAAAAAATCTAAGGGAAAACGTATTGGCTCTAAGGAATCCATTTCACGGGGGGATAGTATTTCTGCAGTCATGAAGAGATTACAGAAAGGTAACAGACATAAAAAAAGCTATAAATTAAAAAAGAACCCGAACACCTCACTAGATTTTGTGAAAAACTTCTCTTGATCAGTTTAATTCGTTTGATCGTTTTAAACTTAATTTTAAAGCACCACTTTTTATCATTGTGTGTAATGTGCATAATGCATGCATGCATAATATGTTTACTATTATAGGGACGTCAAGAAGTATCTCTTCTCCGGTTTTACAAAAGAAAAAACATAAAGTCGATGCCCCATCAGCCAAATCAAGTCTCAATGTTTTAGTAAAAAAAGACAGGGAGCCTTGGAAAAAGTATGTGTGGAAAAAGGGCGAGGAACACCCTACAATAGACCGTAATGTTCGCAAATCTGAAATCGTAAAAAAAGTCCTTAAAGGTGCGTAAAAATAGCCATTAAATTAATTTTACGCTTAAAAAGAAGGTACATTAAAAACATCGACCTTCCTTGGCATCAGGTAAAAATGAGAATTAAATTAAATATGAATAAAATTTGGGCTGAAGGACAAAATTAAATACAATTTTCTATTCATAGCATTCTAATATTAATTTTTCACTATGTAAAATTGAGGTCATGACATAAATCATTTCAACGAATGCTTTTTATTTAAAGTAAGTGAGATATTTATGTTTCTCTTTAATTACAGCTGTAGAAGGAGGTCAATTATCTCCAAAAAGCATGCAAAATTTACTCGCCGATTTACGCCTTAGTCAGGGCGACCCTGAACTTGTGAAAAAAATTCAAAAAGGTTTGTAAATAAACAAAATAATATCATCTAAAACTATTGTTAATTTCTATTTAATCTGTTATTTGACTCTGAGATTTTTTAGAACAAACTAACTACCTAAGTATTGATGTCTAAGATTAATGTATTATCACGTCACAATTTTTTTTTTCATTTTTAGCGTTAGCCAGAGGCAAAATATCCCCGTCTTCATCAAGTAGTTTGAAACGTAAATATTCTAGTGGAACAGATAGCAGCATGTCCAGACGGCCCAGCATGACTGAAAGTGGACAGAAAGTAAAAGCCATAATGAAAAAAATTCAAAAAGGTATAAAATCTAGCAATGCACTGCGCTATGCTACGCGCGCCGAATTCTAAATGGACAAACGACACGATAACGGTCAACTGAGCTTGCCATATATCATATTTATGGCGATTATATTATCGCGTAATGAACGCAATGCTATTTTAATTTTTCACTTTATAAAAGTTAGGTCATAACATATATCATTTCAACGAATGCTTTTTATTTAAAGTAAGTGAGATATTTATGTTTCTCTTTAATTACAGCTGTAGAAGGTGGTCAATTATCTCCAAAAAGCATGCAAAATTTACTCGCCGATTTACGCCTTAGTCAGGGCGACCCTGACGTTGTGAAAAAAATTCAAAAAGGTTTGTAAATAAACAAAATAATATCATCTAAAATTTTTGTTAATTTTCATTTTATCTGTTTTTGTTTTAAGGAGTTATTTTTAGAAAGAACTACCTACCTAAGTATTGATGTCTAAGATTAATGTATTATCAACTTATAAAAGTTCTTTTTTCATTGTTAGCGTTAGCCAGAGGCAAAATATCCCCGTCTTCATCAAGTAGTTTGAAACGTAAATATTCTAGTGGAACAGATAGCAGCATGTCCAGACGGCCCAGCATAACTGAAAGTGGACAGAAAGTAAAAGCCATAATGAAAAAGGTTCAAAAAGGTAAATATAAAATCTAGCCTTTTGAGAATAAGTTATGCGTTCATGGTCATGTTTATCACGGGAATGTGCGTTGGCAAGTCGGCCATGTCGGCTCGGCAAGTTTATTTCAGACTAAGCTGTAATATTATAGCATATAGTTCATAGCACAGCAATATCGCTCACTATACAGTTATTCAGAACTTGTTCACACTTAACTATTATATAATCGGTTGCTGTACGCTATGAAATTGAGCAATGCATTGCGCTACGCTACGCGCGCCGAATCAAGATGGACAAAACGACACGATCGCGATCAACTGAGCTTGCCATATATCATATTTATACCGATTATATCGCGTAATGAACGCAATGCTATATAATATAGCTTTTAGTGATGTACTATATAGCAGAATAGTATAGCATAGTCTGAAATGTGCTTAAGCCACGAGACCTCTTAATGTGAATCATGAACCTTTAAATATTACCAAACTCTACAGCGTTTTTATTTTTTTTATCATTTCTATATCACTTAAGACTTAGGTACCAACACTATCCATATCTACTTATATTATAAATGCGAAGTAACTCTGTCTGCATGTTACGGTTTTACGGCTAAACCGCCTAACCGATTTGAATGGAACTTGGTATGGGTAAGCTTGGATCTCCGGAAAGGACATAGGCTACTTTTTGCTGAGATAACCGACATCCACGCGAGCGGGGCTTCGGGCAACAGTTAGTGATTTTATAAAAGTAACATTAATCGCAATTTAGTTTTACTAGAGATGAAGTAGGTATAAGGGTAAAAAATTTAGATGTTTAACCTTTGTTGGGACTTACTGTATTAGCGCTTATTACAATTACCGTTCTTTAGTAGTCTCAATTCAGTCAAGTCTCAATTACTGAATTTAAGCAAGTGTAATATCCAACTAGACTGAATTATATGGTATGACATCAGACTTCTGAATTAAGAGACTAAATTAAGGCAAGTTTTATGAACTTATTAACAAACTAGCTGTCCCCCGCGACTTTGTTCGCGTGTTTTAGTTTCAACGGTTTTTCATTTTTGCAACATTTTTCATTTATGCTCCGCTCCTATTGGTCGTAGCGTGATGTTATATAGCCTATAACCTTCCTCAATAAACGGACTATCCAACACAAAAAGAATTATTCAATTCGAACCAGTAATTCCTGAGATTAGCGCGTTCAAACAAACAAACAAACAAACAAACTCTTCAGCTTTATAATATTAATATAATAAATATATAATATAGTATAGATTATTATCGTCATACATACCTTATTTATTCTTTTAGCTATATCAACAGAAAGAATAACTCCTTCGCTCATAAGAATGTTAAAAAGCAAAGATTCAAGAGAGATGGATGGGGTCCTCGACAGTTTGAGCCCCAGTGATGAAGAGGAAATGGCGATGCAGAAAGTCCGTAAAGGTAATATGAGACTTGTTTAAAAATACTACATATATATAATTTATAAACAAACAATTCATCTATTGCGGAGATTTTTAAGTATCGTTGTCGTTCCCATCGTTGCTTTCATTGGCTAGGACATATAATTAAACAAGTCTGTACATTTTTAAAAAGTCTACTTTTCTTTAAAAAGTGGAAAGGATTCAAATTTCCGATTGGTTCACAACAGAATTCTCAGAATATACGACAAGTGGGAAACTGACAGAAGGACTTTTAATGTTTAGCTGTTAGTTTAAATAGAATTGTTACTAATTAAATTACATTTTTCACAAAACAGCGGTCAAATCTGAGAAAGTAACACCATCAACACTGAAACTGTTAAAGAAAATTCTAAAAGACGATGCTACTTCTACTGACACTAAATCTGATGTCCTAAACAAAGTTCGCGAAGGTAAAATATAGAGTAATTTGCCTTAAAGAAAATAATGGATACTTTATTTCATTATAGTGTATTAGTACTTGTGCAGAAATAATTATTTCTACATAAGTGCTGTGTCTACTGACTGTCGACTTAGATCGCTCTGAGGGGAGGGCATCACGTCACCCTATCAGTTGCCAGGCACCGGAGGATACGGACGCAAACTCCCACGCATCCTTCTTCGGAAGGACTGAGGGGTAGGCAGTTTACACCCACCGCTCTAGAAGGGATCCTTAAAGGACCAAGGCCCAATTAAGCCCCGCCGAGTATGCTTTAGTTAACTGGCGACTCCGGCATTGGCAGGGATGGGATGTGGGTGTTTTTAGTTGGAGCAAGTCCGATATATAGTCATGTCGGGACCTCGGCGTGGATTGAAGTCATTAGATTTTTAAACCGATAAAAAAAGTGTATATTGACCTAGCGTTTTAAGGCAATACTAATGTTTAGATGACTAGTGCTTGATAATTAACAATTAAAAATGGAAGTTAAACACAGTATGAAATAGATCCCTGGATATTATAGCTAATACATAATGTATTATTTTCAGCGGTGGGAAATGGGCATATCTCACCGACGGTTTACGGCGCTATTCTCGCCAATATACGCCCTAATGACACGAAGTCTCAAGTCATTTTTAGGGTTCGACAAGGTAAATAAATTTACGTTTATATCGTATCGATATTTAAGCTTCCTATTGTTGGATATAAGGTTTTGGCAATATGCTTTTTGTTAGATTTAATAAAATAAAACAAGTTTTACATTATTTCCTACCATGCGAAACACATAAGAAACTTCATTATTATTGAGAAGGGAAGACCACACGACTGAAGTAGAATTTATCTATCTACGAAATGTGCTATGAGAGAAAGTAAATGTGTGCTCGCACCTCTCTCTCTTGCCCCTACAGTAATATACGAAACGTAACTCTCTCTCTTTCTATCTTCACTAACTTATATCTTCCTCTCATCTTCCGTTAGCCTCGCCCGATCTCACGGTTCGTAACGCTCTCGTCACGCATTCACCAGCTTACTCCCCAAGTCGTAAAGCATGCGTAAAAAAGTTTTACTTATTTCGTTTCATATTTCTTTCGTTTTATATTTTATACTAGCTGTCCCCCGCGACTTTGTTCGCGTGTTTTAGTTTTAACGGTTTTTCATTTTTGCAACATTTTTCATTTATGCTCCGCTCCTATTGGTCATAGCGTGATGTTATATAGCCTTTAGCCATCCTCAATAAACGGACTATCCAATACAAAAATATTTTTTCAATTCGAACCAGTAGTTCCTGAGGTTAGCGCGTTCAAACAAGCAAACAAACAAACTCTTCAGCTTTATAATATTGGTATAGATTTCATTGAATCAATTTTACCGCTTATTAGTACCAATTACTTTTTAAAACAGTTTTTCTTAGCCATTACTGTTGCACTGCACGGGCTTTGGTATGTAGTGTGCCAATATTTGTCGCAGGAGTGAAACTCGTACTGCCATCTCCTTAATCAATCTCAAAATACAGATTAGTAACCAGAAAATCTTAATTTTAGAGTTAGGGAAGAGACACTTGTCACCTTCTACCGTTGAGGGTGTACTAACTAAAATGGACGCCAGTGACGATAAGATTGCTATCATGAAAAACCTTACCAAAGGTAAGTTGTGAAAAAAATGAAAAAAAAAAAATTATGTTGTGGTTATTAAAGTATTTTTGTGAATATTGTGATTTCAGCGGTAGAGAGAGGCAAACTGCCACAATCTGTTCTAGACGACATACGAGCTAGTGTTCGTCCTAGTGATAACAAACAGAAAACTGAAGAAAAAATTCGTAGAGGTAAGATTTATTGGTGGCTAAGGTTAGGCAAAAGAATCGTCGGTCTTCCGGGAGCTAACATAACTTAAGTTTCGGGTCGAATCTGGATGAGACTAGCACTGGATCGGAGAGACTGGCACATGAAAGGTTAGGCCTATGCCCAGCAGTGGGATGACAAACGCTGTGGATGATGATGATGATGATGAAGCAGTACAATAATGTACTACCTAATAAAAATACAGCTGTTTTTGCGCTGTATCGTAATTTGTTATATTCAATCGATTTTGCGATGTGTATCTATATGTTGAGTTATTATATATATAATGTCTAACTTTTCAGAGGAGTACACGCCATTAAAGATGCCACACTGATTCATAATAAAATTGTAAAACATTTTATCTCGATTCTTAATTCATTGCGTAATTTTAGCCATGGAGAAGAATAAATTGCCGCCGCAAATGATTGATAAAATATTACCCAAACATGACGAAAAATCTGAGGTTATGCGCAACGTCCGTAAAGGTTAAAAACTTTACATTTTTACTTTAAATAGAAACTAAGCACTTTATTTTTGACGGCATAATTTGTTTTTGACATTTCTAGAACGTATATTTACGAATGGATTATAAATTAATGCATCAAGGTAAATTAAACAAAGGGTATAATGTAGGTACTATAGACATAACCATTTTTTTTAATAAATCTCTTTGTATGATCAGATAGTTCTTTAATTCCTTACTTAAACGGTTACCACTAAACTCTTCACGAAATAAAACCGACCGACGAGTAAACCGACTTTACAGACAACCATTTTTTTAACTGAGAGTAAAATGTTAACACGAGTTTAAATTGACAGTTTCTCATACAATCGTGTTAGCAACTAACTCCGGGTTAGGTTTTTCGTGCAAGTAGGCTTAAGGGTATTAAAGTTGTCATGTAACTGTATTTCAGCGGTACAGAAGGGCCAGATCTCACCCGCTGTTTACGGCGCTATTCTTGCCAATATTAACCCTCATGACACGAAGTCACAAGTTATTAAAAAGGTTCGACAAGGTAAATAATATCCCATGTAATAATAAACAATAACATATTTAGAATGCAGCTATGTAAATGGGCATTGCGTTATAATAATTTGGAATACTTTTACCCATTATCCTGTCTTGTGCACATTTGAACATGGAAGTGTTCAAATGTGAACAGGGAATTTCTATAGACTTAATATTGTGAATGAATAGTAAAGTTAAAAAAAAAGCAAATGATCTTCTTTTATTTTACTTAAAAGGCTTACTTCTTAGTAGTGCCAATAAATCTTATAGTTAGTCGTGTAGACAATTAACCTTAAAATCATTATTTCAGAAATAGTAAAAAGACACGTGTCTCCTTCTGTGATTGAGGATGTACTATCTAAAATACACGCCAGTGACGATAAGGTTGCAATCATGAACAATCTAAACAAAGGTTTGTTACCGAAATTAGAAAAAATACTCCACTAATTAGTTTTTGTTACCTAATTAATTGTGATTTCAGCGGCAGAGAGAGGCAAACTACCACAATCTGTTCTAAAAGATATACGAGCTAATATTCGTCCTAGCGATACCAAACAGGATACTATAGAAAAAGTCCGTAAAGGTATTAAATGCTTTATTTATTGTGTTTTGGCCCATTGAATTTATAAGTATTGCCTAAATGTACAGGAGATCTCATGTACATCATTAAAATACCCATATACATTATAATTAACTGCAGAACATTTCATTTTGATTCTTAATTTTTGTTTAATTAATTTTAGCCATGGAGAAGAAGAAAATGCCCCGACATGTTATTGATGAAATATTACCCAAACAGTCTGTTGACAATAAGGCCGATGTTATGAAAAACATCCGTAAAGGTAAGATTGCTTTAAATAGTAAGGTCATAACTAACATGATTTATAACAAAATGTATAAGATTATACCTTACAACCGATTTATAATTTCAGCGATAAAAAGTGGTCGATTATCACCAACTGTCTACGACGAAGTACAAGCTAGTGTTAGTTCTTCTGACAGTAAATCTGAAGTTATGAAGAAAATCCGTGCAGGTCAGATGATAAATGTTTAATGTACAATAAAGTTTCATGTCCGAATACCTAGTAACCTACCGCTGTATTGCGTAGAAGAGCCCTGTCTTTGGCTTTCTCTTTTGTCTCTCGCCGGTCACACCAACTCTAGAGTGCGTATGATTATGAGTATTTGAGGTACAGTTTTTTGTCATTTTTAGCAATTGCGAAGAGACACATTACGCCTTCCATCGCGGCTGATTTAATCCAAAAAGTACAAGGTAGTGATGACTCATCAGTAATTATGAAAAACGTACGAAGTGGTAAGTGTCAACATGATTTACTACAGTACTGACCGATATAAGGCTTTAAGAAATAAAAAACGGATAAGTGCGAGTCAGATTTGCGCACCGATGGTTCCGTACAAGTTTTGATGATTGTCATGTTTAACACTGCGCTTTTTAGTTTTTAGTTTTTATTACCTAATTAATTGTGGTTTCAGCGGCAGAGAGAGGCCAACTACCACAATCTGTTCTAAATGATATACGAGCTAATATTCGTCCTAGTGATACCAAACAGGATACTATAGAAAAAGTCCGTAAAGGTATTAAATGTTTTATTTATTGTAATATAATGAGCCATTTAATTTATAGGTTTTACTTAAATGTACAGGAGATCTAATATACGCCATTAAATACCCACATACTGATCATTAACAGCAAAAGATTTTGGCTTGATTCTTAATTTATTGCAAATAATTTTAGCCATGGAGAAGAAGCAAATGCCCCGACATGTTATTGATGAAATATTACCCAAACAGTCTGTTGACAATAAGGCCGATGTTATGAAAAACATCCGTAAAGGTAAGATTGCTTTAAATAGTAAGGTCATAACTAACATGATTTATAAAAAAATATATAAGATTATACCTTACAACCGATTTATAATTTCAGCGATAAAAAGTGGTCGATTATCACCAACTGTCTACGACGAAGTACAAGCTAGTGTTAGTTCTTCTGACAGTAAATCTGAAGTTATGAAGAAAATCCGTGCAGGTCAGATGATAAATGTTTAATGCACAATAAAGTGTTGTGTCCGAATACCTAGTAACCTACCACTGTATTGCGTAGCAGAGTCCTGTCTTTGGTTATGGCTTCTTCTTTTGTCTCTAGCCAGTCACAACAACTCTACTCCCGTTACACTTGTAGCAAATTGTTTTATAATTTTAAGAGTAGGTTTGAGTATTTCTGGTACCGTTTTTGTTATTTTTAGCATTTGCGAAGAGACACATTTCGCCTTCCATCGCGGCTGGTGTAATCGAAAAAGTACAAGACAGTGATGACTCATCAGCAATTATGAAAAACGTACGAAGTGGTAAGTTTTAATATGATTTTTCCCAGTACCTACCTATACAAAACTTTAAGAAAAAGAACGGATAAGTGCGAGTCTGACTCGCGCACTGACGGTTCCGTACAAGTTTTGCTGATCGTCACGTTTAATATATACTGCAGTATTTAGTTTTTGTTATATAATTAATTGTGGTTTCAGCGGTAGAGAGGGGCCAAGTGCCACAATCTGTTCTAGACAATATTAAAGCTAATATGCGTCCTAGTGATACCAAACAGGAAACTATAGAAAAAGTCCGTAAAGGTATAAATGCTTTATTTATTGTATTATAAGCCATTTAATTTATAAGTATTACCTAAATGTACAGGAGATCTCATATACGTCATTAAAATACCCACATACATTATAATTAACTGCAGAACATTTTATTTTTATTCTTAATTATTGTTCAATAAATTTTAGCCATGGAGAAGAAGAAAATGCCCCGACATGTTATTGATGAAATATTACCCAAACAGTCTGTTGACAATAAGGCCGATGTTATGAAAAACATCCGTAAAGGTTAGATTGCTTTAAATAGTATAGACATAGCTAACATGGCTTGAAAACAAAATATATTTTTTATATCTGATTTTTGACTTCAGCGATAAAAAGTGGTCGATTATCACCAACTGTCTACGACGAAGTACAAGCTAGTGTTAGTCCTTCTGACAGTAAATCTAAAGTTATGAAGAAAATCCGTGCAGGTGAGATGATAAATGTTTAATGTAATAAAGTGTCTTGTGCTAATACCTAATAATCTACCGCTGTACTGCTTAGCAGAGTCCCGCCTTTGGTTATGGCTTTGTCTTTTGTCTCTCGCCAGGCACAACAACTCTACTCCCGTTACACTTGTAGCATCATATTAATAATTTTATGAGTAGGTATGAGTTTTTGTTATTTTTAGCAATTGGGAAGAGACACATTTCGCCTTCCATCGCGGCTGATTTAATTGAAAAAATACAAGACAGTGATGACTCATCAGCAATTATGAAAAATGTACGAAGCGGTAAGTGTCAATATAATGAAATTCCCACAGTACCGTACGTAGGTACGGTACTGTGGGAATTTGAATGAATTTGAAGCCCTACCTAGACTTTAAGGAAAAAAACAAAACGAACAATTGCGAGTCTGAACGAACAGTTGAACTCGCGCACCGAGGGTACCGTACAAGTTTTGCTGAAAGTCAAGTTTAATTCTCCAAAAACAAACTTAACAGTGCGGTTGAAAAAATCCTCTCTTACATCGATGTAGATATCAAATTTCCAACTGAGTTTGTAGTCGCAAAAACGTATTTTCGGGTTTTTATACGCACGGGACCGAGCATCACGCCAAATTTAGAAATTCTGGGTCTACGGGAATTATAGGTTTTGAGTTTTTTGAAACTTTATGGGAAAAACAACAAAAATTGCTGTATTTTTTAATAGCGTTGAAACTTTTTTATTTTTATTACAGCGGTTGATAAGGGTCAACTACCACCCGCTATAATGGACGATATACTTGCACATGTACTGCCTGATGACGATAGATCTGATGTCGTAAAGAAGGTACGCAAAGGTAAGGGAGTCACCTAATTAGGTTTTATAAAGGTCCTATATTTTCTAAAAAACTTTCTAATGAGATTGATGTTTTCACATTTAGCGTTAGAAAAGAAGAGATTGTCGCCAGAAGTCATGGGTAGTATAGATAAAGAACTAAAAGTTAAAGATAAGGAAGCGGAAATCATGGAGAAAGTTCATAGTAGTAAGTCGAAATTAATTACAAATGACAATGTAAAATAAAAATAATGTTCAAATTATCCACTTATCAAACCTTTTTTTATAAGTGTATCGCCAATGCTGGATAGCTATTTATGATTTTAAGTCTATTTCAGCTGTACGAAAAGGCCACATAAGACCGTCCCTTTTGAAAATGTTTAAAAAATTAGATGCTAAAAAAATGGACCGGGCTGACAATAAGTCAGAAATAATAAATAACGTTCGGAAAGGTAAGTTATAATACAAAGATAAGTTAATTTAATATTCAATCAAATATTGAAAATGTCTGAATTAAATTTCTATAATTATAACATTGCAGCCGTCAATCGGGGTCAGCTGGCACCTGAAGTTCTTAATGACATACTTGCGAATGTGCGCCCTAGTGATAATAAATCCGATATTATTAAAAAAATACGCAAAGGTGAGTTTAACGATTAATTATTACAATTGTTTATATTATCTCGTCATTACCACGTTGACTGTATACATTCCTTAATTACTGTTTCATGAATTTAAAGTTTGACCAAATGTTTGCTTGTATTAGGGAATATTAATAATTTTGTTTTAAAACCAAAATTTTCAGCTGTTGCTAAAAAACACGTGTCGCCTTCAGTCATGGATGATGTCTTAGCTAATGTGAACACTAGTGACAAAAAGTCTGAAGTTATAAAGAAAGTTCGTAGAGGTAGTATTATCTCAATTTTAATGTACCTAAAAGGAATTGGTGTATTTTACGAAAACAAATTATCGTTTTAAATATTAATTTTATTTTAGCGGTCGACAGTGGAAAACTTCCTCCGGAAGTTTTAAGAGAAGTACTTGCTAATGTAGAACCTAATGATGATAAATCGGCAGCTATTAAGAAAGTTCGTCAAGGTACATCAATTTTTTATTAATACAAGGCCAAAGGCTTACTTACGCTCGATTCCTCGCCTTTATCGGTTGTTGGAAATCGCCGCAAAAAGTACCCTAGTTCCTTTGTTTCTGTGTATGTTTTTTATAATGGTCTGTTTTTAATTTCTTAATTTCAGCGGTGGAAAAGAGACAAGTATCACCCTATGTCATGGATGATATACTAACTCATCTCAGACCTGATGATAATAAAGCTGAAGTTATTAAGAGCATTCGGAAAGGTAACACGACATCAAATACAAAATGTTAAAATAATAGCCCATTTTTTTGCTGAATAAAATTATAGTATTAATGGATTAAAAATGATAATATATAATTACTACAGCTGTTGAAAAAGGACAATTGTCACCTGCTGTTATGGATGATATGCTAGCTAATGTTCGCCCTACTGATAATGCGTCTCAAGTTATGAAGAAGGTTCGTAAAGGTAAGCCTTAAAATATATTTCGGGAGTATATTTTAAAGAATAAAATAGATACCGATATAATAAAATAGATAGGTTTTCAACCAGTTTTTTTAAATAAATATAACATAGAAAATAGCTGATATAAAGTTACCCTTATGTAACCCTACATATATATTAGATACAACATATATATTAGAGTCAAGATTTCATTGTAAATAATCGACTTATTTATTTTAATCAAATTTAATGTTGCTTTTAGCTATAGCAAAAAGGCACGTGTCGCCATCTGTTAAGGAGGATGTACTCGCTGACGCGCGTGCTAGTGGTGATAAATCTCAAGTAATAAGAAGTGTTCGCAAAGGTATTGTTTCAATTAAATAAAAGAATTGTAATTTTTCAGTTCTTAAATTCCAATTCTGACAACCAGTCTCAATAAGGAATACTCTGTTATCCAGTAAAACGGGCTGCTAAATTCAGCAGAATCCGGTAAGACTGGAAGCCGACCCCGTCATAGTTGGGGAAACGGCTAGGGAGAAGACAAACATTAACTAATTACAAACAGATATTACAAAATATCTTGAAAGATGCTATAATGATGATAATATGGTAGCCGAAATTGATAAAAAATATTTTTCTTTCAGCGGTAGAAAAGGGTCGACTACCACCTGATGTTATGAAAGATATAATAGCTAATATACGTCCAAATGACAGTAAAACTGAAATTGTGAAGAAAGTCCATTTTGGTGAGGACAATTATTTATAAGAAAATGCGCATTTAACATAGAAAAGAAAAAAATAATTGAAGGTGACACGGCTACAAAATTAGAATACAGAAATCGAGAGACGTAATATGTATACAACCTGTATGTAATATATTTAAACTATTTTTAATGCTTACGTCTCAAATAAATGTGGTATTTACAGCATTAGAAAATAAGCAAGTGCCGCCACAAGTCCTGGATGATATTGTTGCCAATTTAAAAAGTAGAAGTGACAACAAGGCTGAGATCATGCAGAAAATTAGGCAAGGTTAGTCAAAAGACAACAAGAGTGAACAAGATGACGAGTAACAAACATTAAAAAGAAAACAAAACCGTAGAATAGCTTACCTCCTTTTGAAGTCGGTTAAATATAGAAGTAAAATGATGACTGTAGTACAGGCTGATTGTGCAAGTCCTTTTAATAAAGGGTGTGTGATTTTGTATATCTTGTTGCAGTAGTTTCCTTAAATCCAATAAAATATGCTTTACAGCGGTTGATCATGGACAGATATCACCGAATGTCATGGATGACATACTTCTTAATGTTCACAACAGTGACAATAAGTCTCAAGTATTGAAAAAAGTCCGCAAAGGTGAGTTAAATTTACCCAAAGCATTTAAAGTTATGATAAGAATAACAAACAATATATTATACATTGATACATATTTATATTTCTTTTAAATTGGTTTTTCAGCGGTAGCAAAGCAGCACGTGTCGCCATCGGTTATGGAAGTAGTTCTAGCTGATGCACGTGCTAGTGACCGTAAATCACAAGTCATTGAAAATATTCGAAAAGGTATGAAACAAAACAAATCTATACAAATCAGCTCAAGATAATCATGTAGAAATCATCTTTTGAAATTACATCTTTTTATATATAAAACGCTCTAAATAATTGGGTGATAAAGAAATATGAAAAGAGGTTATTTGAATTTTTTTGACGTCCACTACATATTTTCTTTAGATTAGGCTTACGATTGTCACTGATCACACAATTAAACCAATGAATTGATTATTTTATTGACTGATATTTTAGCGGTGAACAATCGACAAATACCAGCTGATGTCTTAGACGATGTACTTGCCAATGTACGTCCCGGCGATGATAAGACTGATGCCGTAAATAAAGTGCGGAAAGGTAACAAAGCTGAAAAGCAAATCACAAGAAAATAACATAATTATGCTGTCCACATAAATAATAAAACCGTACTACATTATTTAATAACAAAGCACAAACCTTAGCTGAAGCTAATTATTTCGGAATTCTTCATACTTATAACTTTTATTATTATGTACATTTGGATTAAACTTTCGTTTTTTTTAGCTTTAATCAAAAGGCAAGTGTCTCCATACGTCGTTGACGAAATAGTCGCTAATCTACATCCTTCGGATCATAAGCTTCAAGTTATTAAAAACGTACGAGATGGTATGTAAAAAATGTTATAAACCGATTGTTGTGTATGCATGTGCGTATAAGTTAATAGAAAAATGTTGTTTACAGCGGCGGAAAGGGGACATCTATCACCTGATGTCGTAGAAGACATATTAGCTAATGTTCGACCCAGTGATAGTAAGTCAGCAATAAGAAAGAAGATTCGTAAAGGTACATCTCATATCTATCTAGGTATACATATAATATATTATGAATGACGGAGTATTACTTTGGAAAGGGTCAACCAATTTGACTTTTTTGTTAGGTTTGTAATGGCCAGGACAAGGTTTGTATGAGCAAACATTTTTTAAATAACACGGGAAATGTCCGAATTGGACGGGACAACTACTGACGTGTCAGCTAATTTAAAATAAATAAGCGAAATATTGCAGAAAAAGTCGTTAATCTCTGCACGTTCTAACAAAGTTTAAATTCTAATTTTCTTTTTGTAAATTTATGTTTGGACTTTTGGTGTCTAACAGTTCAGGATTTAGCAATGTGCTTAATAGTATTGGAACTGCAGTTTGTCTAATTTAGGTGGAATTATAATTTCAGCGGTTGCAAAAAAACATGTTTCGCCTTCTGTTGTGGATAAGGTGATCTCTGATGTAGAAGCTAGTGACGATACGTCAGCCGTCGTGAAGAACGTCCGTAAAGGTTTGCAAACGTCAAAATTTAATAATGTATTATTCAGTATTAGAAATCTATTAAATAGGTGCTATCCTATGACGCTATTGCAATGTGATCTAAAAGACATAAGTACCAAATTCTTATCCTAGTATAATACATTGTTATAAAAATGCAGAAATAGGTTCCGAATTTATGTTTTATAATTATTATTACAGCTGTCGACAGAGGCCAACTACCACCAGATGTGTTGCATGACATTCTTGACGAAGTTCGGCCTACTGACACCAAATCTCAAGCTTTGAAGAAGGTGCGAAGAGGTAAAGTCAAACGACATACTATTAAACAAAAAAAAAGCAACTTCATTTCATATTAAAGAAATTTTATAGGATATAATAAGGAACATTTAAGACCATAGTAAAAGTGTTAAATAATGATTTCAGCGGTACAAAAAAGGAAAATGTCTCCAAAAGTAATGGATGAAATAGTCTCAAATTTAAAACCTCGTGATCATAAAGGTGACGCCATGAAGAATATTCGGGCGGGTAACTATGCAATTATATGACTTAACAATAAATATCTAATATGCAACCAATCATCTCGCTAATCAATCCTTACAAATTTAGCGGTAGCCAGAGGACAGATAGCGCCAGGGGTCTTGGATGATTTAAATGCTAATGTACGCGCCAGTGATAACCAATCCGTGGTTATGAGAAAGGTTCGCAAAGGTTAGTAATCTTAATTTACTTTATCTAAATTTCTTATTGATTCATAGATACTTTGATTCTAAGAAGCGCCTAACGTAATTTGAATTACAGCGATAGGAAAAAGGCACGTGTCGCCTTCGGTTATGGATGAAGTATTTGCAAATGTTCGCGCTAGTGACAACAAGTCGGCAATTATGAAGAACCTTCGTAAAGGTACGTTTGCATAGATTTTTTAAAAGTGTCGATCTTAAAGTGAAGGTCTAAATATAGCAAAAACCTAAGATCTACACTGGTCTCATTAATAAAAATCCTGTATTTATTACACTATCCTATTAGTATTCCTGATAGAATTTCTGCGGGTTTTCAGCGGTGGACAAAGGACAACTGCCTAAAGCTATCATGGATGACATACTTATAGATGTTTCACCAAGTGACAATAAGGCAGAAGTCACAGAAAAGGTTCGGAAAGGTTAGTATTTTAAATGTATACTTATTTATTGAGTTTGATACTAATAAAATGCTATAACCGTAAATACAATTTTAGCATTGGAAAGGAATAAGGTATCACCATTTGTAATGGATGATGTATTAACTGATCTGCACTCAACTGAAAATAAAGCTGAAGTTATGAAAACTATCCGTAAAGGTAAGCATCGTAATGTGTACCTTATTGTAACTATGTTTAAAGATGTTTTAGAATATACTAACCACACTTTGATTACAGCGGTAGAGAAAGGTCACCTGTCTCCCGATGTCTTGGACGACGTACTGGCTAATGTGCGTCCAGATGACAATAAATCTCAAGTTATGAAGAAGATCCGGAAAGGTATGGCTTGTGAAATAAATACAAGACAGGTTTGCCCTCTCTACTATACAATTATTTACAACATTTCTGAAATTTTAGCAAATTATGAACTATTACTACTTATATGGTAATATGTATTTAATATATTTGCATTAACCATATTACAACAATTTTCTGATATCGATAACATTACAATGACTAATTTAAAACTGTTTTCCTTGTCAGTTAATTGCGTACATGTTTTCATTATATTGATGGTTTATTAAATTTTCGTCTGTTGAAAGTCATGTACTGTGTAGGTACATATATAACTAAAGCTAATCAAATATTAAATTATCCTTGAGCCTTAAATTTGTTGTTTTTATAGCTGTGGCAAAACGACACGTATCGCCATCTATTATGGATAATGTCCTCGACAATGTACAAGCCAGTGATAATAAGTCACAAGTGATCAAGAAAGTTCGTAAAGGCAAGTTGATACGTAGTACTGAAGATTATTTCATTCATACATTTGTGTTTTTTCCTTTTCTCGAGTTTTACATGCCTTGAGAAGTACGTTAAGCTTTGGTTCCAAGATGGTATGGCAATCCTTAAGTTACTGAAAGTCTTAAAATAGTGGAACCAAGAATAATGACGTGTTAACCAGTAAAAGAGTAGTGAAGATCAGATAGGTTACATAAAGCGAGTTTAGGTAAAATATTGGTATTTAGCTCCACATCGTTTAAGAAAGGCCTAGGCAAAAAAAGCAAATAAATAAATAGTAATAATAAATAATAAAAAAATAAATAATAAATGTGCACAACATCGCATACATAACATTGCTCTGAACCAAAAGTAAGTAGTTAAAGCACTTGTATTATGGAATCAGAGACAATAAAGGTAGCTCAAACAACCAGACCCAAGACAATGTAGAAAAGTAGTTTTCTACTTTGACCCGTCCGGTGATCGAACCCAGGACCTCAGAGTTAGCGACACCTTAAAAACCGGTGTGTACGCCATTTGACAACGGAGATCGTCCACAAAATTATTTACTTTTATATGTAAATACTGACGTCAGTTCCGCTAAATTTCAGCGGTAGAAAAGGGTCAGCTGCCACCTGCAGTACTCGATGAAGTACTCGCTAATGTAAAACCGAAAGACAAGAAGGAAGACGTCATAGAAAAAGTTCGGAAAGGTAACAATGATAGCACGTACTGTATCAGAAATATTAATATTATTAATAATGGGAATGGGAAGCAGAAAACTAGTGTAAATGATAATGTTCATAAAATATCTACGGCTATATTAACTAACTAGCTGTCCCCCCGCGACTTTGTTCGCGTGTTTTAGTTTCAACGGTTTTTCATTTTTGCAACATTTTTTATTTATGCTCCGCTCCTATTAGTCGTAGCGTGATGTTATATAGCCTATAACCTTACTCAATAAACGGACAATCCCACACAAAAAGAATTATTCAATTCGAACCAGTAGTTCCTGAGATTAGCGCGTTCAAGCAAACAAACAAACAAACTCTTCAGCTTTATAATATTATATTATTAATATAGTATAGATTATGATGTGGACTGCGATGTCGTTTGCAATAAATATTCAATGATTGAAATGCAAAGCTTTATAATTTCAGCGGTGGAAAAACGGCAGATTTCGCCATATGTACTGGATGATATAGATGCTAATGTAAGAGCAAGTAGCAATAAAGCAGATGTTATGAAGAATATAAGTAAAGGTAACTCGATAATCTCAGTACGCCATAGACATGATTTGCTTGAGAACGTTACTAGAATCTCATTTATAATTGGTTCGATCTAAGAGGTCTCAAGACTTTAGAAATTGTTTTTTGATATGTATGTGAATAATGTATTTAGGATATTTTTGGAGACATTTAATAGTTTGTTATACAATCGGATAGTTGGCTTACTTTCTATAAAGTTAATATTTATTATTTTAGCTGTAGGCAAAGGACAGTTATCGCCTGCTGTTTTGGAGGATTTAGCTGCAAATGTGAAACCTAGCGATACCAATTCCGTAATCTTGAAGAAAGTTCGCAATGGTACGTAAAAAGTTTGTCGCAAAGATAAATGAAATAAAACGAGTACAGATAATGTAAAACAAATTTGGTATTAATAAGTTGAGGTTGAGTGAATTGTGCAACAAATATAGTAAAACTTGATGTAAACACTGACTTTAATCTTATATCTCATTGGCTCTTACAACTTTAAACGTGAGTCAAGCAAAGCTGAAAAGACTATAATAACCGCTGTGGCTTATGTACTAAGAAAAGACAAAGAATCCTTGCCGCATTAGGACAGTATACAATGAAAATATAAAAATCTTCTTTTTTATTGGTCATAACAGCGATAGATAAACGACACGTGTCTTCTGCGGTTGCTGTTAACGTGATGAACGATGTAGGCGCCAGTGCAACTAAGTCTCAAGTCATGAAAAATGTCCAAAGAGGTTAGTTAACTTAAAGTGACCAGAATCTTGCATATTTATTTATAGTCCGAAATTTCTTAGCGTGTTGCAGAAAAATATAGATAAATACAGCAACCAAACAAAGTGAATGCTATGGTATTTGCCTGTGGTTTTTCATGAAAAACTTTTTATGATAGCAACTCTACCAAGAAGTCATTAATTAGAACACGGTTAAGCTTTGAGTATTTGGTACTTTAATTGGACTTTATTATAGCTGTAAACAAAGGAAACCTACCACCTGCTGTATTGGAACAGATAGAAGCCGATGTTCGTGCTAATGATAATAAAGATCAAGTTATTCAGAAGGTTCGTGCAGGTAAGTGAAACTATTCACGAATAAAAAAATACTGTGGACTAAATAACTCTAATGGTGGTCCCCTGTCCTGAATATCAATGGCTAACAAACACAGAGCTATACCTATAATTTTTTTTAGTCCATTTATTATTGCGTCGTAAATATTTTGAATGTTAACAGCTATAGAAAAAAACAAAGTGCCCCCGAAGGTAATGAATGAGCTAGCAACTAATCTACAAACACGTGACAATAAAGCTGATATGATGAAGAACATTCGTAAAGGTAACTTACAATACGTTATTATATTGAACACTACCATAGAATGTGAAATAGAAAAAATAAAAAGAAACGAGTATAACATTTGCAAATTGCATTTAGTTACCTTGTTGATAGAATTGAGCTTGTAAATGTTCTTGAATTGTTGTCTAGTTAGAAAATGTAGTATTTTTTTTTAAGTCTTACTTATATTTTTGACGTATGTTTTAGCGGTTGAAAGAGGTGAACTGGCACCTGCAGTGATGGATGATTTACTCGCTAATGTAGGTCCTGGTGACAACCAATCACTAATTATGAAGAAAGTCAAACAGGGTAGGTTCTAAACCTTATTTACCATTTTTTATGAACTCAGTGGCACTAGGAACAAAATAGAGAGACGAGTGTTTTTAAATTGTGGCTTTATAAAGGCAAGTCTTATTTTTTTTAATAACAATTTCAGCGGTTGCCAAAAGACACGTGTCACCTTCTATCATGGATGAGGTACTGGCCGACGCGGCTGCTAGTGGTAATAAGTCTGTAATCATTAAAAATGTAAAAAAAGGTAAGTGGAAAAACATACAATACAATTACACCTTAAAAATATTTCTATCTTGCTATATTGAAAATATTCCTAGCTTCCTAGTTATACCAGGTATGTCTCATTAGACAAACTTGTATAACTTTTTATAGGTGGGGCTAACTTGCAAACATAATTAATCTTAAGTGGTTCCACTAAATCAGTGGTGTTGATGATGATGTTGGCATTAAAAATAGGTACTAATGTCATTATTATTCTTACTTAAATTGTAGCTGTAAATAAAGGCAGACTACCGTCCATTGTGATGGATGACATACTCACAAATCTTCGTCCTAATGATACTAAGGAAGACGTCGTGAAGAAGGTCCGCCAAGGTATTAAAGATCTTCAATGTTTAATGTACTCGGATAAAACGCAATAATAATATAATTATCAGAATAATAAAAAAAAACTATTTATGTTGTTTGGTATTGGGTTATTTAATTTATTGTGTCATGTTAGTACCAGATCTATTCTTACTCTTATTTCCGTTAGTAAAAACCATGAGCATAGTCAAAATAGTTTTCAAATATTACTTTTCCTCTAACCTTATACATAATCTTCTTAAATTCCAGCTCTAGAAGACAGGCAATTGTCTCCACAGGTGATGAACGAAATAGGCGCTAAAGACAATAAGGCTGAGGTATTGAAGACAGTCCGTAAAGGCAAGACATCTTTGTTAATGCAATGCTACTTGGTTCGAAATGTTTCTTGTGATATTTAAACCCATACTTTATTTTGATCATAGCGGTGGAAAGAGGAGAATTGTCACCCGCTGTCGTAGATGAAATACTCGCTACCGTGCGACCTGGGGACAATAAGTCTCAAGTCATGAAGAAGGTGCGGCAGGGTAAGGCATACAAAAAAAATATCATTGAGACAACCATCAATTTAGTATTCAGTGTGTGTGTAAGTTCAAGTCAAAGTAACAGAAAAAAATTGCGAATAAACATACATACCTACATACATCTAATATATAAAAATCTCGTGGAACAGTTTTTGTTATAAAACTCATCCGAAACGGCATAAACGATTTTTATGTTTTTTGGTAGGTCTGAAAATAGGTCTTACGCTATTTTTCATACCTTTTAGTGATAATGGTGATAGTATTCCAATCCTACACGTATGTATGTAATATTTCTTTGTTGAAGTCATTTAAACATCACAATGAGCATTATTAAAAACGAATAAGTTATATAGATAGAGATTACATAGATCTTTCGAACCAAGTTTCCACTTTACGTTGAATTATGATTGATAGTAGGCAAAAAAATTGCATGAATTAAATAATAGGAACAGCCTATAGCTAGAATAAAGTAAACAAATCAATATCAGTAAATCTAACATTTCAGCGATAGCCAAGAAGCACGTAAGACCTTCCATCGTTGAAGATGTACTAGCCAATGTGGCTACTGGTAAAGATAAGTCTGCAGTTATGAAAAACGTGAAAACAGGTTTAAAAATGCTTATCTTAAATAGTAATTTGCCTTAAGTTAAAAAAATATTATAAATCGAAAAAGAAAGACGAGTCTAAGTAATTAAGCACTAAGCACACTGAGTAGAATAGTATAGAACGTATAGTATTTATAATTATTAGTATATAGGTTCGTCTTAGTTGGGCTGGTCATATTAGCGGCCTGGGTCCCGATAGAAGGACGTAACTTGTAACTGAGTGGTTACCTAGAACCGGAACTCGAAAAGAGTGTAGGCCGAAAAGACACTGGCAAGACGACATCGATCGCTGTTTGCCGGACTGTTCGAAAGCGGCTTTAGACAGAAGAACCTGAAAAAAATGGGGGGAGAGCAGTTGCCCAGCAATGGGACACTTTAAGGGTAATATACATAAAAAAAAGGTTCGTCTAAGATCAATAATTTTAAAAAGACGGATGGCCCATACCTATACTGTTCTTAACTTCTATTTAATATTATTGCCATGGCATTATATATTGTTTAAGTTCTATTTATCGTTGGTTTATGTGTGTTCTAGCGGTCGATAAAGGTGAACTACCTCCTGCGGTGTTAGACGACATACTTGCAGATGTCAAACCAACTGACAATAGATCTGCAGTCATGAAGAAGGTCCGAAAAGGTTAGTCTTAAATGTCAAGTGAATTACATAATAAGTACCCTTAGAAGGCTTATAATAAATTAAGAAAAAATAAACGATAAAAAAAACAGGGCCTTAAAAGGCACAAAAGCATCGTGTCCATAATTTTCAAGATTGTCTCATTTTATGACACTCTCTGTTCTCAAATTCTCATAATACTAATGATGTTGATAGCTGTAGGTGCAAGGGTTCTTACTAACAGAGCCTCTAGACAAGTGGCATTTCGACAAGCGTTAACGATGATAGAAATCGCTTAAGTGACATTAAATGTATGGAAATGACATTTCATTTCGATAAGTCACGTGACTTGGAGTTGTCACTTCCATACATTTGAACGATTCCATCAGCGATATCGCTTGTCGAAATATCACTTGTCTAGGGGCTCTGGTGAGGAATGGAGATTCTGTGGCACAGAATCAGGACAGGCACAGAATCTGTGCCTGTGCTTACCTCAGAACAACAAAACATCCATACTAGTATTATAAATGCGAAAGTCTGAAAACTGTCTGTCTGTTATGCTTTCACATCATTTCCCACTACACAACCGCTGAAACAATTTGGATGAAATTTGGTATGTGGTAAGCTTGGATTCTAAAAAAGGACACGTTTGCCGCAATAACCGACACCAACGCGGGGAACAGCTATATGATCTATAATGATAATATTTGCAGCTATAGCGAAGAGGCAGATGCCGCCAAATGTCTTGGACAACATCGTCGCCAATGTCGAACCAGCCGACAATAAAGCTGAAGTTATAAAGAACCTTCGTAAAGGTAACTACCAATTATAAGTTCGTTAAACATTTATAGGTGAATATATTGTAATTATTATTAATCTTGATGTTCTACAGCGGTTGACAATGGACAAATATCGCCAGACGTAATGGAAGATATCCTAACTAATGTACGTTCAGGTGACAACAAGTCTCAAGTTTTGAAGAAGGTCCGTAAAGGTACGCACAAATCCTTGGAAATTTCGTATTGTTCGCTTATTAAACAAGAATGTTAGTTAGGGGTTCGCCGGCGTGCTTAGGCATTATTACTTAGAATAGACCTGCATGGCTGTTTGCTGTGGCGGTTGTTAACCAAAGCAATAATTGCTTTATAAAAAACACAGTGAAAACACAAATTTCATATCGCCTAACGTCGATGACAAACTAGATCTACTACAACGTAGTTAGACACCCACTTTAGCCGATACCTAATTTGTGTTTTTACCGTTTTTTGTTTGTAGTAAACATCGCTTGGGTTATCAACTGGAGCTATCGAATAGGCCTACTGAACTTGTACCAAATAACTTATTACTTTTTGTAACATAGATAAAAAGCTTTGTCGAAAAAAAGCAACATTAACAACTATTCGTGATATTTCAGCGATAGCAAAGAAGCACGTGTCACCTTCTGTCGTGGATGTAGTAATTGGTCAAGTAGCCAAAGGAGATAATAGATCGGAGATTATCAAGAAAGTTCGCAAAGGCAAGTGAATCATGTTACAAATAATCTTTAGGGAGCTGGTAAGACACCGGAACAACGAGGACTTGGACTTTATTTTGTGGAACACAGCTGATCAAATTCTTAAAATGTATGTTATTAACTCTGTTTGTGTCATGTAATCTTCTGTTTGATCTAATTTTTTGGCTACCTATTTTCTATTGAAATTCAGCAAAGCGGTGGATTGGACTTTTTTTATAATTGGTGTTTATACAGTGGAAGTCGTAGGCTAAAGTTATTTGTCATTATGTTTCCTCAACGTTCATTTATCATATTAATAATGATTTTACCCGTCGGTCACTGATTATTTCAGAAATACCAGGCGGAAAATAAATTCATTTTGATATCTATATATAAATTTTATATAATATATTTTGTCTAAAATTTTAGCGGTCGACAAAGGACAGCTACCTCCTGCTGTTATGGATGATTTTCTAGCTGACCTACGTCCTGGCGATACTAAGTCTCAAGTTATGAAGAAGGTTCGTAAAGGTAAGTTATCATAGATTATAATTCTATATCGCTATAAAACCTGAACTGACCGAACGTTTTCTACAAGGTGAAAATACCTACTTGGACCAAATAAAGCAGGAGATTATTGCCTCTTTTTAAGTTCGTAAGAAACATAATTACAAAAGTACTTGTTCCTTCGTTCTAGCCGTAGAAAAGAGAAAGGTACCGGTCAATGTCATGGACAACATAGTCTCTGATCTACAGCCAAAACCTGAAAAAGAGGAAGTAATGAAGAATGTTCGTAAAGGTTAGTTTGTTTTAATATTTATTATAATACGTCGTCAAATGGGAGTTGATGGCTACTAGCTATAAACAACCTTTCCTAAGTTATGTGTAACTTAGGTGCTGTATTTTTTTTTTTATGAAAACATGCTATTTATTGTGTTTGATTTATTTCACTGAGAATATGTAATTTTAGCAATTGATGAAGGCCAACTTTCGCCTGCCGTAATGGACGAAATTATGGCTACTGTTCGTCCTGGTGACAATAAATCTCAAGTTATGAAGAAAGTTCGCAAAGGTTAGTCGTTAATACATAAAGTTGAAAGATATTATAATGTTATATTTAAAGTACAGTATTCGTTCGATCATAGGTATATAACTATTATTTTTTTTATTTTAGCCATAGCAAAGAATCATGTATCACCAACAGTGATGGAAGATGTACTAGCAAATGTGAAGCCTAAAGATAAGAAGTCTGAAATAATAAAGAAAATGCGAAAAGGTACGTGTTAAGAGACGCCAGAGACTAATAAAGCAATCAACATCTATTAAGTTTTTTTGATAATTTCCATTTATGCTACCTTTCAAAATATTCATGTCCTCACAATTATTTCAGCGGTAGAAAAGGGTCAAGTACCACAAGCTGTACTGGATGACGTACTTGCCGATGTAAACCCTAAAGACAATAAGGAAGAAGTCATGAAGAAAGTACGTAAAGGTAATAAAGTTATACGTGATAATATATTTTAGAATAGTTTCATCACAGTTCAATCAAGATGTAACAGATTCTTTATATACATATTACAGCAATGGAAAAAAGAAAATTGCCGCCCGATGTAATGACTGACATAGCGAGCCCTAGTGGGAAAAGATCGCCCATTATGAAAAAACTTCATAAAGGTATTTTTGTTGGTCATAATATGTGCAAAATTAATAAAAAAAAATGCTTGCCACACTTTCTTAATTCGTAATTTATGAGCATATCTTATTGAAAATTGACCTAAATCAGGTGGCAATTAAAACAAAAATTCTAGAAAAGAAAAGTTTGGTATTTTATTTCAGATTTTTGTTTATAATCTGTTTAAAGATTGGTTTAACAATACGTTTTTATTACAGCGGTGGAAAAAAGAAATCTTTCTCCATCTGTCGCGGCCGACTTAGCAGCCAATATACGGCCGACAGATAAAAAGTCTCAAGTAATAATGAAGGTCCGACAAGGTTGGTTTCATATCTAAATCGCTCACTTTAGCCCTCTTACGTACTAGTGGTTAACCGTATTACGCGGCAGGCAACTTTTTCTAGTTTAGTAAGTATACCAACGCATAAAGCGATCACAAGCGGTCAACAAGCTGTTGCATACTAACCTGGAAAAAGCGGTCAAGCAGAGTGTTTGATTTATTCTAGCTCAACACCTATAAAAAGGCCCTGCAACTATAAAAAAATCTGTCGTCTTTGTGTCAACCATTAATCTGAAAATCATTTAAACTAATCACTTACAATGAAAATTTAACAAGCCATACAATTACTTCTACATAAATCGTAATTTACCCTATGACTTTCCTTGTAGCATTCCATATGCAATACTAATTATAGGGTTATTGTAAAATGACAAAAAGGAAGGAAATATGTAAAATATATTTGACGAACGAAATAACTGTAATTGGTAATATTAAATTAAGAATTTTTGTATTAAATATTTTCTCAAAATTTGCTGTTCTAGCGGTAGAAAAGGGTAAACTGACGCCATCTACTATAGAAATAATAAGAGATATAGATGAAGCTAAAAAAGCAAGGGACATGAATACATTACTTGATGAGCTAGAAGGAACCGAAGATACTGCAGTCATTATGAAAAAACTAAAGAAAGGTGACAAAGAAATTGGTTGTTTTTATCCGACTATTAATTTATCAGCCTGTGTTTCCCATTGACATACGGCGAAAGCCTCCATTATTCAATATTGAAAGCAAATGTCGACCAGTCCTTCAAAAAGCAATTACGATATAAACGGTTTGCGTAATAGTTTTCATGTTCGATGATAATAATTACTTATGACTAGAATTGTCTATTGGTATTTCCGAAACTATTTATTTGAAATTATTTATTATTGATATTGATATTGATATTGATATTTGTCATCCCACAGCTTTATGTTTGTAGTACCTAAATCTGTTGATTTAGGTATAGATGAGGTTTTACACCATCAAAGGAGACTATAAGAAAATTATAACGCAGAAAATAACCATCATGATATAAGTGTTACGCTAAATAAATAAATAAATAGGACAAAATAATGAATGACGTCATCATATATTTTAGCTGTGGAGAAGGAACAGCTGCCCCGGTCAGTCTTGGACGATGTAAACAAGTCTATGAAACCAAAAGACAAGAAACCAGAAGTTATGAAGAAGATCCGTAAGGGTAAGTACAAATACTTGCAATGTAACCTAAAATAGATGAATATTGTTTTTGTCTTTCTGCAATTTAAAAGTCCAGGTGCTCTGTAAAGTCTAAATTAAATAGTATAAGTCCATCCTACATTACATTTGAAGAAATTTATTTTAAATTAGTCGATTTAAGAGTCTCTTTTGTAAATAATAATTAACTAATAATTAACTAAGTGTGCTTCATAAAATACTTTATGTATTTCAGCCGTTAGGAAACGTCAAATACTGCCAAAGATAGCGAAAATAGTTGACAGTAAGACTGAAGAAGAAAAGTATGCGAAAATCGCTAAACTAACACCGAGTGAAATGAAAATGATCAACGAAGGTATATTATTTTAATAATGAAGTTTATTAAAAAAGTTAAATTGTTTTGAAGCCGGCTCGATTTTACAAAAATATACTTTGATATATATATATAATAGTAGTAATTCATCAGCATTGTAAAATAAATATTTTATATAAAACTCGAAAAGTGAACATGAATTACATAATATATATACCTCAATTTCAGCTGCAAATGACGGAGAAATAACGGAATCTGTCATGAAATTGATTAAAAGTAGAAGAAGTTCAAAGTATTTCAACATTAAAAGGCAATCGGTGTTGAAAAAGATGAAGAAGAAGAAAAAGAATATGCAAATAATTTTAGACAAAAAAGACATTTACGCTTATATAACTGATACCGATAATGATCGTCAAATTGTAAGAAGAGTACGTAAAGGTAATAAAACAAACTTTAATCAAACAAACAAAACATCTCTAAATAGTAATATATTATAAATAAGACGAAAATGAACATACATTTTAAATCATATATAAAACATGTTATTTTTTTAGATAAGATTCAGATAGGTAAGAGGATAAAAAAATAATTTGATTACTTTTTTCTATTTCCAGCCATTAGAAAGGGTGAAATTACACCGTCCGTCATGAAATTGATTCTGGATAAGGATAACGCTGGCCTCATATTTTCAGACGAAATTGTTCACGCTTTAGATCCTAAAAAACGATTAAGAAAAAACTTAGTTCGATCGAAAAGTTTAAAGACCACTGCAGCCGAGAAACCATTACTAAAACAAACCAAAAGTGAGCGTCACACAGACTTGAAGGGTCGCAAAAAATTAAAATCAAAAAGGTTATCTCAGCAGGAGCCAGTGAACAAACCATACAACAACTTCTTAGATGGCATGCCAGAATATACTACGAAACCCGTATTCACATTACAGACGAAACTTAGGGAACGTAAAGAAATTCATCCGTGTAAATGTGGTAGTATAACGTGTAGAAAAGAACTAGAGAAAATGAATTTATCTGACATGAAATTGACCCCCAGTGAAGCTATGTTAATATCGTGTGTGTGTGGAAGTGGTATATGTGAAGAAGAAAGACAGAAGATCCTAAAGGCACTCGAAAAAGCAAAGAAGGTACAGATGATAAAAGCTGAAAAAGAAAATATTAAAAATGAGAAGGTAAAGATGAAGTTTGCCGCAAAGAAGCAACATGAAAAAAGTTTAGAAAAGAGGAAAGATGATAAAAAAAGAAAGTTAAGAATTCGTCAGATTTGTGCTCAAGCAGATATTCCACGCCGTAAATTACGAAAAAAGATGGACAAACGCGCTTTAAAGCAGGTTGAGAAAAGTAAAGGTGCAAGCGACAAAATGTTGCTAGCCGAGTCCTTAATAGATGTTGGAAAAATAGGAGCCGCAGCCGTATTTAAATTTTTAAAATGTACGTTTAATATAATTAGACATCCGAAACATTCTTACCATGATGTGAAAGCAGCCGTATCCGATCCATGTTGTGCTTTGAGTAACGTAAATAAAGTTTGCGACGACAGAACTATATATGAACCAGCAGCAAGAGTTAAACATAGAATATCTTTTATGGAAACTCCTAAATCAATAGTTAAAAAAATGGAATCTCATCCGGCTACGAACTATTTACTTCACAGTAGGGATAAAGATCCCTCGAAGAGATTAAAGAAATTTAAAAAGAAACGAGTGAGAGCTCCAATCGATTTTGGCTGTAGCCTCTACATGGCAACCCGGACTAAAACGCCATGTTTGTGGATGTATTATAATTGTCCTGGGTTTTATCCTACATTTATTAGCATACGCACAGCTTGGAAACAGTTTTGGCATATTGTTCTTTTTGTAGGTGCTTTTATTGTATGGAGCCCATGTTTACTGTGTATGGAATGTTGCAGAATCTTGATTTATTTCTACTGTCCTTTTTGTATGAAAATAAATTGATATTCATATAATAAAATATTCATTTTTGTTGAAGAAAATGAAGCCTTAAATATGTTGTTTTAATATTAAGTAAGTTCTGAGCATGTTTTGCGTAAACAAATTGTTAGGTACGCAACTTTTAACGTAAGTACCATATTTTTATAAAACCGTGTTGGTTTTAATGTCAAACTGATCAAAATACTGTACGAAATACTACGGAATACGAAAATAATGAAAAACAAAAATACGAAGACAAGCTGAAATAGGAACAAAGTTAGACACAGTTTTTTACAGTCGAATGCTGTTTGTGGCCTCAAATCTGTGATTGAACGGCATCAGACAGCTTGAAAAGCAACTTGTTTGGAACTTTTTAGTCTTCTTTAGCGGTCGGGTTTTTTGGCAACGTCAATATTTTCATTTATAAAGCGATTATCGCTTTGGTTTACAACTGCGAATTTTATAGCAAATAATCCTGCAGGTAAAAGGACAATTTCATACAATACCCTTTATTTTGATACCCCACTTGATAGATTTTGAGTAAAAACAACATTTATAATGACATAATATGGCGCCAAAAATAGGCCAATTATTTTTAATATAAGTACCCAGTGTCATTCTTACAATTATGAAGAATTTAACGACATCTCTCAAGCTAAGATCCATTAAGCCGTTTAGGAGACAGAGCGTGCCAAACATTTGAATTTGAATTTTTATATACCCAGTATATGCAGTAGGCTTATTTGCTATCTTCAGTTGACAACCCAAGTGATGTTTATTGGATAAAAATAACGATAAAAACGCAAATTTAGTATCGGCTTGGTCATCGACGTTAGACTAATACGAAATTAGTGTTTGCAGTGTTTTTATTTTTACCCGACTACGCCAGGAGGAGCCTTATGGTTTTCGAGAGTATATGAATAATTTTATTACAATATCCTCACTGAGAGCTGCACAGCACAGAATACAGTAATATACAGCGACGGAAAAAAGTAAAAGTCCTAAAATCCTTTCAATGCACTTATTACGTACACTATCCTAAAATTAGGATCCTAAATGAAATTGTTTCTGAATTTAGGAAGGTTTGATCGCATTCAGTCTTCCTAAATGCGAACAAATCAAACGCTTCGAAATTCAGGACTTTAGGGACGAAGGACGTAATTTAGTCTACCTAAACTATGATGAAATTTAGGGTAGTGTAGGTAACAATCTATTATTTTATAATATTTTGTGGTAGACCTCATTACTTTGGATAATATGATGTTGTTTTTGTCTTAAACTGTGGTTTAACGTCAGTGAAATGTTAATGTAACAAAATATATAGTATGTTTGACATATTATATTTTTTGACATTCGTTGTAATGTGTTAAGGATTATTTTAAGGGAACAATATTATTAATATTATGTATCCTGATATAGCGTGGACAAATTCATTTAGTATTTAGTTATCCGCGAGCTACGCATAAATAATCTGCAATTTAGGATTCATCATGAATTATCCAGAACCACTAATACAATTGAATATTTAATAGTATTTAGTATGTAAGTATTTAAAACACTTTATTTCCTGTAAAATTTCCTCTTGACAATGTTTTGGTCTCGTGGAGTGGCCGAGATCAATAGACTGGCTATAGAATTACACATTATACCTAGTGTGCTCTACATTCTCACACTGTCAAAGTATATAATCAATAGGCCGATTATACACGGACTGCTTAAAGCAGTCGCCTAATCGGTATCGACTACTTTAAGCTTCGACTGCTGTTATTGTTGTCCGTGCATGTACACACATGCACGGACCGCTTCGAGCAGTCAACAACACAAAATACGAGCGAGTGCAAGAGCATGTGACGTTTAATGAATAGCGCAAGCGAAGGGGTGGGTAACCGGGCGACTGCAGACCGACAGCTCGAGCAGTCTAGGTGTATGTTGATTACTGGCTAAATGCTTGAGCAGTCCCTTGTATGGGCGGGATGCTTTCTATGACTAAATTCATTAATACTGTTTGTTAGCAATTATAATAAATGTAATAGTAAAGTTGCTAAAAAGTTTGATGTTATTTTGTTATTTATTGTTTCAGATTTAACATTTTTCTTAATGATTAAATGTGGAGAATAATAAAGAATACGACAGAATTAATGGTATGGTTACTTGAGCATTAAAATCCATTTGATTGTAAGAAGATTCAAACATACACCTCTAATACAATCGATTTTCTATAAAGCGGATGGTCGGCCAAGCAAAATCAACATTTTACGAGGAATTACTACCATAGTATATACAATAAAAGTAGAACAATGCCAAAGGAACGAAGGTTTTATTCAGAACGCAGCGAAATTAAACAAACCAATAATTTATGTAAATCAAAAGAAAAGAAAAAAGAATTAATTATACCGTTAGTCAGAAAATCTACAAGTGTTTTAAGTATAAAACCTAAGGATTGCAACCCACCATCATTGCGGCGAAAAGACCTTAAATCGTTAATGCACATACACAATAACATTACAGAAGACAATAAGCCAGTAGGTTTAAAATCATGCATTTCATCACAAAAACAATGTGACAAAATTAAGATGAAAGTAAAATTTTATCTTAAAAAAGATAACAAATTCGGTCAGACTAGTCGGACGAAGTCAGCACATAACTTAAGTAAGAAGAATGCAAAATCCATTGAATGTGACTCGAAAACGCCTCAAAATAAAACAAGGATAAAATTTAATAAAAAACATATGGCTGGTGACAGTAACTTTGTGCAAATTGACGTCAAACCAAAAAAACCACAGCATATTGAAAAAGTAGATCACAAACCTTTCATTAACTCATCATCCCTAAAGAGAAATTTAACAAGAACCATGAAAAATATGATTATTGAAAAATCTAAGCAAATGTCAGATACCAGTCTAAGGCATAAACGTAAATCTTTTAAATTAAAAGACACTAATAGCTATTCTTCCATAACAAATTACGAAAAGTTTAAAAGCAGACTAAATAAAAGTAACATTAAATCCCAGTTACTACATAGAGATACTGTTAAACCAGTGGAAAACACTTCTAATCGAAAAATCTTTTACAACGGAAAGTATCAAATGACACCAGTTAAACATGAAGATCGTTTAGGTGGATCATTTAGTATGTCTGCTGCGAAAAAAGTACATAGCTTTTCAAGTAACTCAGACCATATAAATAAAACAGTAAAGAATGTTCGTGAGCTTGGCAAAAATGTTACAAAGACAGCCTCCAATAACGTGAAAAGCAATTTATCTGCTGTATTTTATCAAGACATTTGTGTTACTGGGAAAAAGCTAAAGTTGTGGAAAAATGACAGTACAAAAAGATGTCCGATATCTTTACAAATTGGGCGAAAACAAGCCTCTCCTAGTTACGGTTCTGACATCAATAAACCTAGTGGTGTAAACCTTAAGAGTAAGATAAAAAAAGTTCAGACATTTTGTGGACACAAAGAAACAGCAAGCACGAACTTAAGGAAAAAGACCCCTATTAGTTTAGACTCCTTTCAATTCCCTGACAACTTGAACAAAGAATACTTAAGAAATAAGATACACCGTAGCTTTTCAAATACTCCTTCTACAGTTATAAGACTTCATCACTGTTTTCCTGAAGATAAAGACGTTAAAGGCGATTGTTTTAGTCACACTGAAAAACCGAAGAGTAAAAGAAAAAAATCAATTACTTTTAACGAAGACAATAAATATGCAAAACCGACCCACAAACCATACCAGCAGAAGAATCCTTCAAAAGTCATATTACGGCCAACTAAAAGACAATTATGGGAAGATCTCTTAGATTCTTCTAATAGAGCAAGAAACCAAGATGAGGAATTATTTCAAAAATTTACATATCCAAAGGAACGACCATTAGTAATTAAGGATACTTTAGAAAATTTACAAACTAAGAAAAAGAAAAAAATTGAATGGTCAGACAGCGTAGAGAAGTCTAATAATAAAGCTCATAAGAGCTCGCGTAGGTCGCGATCAACATTAGCAATACAAAATAAGTTATCGGAGAAAATATCAAGAATTTTTAGTAAAATGAGTCTTAAGAAAAATAAGTCTTTGCCCAAAATGAAACTACAGACAAAACCCATCAACCGAAACCTATTAAGTAGCGTATCCAAAGAAGGTAATACAGCGAATGACTCTCATAATGTTAAGAAAGAATCGAAGCACAAGAAAGAAAACAAAGAGTGTGTTTGTGGCATACATGACGTGAATAATCAGGATATACAACAGGCAAACGACAATACACCAGATCTTAAAGTGGCGGAAAGCAAAAAGGATTTCGTATGTGGAAAAGGTGGTGCATGCCAAACAAGCGAATCATTACTAAGAGCTTTACACGAGCATAATTTTGAAACGGTCGATAGACGCCCCTTGAGTGAGTATATTAGTTACAAGACAGGAGAATGGACACAAACAATACCAATAGCAGAGAAACGAAATGCACAAACTGAATTTCGAACAAGTAATTTAATGTATAAAAGCAAAAAATCACAAATTTCTTTAAGCCCAAACACCTCAAATTCCAAACCTCCAACTTTCATTTCTTCCAAATATTTAAATAAAAAACAAAATACTTTTGACAAGGATCATCAGGATATTTCAGTAGGAAGTAATTACTCTAATAAAGAACTCCGTTTAAATCCTAATAACATCGATTATAAAATTATTCGGTACAGAAAATCTTCTATGAATGGACAACCAGTAACAAAAACAATACAACACGATATTTCGAATGAAGTAGAAAAGTCTAAAAACAAATTGACAAATATTTCTACAGTATGTAAACAACACTCGAAATTTGCTACGGCATCAATAGAACGTGTAGATACTTCAAATGTAAGAAAACAATACTCAAATAGCACAAATTTTCCAGAAAATTATTTTGATTTAGACAAACAAGTGAAAAATAGTTATCCAAGAGCTTATTCTAATTCAAATAATTCTTTAAATATGTCCAAAGGACTACGTGTGTCCGATAAATCAATAAAAGCCGATAGAAGTGTTCAATTTCTTAAGGAGCAAAAGAAGAATTTACGGAAAACGTTTTCTAGAGAATTACCAGACTCAAATGAAACAAAACATTATGAAAAAGAACAAAATTACAATTACGACGATAATGTAATTCAAATAAATACTATTGATAAAGGCGAAAACAATGTTTTACTTAGAGAGGAAATGTCACAAGAGCCGATAAATATCAGTAGAGAAAGCAGCCAAAGAAGTGTACTAGAGCAAAACTATCTTCGAAGACAGGGGTCAAGCGTCCAAAAATATCGTCAACTTCCAGATATTTATGCGGATCGATCAACTACAATGATTAAAAATCAAATAACTGAACCTATTCGTGATACAAGAAATATTAAAACCGCAAACGCGCCAACAAGTCCAGTAAAATCATATGAATTACTCTCGCAAATAACAAACATTCCGTCTAACGAATCTAGATCCTCTAAGAGACTGAATAAAATTGAAAAAAAATCGTCAAGTTCAATAGATAGCCTGCAGTCAAAGGAATTATCTCCGGGAAGTTCAGTGCAACAAATCAGAAGCGTTCAAACATTGAAAGAAGAATCAAATATAACATTAAAAGAAGAATTCTTGGAAGAAAAATCATTACAAACACAAGCACCTGGAGTTTCTATAAAAGTTCCGCCGGTAAAGCTAAATTATATTAGGGAAAAGAAAAATAAGAGTCAGTCAACAATAAAAAAATTATGGTACAGATTCTTGGAAGTTCCGAAACCGCCTGAGAAATTACCACTGGATAAGAATGAAAATGTAACGCTGACATACGACAATAGAACACCGCAGGATTCTGTAAGCAAGCGAAGAAAACAAGATGTACGAACTTTAAAAAGAAACAAAAACGCTAGGGATGCCTCTTCAGAAATGGACCCAATTCGAAGCGATTATCGAATTAAAATTCAAAGCGTAATAGCACAACAAAATACTAGTATTCCGGAAAGTAAATCACAGTTTTGGTCATTCAAAAAACCCAAAGGGTCACATACAGAAAAAGACAAATTTGTGTTTAGAAAACACAAAAGTGAACACACTGCTTTAAGAAAAAATAAACTTTTCGATAAAAACGATAAAACAAATAAAAGAACAGATACAAGTAGATTTAATGTTAAAAAGAAAACCAAAAGTAGTCAACATGAACATACCACGGTTTTGAGTAAATTTTTGTCCATGTTAGAGATAAAACGTAGACGGATAGACAAAAATCGACGTAGAGTAAAACAACTAGAGAAATATAATTCAGAAAAAAGCCGAGGTAAGGACATTATGACTAAAAAAAGACAAGACCAAACTAAGAGTATGCATGAACTTACTAAACAAAAGCGCAGTTCCGCTGCAACATTAGAAGCAAATGAGACAAGTTCTTTGAAAAGTCAATTTTTTATTTACAATGAAGCAAAAGATGTACCAGAAAACTTACAATCAAAAAGAAGTAAAGAAAAGCATTCAAAATATTCAAGGAAAAACAAATTTAAGTCTGAATTTACAAATTATGGTAGTTCTAATAACTGGGCTCAAAATATAGGAAATCTGATATTTAAAGTTTTTCCCAAAAAGAAACAAATCGACAAAAAAACTAGAACAAGATCGTCCCAAAGACTACAAGAAGCACCGGTGGAAGTTAGAGCGTTAGAAACTCGTATGGACAGACAAAGGAGAACAGAAGATAAATCAGCAAGCTCATCTAAAAAATATCCTTCAGAGATACTACTACACATTTCACCTGACCAAATCGTTTCAGAAATAAGAAATGTAAATACGCGTGTAAAACGATTTTGTTTGAGTCCAGAAACAAAATTAAAAAATGTAGAACCTTTAATTAGGTCCATCAATCCTAATAAAGTACGTTTTGAAATAAAAGACTGTCGAAAAGAGTTACATTTCAAAAGCGACAACAATGAGAAAAATAAGCCAAGAGAAGCAGGCGATCACGCTTGTGCATGTCTTGCTCCTTCGAATAAGAGTATTAATAAATTTACATCACCGCATGCTACCGAAAAATGTATTCTTCCCGATTTTCGTAAAGATACACCTGTAAAGGTGAAACCCCCCGAAACAGATAAAAGTAAGTTAAGTCACACCGATTGTGAATGTCCGAAGCCACCTCCACAACAGCCCGGACGTCTACATCTCAGCAACCGACCATCTGTCTGTCATCCAAAGAAAAGTAAACTACAAAATATATGTGAATGTATGGGTAAAAAACCAAAAAAACCGCGGGAAAAAAAATCCGGTAATGTATGTCTATGCAGCTTACGGAACGTGTGTGAGTGTTTTGATGAACCCTTAAATTGTATATGTAAATGTCGTGAAGCTTTGGCAAAGAAAAAAAAACCAAAGGTAAAAAAGAAAAAGATCCCGAAGAAGAAAGACAAAAAGCAAAAAAAACCAAAGAAGCAAAAAAAAACAAAGTCAAAAAAAAAAACTAAGTCAAAAAAAATATCAAAAAAGAAGGCTCTAAAAGTTATACTTAAAAAAAAGAAAAAAAAAAGGGGTCTATTATTAAGAATTAAAACCTCAACAAAACGCCTAGCAAAATATAGCGAAAAACTTAAGTGTGATAGCCTTTTTATTAGCACGTTACGTAAACACCCATGCATAATAGTATACAAAATATTCCCGTATGCATACCCCCACCTGTTAAATTGTTTGGCGACTTTCAGGCAAATTTTTCGTGTGTGTTTATTTACAGTTGCTTTTGTAACTTGGATTCCTTGTATTTTATTGATGTACGCTATAAAAGTTTTGGTATGCAATTGCTAATAAAAAAATATTTATCATTCTATTAGTCTTTTTAATTGCATACATGTGTTAAACAAAGTAGTACACAAATCTCTAGGACTAGTTGCACAAGTACTATTGCTCCATATGAAATCATGAAAAGTCTAACTCGCGCACCGAAGGTCCGACAAAATTTGATAATCATAACGGTTATATGTAATTCTCGATCGATGTATGTATGACACTATATACGAATTTTCAACTGTACAGATAAGTTATGATGTACAGTTAAGAATTTGCAGAATCGATTTGAAAATCAATCTTAATGAGCTTTTATGCCAATTATTTCAGTAATATTTTTTTGACACCTCGTGTGTCTCGATTGCTGTATTTACCTTGGACAGAGGATAAGCATTATCATACAACATTGCAATAACACCAGTCTCTTTGGCACACTTGCAGTCGACAGCCATGTGGATGTGGGCAATTTTGGCGCCATTTTGTATGGCCTTTATGCAATTCAATAACAGCTCTAAGGCCAGAAATTGCATAAATTTTTTATTTCCTACATTTTTGGAATCGTCTGCTCATACCCTTTATTTTGAAAGGTTTTGACTAAAAAACATTTTTGAAGACAAAAAAATGCGCCAAGAATAAGCTATTTTATTTTTAATATACCCGGTGTCACTTTCACAATTATGACGAATCTAACGAAACCTTTCAAGCTAAAATCCATCAAGCCGTTTAGGCTACAGAGCGTGTCTAAGAAATATACATACATACATACATACACGCTTGCATACACATACACTCAAAACTCAAAATCCTTCTGGCTTAAAATAGGTATTTAAAGAATATATTGATGTCGCATACCTCCGACCTACCCCTGTAAACTGTAGGGTAACTTTTCCAAAACTAGAGTTATTAAAATATTTTTTAGAGGAAAAGTAAGTATATCTATGCTTCTATTATTTTCTATTTTGTTAGAATCGTCGGATAGTCATCGGAACACGGCGGTAAAAACGGCCATTTTTGAAAGGTCATATTTCTTAAACCAAAGATAAATTTCATGCTTATTACTTTAAAAATCACAGTAGTTTATTTTACAACCATTTATCATTTTCTTTTAAATACGAGCGAGCAAAGCCGGGGGCATCAGATAGAAATATAATAAGTACTTATTATCATTTTTGTTTTTGTAAAATGAGAGACACCATGCTGCTGGTTGAATTTGCTGCATTGTTTTTTTTTCCACAACAAGAGCACTTAGGAAGCGGTAAAGGTTTCGCAAATGGGTGCTTTCTGATATGTTGCCTTTAAAAAGTGCTAATAAATGAATTTAGGATTTTCGATTGCGTGATTCTGGATCGACGGGTACCGCTGTTAGGTTTCGGAAATACATGGAAAAACAACATAAATGGCTGTATTTTTTTTGCCTCATTAAAATTCACTACCCAAAACCACAAAAGCACAAATGGAATGATTGTTGAAGTGGATTATTAATTTACCTTTTTTAGGGCTGATTTTACTAACGCCAGATACCTAATTTTATCCGAGAACTAATTTTGAATTTTTTATAGGTCTTCCATACAAAGTCTGGCGTTTGTAAAAACAAGGCTTAACTACTGATCTGCTTGAAGCCGGTGCCGAATTGAAGTCGATAGCGAATACCTTGCAACGATTCAATGTGAATGGCTTAATGCTGAATTAAAGTCGGAGTTTCGAATATTTTTTGGCTTGGCGCAATAATTGAGCAAAAAGGTTGAAATAATAATCCAGATTATTTTTCGGTGTTTTGTGGTTTAAGAGAGAGAGAGTTTTATAACGTGCTTTTTTTAAAGTCTTTTGTTGTAGATTTTTTTTTTCAAAAAGTTTGTTTGTATACTTTGTAAGTAAAGATATGAAAATAACTCTGTCTGCCTGTTGAGTTCACGGCTAAACCGCTCATCCGATTTTGATGAAACTTGGTATGGCTTGGACCCTATAAATTCATGAGAAAAATATTCTTGACAGACAGACAGATGGAGAACAAAGTGATCCTATAAGATAAGGGTTTAAGAAAGATTGTGTCCAAAAGAGGCATTTTTGGATATAGTTTTTAAAATTCGAGTAGAGTAAATGAAACATTTAAATTAAATTGATCTTGTAATCCTTAAGGTTTTCGTGAAAGACCCAACTATCGCTAACGAGTACATAACATACAACACATTAATCCACGACACAGTTCACAACAAGCAATACAAGGTGTCCACACCATAACAGCCACACAAAACAAAACCATTTGACAAAAGTTAAGTAAAAACATTCTCGCACTTAAAAATTGAGGGTAAATGGCTGGGCAAATATGATATACCCACAAACATGGTCTTTTTCTCATCGTAACTAGCAGCATGTGACGACACCCGTAAAGGGCTTCATTGTGCCTCTTCGTTATTCTCTTTCTTCTCCTCTTATCAGCTGCTGCAATAAACGCCTTCTCTTCTTTAGTTTTACCTTTGTAAGAGAATGCTTGGACTATTTCATTTTCTTTTAATTCATCTGTCAGAATTGTCATTGTCCGGGAGCCCTTTATTGTTCTATTCATGCGAAATTTTTGGTGTACCCATTTGTCTAACGCCCATAACCTAAATCGATCCCAAGTCCCTTGCGGGTCATCCATGCGTTGTCTTACATATCTGTAACTTCTTTTGGGTGTAGTAGCTGCCTTAAACAATATAATAATAATTCCTTTTAGAGTAGCGAACGTTAGCCTTGCAAATCCTATCAAAAAGTCAACAAGGCAATTGGTATCTTGTGATTCATCTTGTTTGCTTAATTCTTTCATTTCCTTTTGATCTAGCTTATATAGTTTTATTCTTCTTTTAGCATCTTCCTTGTCTTTTTTTGCCTGAAGCTTTCGATGGCGTTTGTCTGCCGATTGAAATTCCTTATCTTTTTCTAAGTCATGTTGATGTTTTTGCTTTTGTTTACTTTGTTCTTTACTATGTTTTTGTTTATATTGTTCCTTACTCCGTTTTTGTTTTTTCTTTCTCCTTTCCTTGTCCATGATATCAGCACATTCACATATATTAGAACATGCGCAAATATTGTTGGCATTATATTTTTTTTCAATTTCTTTTTGTTTCTGTTCTTCTGTTTTTATATCTGTTGGTGTTTCTGTAACTTGTGCAAAATTGCCGGAAGGATAAGAATACTGTGTTTGGCGCCTCTGCCTCCTTGGTGGTTGATATTGTTGGCGTAGTGGAATTGACACATCGTTTCTTCGATGATAATTTTGATTAGGTTTATTTACCGTATATTTATGTCTATGTGTTAAACCACTGATTGAACTTCTAATAAAAGATTTACATCTACATCCTAAACTAGCTTGAACTTTAGCGTTACAAACGTTACAGGTACAAGTGTCTGAATGGGTTTTACTTAAGTTTATTTTCAAACCCTCTCTTATATGCATCCCATGACTATTTGGATAGTTTTGTATGTCAGAAGGATTCGGAGCACTTCTTCGCTTTCTTTTCTTAGGTCGCGATGACATTAAAGAAAATATTGATTTCATTTTTCCTAATTCATTAAAATTCAAGGACCTCCGAGCCATTTGAAGCCGTTTATTATTTCCAATTAAACTTTGTATTTTAGATAGTAAATAACACACAAGATCAGTGTGTTCTGTTTCGGGAAATCGAGCACCTTCTTCTGCACATGTTGCTTCAGAACATTCTCTTATTTCTTCGGGTTTACGTTTCCTCTCGACACATTTGCACTTAAAATAGGTCTGATTCCCAGCCTTAGCTGCTCCGCACAGGCCATCAGGGCAAACTGCGTTGGCCAGTTCTTTAGATTCTGTTTCAATGTCCATAATTTTTTGGTGAATTTCGTCAGGGTTTAGAACATGCATGCGCTTCGAATCTAACTTTACTTCAAATGCAGGATCATTTGATGCAGATGGCCACCCTTGTGGTGGCCTTGAATTAGGTATATATGAACTATTACAAGTATTATCTGTACATTCTCCGATTTTCTCACATTTACAATTAAAACTTGTCCTTTTGTTTTTAAAAGTTTTATGGCAAATACCACCTTCACATAAATCTTTATCAATCATTTTCTCTCGACGCTTTTTATGTGAACGACAAAGACAAGTCGGATTTGCTTTACAAGTCTTACTTAGGTCTATAACTTTGCCTTTAATTTCAGTTGGGTTTAATACACTCATATTTACAGAGTCTACCTTTATCTCCATGAAGGGTTCCCCTGTTTGTTCACATTTGTTGTAAGGTACTCTATTAAAATTGTCGAACGTTTGTACTCCTGACCTAAACTTACTTCTTAGTAAATCTTTAAAGCACGGTTTTGGACAACTTGGTTCACAAGGTTTAGAAACTTTCGGAGACTTAGGTAGTCCAGCTGATTTAAGGCTGATTCTTTTATCATTCTTGGTACATGTATCGCTTGTGCATTCAGACAGCTTGGACTTTTTTATGCTTCGGCTGACAAAGTTATCAGTTTTGATTGCTATTGCGGACTTAGAAATACCTTCATTACAAACAGCATCGTTGAGCGGTGTTGGTTCTTTAACTTTTACAAGGTTTATTTTTTTATTAGATATTATATTTTTGGAATATTTTCGACATATGCATGCCATTTTAT
The DNA here is from genome assembly GCA_932294365.1 of Diachrysia chrysitis. Classification (NCBI taxonomy): domain Eukaryota; kingdom Metazoa; phylum Arthropoda; class Insecta; order Lepidoptera; family Noctuidae; genus Diachrysia; species Diachrysia chrysitis. The sequence goes on from OW028645.1 coordinate 4,070,981, forward strand.
CCTTAAAGTTTTCTAATTTAGGAGACAAAGTTGCATCTGCATAATCAACTAATGTTGGTTTTGTTTCCCTTTTTTTCGACGCGTCTACAAAGACGTGTTCTATTTTCTTTGCATCATTTGGACAGATACATGGATCCTTTGAGGGACTTTTAGACTTTCGAGTTTTTTTATCTTCTGTATTTTTTTGTAACTGACTGTTGCGTTTTGGTTTCATAACAAGTTTAATGTCTGTTTTAGGATTTTCTGTATCTAATTTTTTGACAATTTCTGTATTGTGCTTATTCCGTTTGATTCCAATTTTCTTATTGCTATTTAAAACTGATTCCGTTTGTGCTTTCCCATCATTAAAGATAATTTTTCCCACACATGCACATTTCTGTTTAGAGTAGGGGTAAGTTTTACTTCTCTTAAGCAAGCTTTTGAAACTCAACTTATCGTCGTCAGGTAAATTAGTGTTTTTATCAGTATGTTTTTCTTCTTTCTTTACAGGTAAATCATCGATATCACCTTTATGAACATATTTTTTTAATTCAGGTTCGATTATTGTAACTTTTTTTCTTTTACTGCCTTTAAATAACTTTTTTTGATTCGGTGAATTTGAATCTCCTTGCATGTTAACAAATGATTTTGATTTTCGTCTCTTAACAGCTACTCTGCCTTCAGGATGGGTGAGATTTTTTGTTTCTAACGGTTCTGTACCTTCCGTCATGACTTTACGTGGACACTCAGCATTTTTACAAATAATTTCTTTTTGTAACTTTTTTATTCTCTTCTTTCCATTAGTTTGTATTGCTATATCATCAACACAGTAATCAAAAGACTTTCGTTTTCCACGCCCCATATTTCACGAACAACAAAAATTTAATTTATCCCACCCAAACCAGCAGAAATAAATTTATATAGATACGTTAATCTACATACTCATTTTGATGCACTATAATTTCGCTTCAAATCGAAAAAGATGTTTTACATTGCGTTGAAAATAAGATTTTTTGCTTAACTTAACTCGTCATGACTCATGACACATAATACGACATTATTTGATCGATGACAGATTACTTTATTTTTATTATAATAGATAATTCATCTCTCTTTTTTTATCTTATTAAGAAGTAATTTATAGTATACTTTTGTTTATAGAAACATTGTTTTACTTTGTACGTTGTACCCTTTAGAGTATTTATAAATAATGCGTAATAATATACAAATCTGGTCGGAACAGGAAAATCGCTGCGATATAAGTTAGTATAATGACTAGTTTACAATAAATATAGTTTTCAAGCAATATAGTATGGTGTAAAAAGGAAAAAGGCTGTACGGGACCAACACACTACCATTAGTGAATGTGCTTTTGTGCGGTAAACATGTATAAATCAATCATTATTGTTCTCCTCTCCTTTATCTCGTGTGGTGAGTAAATAACTATATAGATAATAGTATAAACTTACAAAATATTTATTATCAACAGTGTAGTTATCTTTACATATCTATACTAATATTATAAAGCTGAAGAGTTTGTTTGTTTGTTTGAACGCGCTAATCTCAGGAACTACTGGTTCGACTTGAAAAATTATTTTTGTATTGGATAGTCCGTTTATTGAGGAAAACTATAGGCTATATAACATCACGCTACGACCAATAGGAGCGGAGCATAAATGAAAAATGTTGCAAAAATGAAAAACCGTTGAAACTAAAACACGCGAACAAAGTCGCGGGGGACAGCTAGTTATAAAATGTAGTCGCTTCAGCTGTTTGTACGCTTAGATCTTTTTAACTATACTTACGCAACGGCAGTTTTCAGAGAGATTTCAGAGAACGGTTTTTGTGTATAATTAATTATGTTTTGTCTTCCCGTGCGAAGCGAGGGCGGGTCACTTATGTTAAATATAATTAATATGAGAGCTTTAATATGTTATTACTACAATATAGGTATAAGTATATATAAATATTTCAGTGGAAAGAATAACTTTTAAATTTTTTCGTCCATCTTGGGTAAAAACAAATATTATTTTGTTAAAATTTAAGAAATCTAAATTACATTAAATATTTTATTTTCTAAAAACTTAATGAATTACTTACTTAATTTGACTCATTGCATATTTTTAAGAATTTGTAATTCTAGCAGTAGCGGTTATCGCGGCAAAAAGTAGCCTATGTGATTTCTTTAGATCTAAACTTAACCAATGTCAAGTTTCACCAAAATCTGTTCAGCGGTTTAGCTATAAAAGCGTAACAGACAGACCGATAGATTTACTTTTACATTAGTCATAGTCATAGCCATTTATTCATAAACAAGTAAAATGTATCTGATATTTACACATAAAATTACACAGATACAGTATATACTTTCAATAAAATAATTACATAATCATGTTAATAAATCAATAATTTATAAATAATTAGTTAACATTTCTTTAATAGCATTTCGACAATTTGTTAATGTTGTTTAGTGTTTTATGCCAGACCTATTTTATCCCTTAAAAACTCAACCGAAAATCATTAAAACCCAAGCTATACTAAAATGCCACCTTGACAATGTTGTAGCTCTCGTATTTTGGTTCTGTGGCTCTCGTACCAATACCCGTTCAACAAGCTTCAACAATATTTTGACGTTAAGTGCTTCCTTTGCATACAATAATATTAATATCTAAACACTAAAACATTCACCGCTATGATATCACTTTTAGATATATATGCATGTACCTGTAACATTTTATTTTTATCGGAATTACTGTTTACAGATTTTCTTATCCATTAATTTCCCTTATCGTTACTTATACCTTAACGTCCGCGCTACAATATGTAGGTTGACATATTGTAGCGCGGACGTTAGCCAAATATTTAGCAGGTGCCATTTTATTCAGGCGCATAGGGCGCCGTAATAGGGCGGTAAACGACCTCCGACCACCGTGAGGTCGGGCCTGCGCGTGACGGGGAGGGCAACCTGTCACCCGATCAGCTGACAGGCCACGGAGGATACGCACGCGAAGGGCAATTTACACCCACCTCTCTAAAAGGGATCCTTCAAGGACCGAGAACTGCTGGAGCTGCGCTGAGAATGCACAAGCGATCCCGCGGCTCTGGCTAAGGCAAGGATGGGACCGGGGTGTTTTTAGTCGGTGCGAGTCCGACATATCCCCACGCCGTGCCCTTGGCGTGGGTCGAAGTCATTAGTTTTTCACCCCGTAATCAAAAAAAAAAAAGGTGTCATTTTATTGTTAAGTAGACAAACCCCCGAGTACTCAAACGCAGGTTAACTTTAACACGTGCTTAAATGTCTATCTGTCACTACTTTACACCTTAAAGTGTCAGAGACAGCATGAGACCATACTACTTTTCGCACAGTAACCGTCACTGTCGTGTGCAGTATATATAACAAAATCTAGAGCAGGCGCTGATGGTAAGAGTGGTCAAAATCAAAGGACCGCATTCTGCCAATGGATTCGAATTGAAAACGATCAAAGAAAGAATTCGGTTCTTGCCGAATCACATTTATAAGTTATGGACTTTGTGACATCCAAACTGCATCTAACATTTTAAAAGTAGGAAGGTACATCTGACGCTACATTTCGCGTAAAAGTGAAAGAGACATAAAAATTTTGAATTTCTACAAGTTACAAAATTATTATTCTATATTTGTATTAAAATACACATTATTCATGTGAGGTTTTCCCTCTATTATGATGTAAACATATGTTGGTTGTATAATTTCCATCATGGGTTTACCGGATAGTTGACGTATTTCATTTAATATAAGTACGTATCACCAAACTTCCTACTAGTGATCATTAAAACTGCGGTAACTAAATTCCTAACCACTACCCTCCATATAATACAAATCTAACTAGGTACTTACTTACATTTAGTAAAATTTATAATAATTGACATTTTAATAGCAAGTACAATTAATGACAGTCCATGGGAATTATGCATTTTACAAAAGTTTGCAAGTGAGGAGACTACATTAATTAACAAGTTCAGTTTATGCGACCGACACCACTTGGAAAACAAATGCTACAAAAAAATTGCATATTCATTTACAAATAACTTCCCACACTTTCAATTTCACTTATTCGTGCAAATGTTAGTGACCATCATTAGCCAAGGGGCATTTCTACAAGCGTTAACGCAGATCGAGTCGCTCAAATGTATGGAAGTGACAAGTCTAAGTCACGTGACTTAACTCAACAAAATGAAATGTCATTGCCATACATCTAATGTCATTAAAGCCATTTCTATAATCGATAACGCTTGTAGGAAGGGCACTTGACTACAGGGGCAGAATAGAGTATTGTTTTCTCCCCAAAAACTTGTAGAACGAAATTGGACTGTGACCGAATTTGAAACTTGAGTAAGGATATCTGACGAAAAACATTTTTGTTTCTATTTACAGGGCTAACCAACCACATCAACGAAACTTCAAATGAAATTATAGAAAACGAACAGGAACATTGCAGAAAAACATCCCCAACGATAAACGTAAGTACTTTTTTATGAATTATAAAAAATAAAACAATCTTATTTATGTTTAGGAACCCTTTACAACACCTTTAACCCCCCTTTTTTTGTTTACGGGGTAAAAATCGAATCACTTCAACCCACGCCAAATAAATAACAGTAAGGGCCAATATAGGCTCGATGATTACATATGATTATTACTATCTAAATGTTACACCCTTTTACTTTTCAGGTCAGCAGAAACTATGTGCATAATTGTTTTAGAAGCATTGTACGTACCCACCTTAACTTCGACGATACATATAGGTAATTTATACAATACATAAATAGTATTTTTGTATATTGGGTTTTGCTATGAGGCAAACCTCTCTTTCCCTATTTTTTTGAGAAGAAACATGGCGGTTCTTCATTTCGTTACAGTTAAGAGATCTAGATCTAGATGGCCGAAATATTTAACAGGCCGTACCATCTTCAAGACCTGTGCCCTTACTCTCCAATTTATTTTAATAGGCATGTTTCCTATTTTTTTTTAATGTCCGTCTTGTAGTTTAATGAATTTTATTGGACACGTATTTTTTCTTTTTTCCTGCAAACAAAAAATGATCAAAATACAGAGAACGGAAATTTCGCGTGACGTCACTCCTCGCTACGATTTTTAGCGAGCCGTGGCGTCATAAGCCCCCACTCCGAAACTTTAAAGCGGTGTATCTTTGTATTTTTTTATTGTTTTGATAAAAGAAAAAATACGTGTCTAATATTTTTTTATTATCTAACTGACGGACTAAATAGATTTTAACTTTTCATACCCAGGAAACATCCCTATTTTCTAAGCCAAACGAAGAAAGTTGGTACCGTCCGTAAGCAAAACGAATCGTTTTTGAAATATAGGAACTGGGCATTTATCTCTCTTTATCTGTAATTACAGAATTTGCAGCACCGTCAATGACCTGAAAAAGGAGCTAAATATACATATAAAAAATGTGAAAAGTGAATGTTTAGCAACTCTAATGACTGACAAAAGTACCATTATGGAATTTGTAAAAATCAGCTTTAGCAACGATAACTTCAAAGGTACCTACGTATTTTTATTCCTAACTTCTCTAAAGACTATGCTTTATCCATAGTGATTTTGAAGTTTTTGAAGTCAAAACTTCTTTAGCCGCGTTGGGCACTGTTTAGCGTCACCGACATGCTCATGACTGTCTAATTGTAGAATCATTGTGCAGTAAAATAGTGAGTACTAAATAAATATAGGTACTAATATTTTTAAGATAAAAAAGAAATAACAGAAATTTATTTAAAATCCTCGTAAATTTATTTTGGCGTTTGATAATTTTATAATTATTATTTTAAATCTTCGTATTTATTTTGGAAATTTCAAATTTTAATAGTAAAAGTTTTCACTTCTATCGGCAGTCCCTATAACAGCCATTTTTTTTTTACTTACCATGGCTTTAGATTGTACCAAGCGACACACGAACAATAGGCATGTTTCCTATTTTTTTTTAATGTCCGCCTGGTAGATTAATGAATTTTATTGGACACGTATTTTTTCTATTTTCCTGCAAACAAAAAATGATCGAAATAATAATAATAATAATAAATTCATTTATTTCAGACAACGTCCATTTGGTTAGTACAACACACAACTTAGAAACTAGTGTTAGTACTTACATCTAAAAATAAATCATAAATAACTGATTTTACGCCACAGTGGCATGTAGGCGTATCCAATGCCCCAGTATGGGACTGTCCCACCTATCTGCAATGGTATTCAGGATGCTGTTGGGGCTGCCACGCACCCTGCGCATGATGGAAGCGCCTCGCTTGCGCATAATGGCATGAAAGCCATCTATGCCTGCTTCTGCAAACATCTCGGACGCACTGCAGTAGAAATACAGAGAACGGAAATTTCACGTGACGTCACTCCTCGCTACAATTTTTACCAAGGCGAGGTGTCATAAGCCCCCACTCCGAAACTTTAAAGCGCTGTATCTTTGTAATTTTTTATTGTTTTGATAAAAGAAAAAATACGTGTCTAATATTTTTTTATTATCTAACTGACGGATTAAATAGATTTTAACTTTTCATACCCAGTCAACATCCCTATTATGATACATATTTTACCAAGTTATTCAGTTTTTTTTTGTGGTTTTATTTACCTATCCCGGAGTACTTTATCTGTAATTAAATCATGCATGTTATTTTCAATTTTGTAACGCTTCTGCGTTTCCGAGAGATCGAAAATATGCATATTATGGATCGTAGAGATAAAGTGATTTATTATTTATTTTAATAAATACTATATTGTGGTTTACAGAGTTCTACAGCGATTTGCAATGCGTGAAAAAACAGAAACCTAACATAACAAGATGTATAAACGATACCTTTGGATCTACAAATGTAACTCATAAGAAACATTCATCGTGGATCACAAAATCTCAACTGGATTACAACGTTAGTAACCTTTATAAACTTTTGTCTTTCTTGTTCCTATGAGAATACTTTATGAAAAGCAATTAGGTACAATCGTTTTATAGAAAGATATAAACAGCAAAGGTGCTGGCAAGAAAAAAAGAGGTTACATAGTACTCGATGAATGGGAAGAAGAAGATTTAGTTATGAGTCCCAGATATTACAATAGCGAGTTGAAACAAATAAACTATAAACCTTTATTATATTATATAAATAATAATGTATCGCTGAAATGTTTGTAGCCTACATACGCGCATAACTTCCAAACGACTGCACCAAATTGGATATTTTATTTTTGTCACACCGTCGTGCAAATTCCCTAAAACTCGGGTAAAACCGCGGGACACAGCTAGAATTAGTATAAATAGGGGGGTTCGCTAAGTGCTAAGCCGTACGGTTTGACCGTTAATAAAGGTTAGGCCGCGCTTGCCGCGACAATTCCGTGGATGGGTTATAAACGGCGACCCCTCCGTGCCTCGGAAAGCAGGTTAAGCCGTTAAAGCCGTTTAAACGGTACTTTGGATTTTCTACAAAGATCTTGGACATTCGCTAGTTACGTCATTAGTTATGACTCATTACAATGCTCTACCAGTCTAATTAAGGGATACTGTGTTACCCAGTAAAATGGGATGTGGAAGTCAGATAGGCAGTAAATCGCTCCATGTAAAATACGGCATTCAGATTAATCTAGTAACACTGGAAGCTGACCCTAACATAGCTTGGACAAGGGCAGGCAGAAGATATTAGTATAAACACGGCGGTCTTAAGTCTAAAAGGACGATTTTTCTAGATAATTATGTAACTTAATAAATAAAATTGTAATTTCAGAACTGGAGCTGTGATAAGTCACACGAACTAAATATTTGCGTGAACAAGTCTCTAAGTGTTTGTAAACCAACCACTCGCGACTTCGTGGCATCGTTGTTTAACATTTCAATAAACCATTGCCATGACTTGGTAAGTAAACCTAACTAAATCTTTTATACCTGTTACCTACTAACTACTAAAATTATTCATTGACAATTTAGTAGTACTATTTAGTAGTAGTATTATTGGACGCATATTTAAAGGCACTGGCAAAAGATTAATAAAAAAAATAATCCTTACTAATATTATAAATGCGAAAGTAACTCTGTCTGTCTGTCGCGCTTTCACGTCAAAATTACTGAATCAATTTAAATGAAATTTGGTACACAAATAGTCTGAGAAAGAGCACAGTAGCCTGAGAAAGGACATAGGCTACTTTTTGCCGCGATAACCGTCATCCACGGGCGGAGCGGTGGGAAACTGATAAACATACTTATTATATGTTTCTAAATATTTACATATTATAGATAAATTATACACAGCCACAGAACAAAAATGATCATACTCATCACACAAAGATTTGTCTAGTGCCCTGACTCTCCAATATAATTTTAATTATAATACAATGCCAATGTAAAATTAATATTAGTTTAGTAGGCAGGAGACTCAGTTTTAAATGCTTTCAATGGAACCTACTGGAATCTAAACACTGAGTATTTTTTGTACTGTGTGTTGTTTGTGTGCGTGCTACCTATATAAATAACAAAATTAACTTGGAGAGTAAGAGCACTGGGCGGGAATCGAAACCCACGACCTCAGACTTAACAGACAGGGTCACTAACAACTTTACCAAAAGTCCAGTCATAAGTAGAGTTCGATGTTTTTCTTACCCATAATAGTTTAAATAAAATAAGGGAAGTAGGTACGTATCTACAATGACATACTTTTATAATTTTAGGTCAGATATTCGAGTTCTTTTTTTCAAATTTATAAATATATACCTACATAAGTGGTTTAAAACTCCTTGCATGCAATTCTGATCCCTGCACCACTTAAATGATAATGACTGCATCTTTTTTTAAAAACAAATCTTTTTAGGACATTTAATTCCAGAGTCACAGGAGATTTCTTAAACTTAGATGAGTGGCATTGAACATGCGGACAGCACATCTCACAGTTCCTACTTTCTAGTTGAATTTTTGACTACCAGCCCCCCTAGACAAGTGACATTTCGACAAGCGTAAACGATGATAGAAATCGCTCAAATGACATTAAATGTATGGAAATGACATTTCGTTTCGATAAGTCACGTGACTTAAAGTTGTCACTCCCATACATTTGAACGATACCATCAGCGATATCGCTTGTCGAAATATCACTTGTCTAGGGGCTCTGGTGAGGAATAGAGATTCTGTGGCACAGAATCAGGACAGGCACAGAATCTGTGCCTGTGCTTACCTCAGAACAATTACTAAAGTATCTGTCTAGTCTAGGGTTTCCAACCATATTATAGTATAAAGTACCAAAAGTACAAGTATATTTCAGGTCTATTCTGTTCGAAAAATTTTCGCAAAAATCCTACATTTTAGTTGAATGGAGCTTTCAACCTGCATGTTTTTTAAAACGGTACCATATAGCATATTATGACACTTTTATTGAAAAGAAAACAAAATTAAAAGATGCAAAGACTGCAAAAACTCATATGTAGTTTATAAAATATTATTTGTGAATAACCAACATACTTACCATTCTTTTTTACACAATATTTTGCTTGAAAAATATTGGCAACACTAGTCCAGTGATTTCCGAATACCTACCTAGTTAATTTGTAAACTTGTTTTTTTTTCAGAGGGTAAATAATACAGCTAGAATAGATAGAGAACCGAAGTCATTCGCTTTAATATTTGGAATTTCAGCTGCGATAATTATCGTGGGAGCTGAAATGGAAATAATGTAACGAACAATTTATTAATGACAATATATTTTTAGTGATTATTATAAGTTTTATTAACATTGCCTAGATTAAAATAAAACCGTGGAAATAAAGTTGGGTTCCTCTATAAGATTTTTATTCTGTTCAGTTTTTATCCAAGCGTTGTCTGAGTCAGTTCCCTGTTGCCTGAAGTTCACGTGTTATTTTTTGTATTTTTACGGCATTTACTTGGATCGACTGCCTACGGCCCTGTAGACGTTCAAGCTGCTTTTCAAACTTTGCGTGCAGGCTTGTCAAGCAATTTGATCGTCTGTGGCTTTGCTGGACGCTTTTGTCAAGCATCTACGTGCTTGACCAGCTTGATGAAACTCTTACTTGATGGCGTGTTTGATCGTTTACGACATTGCTTGACAAAAAACGTGAAGCTCGACATGCAATGTTGTCAAGCATGCTTGATCGTTTACAGGGCCCTGCGTATCTGATCTCTTCAAAGTTCAACACGTAATTATACTAGGTAATATCCTTTGTAAGACTGTAAGTAGTTCGCTGAAATCAAACATTTTCTGTAAAATAGCATAATTCTATAAAAAATAACTGTAAGATCGTTTAATAACAAAATTATGTATATACCCTACCTACGTTAATATATAAATGTTCTGTAAAAATAAACTGTATTTTTATTTGAACCAAAATTTCTACATGCTATTGTGATTTTCATGATTGCAACACAGGTTTGCTTCAGAATAGTTTGGAAAAGTTAATATAAGCCCAGTTGGTCAGGTATTGCGTTATTCTCATGATGAGAGGTAACGACTTACCTCGAGGAGTAATTATTATTACTCCACTGTATTAATACAATTTACAAATAAAACAGTAACTCATGAAAATTAACAATGAATTTACAAAGAACAGAGACAGAGACAGCGTGCAAGCAAATCCAGACTGGTTTTTTTTTTTCGCTTTTTGTACTAACGTATGTGAGTAAAGACAGGAATAACATGCGAGTGTGAGGGAATAATTAGCGGCGCCGTATATAATTCGTTTCTTTAGTGGCTTGGGTCTTATGCCTATCACTCACATTCGCACGAATAGGCAAACCCACAAGTGTAGGACGACATTTGCAAATGATTATGCAAAGTTTTCGCCTCATTCGTGGTTTTCCAAGCTGTGTCGGCTTTTTAACGGACATCAAAGCGCAAAAATCTTATTCTGCGCGTAGCCTCCCACACATTTGTGCAACCAGGTTTGCACACGATTGCTTAGGTAACGGAAGTTTTGTCTTTTCTATAGTTTATGACGTCTACTGTGTAGCATACCAAAACTTCATCATGAATTGCAACAAAACTAAGGTGTAGACAGTTCATTCAACCGCACTAATAAAATAAAATCATCGTCGTTCTCTATGATTCACAAAACCGCAAGCAAAACATTCGAAAGCAATCGCGGATCACGGATGAATGTCTGACGGTCCTTCACATGCGAGCAAACATTTGTAGCAATGTACGATTTTTGTGCGCATGTAAGTGACCGGGGTGCTAATTTGGCAGCAATATAAAACTTCAGTGTTGATTTGATATAACCTAAATGAGCGATGTACACCACAACTGAGCAAGTATATCGAAAATAGAAATAATAAATGGGATAATTGTAATTATTAGTGGATAGACACAAAAATACCTACCTAGGCTTATAATTAAGTTTAAAATGATAATTATAAGCCTAGGTAGGTAAAATTTTAAATAAAACAAGAATTATTGGCCCTTATATCTATACTAATATTATAAAGCTGAAGAGTTTGTTTGTTTGTTTGTTTGTTTGTTTATTTGTTTGTTTGAACGCGCTAATCTCAGGAACTACTGGTTCGAATTGAAAAATTCTTTTTGTATTGGTTAGTCCGTTTATTGAGGAAGGCTATAGGCTATATAACATCACGCTACGACCAATAGGAGCGGAGCATAAATGAAAAATGTTGCAAAAATGAAAAACCGTTAAAACTAAAACACGCGAACAAAGTCGCGGGGGACAGCTAGTATAATATATGATCATCATCAAAATTAATGGAATCATTTTAAAAGATGTGATTTGGCTGCCAATTCTGTCAAACAGTAGCATCAATCCAAATATACTTCATAAATTCAATACAAATCCAAATATACTTAATAAATTTGCTCCGCATGCGTATAGGGTGTCGCGAGTCGAACTGATGATATTAGTTCGGGCGATCCCGAGAAAATGCATGAGTAAACCGTTTTGTTTTAAATAATTATGAATACTCCTCACGATAGTTACTATACAGAGCATAGATTCATATTTAGATATAATTATGAATGATATAGATATAGTTATGTTTTTATAAACAAGGTAGGTACATCAGTGTATAATACGGCACCTCTTGTTTCTATACTCATAGAAAAGGTTACGTGTAGGTAGGTATACAAATTGGATTTCATTTTGTATGATCAGTTTTCGCAAAAAGTGCATGAAGAACGTAAATACCATAAAAAAATGTTTAAAATTTAAAATAGCGGAGCGCTGTGCACTGTACTGTCTAATAAAAGTTATAAGACTATACCTAATATTATTTTAGGAGACTGTAGAGTATTAGGTAGTAGAGTAAAAAAATAAGACATTCGTTTAGTAGAATTACATTTTTAAACTTGGTCACACTGGATGTATGTGAGCCACACGGTCACTGTGACAGGCGCGAAGTTCGTTCGGAATCCTCGAGTGTCTTCTTCAGCATTGCCAATGTATGGGGAATTCCCCTAACTGCGGGAAAAGTCACCCCTGTAGGTAATCTGTGGATAGAACAATTATTTTGTGGGGATTTTGAAGTTTTATCGTAATAGTGATTATTACGTGCTAAAACACAGATCATTAAAATGATTTGACAAACCTACTATATTATATATATGTTTACTCAATATGTATTATATGGCTGTAAGCTTTACAGATCACTCTTATGTTAACATTATTGTTGTCCAAAATAAATACGTCTCCGTGTTTGAGTAAAATAGACGAATGAATAACTGAACGTTTTCTAGCTCGTTTACAAAGAAAGTAGGATGCAATATTTGAAATCGAAACAATGGACAAGAGTGGTTATCGAAATAAAGAGAAAAAAAAGTTTAAATGTTACTCAGAACAGAAAATAGAAATTGAAATACAGATATAATTGTAGCATTTATGGTTCCCCGTTTTAAAACAAGGGGTAATATAAAATTTTATTGTTTAAATTCAATGCTAAACTCATACTAAACCATGAATTTGGGAATAATTTTGTAACCATAGCATCATAATAATATAACCATAACATCATCATTACACAGGTATAATAGCTTGAATATTTTTTTCAAAAAAGCCCATTCTTTTATAATTACTGTTTGCTTTTTGACGGAATAATGTGTAACGATTTGTGTTGGGAATTTTACATTAATTGTGAACAGACATTTGTGGGTAATTTAAGATTTTAGCATTGGCAACGCTGGACTCTTATTCATAATTTTATTTTGATTGTTTGAGTTGAGTACCTACTGGCTACTTTGAGTTCAGACTTCAGTAATCAGTTCAGAGTTTCCCGATAGCCGTGTCGAGTTGCGGCGTGAGTGATAGTGTGGTGAACATAAAGTTAAATTATTACTTGGGTGAACAAAAACTCGGAAAATAAACCCATAAAATGGCTGCATTATATCTCATTGTTTTCGTTTTTATTAGTAAGTACACCATTTTAATACAATATAACGGCATTATCTAGAGGTAGCTGGACAACATGTTAAGTCATCCAGATAATTAATCAGTATAAAATATATCCTGTTTTACCAGTGTATTCTCTGATTTTTATTGTATTTCACTAAATATTGATCTAAAAGCTAGTAACAAAATCAAATAACTAAACATATGAACATCGAGAAAAGACAAGAAGACTTCATGTTTTATTCCCTGTCGCGAGCCTAAATTAATCAATAGTTTCTAATTATCATACGATAATTTTTAATGAGTTAACTTAACTGTCTTTGTCCTAATTACCATTCTAGTCCAAATAATAATTTTATCTGTTGATTCAATGCTTATTTCCCGCGTAAACTATTTTATTGTCTGCCCAAGTGGCCTCTCTAACTTACATATTATAATAAAATGAAGTAATTTTGTTAATAAAAGTTTTATTTAACAACAACAAAATTGACATGCCTGTTATGCCTGAATATCCTTGCTCCTTCATTATGGTAAAGGAGATATTAGGCATATTTAATGCTACATCCCCATAGGGCTCTGCTTCTGTCCTAACTATTTAATAAGAAACAGATCTTTTGCCTATACATGACTTGTGTGTAGGTTACATTCAAACTTTAATAAGGAATTATTTTACTTTATAAATCTCTTCCTGGAAGTAAATTAATACCTATGCCTATTTACCAGGCGTATCAAAGGTATATTTAAGGTGTATTTCCAAGTAATCTTCATGTCTAGGCCACTTAAAGATCAGATAATAATAATTTTTAATGAACTTTATAAAACAACCTGTTTATATTTTATTTAACATATACAGGGTGTTCGGCGCATGGACCGACAAAATTTTTTGAGGGATTGGGTGGGTCAAAAGCTATCTTTAACCCATAGACCCCATGTCCTAAGTGTCACCGTAATCAAGATACGATTAATTCATTTTTAAGAGTTCGAAAGCCTGTCAAGTATTTTTTTTGTTATCTATGCTAAGAATTTGTTTTATTTAGAATAATCATACATTAAAGAATGCAATAAAAGTTATTTGGTTCATTTATAACAACAAACTAAAAAACTATATCGTTTTAAGGACGATGAACCAGGTAATTTTCAAAAACAAACAAAACACACTTAGGACATGGGGTCTATGGGTTAAAGATAGCTCTTGACCCACCCAATCCCCCAAAAATTTTTGTCGGTCCATGCGCCAAACACCCTGTATACTTATTCAGAATATGTTCATAAAATTTAGAAAAATAGCAATAGTAGCTTCATATGATTCAATTTTGTGGTATCTTACTCTTTGTTCAGCATACTGTATGGTTTATAAGTACCTATTCATATTAAAAAAACAATTGTATGAATCAATCTGCACCCATTTTCCCTATTAATTATAGGAATGATGAATTGTAATCAGTAAAGTTTTGTATTGTTTATTGGCTATTTCCTGGTACATTACCTATTGTTTGATAAGATCCAATTAACTAATAAAAGAATTCTATATTGTAATATGGACAATCAATTTTTTTTTTATTATTTTAATATTATATTGATTGTTACCAAGTTAAACATAAAATAAAAAGCAGATACTTAATTGAAAATCATCAAAAGTATGTAAAAAAGGTATATGAGTTTTAACATACTTTTCCCTTTTTACACTCACATTATATTTATTTTATCAAAGATGGTAATGATATTCTATTTAGTGCTATGCAGACTATAACGCGTTAAATAAGTATTTGTTCTATTTATGAGAACAACGTCTAAAGAATTATGTATTGTTTTAGGTGCTACATTAGCTCAGACCATAGATAAAGATATATTCTCCAAACCCATCAGCGTGCCTCCGGAGTTGCAAGACAAAATCAGTAATGAAGAAGTGGAAAAAATGAAGACAAAATACATGGATGAGTTCAAAAGAAAGTGTGAGCAGAATGGACATCCTGAACTATTTGAAACTGCACAGGTAAGTTATATTTTTTTAACTTTTTTTAGGGTTCCGTACCTCAAAAGGTAAAAACGGAACCCTTATAGGATCACTTTGTTGTCCGTCTGTCTGTCTGTCTGTCTGTCTGTCTGTCTGTCAAGACCTTTTTTCTCAGGAACGCGTGGAGGTATCAAGCTGAAATTCATATCAAATACTCAGTCTATGGTCTCTTGGAGCTGTGAAAAAATCAAACTTCTAAGTCAACGCGATCAAAAGATACTCCCGTTTATGCCGCAAAATTCCGCAAATTTTCGAAACTCGCACGGGAATCAAAACCTACAGGGTACTTCCCGTGAACTCAGAATCTTGAAATTTGGTACGAAGTAACGTCTTATAGTACAGATAAAGGAAAAATTGCGAAAACCGTAAATTTTTAGTTACATCATATAAAAAAAAATATTTCTGTTTTTTTTTTTTTTTTCATTTTGCAATTATCATACCATAACTATGACTCGATCGTAGTGATGGGTGAACTTTTACTTATATACCTACAGGTGTGTACGGAACCCTCGGTGCGCGAGTCCGACTCGCACTTGGCCGGTTTTTTTTTTCTTATTGTGTCAATGGCAATTTTTTTTTGGCCCACAATTCTGCTATGAGATCTGCAGATTTTACTTAATTATTATTAGGAACCATTGGTGTCCCACTGCGGGGCAGAGACTTCCCTATCCTTTTTTCCACTTTCTAATTATCGATGCCGATGGCGAACAGGGGCCAGCTCCAAGAGTTTATGAGTGTGTCCTGCCATATCTTTATAGCCAGGGCTAAACTACAGGTAGTTTAGTTTATGTTTTTAATACCAACCCATATAAACACTCTTTATAGGTAATATACCTCTTTTTCTAAAAAATAATGGTATGTAAAAAGGTATGAAACTAAAATGTCACAATTTTTTTGCAATTACTATTGTACATATAAATTAACATTCGTTGTAAAAGTCCACATAAGATTGATTACTCAAACAACCAAGGTATATTGATGCTCAAGATTTAAAAAAAAAAACGTAGTTGGGCTGATGTGGCCACCTTATACCGAATTAAGACGTCGAGGATTTTTCGTACTTACGACATGTCGCTTTCTGGTTATTTTAAAAACATTAGCTAATAATAATTGTTAAGATTAAACACTAATGATACATGCTTATTACTTATCTATCTGGCCGAGTTAGTGTTATCGCATTATCAAGCCGTGTAGTGGGATATTGAAGAATAAAATACCTAATTATTGCCATGAAATTAAACAATTTATATTATTTTAATTATTTGTTACGTATTATCGCATGCGGAACAAATATTTGTACTTAAATACAAATAATAAAAGGAAAAACCTCAGGCAGGACTCGTACCTGCGACCACGGGCTTGAGGCGCCAGTCGCTTTACCAACTAAGCTACCGAGGTCTCTGCCTGGATGTTTAAATTTTCCCTTCTATTTATTACATCTTTAGGGCGACGTATGCCTTATGTAAACCAATATACCTAGGTCGGTCAAAACTAAAACCTTCGTATGTTCGAACTTTTTAGAGAGCTGTGCCAGCAACTTTTTGGTTACTCAGTTTATGTACACCTTTACCATCGCAAACAAGTTTTTGGTCAACTTCTTGTAATTTTTACCTAAGTAAGATAAAATGGAAATGCCTGCATGATATAAATACTCGAACAAGCAACAGCTTTGTGTAATACGTATATGTATATAAACACAATTAGGTATATAAAAGGGTCTTGATCTGTAAGACAACGGTACATTACCACAATTTATAGTTTACAAACAGTGTGCCTCAAGTCTGGGTTAACGACCGCACGCTAACCCGGACACTAGAAGACAAGTGTCGAACTTTTGGGCCAAAAATAACTTACAGCTGTTTAAAATTTGTATAAAATGTAGAATAAAAGTACTCATTAGGATTATTAATTAAAATCAAGAAAATGACTTGTGTATAGCCAAATATAAAAGTAACTGTTAAGAATCTATTATCTTTTTTTTTTCATTTATAGATACTCTTTAGTTGTTCGTTTACCAAAACAATAAATAAATAAACATATGGTAACACTGTCTGCAAATTTTCTTTTTTAAGTCTGTTTACTGGTAAAATTTTATAACTGTATACTTAATATTGTGTCTTAAAATAGCTTTATGACTTAATTTCGTCCATTTAAAACCGTTTTAAGACGGATGTAATTTATTCGCGGAAGATGCAAACTTGGAAATTTTAATATAAAATAATTATGTAACTTGAATGAATGGTTGATCAACTCAAGTTAATTATAAACAACCAGTTCTATAATGATTAACCTTCACTTGTTGACGACATTGAGGTCGGAGTTCCAAAGTTCAGCAGCTAAAGATTTGCTTCATGTTCAGCTTGTATCAGATAGGAAATGTGCTTGATAAACACATTACACGTTTATTGAGCATGGAGTGCCTATTGCATTAAAACGCGTGAATGAATTCAGTTATGAAACCTAACTGCCTACATGGTGCAGAAATACAAAAAAATAATTGTCAATAAAGTGTCTCTGGTAAAAAGGACACAAATTCAGTCTACATATAATTATGTCATCGTAAATTGTGTAGTTAAGTTATTTGGAAATTATTTGCATTGTTGAAATAAAATGAGTCATTAAATAAATATTTAATTTATTTCCTCTATTTTAATCATTTTTTCCTACTATGCATGTTATTTTCCTGGCCTTTTATAGTAACCAAAATAAAATCTCTTTACAAAGCGCTATCCAAACTAATATTATAAATGCGTAAGTTAATCTGTCTGTATGTTACGCTATTACGGATAAACCGGTGAACCGATTTTGATGAAACTTTGTATAGGGTAAGTTTGCATCTCAAGAAAGGACACAGAATAAATTTTAAATAATGCTAAACGTATTAAAACTAAACCTTGACCTGTGGGTTAACTGAGTGTTACGACATTTCTGATCAAAGGTTGTAATAAAGGAAATGTCAGCGTAATCTTGTTTTAAAAGACAAAGAAAATAATATTATACAAGGTAAATGATACATAATTGCGTATACGTATATACATAATACGTATTCTTTTTCTTTATTTATCCTTACCAATATTATAAATGTGAAAGTAACTCCGTCTGTCTGTCGCGCTTTCACGCCAAAACTACTGAACCAACTTAAATGAAGTTTGGTACGCAGATATTCTAGAGCCTGAGGAAGGACATAGGCTACTTTTTGCCGATAACCGACATCCACGCGGGCGGAGCCGGGTCGTCCTCCGTCCTTGAAAAGATAGGGGTATGACTAACCGGTTAAACCCCCCTGGGATGCTGTTTGTATTTATCTATATTTTATAGCCTATATAAACATGTAGAGTACCTACTTTTTTCCATTTGTATGTGTCGTAGGATGGTTTGATAATTCGAATTTTCGCGAAAACCCTAAGGTTATTGCGAAAACACGGATTATTACGGTAAAAACGTTTCTCAATCTTACTGAATAGATAAGGTTTTTGAAAAAATACGAGTCGCTCTAATAATGAAATTTATCCTACGACACATGCTACCCTGGGATGATTCAGTGATTTGTATGGTCAGCTCAGTGGAGGTTAGTCACGCAAGAAAATAAACTTAGCGTAATTACCGTAAATTTTTGTATTATCAAATGATTAACATTATAATTGTTGTCGTAACATATTTGACAACAATGGCTAGTATGTCCTCGATTAGACATCTCAATCTTCCGGAAAAACTTGTTTCAGTGTTGTCCTTATTTTTCTTCTAATAGCGTGATGAAAATAATATTACTTGTAGCTTCTGTTATTAATTGGACAAGAATTTACAAGATTGAATATTTTCCAATTTGCTATGACTTTTACTCTATACAAACCTAAGTCTTTGACCCAAAAGGGCCGAATGCGATAGATAACTGGGTTTGAAAAGCTGAACTCTAATTAGTCCGTCAGTTCTATAATAAATAAATATTAGAAACATATCTTTTATTTTTTCAAATTAGGAAACTTTCAAATCTAATGATATCATGCTTTAGTGCACAAAATGCAAGAAATTGTGACGTCTGGTTTTTTGACAATCGACACTGTCTATATTTAGAACAGTTGCCGATCACTGGCAACCAAATAAAATTGCAGACTACATCCCGATATTTTCCTTCCTCTTTTTTTGCTTATTAATTTTGTAGTTAATCGTTACCGATTTATTAAGTTTCAGAAGGCATTGAACACGCATACTTTTATCAAAGGAGGCTATTTTTGCTCGCGTATTATTTTGACCAAAAGTTGTATATTTATAATGTCCTTCTCGAAGACACGTACCAATTTTTAGTACGACATGTTCAGCCGTTTCGCCTTTGAAATTTGCACTGTAAACAGACAAAGTTTCCGTTTTTTATTTGTTAGGTTAACCTGAAACCAGGCAACAACTTTATCTCCGTTGGTTTCACAAGATAACCTTGATTTATCAGTACTATAATATTAATTATTGCATTTTTATGAAGGATGTAGATATAATACCGTTTAGATAACAATAATATGTGACATATAATATGTTTGTAACATCGATAAAAACTGATTTAGGGTATTGTTATTGAGGTTATTTGAGCAATTCTGGTATAATTGCTGATGTGAAATAGTATGGTCGTACACACCGATTTAAAAACATTGAATAACGGAAATGGACCTTATTCCATTAAAATAAAGGCGTTTCCAATGTCAGTGTGAACACAAATTTTCACACTAATGTTCTACAGAATACACAAACAATTGCCAACGATCAGGTTACCGTAAATCTACACGGTATTTGATTCCAATATTGCGTACCAAAAACGTTTAAACTACAATAGATAATATTTGCACACCAGTCATAATAAGTATTTATAATACGTATATAACGATTATGTTAAAATATATAACACGTAACGCAAAACATATATGCCTTCTGATTACTTTTAAGATTTCGTTGGGAAAAATACTTGAACTTGTAATCCTACGCCAATGGGTTTTCAACAAACCCTTTTAGTTCACACCCCTATGATAGGCAATTAAAGGCCATGACGACATCATACAACCAAATATCCATCCATGCTATTCACACCCCTTTCTGTCGTGTTTGTTTTCGTTTTAAATATTCTAGAAATTTTGCCACTCCTTTGGAACATAACGATCGCATTTAAAAGCATAATGCTGAATAAACACGCACAAAGGGTTTTTCCAAGAGATAAATAAGTAAGAAAATACAGACAAAAGAAAAAAAGAAGAAAGGAGTGAAAAATACTGCGAAATAGGTTCAAAGGGCCAGATTAAGCTATTTTTTTAAAATTAGCTTTGATTATCCGTACCTATTTACTGCCACTGTGTGTGTCTCATGTGCATTTTTAGGAAGAAAGGTGGGTGGCCTTTCCTTCATACAAACGCTCCCGCCTCTTCTCTTGTTGATTTTGGTGTTGCAATGATTTCTTGCAGTAATTAATATATATAAACTAATTCTGTGCACCTTTATTTCCTTTTTAATGATACGTTATATTTAAAGCACTAGAGCCCTTTATTATTGCCAGCTCGCGACTACGCCTCGCTCCTAGCGCGTTCCTGTCGCAAGAACCGCGGGTGCGATTTGCAAGTTGTAATAGTAATTTTGTTTTAAAAAAAATCGCGTTGCTTGCCGCCGCCATTTTTCGTTTGCTGTCGAGAGCCATGACCCCTCTGCTCCTTCCTCGCTACGCCACTGTACTGCGTATCAATTAGTTGGCTAGTCAAATGCAGCAAACTCATAATTATCTGACCTTACCTTTTTATTAGGTGCATCCTACATTCAATCATATCTTGTCTTTGCCACTTCGTGAGTGGATGAAAATGTTTTTCTTTTGACCTTTGCGCATGACCCGTTCGACGCACATTTTCAAAAGCACTTTCACAAAGCATCATTTTGTTCTTCTTTTTCTACCTTTCCGCACCCAGTCTCATTATCCTCCAAGGAGGATTGTGGTTAGGTTAAATGGCCTCTGCCGTTTGATTAAAAAGTGATTAATTTTATCAATATTCTATTACTTATCACATTCACTCACTGAATTGTAAATTTTCATGTATTTGAGTCAATTAAAACCATGATTCATGAGATTGGTGTTTTTAATAATAAATAGGTACCTATATGGGAATACGATGATATTGTAAGATTCTTATTTATCTTTTTATTATACTTTTGCTACTTCTCAAAACAGTGTGCAAAATGTGGAAAAATATAAAAGTACTTGCTTTGCTTACGGAGTTACTTTCGCATTTATATTTTATATTTCGGATTACTATGGAAGTATGGATTTAAAACTTTTTGCTTATATTAATTTCATTAAGTAGAAAAACATGCTTCAGTAAATAGGTCCATTATCAATCATTAAGGTAATAGCCATGATTGATTAGGTACTAGCAATCATTAAGGAGCATTTAATCGTTGTATGGATATTTTCCTATTCTTTTTTCCATACCTGCATACCTATTACCCAAAGTTGTTTATAAAAACTGTATTTCTTTTTTCGATTTTCTCACTCCACAATGTCTTGTTGCCACGCCATATTGACACAATTGTATTTCTTTTGTCTTAGGTCACTATCAGTGCCTCTAGGTAACACATTTTATTTAATACTTTATGTAGATAATTATATCAGATTACGATGATATTGTGGAATTCTTAATTATCTATTTATTATACTTTTGTTATTTGTCAAAACTATGTTATGGTTTACATAAATTAATCGACCATTTAACCTTGAGGTAAAAATATAATTTCATTAATCGATACATACTCCCAAACATTTTGATAAGGTTTATTAAACAATATTTTATTGTTTTAACACGTCTTGTAATTTAATAATACATTTATTGTAGTTAGTCATTCCATTCATACTTCGTGTCGTTCTATGTACTATGGACGAGTGACCAACTTAGGTGTCTTTGTTAGGGGAACAAAGACATGACTCATGGGTTTTTCCACAAATTATTTTAATATTATAAGGAGTTATGGGTTGGAGGAAATTGCTCATCCAACCTTGGGCCAAATTCGCAATTAATGGCAGCTGGTAAACTGTTCCCAAACATCTGGTCACAGTAGGTAACCGATCTGAGGACTTGACGTGACTAATTCTGAAGCAAATATTCACTAATTAATATTTATAAAAATAAAGTTGATATTATCACTGCGCGAAACCGCTGGGAAAATAGGTATTAAATAATTTAAAACTACGTGCAGATTCATAACTTGTTTACATTATTGTAAGTTTCCGTAATGAATTAGCTATACGCCAACTGTACGTAGAGACTTTATAACTAGGTATAGTTGCAACGTACGCCCGTCTGACTTTTGACCTACAGTTTCTGATCACGAGGCGCCTATTTTATTTACGATCACGGACATACAGGGCACAGTTATTTGCTAATAAGACACTCTATTTTTCTATTTAGTTTTGTCCAAGTTTTAAAGATTTTCGACGATGAAATCTAAATGACTTGCAGCGAAATATTGTGCCAAGTTTTTGATTTAAAATCAAAGTGACTGGTTTAGGCTAACCTCATTCAATCAGATACCCAAAAAAAAAAAAGGCTTGGCTTCCTTGGATGTTACCCCGCTTAGCAATAATAATTCTTGAACTATTATTGCCAAACGGGGTTATTTCATATTTGCGTCTATCGTCAACCGTTTATTGGAATTGGACGATATTGTTGGTTGTTTGCTACATCCAATATTATTAAAGCGATCTATTTTGGCGACATATTGTTAGGCATAGCTTTTAATATTGAGTTAATTTAGACTACACCCAACATTGTGTTCGCATTATTATATGATATCATATGAGGACTTTGTACCGGTGTACATACTAATTTCTAGTTACGTATATGTATATGTCAAACAATAGAACGATTTCTTAGCATGTATAGCTCCATCCATCTATTATTGAACAATTACTTACGTAGTTTTACTGAAAATGTTTGATATTCATGTTTGTAACATCACTAAATTAATTTTAAAAACTTGATCCATACGAGAATTTGTACAATTGTTTTCTTTTGAATGAATGATTGACAAATAGTATAACATTATGAATCTTTATGGCGAATTTTAGCGAGAAACAAGGAAGGAAGTTTATGCCCTCAAACCACAAATAAATAGATTAATATGTATTTATTTATATAGAAATCAGGGTCATTTAAATACGAATTGTGGACATAAGGAAATACATTTGGTACTTAGTTTTTTTTGAAACAATTTACTATAGGTTGGTGCATCATACTAAATATGAATTCTTCTTTGCTCTACTTACTGAATAGAATAGATGACTGGGTTTGAAAAGACAAAACTAATTCATTCCACTAGCTAGATAATGGACTCGTTATGGAAAAAAAATGGACACGTATTTTTGAGGGTTTTCAAAATAAGAAAAAAAAACCAAGTAGGTTAATTCGAATAACCGGCGTTTAGTTTTCCATAGCATAGTCTCCTATGGAGTCATGGTGCTTTAGTGATTATATTCATATTAAGCTGTGTATGTACCGTGCTACTAACATAGTTTTAAGTTTTGTGAATTACTAACAATATGAGTCTGCATTACTAGTAAATAAATGAATTATTAATTACTATAGACACATCCGACTCTGATTAGATATGAGATCGCAGAGTGAACTTTGACACTCCACATTCTTAATACAACTAAAGTAAGTACATAATTATATGGGCATTCAAGGGTCGGCCCTTGATCAATAGTCACATAATGTCGATGTGCCCGATATAACTAATTGACCCGAATCACCCGAATCGACTGATGAAGGAATGACATGGGTGACAATCCGATCAGGAACGAATGCCCGGAATTTCCTTGTACAAATGTAGAGAATGATCTTATTATTCTTGACGGGACGTCCATTTTGAGGGCCTAGGTACCTTTGTTATGAGTTGGTATGACGCAGTTCTACCTGCGAGCTTCGTAACGCATACAAAGTATGTTAGTATTCTTTGTTTTGTAAGATTTTCGTCTCTGCTGTGTCAAGATTGTTTGTTTTTTATGTTTGAGATATATATTAGTGGTAAAATGGTAATAGGATTAAGAGGTATTAAGGCTGAATGTTTGCAGTGACTCTCGTTAGGTCCACATTAGCTGAAGGTTACAAGAATTGCAAATATAAATTTTAATATATTTATACCTACTTAGAAAATATTCTGCCTATATTAACCGCTAATGTAATGCCAACTATCGTACGATGACCATATTTAAAAAATATTTATTATACCTATTGAAGTAGAACAATAGTCTCTTAAAAAAAAAAGGGTATATTTTACTTCTTGTCCCAATTGATGTTTTAACTTTATGCAAATGTAAATAATGTTCATTTTAGACTAATTAGTACTGTTGAAAAACTCATAATGATGTGCATTTGTAGTTTCTAAAACTCGAGCTTATTTACATGTTTGACGACCTTCGTGGTCAAGTGGCGTACACACCGGTTTTCAAGGTGTCGCTACCTTTTAGGTCCCGGGGTCGATCCCCGAGCGGGTCAATGTAGAAAACCACTTTTATACATTGTCTCGGGTGTTTGTGGTACCTTCCTTGTCTCTGATTCCATAACACAAGTGCTTTAGCTACTTTGAGTTTGTCCACATTTCTTTATTTATTTGTTTGGCATATAAATTGCGAACATTAGTATAACATTATTGAGGTGTTAAAGTTAAAAGTAGCTTAAAATAGTTAACTTAGGTATCTTATTTGTATGTTGCCATGAGTGTACAGGTTAAAAGTATAATATTATATCATTGCTTTTATAAATAGGGGCCAATATTATTTTATCATCTAATAAACTAGGCATAATATTATTCGACGCACCGATAGTAAATTGTTTTTGTTATAAGTACGACATAATTTCACATAAACACTTGGAAATGATAGTTCTTTGACCCTGACGGTATACTAATAAAAGATAAATGTTTCCACAATTCTAGTATTAATAATTTTGTACAATAAATAACCTTTGCTCATACTACAAAAAAATCTTGAAAAAAAATCACTCGCGTCACGACAAACAAGAAATATGGATTTTTTATTGGTACCTGTTAAGGTACCTATCGTATTATTTGGCTAAAGGACAAATAGTAAGAATTTAAGTAGTGGATACGTTAAGACAATTAGATAATTTAGATATTTGACTTGTAACGAAAATTGAATTCGCTTAACAACGTGTGACAAGAGAAACCGTTTAGTTACATATTCTTTGTGTTTTTAGGATTTTGTATCCAAAGGGCGCCAACGAGGCCCTATTACTGAGGCTCTGATATCAGGTCGCATTTCCGTCCGTCCGTCTGTCCGCCCGTCTGTCCGTCCGTCTGTCTGTCCTTTTGTCTATCCGTCTGTCTGCTAGCGGGCTGTATCTAATGAACCGTAATAGCTAGACAGTTGAAAATAATCTGGTCAATAAGCGAAATGGCATTAATTTTATACCACCATACCTATGATAAATAGATGTTTGCTCACTTGATATTGGAACTCAGTTGATCTTAATTAACCATTTTTATTCAATTTCAGAGCTCAGTCGTAGAACTGATGAATTGCTTCAATTCTTTGGTGAACATGGAAGAACTGCAGAATGAAATCGAAGAAGCAAAACCTAACGGACAAGTCGACGAAGTATTCAAAAAGTGAGTGATTATTTTATGTGTATAGCTGTGTCTGTGTTGTATAAAAAAGCTTGTTATAATATTGCAAACTGCGGTTTAGGGAACAAAGTTATGTAGGGTTTAAAATTCCTCTTTGAAAACGTATTGAACAAAGGTACGAATATAGTTTGTAATCGACGCTTAGCTAATTAAGTATATGCTTACAACTGCAAGAAATAAAGCATCAATTAAAAAAGTGATTACCACGGTCATCTTCCTTTACTAATTAAGTACTTAGTCCGCTGGGAGTTGATCGCAGTGGCAATTATCGGCGAGACGTGTCTTTACGTAGCACAAATCTTTTCTTTCCCGTCTTTAATCTATATATTTAAAAGATAAAGTGAATGTATTTTCCCCTAAAACTCGAGAACCGCTAGCCCAATTGATTTGAAACTGCATACATTTAGAGGGCGACATTACCACTTTGACGGACATAGTTACGTAAGTGCTGGATAGGTGGCGCTGGTGGCAGTGATTATTATCGTTTGAACCATAGAACGAATTGTAGATTTTTTTAGGTGAATAGTAGTGCACCGGCTATTATTTTATAAAACTGTAACTACCGGCAGTTACAGTTTATTTATTACGACATATGGGTAAATTATACAATGTATTTGTATAAGAATGGCTTTGTATCCTAACCTTAAATAGGAAATACTCGATTACGACACTTAATAGACTGAAAAAATATAGATCCAGGTCAAAGTAACAACAGAAATATTCATTTATAATTACTCCAAAACAGAAATAAATTATTTTCTAAGTATAGTAAGCGCTAGGTCTTGAATTTTGCTTATTCCAACTAATGCAAATAATGATAAAAATAACTATAAATTTTAATATTTTCCAGATACTGCAACAAATCGCCTTCATTCAAGGGTTGTTTCCGCAACATGACCGAGACGGTGAAGCCTTGCTTCTCGAAAGACGAGCAGAAGAACTTCAAGACTCTATACAACGTCACTGAGCAGTTGGCCGACTTCATCTGCTATAAGGATGGCGACAGAATCGCGCGTAAGTTTGTTGTTTTTGTTTTTTTATTTTTTTAATGTTTTGGCAATCTGCTGCTATTTATAGCAATTTCTGCCAGCGTCGTGTAGTGACCACACATGGGTATTTAAAAGGGTTCTAATAGTAAGTTTGTTATATCCTCCCAATCCAAAAGACAAGGTGGTCTATCGCGAAAGGAATAGTCAGCTACCAAGGAATCAGCTTTTCCCACATTACTCTAGAGTTTAAAAAAATAGGCATTTCAACGAGACAGAGGAAGAAATTAAGCAAAAATGTCAGGGTTCAAGATTTAAGGTGGCTGTTAGAACAAACTATCCAAAAAACGTTTGGTATTTGTGATTATTTGAATTGAGTTACTAGCATACACAATATTTTCACTTTGTTGTCTGTCTGCCAAGTTTTTTTTTCTCAGGAATGTGCGTTGGTATATTAATATAGAATACTCGGTCTGTGAACCTTGTTGCAGTCTAGCATTCATATATATGGTTTTTTTTATAGTCAGACGGTGCAAAATTTGTTTGGTCTTTAGCAATTTTAATTGGTTCTGCTTTGTACGTATTATCTTTTAATATATAAAAATCTCGTGTGTTGTGTTTTTATCGAAATCCACCTAAACGGCTCGACCGATTTTTACGAAATGATTTGTGTAAATTTGGTAGGTCTGAGAATAGGTCAACGGCATTTTTTTATACTCCTAGGTTCAGTCAGCTAGTATATTGTATTTATTTATATTGTTCTATATTTTATATTGTCCTCTGTTTCCAGTGTTCATAGCAGAGGGTGGAAAGGAGTGTTTCCAGGAGCAGCAGGAGGGCATCCAGGCTTGCTTCAACCAGACCTTCGACGCGGAGACGCAGAGCAGCCTGCAGAACATTACATCCGTCGAAGGATTCTTGGAGCTGGAGTTCAAGGTATTTGTGTATATATATGTTATTCATACCAAATACCATAAAAAGTTCATGTATTTAGTTTAAAATACTAACATTTTCTAAAATATATATTAACTTAACTATAATCACTTATTTAGTTGTAATTGGATGCTGTGTTATTTTGCTGTGCCCGTGCCGGGTTTTATGTTGTACTTATTTTATAAACAACCTAACACACATAAACTCAATAAAGAATTTGAATATTTATTTATTCAGTCTTCCCACAAATTTCCTACAAATTTCTATATATAAACTTAAATATCTAAGGCTTACGCACTAGCCAATTATGGGCTAAATTTCCTGTCCTGATTATCCTTAACCAAATTACAAGAACAAAACCATAAATTAAAAATAATTAAAAAAATATTTTTTTATTATTATTTTATTTCATAGATTGTCATTATACTAACATAGGTTAAGTTGTTTTTATATCTAACACTTTTTGGGCCTTGGAGTCTGATTATAAAAGATTTTTATTTTTATTTTATTATTATTATAAATAACGAAAACGTGATATTTATTTCAGGAGAAGCAATGCAATCAATTGAATTCCCTGCAGACTTGCGTGGTCAACGTTTTAGGGCAATGCGCCACGCCTACGTCGGCTAACATCGTGGAATCCCTGTTCAACTTCGTCAGGAAAGCAACACCCTGCAAGAACTTCGCTAAAGTAAGTTATTATTAATTTATTTACATGTCTCATATTTATACTAGATGTTGCCCGCGGCTCCGCCCGCTTGAGTTCCGTTGTCGCTCCAAAAAGTTGTCTATGTCCTTTTTTATATGCCAAACTATGAATACTCAGTTTATAATTTACCCCTGTGTCTAATATTTGAATGTTCATCCATACTTATGTTATAAATAAGAAAGTAACTCTATCTGTCTCTCTGTTATGATTTTACGGCTAAACCGCCAAACCGATTTTGATTAAACTTGATATGGAGGAAGCTTAAAGCCAAAGTACTGGTCTGGGAAAATTTGACTGCCATTGATCGACTCGCTAAGAAGTCCTCTTCCAAAGGGAGGCAATATGCTACTTTTTACTGAGATACCCACGCAGGCGGCGCCGCGGGCAACAGCTAGTCTTCAATATGCCCTTTATTTAACTAAGCTAAATTATTATGCCAAATTTATATAAAAATATTTACTTACATCTAATAAATATCATTGAAAATATGTATTTGTTATGTACTTAAGAGCACTCTAGTTTTCTCTATTGCACTTTCTAACAGTGTAACTAAGTTGTATTAATATAAATACAGTAGTAAACATTCTTTATGTATATATCTTCCTACTAATATTAACATGTCAATTTTATTAGCCGAGTGGAGGGAAGGCCGGTGGTCGGAAGCCCGTAAGTTATGATTAAATCTTCGTTTTTGTCTTAGTGTTGTCCTAAGCCAAATATGAGTGTCTGTATGTGTTGCTTCAATATCATCTAATAGGCAATATATAGCGCATAACGTTTTAACTTTTTAATAACCAGGCATTAAAGAGTTTGTACCTAATCTTTGAAATAATGTCGCTACAAGTCTTTTGTACTATTTAATTGTAATTTGGATCTTATTTCAACGTTTACAACGATGATAATGGTTTGCAGTAAAAATTCTACGCATCAGTTATACATCGAAGGCGTTTACTTATAGCTTTCTTTGTAGATTCTGTCAGTAAGGCAGTTATAGCTTCCTTTGAACCAAAGAGCATCAGATATTTTAAAGTAAATCTTCTCTGTATGAACGGCAAATGAGTGGTAATAATGAATTACGAATATCGACCTTGTTACCTTGTTATAAGGTGCAATTAATTTCACCATTCGTGTTCTCATTGCGTTCTGTATATGTCAATAGAATAGGTATATAATTTCTGTTTATTTTGGTACTGCTGGTTCATATCTGTGACATTTGTGATGTTGTATCAAAGGTCAACAACATACGTTACATCTCTGTGAAGAAAACGAAACTAATAAGTACATTATTAGAAAAACAAAATCAAGTTTCATCGGTAATGCGCTGATTGGCGGAATACCGCCGACGTACACATTTTCGTCCAATTGGAATAGCTCATTTCTAACGTATTCAATTGCAATTGGCTGAGAAAAATTTAACGCACCAAAAAATGGTCTAATGCTCGGTGATTGGATATATTTTAAACTTCTGCGGTGATTGGGAATATTCTAAACTTCTGAGCATACATCTGCTTACTAATAGTGTTTACTGACCGTTCTACATAGCATTGGCAGCGTTTATTATCATTTGAAGCGGTTGCGAGCTTTTTTCCGCAGAATATAATATATCCACTGTTACTTATAGCCGTGGTAGTACTGTTTTGATGCATTGTGATAGGGATGCTGTTTTTTTTAATGTCTGTCAAGTGGATTAATTAATTTTATTTGATCGGCATTTTTTTCTTATTTCCTGCAAACAATAAATGATCAAAATAAAATGAAAATTTCGCGTGACATCACGTCCTACAATTTTTAAAACGGCGTGACGTCATATGCTCGCACTTCTGAACTTTGATTCGCTTTATCTTCTTAGTTCTTAAATATTTTGGAATGTAAAAAATACGTGTCTAAGATTTTTACTATATAATTTTCGGACTAAATAGATTTTTACTTTTCATACCCAAGCTACATCCCTATTAAGACAAATATATCGTTTTTTACAGGAAGAGGCGAAGCCTTCAGCCGGCGCCGCTAGCGGCCTGACCATCACATCAGCGACGCTATTCACAGCAATCTTAACTGCGATACTCGCCTAATTAGTATAAGCAAACACGCATACAGTTTTTATTTTAACGCATCGCGAACGATAGCTATGAGAGTACAGTTAAAATGCAATCTTTATGGACTGGTGCCGCCATCTATGAGAACTAAACCAATCTATTGCATTGCAAGGATTTGAAAAATCGAAAATACAAGTTTTTTTTTATATACTTTTCTAAATTAAGAGGTTTTATATTGATTTTTGTAAGTCGTTTATTTTTTATAATCATGTCTATTTTGTTACTGATTGACTTAAGATGAAAGATGATCGTTATTATACTTTTTATATGTCTAATCTCTGTTTATTGCTTTTTAATGCAAAACTTTTATCACGTTTTATTGTTAGCTCTCAAATAATGCTCGATACCGTTCAATACAACATTGATTTAAACAAAAGTTTTAATCAACTTGTGTTATTTGCACGGTCTAAATAACTGCTCAATATTACAACAAAATCGTATTGAACAATTGTTTATTTTAAACAACTCAACATGACAAAAATGTTATTTTAAATCATGTTCAACTGTGAATAATTATTTATAGTTGTCTTTAGTTACTACATTCCAATACCTGTTAAAACTCCCAAGCAATGTTATTCAAGTTTATTTGACTGAGTATTTTGTTGTCGCATGTGATAAGTATTTACTTGACACGGCTTTTAGGCTGCGTGGCTAGAGATATGCGAGGATACGTAGCGAGGAATGTTTGTTAAGAACCAATAGAAATGTTTCATTAACCTATCGCTGAGCGAGGTTAGGTAAGGCTGGTTCAAACGCAGCCAAAGCCTGCTGTAAATTTTAATTTAATCTTTGAGTTTGTCACGTAAAAATTATCGTTTAAAGGTTACACAATTTTTATCTGTTCAAAAAGCTCTCTGCGTCATGAACTTAATATGAAAAACAATTTGAAAGCGTATATTTTCTTTTTGTAAATTTTATACTACATTTTGAATAATTTGCATATATTTCTATCCTTTTATTGTGATAAGAAAGACAATTTTCATATTTTTATAAAAACAAATTTACATTATTTAGCATTACATTTTTATTTAGGTTATAGTTATATATAATTTGTTCCTTTAAGTAATGATATTTTTTTAATATGGAAAGATTGTGGTTGCTGAAACTGGTACTATTGTACTATTCTAACATTATTTGAGTATAAATCGTGTAAACAGGGCTTAATTTTAGATATAGTCATATATTTTGAACAATTATCGCGAAAGAGTACATATCGTTACATACTCATAACATATTGCCAAAAAATGTGGCCAACTCTAAAAAGTGTACGCTTAGCTTAACTTTTGTAATAGTGTTGCCATTCCCGAAAATGGTATTAAATATCAATGTGTAAGCGACTAATTTCAATATAGTGATACACTAATCGCATCATGTTGAAGAAATAGTGCTTATGTAACTTACTATTATAGCCGTCCTAGAAATGATTTTATTTGTGACATAGATCAGAGTATCGTAAAAACCGAACCGGCAACACTGTAATCCTAACCTTATGTGTTTAGATTTAAAGTCGATAATAGCAGGAGCAAAATATAGTCTTGCTTGAAAACTAGATAAGCTTCTGTACATTGTAGTTATTTATAAGATTTAAGTCTAGTTTGGTGAGGGTCACTGTCAAATACACTTTATAAGTTTTAAAACAGTTTTTTCTCTAAAAAAGTTAACAGTCTTAAAATGAAGACTTATAGTTAACTGCTCACTATGTACATGTCTTAACTAAAAAGATAACTAATTTAGCTCTCTTTAAACTTAATTAATTTATTGATTGACAATGCAGGACACTTATTATACGACAAACATATCATTTAGTCTATAGAAGTCTTAAACTGGTCAAAACCAAAGTATGGGAAGAAAAAACACACTTTGATTAAATGTAACTTTTTACTTTTAGTATTTGCATTGTTTTTGTAGAACTCCTAATTGCTGTGAACAGTTAACTATAAAGAACATGCATCAATGACAAGTAATTAAAAGCTAATAGATTTAGGCCTGATTTTTCCATCGCCAGATAATTATTATTCGTAGAATAATATTGACACCTGTCAAAAATTCAAAATTATTCTTAGGGTAAAATATCTGGCCTTGGAAAAATTATACCGAAAAGGTAACGAATTGTATCTTTAGAAAAACAAGAGCTTGTAAAAATATCAATAGTATTGTAAAACGCCATGTCATATTATAATTACGTAGGTTCAATGTCCGGTAAATATAGTAATTTGTATGTGTTGCTATGTGGTTTATAACCATTTTACAATATTTGCAAATAAATCATGAAACATTAATCCTCTTTTTATTTATAAAACCTTTCTCACCCATCATACCAATTTCATTAAAATTGGTTCTGCGGACCGCAAAAGCGTAACAGAATGAGTAACTTTTGTATTTATGATATTGGTATGATGGGTTTATGTAGTGTTTTCGTGGCGTCGGGTGTTAAGCGCAGGCCACAACGCCAGCTAGTGGGCGGGCGGGCTAGGCGGGTGGGCGAAGCGAACGAAGGAAACTATACAAACTACGCGAAATATTGGCGAGCTAAACTATGGGGTGCACACCGAAAACTACGGACAGACGAGCGACGGGCGGAGCGGGCGAAGCGGGGGGCGCGGATGGGAGAGCGAGAGGTTAGCGTTCTATCTGTCGATTCTATTCGATATTTATTCTTCGATGTTCTATTCGTCGATATATGACATATTCATCGTTCACAAACGTAAACACTACACTGCTATTCGAAAGACGAGCGTCGACTAGTCTACTCGAAACGGGGAGGACGGACGAAAGAACCGAGCGAGCGTCGAGCGGGCTGGCGGGCGAGCTAAGC
This sequence comes from Diachrysia chrysitis, assembly GCA_932294365.1. Lineage (NCBI taxonomy): Eukaryota > Metazoa > Arthropoda > Insecta > Lepidoptera > Noctuidae > Diachrysia > Diachrysia chrysitis. Next base: position 4,104,562 of record OW028645.1, read on the forward strand.
TAGCGAAGCGCGGGCGCGCCAACGAGGTGAACGAGTAGCTTCGCTGGAATCGTCGGATATTTCGTTAGCTTAGCTCGTTAGGTTAGTCGGTAGCTTGCGGTGTGAACCGAAGTATGTAAAGAGGTGAAACGATGTTCGTCCGCCTAGCCCGCCCACCTGCTAGCTGGCGGTGTGGCCTGCGCTTTAATGAAGCTTAGAAGTATTGTATTTTAGGAAATATACCAATATACCAATAAATTTGATATACCAATTTTACCTTAGTAGCGAGTAGCGACCTGCCCTGGCTTCGCACGGCTAGTCAAAACATAAATGAATTAGGTATACACACAAACCATCCACTTGAATCACTATACATTGGTGAAAACTATTTGTTCTGACGTTTTTCAGTTTGTCGCGTTTTGTTTAATATGATAGAGGTGAAGATGATTCGATCTTTGTTACTCTTTTAAACAAAAGTTGTTGGACCAAAGTTGTTAATTAAGATAGTAACAGACAATCAGCCTCACGGATCATGTCACAATATTTTAAGAAATAATAAAAAGCATGTAAGTTTTATGTTTGTATATTTAAAGTTACAGTTTTTGCACAACGTTTTATATAATTTAATTATTATTGGCACATAAATGATCACACCTAATTGTTCGTACTATCAACAGCTTAATCAGTTCTGTAACAACACACATTTTATTAATTAAATATATATACTAATATATAAAGCTGAAGAGTTTGTTTGAACGCTCTAATCTCAGGAACTATAGGTCCAATTTGAAAAATTATTTCAGTGTTGGATAGACCATTTATTGAGGAAGGCTACATAAAAGTAAATAAATTTGTAAATTATTGTAAATACTAGCTTTAGCCCGCTGCTTCACACTTTTAGCGTTAACATTAAAGTTATTAGTATGGTGTATCGATTTTACTTACCGGTTTTATGCTTTCGTCACGTCGTTGCAGAAAGATCCCTTGCGGACGTATCTGAAGAGAGACTCGGCCATGTTGGCAGGCGTGGGAGTATCACAGCCTTCTAGTTTGTTGACAATACAAGTCGATAGCTCGTCGAATTTAGTGCATTTTTCCTGAAAAACAGAAAAGATCTTGTAAGACTGGTTATATCATTCAGTAGGTACATTAATTCTACAGTGTCTAGATGATTGGGTTTCTAAAGCTATAAAGTAAAAAAATATATTTCCATATTGATTTCGCTTTTTTAATCATGCCACTTAAGTAAGTCATGGCTCTAACATCCGAGTCCTTGGTTAAATTTGAGGTCCAAGAGTGTTATTTCTTTTCCAATAGATTACAGCGAGAAATAAGTAGGTAACTTATACGTCAATTAATAAATCAAGTTCAGCTTTAGTACTGTGCGTAGCGTAGTTACGATGGAAATAAATCGCACGAAATGGACCGCAATATGATGTAACCATGACTTAGGTACTGATGAAGCCATAAAACCAGATGGACACCATATATTTAAAAAAAATACAAAGAATAATGGCCACTATAGTTTTTTTTATAATTAGCCAATAATGCCCTGTTCCTATATCCAAGAGAAGATTCGTTTTGTAAGGATATAGAATTTCCAAAGCAAAAAAAAAAAAAGCTATCGTCCGTGAGCAAAAAAATTGTAACAAGTACTTACGGCTAAGCTGAGTTTCCTAACGGTTTCGAGATCGGAAAATGAATTCTTGAGGTTGTTGCCACAATCCCTGATGTCGTTAACTTTGCTGGTGAAACACTGGGGTCCGCCCTCGGCAATGAATACTAAGGAATAAAATAAAAATAATTGCTTAGTGCTAATAGTAATAAGACCGACTGTATGTTTTTGGGAGAAAAGGAGGTAATCAATTCGACTGTATGTATTTTGATTTGTTTATTACATATCAATCAATTCAGTAGCTTTAATTTTAAATAAAAATAATTGGGAATAAGTACCCGAAATTGCCTATTGTAATGACCTGCAATTGTTTTTTTATAAGTGGCCGTGAAGTGCAAAAGTTTTATGTCATCCCATGACTTTTTAGCACCAATATAATTTTTTAAAAGAGGGATGTCTATACTGGTTCTGGCTTTGGGTTTTTACTGTTTAGTACACTTACGAGCAATTCTGTCACCATCCTTGTAACAGATGAAGTCGATGAACTGATCTGTGCTGTTCTGGACGGAGCCCATCTGGGCCTGCCCGGCGGGGTCGATACAGGGCCTGACTGCTTCCAAGAGTGTGTGGATACAGCCCTTTAGCTGAGGAGTTTTAGCGCAGTACCTAAAAAAACATGGCGTTTTAAAAGTCTTAAAAGTAAACCAAATCATTAACCAGTTCAGTTCCTGGTTACCATACTATAATAATGATTAATTATCTACTTCTAACTGTCGCAGTAGATGATTAGTAGAAGTTTTTTTAGACAATTTTTATCATAAGTATCATAACACCGAATACCTGTCGGTTTTAAAAACCATAAAGCACCATGAGCAGGCGCTGGACTAGTCCCTCAAACAAAAATATTTAAATGATTTCGTGAAATTTGTTGCCTACCAAGGTTAGGTTGACCACAAACAGAAAATCGTATCTCACCGTCTTAATGTTAGGTTTTGACTCGGTAAATATTAAAAACTCTTACTTCTTGAAGACTTCATCGAGAGCTCCGTTTGGTTTCGCTTCCTCGATCTCCTTTTGCAGAGTAGGCACATCGATGAGCGACTTGGCACATTCCACAAAGGTCTTGCCTGCAGTCTGCAATGAAGGACAATATTTCGAATTCTTCAATAAGATGTAATAGTTAAATAACAGGTAGGTTTGAAATCAATAAACTGATGCATGACCCAATATTGTTTTAAGGGTTTCGTAGCCAACAAGGAACCCCAAATAATTCCTCATGTACGTCTGTCTGTTCGCGGCTTAGCTCAAAAGTTTCCCAGTACCTGGTTTCCTAGTACTGACTATAAATAGAAAGCTTTTATTGCATGGAAACCACGCCGATAAAGTAGAAAAAGAAAATCTTAAAGAACAATTTATATACCTAACTAAATTTCAAAAATATGTTTTTAGTGGCCGAATATTTGATACTCTTGCCCCCAAATAGTAAAAGGCAACTTAACTTAAAGACGTTCTTAAATTTCTGTCTGTCGCTAATTTACGCCTTAATGTAACGGAGATAGCATGATACTTAACGGCGCCTTAAAACTAATTGACGTTACAGTATTCCATTTCACTCATAATCTTAATTAGGTACGGAGTTGGACGAAATTTAGCAAGCAGGCGGACCCATGTCCACGGAAACGAGAACTACTCAGGGAGAACAACGGGACGCTGATAGCAAGGATAAGCATTTGTGTAATCCACAATTGCATTTTCCAAGTCTGAGAATTAATTAAAAAAAAATAGATACACTGGTTACAATGGGAATTACTTGCCTCAATCTGTTCAACTTTGTCTTCTGCGTTGTTTTTTTTGCACTGCGTTCGGATGGCGTCATGGAGCTGAGTGCGCCTGTCCTCGGGGATAATAAAGTCGTCGGCCAGGACCGCTGTAAACAAATCATTTATATATGAAACTAGCTCATAGCTGACCCGACGACAGAGTGCCGAGATTCTGAAATACATACAAAAACTGATGAAAAAAAGCCGACAGACTGATTTTCCTGATTTTTGAAAGTTTCAGGCACCATTTTCTTTTAATTATATAGCTTAGTTGGAGGGGTTAACAAATTAAAGCCGATAATTTAGTCTTTCAATATTGAGTTTAATAAATACCACGTTATCTTTAGAATCCTTACCTAAAAATAAACAATATAATATTAATTAATACGAAAATTACGTAGGTAAATTAAAATCTGCTAATCGTGAAGTCAGTTACGCGGATTGTAAAACCACCTTTTAATAGAAGATAAAATAATATGCGATGCTTATTATTTAGGCCTTGACCATTCCAGTGCATCAAATGCATCGTACCATGTGTCCATATCTCTAAAACTAAGGAACGGTCAAGCTGTCGCGATCCGAGTTCAAAGGATAGTCTTGATCGAGTAAATTGGTAAATGGGTCGGAGCGGAAATAGGGGGCGAGCGAGTTGAGTGGCCACTCTTACTATGAGAGCTCTTATATCAGGCCTTAGACCGTGGAAGCGAGATGCCGTTATGTGCAGTTTAGTGCGCCGTCTCGCTTCCACAACGGAGACCGTCCTGCTTTAGGAGTTCATAGTAAACGCATGGTAAGTACTGTACTACGCTCGCATACACACGATGATTTTGAAGAAAGGCATATCAATATATCTTGTTTGATTTATATGATCTTGGTGATTCATAGTTTATTTTTTTCTTTTAGATTTAATATCCTTTTATTTATTTTTAATGATTCAATTTTTTCGGCACACTTGCTATACGTTGTATTTAACATCCCTTGTTAAACGAAGGAAGTAGTAAATTGTTAAATGCTGAAACAAGTTACGTTAAAAGCGGCAATATATAAATTTATTAGAGCGTAAAATGTTTTAAATGCCTATTTAATGAGTATAAACCCATTACCTTTTTATGTCAAGATTAAATTTATGATCTACGCGCTTACTTCAGCTCGTACTGTGAACTATTCGTTACTATGAGCAGTTGAACTGTTGGCGTTGCTTAAGCGAGACGCCGATACGCGCAGTGTAGTGCGCCGTCTCGCTCTTACAATGGCAACCTTTCTGCTTTAAGAGCTCATAGTTCAGGCACTAGCATATAATTGTTGTTAAGAGCTAAAAATAATAACAAAATGACAATAAATGTATTGTCATTCAAAATAATCTCTCAATATTTCGATAGCCTCTCCCCTTAACCGATAGTCAATTGTTTATTTTAAACAGCCGGCAATCTATAGATATGTTTACAAAATACGCACTCATTTCTTAATGTCATTGTTTACTAGTTCCCAATGTAACAACATAATTAAATTTCGAGAACCGTCAAAAATATTTGTTGTTAATCTCATTAAACAATGTCACGACCCCTAAATGATATTATCGAATTAGTTAGTTTACGTGATTCGTTACTACTAGCTAATATTATTAATCCAATTATTAATGCTTGTTTGTTTACTAACGTGTATAGATACCTATGTAATTGACACAGTTGAAAGGCCTTATATTAGATTAGCTGTACCCCGCGACTTTGTCCACGAATTTTAGTTAAAACGGTTTTTCATCTTTGCAACATTTTTCATTTATGCTCCGCTCCTCTTGGTCGCAGCATTATGTTATATAGCTTATAGCCTTAATCAATAAATGGGCTATCCAACACTGAAAGAGTTTTTCAAATCGGAACAGTAGTTCCTGAGATTAGCGCGTTCAAACAAACAAACAAACTCTTCAGCTTTATATATTAAGTATGGATAATGGGACGGAAGGGCGTCCAATGAAGCGGAAAAGACGTCCATTGTACAATTTATTGTTGCCTTCCGGGAATTGCACTTGTTGATACTGAGTGGGCTAATTTTTTAACGACCGACTTCAACTGCCGGTGTCTTTACCTACCTCACCTATATAAGTAGATATTATGACAGAGTTCTGTTGAATGGTGTTATGTAACATTGAGAATCTTGTGTTTTTAGGATAGATAGATACAAAGAAGATTAAAAGAGAAATTACGAATATGGTACCTAAGTATAGAAATTGTTTTTGCTTGTTTTATGCATTTTTTTCTTCTAATCTCTCTCTATTATATGTATATTCTGTTTCTTTACTACTACTAGGCATGTTGGATTAAGTAGGTTATAGTTATAGTAGGAATATTTCCTTTCTCAGGCTCTAGACTATCTGTGTACCAAATTTCATTTATATCGGTTCAGTAGTTTTGGCGTGAAAGCGCGACAGACAGACAGAGTTACTTTCGCATTTATAATATTAGTAAAGATTTGCCTGTGGGATCAAATTATTTAAATGATAATGAAATGAACGTTATTCAATAGACGAATTCACAAATGCTAGAGCTATACCGTTTGTTATTATACCTACATTATATTTGTATTAATTATATTTAAATTTATGTTATTTTCATAGGTAGGTACTTTATTATGAAGACTAAAGACTTACTTAAACAAAAGTAAACAATAGACGAAGAAATTACAATTTTCCTCTATACGCGAAAGACAGAGGAAAACAAGAAAACTGACCTCGAGTTTAATAAATTATCTAACAACCACTAATTATGTATTGTCATATTGCAATCTTTTAATTAGTTATAATAATAATAATAACACCTTAAGAGGCTCTCGTTAGGCATCTGGGTCAAGGGTTTGATTCAGAAAGCGGTACTTCTGGACACGGCGCGTATCGTGAGGAGGTTCCTCTTTCTGGGACTCTAACCACCGGCAGCTTGAACCCTGTTTCCGATGCCGGTTGGAGACTGTATTTTATATTTTTAAATGTATGTTTTTTTTAATGTATATTTAAAAATGTATTTTATATGTTTATAAATTGAATAAAGGAAATAATAATAATAATATCTTGGGACATCTCACACACGGTCATCTGATCCCAAACTAGGCAGAGCCTGTGCTATGGCAACCAGACAACTGATAAACATACTTATATATTTCTAAATACATACATTATGTCTACAATCATTCAATAGTTTCCTCGTTGAAACAATATTCGTATTGCTTGATCCTTAGTATTGCTATTTATGCGGTTCTTAACGTATTTTAATCAGTAACGAGTATTTAAAGGTTTTAAGTCTCCAAATCTTCTGTACATAATAAAACAAAGTAGCTCCCGCTGTCTGTATACTTAGATCTTTTAAACGGATTTAATGCAATTTTCAGCAATAGATACAGTGCTTTAAGATGTATATAATTTAATAATGTTATTGACCTTAAATGTAAAATGTGGGATTAACGTTTTATAGGCGCTAGGTTTTACTTCTTCAATAAAAAAGTACGTTATTTTGAAAAACAACTGTGAACCGATTGCATTAATTACGTTTCGTGCTGTTTTGATAATAACTTGACCAAAAAGTATGGCTTGAACCGTATCAAGACGTAATAAAATATAATCTAAAATAAATAAGAGGATTTCTTTACCCACAATAGATCAAATATTTAAACCATATACCAAACAAAATAAATATATAAATTACGAAATTTATGGAACCCCCCACAAATTTTATGAACTTGCTGATAATTTTCAAATGAACAGCTGAACAGAATATCTTCATAAATTATAGCTAAGAACCATCTCGATAGTGTCAGCTTTTAAACAAAAAAACCCGTATCATTATCAGTCCATTCGTTTAGGAGCTACGATGCCACAGACAGTCAGACCGAAAAGTCAAACTTAAAACACTCCATTTCTGGTGTCGGGGGTAAAAAAGGTTGACCGCATTCATAGAGGTTATTGTTGTTGGTTCTTGTTTATGGTATAAAGTGACATCCAGCAGAAAGCAATTAGGTACTCAACTATTTATTACTGATAAACAATCAATAAACATGTAACATAACAAACAGCGCACCTTTGTAAGCAAATATAAGTATTGACATCATCTGAATCATCATCCTTGTATACAGTGTTACTTACATAAACAAACCTTACCTTACTTGTAAACATGAACTATAAAACGATAGACAATAGAAATTAACTACAAAAAATGATGAATTTGTTCATCAGGAAATTAGAATACTCTAGATAATTTTCAAACGTATAAATTCTTAAAATTTAGCTAAGAACACTCGATTTCTAGTAAACAGCAGTCCAATAATTAATTACTATAACGGGCAGATGTAATTAATGCACCTCGATTTTTGTGTCAGGGCTTACAGAAAAAAATAAGTAAACTACTTATAAAGCGCGCATATCGAGTATGAACTGTTGACTAGTATGAACAAGTAGAATCGTAAAATTATAGTCAAAACAGAGCGCGCCGTTTTATTCTTTCGTCAGACGGAAAATCACTTAAATTAGTATACCAGCGTAGTACATTTACCTAAAAATTTGCTTACGGTCGGCACAATGGGCTACAAACGATGCGCTCTATGCTTGTCTATGTTTCCTCTAAGGGTCAGGGTTACAGAATAGAGTGGTCGAGAGGGAGCTAAGCCCCAAGAAAAGAAACAAACAAATAAACTCTTCAGCTTTATAATATTAGTATAGATTTCTGAAATGTTGTTATTTAACTAAAATGCAAACCGTGCTCAAAATAACCAATAATATTGTGTCGCGTGCCATAGGTTCGCCATCCCTGCTATAGGTTATAGGTGAGTTGATGGACGGATTCAAAATAACATCTACAGCAAAAATAATAATGGCAACGTTATTGTCGTTTTCGTTTACGGTTTTATTGTAACTACTTATTTGTTATTATCGTTTACGTGCAAACATTTCACCTATTTTTTAAAACATTTACTGTAGGTAAGTTTTATGAAAGTTGTCATGTAAAGGAAATTTTAGCAGCGTTGAAATCTGAAATGTTTGCCCTCACTCGATAGAAAAATAAAGATAAAAGGGGATAACGACGTACCTAAGTTATTTTACAAATAAATATATTTTCAGATATTATTTTAAGGAATGTAGATTAAATTTTGCACTATACGGGTATAAATAATTGATTAAATAATTTTGAGAATGTTAAGTAATAAAAAAAAATAATTAGGAAAAGTAGAGAAGTAAAATAATTATCTTGGAACGAATTTTATCCTTTTAGGCTTTTACTATTAAAATTACTAATTTAAACAACACTAAACTATAAATCTCCCGAACTCTCCATCGTCTTTCAATATCAAATAATAAAACAATAACTTAACAGACGAGATAAAAATAGCTTTAACTTCAACTTACCGACGGTTAAAAAGGCAAAAACGAATGTTTTCAGCATCATTTTGTGGCACTGTGTAATACTATAGAGGTGGTTACTGCACCAATTATTAGCGTCAACTGAAGCTCAGGAAAACTTATGACACGTTTTATACGGTCGCTATTAGGATGTCAGCACACTGGTACGACAGGAATAAATGTAGAACGTTATCAATGCTCGCTGTTTACCGTCACTAAACACTAAATATTACGTCTTGGTGAGTTTAAAAAATAAATAGTTTATTTAAAATTGTAATACCAATATTGAATTTTTAATTTATCTAAAACCAGTAGGTTTTATCGAGAGTTTGACACATCTAAATAAATGATTTAAATAAACAAATGAAATCAATATGGCGGGTGTCAAGTGTAGGTACTCCTGGGATATTATAGAAGATACCTGACTAGTCAATAAGTATACAAGAAGGAGGGATAAAGGTAAGAATTAGTGGAAAGAAAATACCTAATAATCATAGGTGGGTAATCTTATTTTCAGAAATGAGTTTTGAGTACTTCACTCGGTGTTTACCTATCTGATGTTAGCAATCAAAAATTTACTCTATAAGTTTCCTTAAAAGAAAATCTAGGAACAATCTTGCTAAATAAACCATTATTACGTAAGATGTTTTCAAGTCTTTTAATTCACTTACGTCACACATCTTGTGACGACGATTAGAAGAAAACTAGTATATATTCTTCATCGCCTCATCCTTATACCTGAATAGTTCTATAATTAACTATTTATTTTACACAGTGAAAGCATTTAAAGTCACGGCTCCATCCTTTCATCTTTTATAACAAAACAAGTACAAAATAGTCACATAATTACAAAGCTATATTGCACGTTACGCTTCAGTGTGCAGATGTCTTTAACATGACAATAGCCGTTTTCGTATTAAGAGAGACGTCTTTATGTCGAACACAATTCGTGGTCACTGTGACGAAAGAAACGGGACTTGCGAACGTATAACTCAGTTGATGATAAGATGATACGTGAAGTTAATAAGAGTATCTATAGGACTAATCTGAGCTAAGGTGAAATAATCGAAAATTATTATCGTAGTCTAGTGGTATAATTGTGGGATCACGTAACATTTCTCATATGTAAGAGACAACTGTCGGTAGGACTGTATTTGTTGTTATGCCAATTTGTTTTCCTTCTTTTGTCTGTTTTACTTTTGTTATAATATGTATCATCAAGAATGTACCTATTTGGTTTGTCACCGAGTCATTTGAAGTTAAATAAATAACCTCGTGACATGGCTACTTTGACTAGACATGCGTGTTGAATTTTTTGAATATTATAAAGGTACCTAATATTCAGTATATTCACAATCCTTGCCATCGTGCTCGTTCATTAGCAGAGCACGTCGAAGTCACCGCTTTGCCGCGCCAAAACCATGTTCAAAACTCATGTATGCTGAGCTCGTGTGTTTGACGATAAATATTTGGAGTATTGCCTTGCATTTAGCAATGGTTACAATGGTTGAACGCCCAGATTTCAGTGCCCCTCGATCTGACTTGGACGTTACTATACTCACCCGATATTAGTTACACTCTGCATTACCCCTCAAAAGAACATAATAATATAATTATTATACACTCATAATTAAATTCAAAGTCAGAAAAAGTATATTTTCATACGAAATAGTTTAATAAACATGATTACCAATTGTTGTGATAAGAGGTTCAAACAAATGTCATCGTGGGTCAAAAAGATTACATTTATCTATTCTATTATTTATTTATTGTTAATTATATTATTTAAGTATATTCTTAATTTGTCTAAATTGAATGTCGAAGATTCTTGAACTTAGGACCAATATACAGTGGTCATTGACCTTGATGAAATTGGAGTATTTATTATAAATGCTGGATCGCTGACCCGAGATGTTTTAAGATTTCTGTTTATTGTTTAATTTTGGTTTATTTCGTTCGGGTTTTGTAAATTTTCTTTTTTAAAAGTTTTTCCGTGGATGTAATGCCATTACGTCTCTTATGAGTCGTAAGTGTTGTGTGCCTTATTGTCGGATTAAGTATTTTAAATTAGTTAACAGAAAGAAGCTGCCGAATGGCTTTACCCTGGAGTGGAAACCAGCCTATCAGCTAAATCTATATATATATATATTCTTTCTTTCTTTTTAAAAAAACGACTCCCGCACTAAGGAATTTAATCCTTGTGTCGCGGGGGGTTTCACAAACATTCAAATCACATGCACAAAGAACACCCAGACTTGGAACAAGCATTTGTGGGTCACACAAATGCTTGTCCCATGCGGGGATCGAACCCGCGGCACGTCGCGCACAGAGGTAATTGGCTTGGTGACCTATACCACTCGGCTATCCGTGCAGTCTAATAAATAATATAAATAATAAATCAGGGTAAGTTACACCATTTATAACATAACTCAAAAATTAATGGCGTGATTTTGATGATCTTTGATTTGTTGTATTCGTCTCAACCCCGAATAGCAAAATAACTAAACTAATCTAAATAAACATCAGAGAAACTCACGAAAAAACAACTAATGTATTACGGAAACAGGGACTATTTACGCGGTTGAAAAAGAGGGGGACTAGTAGGTACATTGATATAAAATAGAATAAATAAACACTTCAATTGTAGAGTAAAAGCAATATGATAGCTTCTCTCTTCAGCTATCTATACCCTTGTTATCAGTGCAGCTGTGTGCCTCTGATGTCACATAAACTTCCTCCACAACTGAAGCAATGGCGGTCAAAGGTGATAGATACATAGTCGGACAGCACTTGCTCGAGTTTACAAAACAAAACAAAAGTACAGTGAAATAAACTTATTATTACGGTAAATGGTTTTAAAATTATATAAATACTAGCTCGTAAATTCTATTCAATAAAACTGGTTATTTTCTCATTTCGTAACATGCTACATTTTTATATGAATAATCTTGTTTGATATTTATTATATAAAAATAAATATATACATCTTAAGTACCTATAATGTTTAAAGGCTAATAACCTAAGATAAAAAAATATCAAGTTCAATATCATAAATTTATAAGTGTTTGTAATAGGTGCATTATTTACGCTAAATGAATTAAATCAATAATGAGTAAGTACCCATGTAGGTACGATACTCAACCTTATCTTAGTTAACAGGAGAAAAGAGAGATGCTATTTTACTAGGACTATAGTTGAAACTACTCAATACAAATTCAATATCTGATAGAATAACTGTCATTGCTGTTTAGACCAACTTTACAAAAAATAACTAAGAAGTAAGACTAATCGATTGACGTAAGAATCATCAAAATCGGCAGATGAGTTTGGTCTTTAGAGTGCGACGGCAGCACAAACTTACCGTGTTTCCTTTTTTTCCCGTCGCACAGTCGGGTAAAAAAGGAGTTGGTCCTTATTTAATTTGTTTGATTTTTCTATATCTTGATTGATATTCTTCTAAATTTTGATGAACTTCTTTTCAATATGTTGTTACCTATACGTAAAATTATTACAGATAAAAAGGAATTAAGATTGACTTAAAAAAAGTGATTGTGGTGACCTGTGAACTGGTATTTTCGTTATGTAATGTAGGTATAATACATTTTTATTTACATTTATAAGTATATCTTAGTAGTACTTACCGATATGCCTTCGTACATTGCTAAATAAATATAAAGCCAATAATCACGTCGTCTTTCGATTATGGTAAAGTACTTTTAAGGGAAAAAATGCATAGAATGATAAAAACAAAGGACATTGTGATGACGTTGCGAAAAATGCAGCATAATCAATATTCAAATATGGTTAAGGAAGTTGTCTACCTGATTGATTATTTAATAAGACATCCCACAGCAGGAAAACTGGGTTTGTCCGTTCTTTTGTTTATATGCTCTGTGCTCCGTTCTATAAAGGTCACTAGTGCCTCAAAGAGAATTTGATGCTGTCAACTTTTTTCAAGACTGCTATTGAGTTTCTTTAGAAAAAAGTAGGTAGTTAGAGCTTACCTGGATGTGATACTCGCTAAATGTTAAGAAACATCGCTTCGGTGGTCTGGTTATGATTTTTGGTGTCGAATAATTGATGCGAAAAATTTGATAATCATTCATAAATAACTTATTTTAAAGAGAGCTAAAATTTTGCCAACAGACTATACCAGATGCACTCTTCACGCACTTTAGATAGATATATCCTTTCGGTAACAGCCTGTAGATACAACATAAGGATTTTGTTGGTATGAAAGGTTGGCTATGCTGGCTATGCCACCTGAACCATAACTAAAATGAATTGGGGTTTATAACTCAACTATCAAAATCTCGTCAGCAAGTTAGGTGGAACAGTCACAGACATACATTACAGACGTAGTATATTTTCCTTGCTTACTTTAATATACTTTACGTCCAGATATGTTGTTCAACCATACGCAACGTTTTAATGAATAGTATTGTGACGATAACAACTTGACCCTTTTGATATTGTATCTATTTGTTTACGGTTTGTTACATCTGCAGCCCTTATCTTACTAAACGAAATAATTTCATTCGACTGTTATATTGCTGTAACCTCTCTGCGTTTAAGTAACATTTCTACAAACGTCAACGATGATAGAAATCGCTTAAATGACATTTCGTTTCGATGAGTCACGTGACTTAGACTTGTCACTTCCATACATTTGAGCGTTTCGGGCGTTAACGCTTCTAGAACTGTCACTTGGCTAGAGGGGCTGAACTCATTATTTTATTGGAACATTTTTGTAAAGATCTAAAAATATTTGTATTCTTTTTATGTATTTTATTGGCGTTACCAAAACAAGTACACTTTCAGGGCATGCTAGCTAATTACCCATAATATTTAATAATACTCCGAGGTTTCTAATTATTATTTTTAATTTATTTCACCCAAACTCTCCTACATTTTAATTTCATACAAGATATTATTTTAAAACTCTAGACATCGTCAATAATAGCAGAAATTTACCAAAAACATTAATTTCGAATAAGGTACTCCAAGGTGAAGAAAAACACCGTAAGGAAACCTGGATTCCAAAAATTGGAATCTAAAATCGCCAACCCGCAATGAGCAAGAGTGGTGATCAATGCTCGTGCCTTCTCTATATGAGAAAAGGCCTTTGCCCAGCAGTGGGACTTTAATAGGCTGGTTTTATAATATAACTAGCTGTTTCCCGCGGCTCCGCCCGTATATCGCTTCTTGCGGTGAATAGCCTATGTCCTTTCTCAGGCTCTAGACTATCTGTGTACCAAATTTCATTTAAATCAGTTCAGTAGTTTTGGCGTGAAAGCGCGACATACATACAGACAAAGTTAAGTCTGATTTGTCGTTAAGGCGTCATGAATGGGGGAGTTTATATCAACCTGTTTAAAGAATATACGGTTCAATCATACTGATAAAAGTTACTTTCACATTTATGATATTAGTAAGAATTATTAAGGTACTCCATAAGTACCTTGTACGTCAATTATAAGTGAGACGATGTATCGTTCGATAGTTCACTTGTTTCTATGACCTTAACTCGTACGTTACGATAAGTCGGGGTTATCGCACATGTGAGTCAGTCGACGATAGTATAGAGAAGTTTTATGCTGGAAAACAATATATTATTATACATAATGTATAAGTAAGTATATAAGAAGAATGAAAAACTAAATTAATGTTGAACTATTCCTTATCTCGATGTTTTATCGCTGTTTTTCAGTAACAACAACAATGTTTTGAGGGCAATATTTTGTATATTTTTCAATTTTATAGAACTATATATACATACTTGTTTACTACTATTTGTATTTAATTGCATACATATGCTCAGCATGCGTTAATGCGTAACAAATATTAAAACTTAATAAGTTATTTACACTGTGTTGAATATTATAAGAGAAAATTGCCGCTTAATTAAATGTGACATGTAAAATGAATGTATATTATTTATTTTTTTTAATTATTATAAAATTAATTAATATGTCACACATTTAAAAAAAATGGTAATAAATGGCATTTAAATCGCGAACATAATAATGTTCACAAATAATTAAATAAAGCCCATAATAATGTAATCATTACACAAATATGACATGAATGTCAATAACTAATAAAATTTTAATAGTAAAATAAATTAATGATAAGGTATGATTAATAACTAAATCATAATATATATTTTAAATTTAAATTTCATTAATTTAATAATAGCAGTTAATAGAACAATACCTATGTTTTTTTTATCTGAAAACTAATTAAAGTTATGTTATTTTAAGTTATACACTAATAATAGTTATTATAAAGGAAATACTAGTTTTCAATGTACTGGTTTTTAGTTGCGCGGACAAAAAAATACGCCAAATTATGCTTTTGGAATATACCAAAAACGTGGTTAAACGTTGAACTACTTACTTGTGTGTTAAATTATATCAAAATACGTTGAGTTATTTTTGTAAAAGATAATCATCTACCGAACTGACAAACATTCACATTTGTTATAAGTGGGATCATTAAAATAAAACAAAATTTGATTCTATTTTTTATTTTAAACATTATAGGTATGAATATTAGTGACAATGTGTGGAATTCTACTGATTGAGTATTATTATTAATTATAATGCACTCCATTACAGATATTTTTAATCAAACTGTACAATGCTCAATATTTTATAATCAGCTGTATTTTTGTAGGCGGGTAAAGTCAGGAAAAACTTAGCAAACACTAACTTTTTACGAGATTGGTACAAACCTTACTGTCAATTTAAACATTGATATGATATCCATTTTGATTTGTCATACAATTGTATACGCTGAACTTCTTATACATATAATATATTGCAAAGCAATAATTAGGTATTAAAACTGCTTGCCAGTTGACAAGCGCAGGCGAGATGAAGCTCAAAGCAAGGTTTCCATCAATATTAAGTATATTAGAACAGTTAAAATGATTAGAAATATCACAAAATGGTGGTAAAGTAAGCAGAACTTTGTCCTACAACGCTACAATGCTTTGAAACTTCAGCTCGCATCTAAACATCATAATTATCTCGTAATATACAACGTTATATAGACATTATGTTTAGCATAAACGATTAGTCAAGTCTCATACATTTTAAAAATATCGTTTAAAACAAATAAAAGAAAATTAATTTTGTTCAAAATGAAACAACTAACATCTAAGTACGACAACGATTATTAAAACATCCAAGTTCTTGTCAGACAAGATTATTTTTTGTTATAATATAATCACAGGTAAGTACTTTATCACTAAATACGTTTAACTGCTAGTATCCTCTTTAAGAGAACAAAAAATCCAGTCCCATCTAAGGGTCTGTTTATTTCTAACACTGAGATCGACTATATTACATGAAAGGAAAAAGGAACATATAAAAAGAAAAACTACAAATTATAATACGTAAAAGAAAGTTTACCTCGTTTTCTTTGTCGGTTAAGTAATGCATCTCGATAGCTCTTTTACTCAATTCATCAATCAAGTAAAAAAATGTCACCCACTCAACGAGATTTTTAATCTACATTTCTCAGGTCGCGTAGTTATACACATATAATAGTTATATAACTATTTATTAGGTTTAACATTAATTAGATTTATAGGGAAAATAACATGATCGAAAAGTTATCGTTCCCCTGACGTTTAGTCAAAGTAATATTATTTACAAAAGCCAAACCTCAAATATTATCATACGTTAGCCACTTTAAAAAATCCACGAATTACATTTCACCTTTGAAAATCTTCTAACCAAACCGTTATCGATACAAAATGACACAAAAATTCCCACCTCTACTCAATTGTTTAATAAGTACAATCAGTTGCAAAAGTGTTTTAATATTAATATTTATTTAACAACAACTGTAGCTACAAGCACTGCTTGTACTAGGCAGAAATAGACTTCTTTTCACTTATTTACAGTACAGTCAACATCAAATTGCGTTATAAACATGTTTTTGTTTACAAATATATCTTAAATACTGCTTGTACCTACTTGCATATGAACCCGACTGTAACATTATTTTTATTGAAAATCAGTTTTTTTTACATTGTTTTGTTCATGAGTCAAAAGTCAAATCTCAGGCAGTGAGTTTTTGAATTATTCATGTTTTTTTTATTGTAAATAAATCATTCTTATTTTATATAAGTGAAGCGATGGCTAGTAAATAAACGGGTGACTAACTATTTGTAATATATTAGAAAACAAGATCATATTCGCCATGCAGGCTCAAAAAGTAGTTGTGCAAAACTACTTGGTTTACACTATTTTTTATAAATTATTATTACTATTTTTCACGTAACATTAATAAATATTACACAAATTACACAATATTTTCATCCTTCATTAGTTGCCAATAAATATAATAAGGCTTAACTTGTTTTAACCCGCCAAGCTAATATTATGTACAATATACAATTGTATAGAATGACAATATTTGGCACTATACAATTTCAAATCAATAACTGAAAAAATATAGAGTACCAAACAAAAAAATATAACTTCAAACAACCCTTTTAATCTTGTAAAGACATTGGGGCAGTTTTACTGAATTATTATACATATGAGTTCTAATAAGAATTTCGGAAGCACTAGATTTTTATGACGTCATATGTGATCATGCTCACCTAAAAAATAGGTAGATACAATAACCTCCTAAACTAAAAAAAACGAAGTAACAAAATAACATATAACATGTATGATCACCTAAAAGGCAAAACAAAATATTATACATATAATTTAGGGTCAAGATACGCCTTACAGAATAGTATCAATTTACTTATAAAAACATGAACAGTCTAATAGTGAGACAACCCTAAGTTTACAATAGGGCTGTCAGCTAACAATAAAGTTACTTTCAAGAAGCAAGGAGGTTTTGAGGCCTTTTGAAGCCTTTAGAAACTAGTTTAATGTACAATATAATTGGTGGGATTTAATTGTTATTCATAGATGTTTGTTTGTTAATTAACGCGTTGATGAGTTTGATCCGAGCCTTGACCGCTTTGTATCTGAGATATTCGTCCTCGTGGCCGACTTTGTCGTCTCTTTGTACCTTTCTGCTGTTCTGGCGCTCGAAGCTAACCTCGTACTCTTTTATTGTGCGCCGCAAAACCTAGAATGAAATAAAAGAACATAAAATAACAAAAATAATCTTTGATATATACTGGGAAAGTTGCTCTTTGAGAATTACGGAGTTTATTGGAATTTTGTTAACAAACAACTACTTATATCTTAGGAAGGCAACCGACGCACAAAATTACTTCTGATAATCCCAAAAAAGAACGATATCAAGACTCTTAAAGAACTTTTTGCTTCGATATGATTGAAATACTTCATTATTCATAGTATAATTCACAACAAATATCAACCATCAGGTAAGGTAAAAGGGTATTTTGGGTTAACCCTCCAAAAATACCCTACCCGTGATTAAACTGACCCGCTAAGTTCGCTAGTCTATCATGAGGTCTATTTGTCAATTTCCACCAATCACGAGCCTGTAGCTTGTCTCTCATTTATTTCTCAGATATTTTTTATCGCAGAAATCCTAATTCCAAAATAGTTTTTTTATATAGCATAAAAAGTGAGTTACTCACGGATTTCTGCAGCTTGGCTTCAGAGAGTGCTCTGTTCAGTTCTTCAAGGCCGAGGTAGTGGAGGCCCTCGTTGGAAGGAGTGGCCTCATCACTGGCGCCGGACTGAGCTGATGAAGAGGATGGCACCTCCTCTACCACAATGGCACCCTCGCAAGTTGGAGGGGATTGGAGAGGAGTATCCTTCGACTCCTGTGTAAAAAGAAGCTTGTGATTATTTAGGTCAGACAAAAGATACAGCAGACACTATGTAACTAAAGCAATACAGCGTTGAAAACATCATATCAATGGAAACATTGAACAATGTGTCCCGGTTTCATGCATCATCGATTAAGGAATTGAAAGGAGGACAATGTAAAATTTCGTGTAAAAATTGAACGTTTCTGTAATACTTATAAGTGTATATTTTTTTGCAGTTGCTAAAATGTTACACGAATTTTAAGATGGTCTGAACTGAATCTGACCCTGCTATTATTACAAAAAGTACTGCTCCAGGTAAGCTTGTTAAAAAAGTTGAACGAAAATTTGAAAGAATGTCTGAATGTTTTAAAACTTTTTTGTTTTTTGTAATAAATTGTTTGAGTAAATAAAGTCCTGTAGGACTTTATACCTGTGAGGAGTCGGAAGGTTTCTCTTGAGAGTCGCTGGAGCTGTCGATGCTCGTGTTGAACAGCATCGCTTCGTGCTCGTGGATCGTTGCCAGTTCACCATTTGTGCTTCCTATAACCTGATGAAGGAGAATAAGATATGAAGTTAAAGTTAAGTCATCGAAAACTATAAGCTCCTTCGGCAATATTGGCGGCAACTTGAGTCGCGAGTATCTGATATCGCACGGTTTGTACACAAAGCCACTTGAATGGCGAGACGCGAGTTGCCCATTCGGCATCTACAGGCGCTTTCACTACATAATACAAGTGATGATGAAACTATAATTTTCTTTTTCCGTCTTCACTTAAAGGAAAGAAATTTTTGTATGTAACAAAAGGTCCTGGGTTCATCCATAAATAGAAAATAATAAAAATAAATATAGAGCAGGCTGTTTGTTGCAGCAGAAGATATACAACGAAATTCTTTCAATACAAACAAGTGTACTTAAACGTAATGCAAGTCATGGACGTTCAAGTAATTTGATCAAACTGGCTGGTTCAAACAGTTTTTCAAATTGGCATGGAAGTCAGTATAAAAAATTGATCAGAGATGAGTCGTGAAATGGCATGAAGCAATACGAAAGTCTGTAAACAAATTACTTGAACGTCTAATGTCTACGACCCGCATAAGACTGTAATGAGGTATTTTTTTTATAAATAATTGGAGGGAAATATTAGACGTTTATAAAAAAAAAGTTACTAAGATCCATGTTAAGAATCTGATCAGGACCATTATCCCTATAAATCCGTTCGGAATGTCGGAAAAATACTCGTAGGTGTATAATTAATTATAATAGCCCTTTTTTAGTTCAATTAACTCAATAAAAAAAAGGTTAATCCTTACAAATATGAAAAATGAGAAAGTAACTCTGTCTGTCTGTCTGTCGCGGTTTCACGTCAAAACTACCGAACCGATTTAAGTGAAATTTGGTACACAGATAGTCTAGAGCCTGAGAAAAGACATAGGTTACTTTTTTATCGCGATAACCGACATCCAAGCGGGCGGAGCCGCGGGCAACAGCTAGTACAATATAATAGGAATGAACTTACAGCATCAGGTCGAGACGATGCTAGTACCCGCTTGACAGCTCTATACGTCTCGTACAGGTGCCTGGCAGCTCCCCTGTCCGCAGAGTTGGCCGGCGGGCGGCCGCGCGCCGCCTCCAGTCGCAGCAGCACGCGCTGCACGCACAGCTTCTCCGCAGCCAGCTGCGCCGCTGTCCAGCTGCTGGCCGCCGCCGTCGCGCGCCCACCCGCCGCGCGACAGCCTTCCAGCCACTGTGAATGTCGAGCCAATTTTGTAGTGACATCACTCTTATCGTATGTACAAAAATAACTACTGCGATAGATAACGAGGTAGAATACAATAGTATTGAATATTCTTTATTTTACACCATGAGAAATACCGACTTAAACAACCTTTGGATGGACAGGAAAGATAGAAAAATTAAGAAATACTACAATATAAAAAGATATACTATCATGGTAGTAAACTTGCACACAACAAAAAATTTAAGGTTCCAATATCGACCATAAGAAGGACACGTATTTTTGTCCAATATTATAATATACTTCTTTCTATTCTAAGTTATATCCTATTTGTTTACAAAAAGGTTATTGAGATTTTACTTTTTATGAAAAAATTTATTATGAAATAACATTCGATAAACCCTTAGTGCAACGCACATTAATGTGGGCTACCGCTAATACGCTCACTAATTGGCGTCACTGGCGCGTTAGGTCGTGAAGTATAGCTGTCAAAATTTGTTACTAGGTCCGAGAGTTATTTAAATCATATTCGATAGCAGCTTACTTTTGACAAAACTCGTGTTTGTAAACAGTATACAAATTAGCATCTGAAATAGCTGTTATTTAAAACCGCTTAATTTTGCAGCTCTTTTTCGTAATGTATTTAAAAGCACTAACAGTCATTGATTCGTAACACATATTTTCCATAATAACTCACATTTTGTCATAGGTATTGGAAAACTGCACAACACTTACCACCAAATACAGAAACGCAACTTAACTTAAACACGTTCTCAAACATCTATCTGTCGCTACTTTACACCTTTAAGTGAAACAGCACGAGAGTTAACGGCGATTTCAAACTGATTGACGTTTCAGTAGAGTATTATTAATAAACCTGTGTATCCCGCTTACTATGACATTTAATATTTCGAGGGCCTTTCACGCGAGTAGTGCCTCTAGCGGCGAACTTTTATGAAGTAACCTCCATTAATACTACTAATAGATTATGGATAAAATTACGTGTTAAAAAAACTAACTCAAATTAATTATTTCTGCAAAACTCACTTCTTCAATATCCTTAACAATTTCAGTCATAGGTTTCTCGCTCTTCAGCGCTGCTTCTAGTTTATCATCTCTTTCCTTCTGTTGCTTGGCTGCTTGTACTTTGAGGGCATATTCTAGGGGGTCGGCTTTGATGAGGCGTTTTTCTGCTTGAAGTCGTCGTAACGTGTCATTCATGCGAGTCAGAGCTACGTCAGTTATTCTGTCGCTTTGCGTCAACGGATGACCATTCTTGGCTTCGAACTCATGCTCGTATTTTGTGATACTCTTTTTGAGCACGTTGATCTGAAAATGTATATATGTGGCATTAAATAATTGACTGTTGTGTAAAAAGATTAGCTGAGATTAGGAGTTTAGTTCTTAGGTTTTCTTCTGCCTAACCTTTTCCCAAAATATATATGGATAAGCGGTCTCGCCTATTGAATAAAAAAATTCAACGGCCTTCGTCCATTGAGGCCATTGAGCCTTGAGGCAACTCTTATATTATTAACATAATTTCAATGTCAATATCCGCTGCTAAGGCATTTTCGTTATTAAGTATACCTACTTTTTTTGTAACCATGTTATATGTAAGTTACCTTCTTATTGATCTTCTCGAGCCGTCGGTCGGGCACCGGCTGGTCCCTCCGCGCGACGTTGAGCGGGGCGGCGCTGCGCTCGTGGCAGCGGGCGCGCTCGGCCTCGGCACATATGGTGGCGGCCTCTTCGCTAGCGCTGCCCACCCGCGCCGCGACACGGTGCAGCGCTCCCGCGTCCAACGTCTCTGGTTCCTCGCATACTAGAAGTGGATTTTTTAGAGTAAGTTTACTTCTCGCACTTGTTTATTGACTGTTGGAAAGGATATCGTTGAAACAGGTCTGACTGCTTTTGAAAACTTGTACTTTATAGTTGAAACTTCTAGTAAAAGTTTTGGCTTCTGAAAACCATTTCTTTGCAGAAAACATTGACGAATGTGGAATTATATTTATCTTTATTAACAATTTTCCTAAACCTTGTATAATAACTTTCGTGAGGATTATTCATAATTATTTCGAAAAAAACCGCTTTCTCAAGTATACTCCTGAAACCACCGCCGCCGCGTCAGCTCATGATTAGGGACTCCTATTAAGTCTGAAACTAGTCGGGCGATCTCGAGAATATGCGCAAGAAAAATGTTTTGTTCTAAATGAATATTTCCCAAATCTACAGCTGGTGTCCGTTAACATTGTTATACTGACATTCTTGTCATGGTTATTTGTAACAGAAAAGGAGAACAATGGGCTAGCGGCTGACCCGATGGTAATTCGACACCACGGTCATTTATATAAACAGAAGTATTGTTTTCTAACGACTCACAATGTGGTTTCTGTACGACGACATAGTCGAAGTGTGGCGGGGTGCTGCATCTGATATCTTCGGATGTTGTAAAGCATTCATTCTCCTTGGGATGCTTTGGTGCCCGGGGTGGGGGCCGGCGTCGCTTGCCGCCGAACTGAGGGCGACGGGCACGGGACAGCCGCTCCGCACGACGCTCCGACTGTGAAAGAGAGTGTATTGTGATTAAGTATTGAAGGTTTGTTTTGAACTGCTCTCGTATTTTGACGTTTCACTACAGCATATTATGGAGATAGGATAAAAAACTATGGTAAAAGGCCGCGGGCCAGGTACAAACAAAACATTTGGGAAGCTACTGTTTTAAAGAGTTTATAAGGACTTGTGACGTCACTAAAGCGACAATTATAGATGTCTCACCTCAAGTCGGTTATGGTCGTGTAGCGGTGGTGGCGGTGGCGGCGGCGGCGGACGCTCCTCGCTGTGCGGGCGACGCTCCTTGCGCTCATGCGCACTGCCTGAGTCGCGGCGCTCGCGTCTCTTCCTCGCCTCTCGCTCGCACTCGGGCGCCGCCATATCTTCCGCCTCCTTCCCGCGCTCCCGTTCGGAGCACTGCGCACGCCACCCGAGCCCAGATATTACTACCCGATGCTCGCTCGAACGCTCACTTTCCTGTCCGTAGCCCTAACGTATGGATGAGTCAATGTCAGTGTAATGTGCGGACATAAAGTCAATATTCAGTGTCAAGAAATAAGGTTGATATTCGAGTGGGTGGGTTAAGCTGAGATTTGTGATTCGTATCGAATAGTGAGGAGAATGGTCAGTGTTGATCATGTATGATACAAAGTATTGTATAGATATATACGTAGGTACATATGTAGATAAGGTAGGATATAATTTGCTTAAGCTATAAGTATCGCTAAGTCTATCGAGGGACACAGGTTAGTGAAGCGTTGGGTAACTACGACACGGCTCTGTCACCTACTCAATTTACAAGTTGGAAAAGCAACTCAATTGTAGGCAACTACTACTTGTTATTTATCTAAACCGTGGTAGGCATTAAGTATACAATTGGTTTAGTATACTCATGTATTTACGTATATATTGCAAAGCATATATGTATAATTTTAAGCTATAATTTTCATATTTATAAAACGAGAAACTATTAAATTGTTAGAGACTAAAATGAATGTGAAGCCCCATTATCTAATTTTTCAAAATACCTGTAAAATTTCCAATTGTACCATTTTCGCTAAGTCGGAAAATAAATCACCCAATTTCCAAAAGTTTCGGCCGTTAATGGGACGATTCTGAAATTAAATCATGTTTTGGACTAGTGCAACTGAACGCATCTAAATAAATAAGCTTCATTGACTATGGCTCAAATAAAACCTTTATAGATGCGGCCTACCAAATTTCCCTGTCCTTTTTAATCTTTTTTATATTAGTTTTATTCTTTTGGGTAGTAAGATTAATACTTACAATGCAATATCTCGCAGCACCAACTATGGAATCCAAGATCCTGGATATATTTTCTCGGGTACGGCTGGCCAGGGTCGCACTGGGGCCCGCTCTTGGGCAAAACCCCTACCAGTAATCCACAACCAAACACTTAACAACCGGGCTATTGCTTATCCTTTGATGTAAAACAAATTGAAAGAAACAAAACGAAACGGCAGAGCGGAGACGCGCGCCGTTTTGACGGGAAACTTGACACTAAACTAGACACGATTGTCTGTTTCGTGCGATAATCCTTTATTTAATTATATCATTCCTCTGCACCGACATGTCCCAATCACGGCACATAATGGAACGACACAAACAGTCAAGAGGTAGGTGAGCTTCAAACAATTTACGGCTGCTTCAAGAAATGCGTTGAAACAAGTCTGTAATTTAGCATTGAAGGTCCGAATGAGGTTTGGAGAGCTGTTTAGCTCAAATCGCTGTTAATGGGACGACTCCATAATCTTTGAGTTGTTGACGAAATCGAGATTGAGAGAAGCTTCGCTATAACTTGACGGTAAGACGTCAATTATCTTCTATCATTTTGAAGTCCATCTTTGAACACTTCACTGGATTAATTTTAGAGTCGAAATGAGGTTGGCGAGTCAGGTTACTGCAGTTCAGACCTGAAACGGAAAATACAAATATTTAATGAGTTGGAAATATGCCAGGGAACTAGTTGAATAAGTGAACACTATACCAAAGTAGTGGTGAGAATGTAATTACGATCTCGAAATACATAACTTCGCTTGCTTAAATTCTAAACAAGTTAATAGCGAGGCGTATTATTCTCATACACTACATAGTTGGCACTTATTACATACAGTCTAATTGCTTACACGAATTTAACTATTCACGATAATAGACTTGAAATTATGGCGTATTAATAAATTAAATTATGGCGCATAATGTTTATATAATTATGGTTGTGATTACTATACAGAATTCTGCTCATATTATTGAAGTAAAACTTTTTTACGTACGCTTGAGTTGGGGAGTAAGCTGGTGAATGCGTGACGAGAGCGTTAGGAAAAGTGTGATAGAGCGAGACAAACGGAAGTTGACAGGGAGATATAAGTTAGTGAAGATAGAAAGAGAGAGAGTGTTAGGTTTCGTATATTACTGTAGGGGCAAGAGAGAGAGGTGCGAGTACACATTTTCTTTCTCTCTTTCTCGCATAGCCAGTTACGTTTCGCATATAAAAAAGTTTTACTTCAGTCATGTGGTCTAAACCACACTCGTTTTTGTTTTTTATTTTCCATGTTTTACAAGTGTTTCCTAAATATGTTACAAGATCTAGAATCAGAAAATCTTATCATACCTTAAGTAACTAGTAAATATTTGATAAGGCCCGTTTTCCACTAAAGCGGATTCGAAACGACGATATGCGGAGACGAGCGGTAAAGCGGGTAGGCTATTTTTACCACAGCGGAGCAGAGTGGGGATGTGCAGAGACGAGAGTGATAACGTGCATAGTCGCCTACGCGCGAGGAGTGGTCTTTTCGTCCTTGTTTCGCTCCGTCTCGCTAGTGCTACGTATTTTGTACGGAAACACCGCAAATATCTTCTCCGCTCTACTCAACCATTTCCAAAGCCATTCTAAACCATTTCTGAAGCTGGACAGAGACGAGACGTGTAAATAACAAAATTCTATTGGTTACTTTGCCGCCTGCTAGCGCAGATTTTGCTTTTACTTAAGAGGAGGTCCCTGTGTAAGATTTACTGTAAAAATTATACATGTTTTTGCTATAAACCTTTTTTTATTTTTTTATTATCGCATATAATACATCTCGTCTCCTCTCGTTTCGTCCCGCTTTGGTGAAAAACAGGCCTTACTTATGAGTTTCTATACAGTTTTGCAGTTATGTAAAAGGATAAGTGCATATGACGACCTCCATGGTCGAGTTGCATACACACCGGTTTTCTAGGTGTCTGAGGACCCGGGTTCGATCCCCGGCAGGGTCGTTGTAGAAAACCCCTTTTCTACATTGTCTCGGGTCTAGGTGTTTGTGGTACCTTCGTTGACTCTGAATTCCATAACACAAGTGCTTTAGCTACTTACTTTGAGTTCAGAGCAATGTATGTGATGTTGTCCACATTTATTTATAAGTACCCATAGTATACATATATGCATGGATAAGTTAAAGTAAATTTAAAGATCTAAGTAAGTCGAGATCCTTCTGACGTCTTGTGCTTTTTAGTATTTAAACATGTATTTAGTTACAGTAAGTGGCTTGTGCAAGCCGTTATTATTAAAATAAATAAATATATAAAGATGTTGACGTAGAATACCTATCATGCATAGTTATTGACATTAGGCTAGTCTTATTAGAATATTGGAAAACCGGTTAAATAATTTAAAAATGTATTTTTAGACAGACTTTTTTTCTCGGAACCCAATCGGTTGCTGATCTATATTATAAATAACTCATTCGTTTAAGTAAACGTTATGTTAGACATAGAGCTTTAAATGAAAATCAAGTAATTCAGAATTCCTTTAGCTAATTACTATTTACACTGAGCGTCGGCATTTATTTGAACACCACTGCTAGTCACGCATGATCCCAGCGGTAATTACAAATTAATTGACTATTAAGGTTTGTTAACACGAGCCACATACGATATTACCTACGTGTTTCACTTAGATTAAAACTGTAAACACTTGTTACAGCTTTATGGTTTGTTTTACATTCTTCTAATATTTTCATGCGAAGTCTTTGTCCAGCAGTGGGAACTAAGAGTAAAAATAATTAACAATAGAGTGCACCTGACAACGTATAAACTGTGAGCACTAGTATAAACGAGTAAAATGCGTGTTAAAACCTTATATTACCCAAATAATATCGGAATCGTCGATTTTTTGCATAAACGTCTGTCGTCGCACTGAAGATTACTTAAATCAGTAAACGAGCGTAGTACTTATAGCTAAAAATTTGCTTACGCTCGGCACACCGTACACACTATGCTTGTATATGTATACTCTAAGAGTGGAACTGCATATGGTAAGAAAAATATTGATTCCATGTTATTTATTGTAATGGTGTTTAAAAACTTAAAAATCGATTATAACATATGGAAACTACAATGTTTTAATTGACACAATACAGTAAGAGTATCTTGCATGAGTATTTCAATAAGAATAAATTAAAAAATATATCAGTATAATAATCTTTTTCGATAACACTCAGTCCTATGGAAAAGAAATGGCAAATAACTAATATAAATTACAACCATACATTTTCTTTAATACAAAGCCATATATAAAGCCATACAAATGAGTGAGTTAATTCTTAAAACATTCGTTAACGAACTAATTCCAGGTTCGTAGAATCATTCGCATTCATTATTCAGTTGTTACAAGTTAATCTTATTAGCCAACTGTCCACACTCGCATTTTTTGGAGTGTCACTTAAAAGTTTTTCAATAAAAATGGTTTATTTTTTCTTTATTTAATATAAGAATAATATCTTGGGACAAATCACACATGGCCATCTGTTCCCAAACTAGGCAGAGCCTGTATTATGGCAACCAGACAACTAATTACACCCAGACTCACAACAAATGATCATGCTCATCGAACCCACGACCTCCGGTTTAGCAGTCAGGGTCACAAAGTAGTAGTCCAACAGTATATTATGTATTTGTTTCGTTACATTGGCCAACGCGATAGGAGAGAGTGAGCTGTCTATGTTTCATCTGTTTTTCTTTAATATTTCCTGTTCGATTGGTATGTGCACTTATATCACAAGCTCGCGTTCAAAACCAAATATGGATATTAGCTCAACCAACAATCACAAAAAATATAATAATCTACAGAAAAACCTATTGTCTAAAACAAAAAAAATACATCTAAGTACTAAACTTGAATACAAAATGAAAATCCAACAGAATTCAAATAAGATAAAAGTATTTTCTCCGACATTTATATTTTAAGTCACGAAAGAATTGTAGCAATGAAAAACATTTCAGTTTAGATAAATGCTACGTTCTTATAACAACGGTTGCGTAACGTCGTAGGCAGTAGGGGTTGGGAACTACGCCGTAGCATAGTACCACTGCGTAGAGGTTACGATCAGGGACCGCGAGTCAATTTATGTAGCTACGAGTGCCCACAAATTTGGTTTATTTTTGGGACTGGATAATATCAAACTTGGATTGTAACAGCGCTTACTTAATAGGTTTATTATTGAAAAGTATATTTCATCCAACAATATGTAGCGTCTATACATTTCTTATTTGTTTGCTTAGATTATAATTAAAATTATTTAAAGCACGCATACGATAAAAAACTTTTCCCGTCTTCACGTAAATTAAAGAAGAGAGAGAGAGAAATAGGCTTCTAATGTCTGATTCCTATATTCCAGAGACGATTCGTTTTGCTTAAGGGCGGTACAATTTTCTAAGCAATATAAGAACCGGCCGTAAAAAGAATCTGTATTGGCTGACATCATTATCAAAGGGTAATAAATACAAGGTGGCATAATAAAGGTTGGTCACAGAAAAATACCTTTGGCTAAAACAACTGAATAGCTGTTTACAGACAATAGGCTAGGTACGATCCCTACGATCCCTGAAGACAATGACACATAATTTTAACTACGCTTTCATCTTTCACGCGACCATTACTGGGTTATAAACAACGGTATTTCAAAAAGTCTTTTGTCAACGAGCAATGGACATCGAATCTTTTGTTATGAATTGTTTCGTTGACCCATTTCGTAGTGTTTGCGACCCTGAGGATGTTTTGGGTTGCCAATAATTGTATTGATTTGCTCTAAATATACAGGCTGGCACGTGCCGAAAATGATATACCTAAGCACAGGGTTTAGGCGCAGACGACTACAAATTACAGGTTAATTTTGCTTATTTTTATAAAAGACTAGCTGTCCCCCGCGACTTTGTTCGCGTGTTTTAGTTTCAACGGTTTTTTATTTTTGCAACATTTTTCATTAATGCTCCGCTTATATTGGTCGTAGCGTGATGTTATATAGCCTATAGCCTTCCTCAATAAACGGACTATCCAATACAAAAAGATTTTTTCAATTCGAACCAGTAATTCCTGAGATTAGCGCGTTCAAACAAACAAACAAACAAACTCTTCAGCTTTATAATATTAGTATAGATGATGGTTATATACCTAGTCGGGTAATGTTCAAATTATACTATAAAAAAATCGGTCAAATACGAGTTCGTGTGTATGTATTTTTATACTTAATAGGGAACCCGTACCATTTCATGGCCCTCTTTAATTTATTTGTTCAATAGAAATACTCAGTCTGTGCAAATTTCAGCTCTCTAGCTAGTACGGAACCCTAAAAAAGATCTACTTACAAACCCACTAACTCCAACCTGCAGCCTATTTCTAGCTCTAAAACAAAGGGTAAAAGTGTGAGTCGATAATACCGCATAGCCTGAATTATTTATTGTATTGCGGGAGAAGCGCGGTGAAGAACAAAACATTGTATTTTGTTTAGGTAAGACTGAGCAATTGACCATATCTTGGTAGTTAGATAATTCTGTTTTAATTGGTGTTTAAGTTTTGTTTGTTGTATGTACATGTGTTGCCTTAATATAGAACGGTATTGTCACAAAGCAACAAAGTTTTGAAATAGTAGGTAAATAAAAAAAATAAAAAAAAAACATTTCTTTTGGCAAATATTGTCACATGTAATGCTTAACAAGAAAATACCATTTTAGTTAATGGAATAACATTATACGTGACTATATGAAACTTATAGAATAAAAATAATTAGATTCGCAAGTACAACCCAACTTTTTTTTATTTAATAACTAAATAGCTGACCCGACAGTCGTAGTCCTGTCAATCTACATAATATATACCTACTTAAATTTAAATATTAATTTTTGACATTTCTCACGAATAATTCGCACAACAATAACAACAGATAAATAGGTCGAGCCGTCCTGAAGTAACGCTCCGTAATACATGTGGCAATTGATTTTCATTCATATAGAAGACTAGCTGTTTCCCGCGGCTCCGCCCGCGTGGTTATCGCGGCAAAAAGTAGCCTATGTCCTTTCTCATGCTCAAGACTATCTATGCACCAAATTTCATTTAAATCGGATCAGTAGTTTTGACGTGAAAGCGCAACAGATAGACAGACAGAGTTCCTTTCGGATATATAATATTAGTAAGGATTGAAGATTAAATTAGCCACTACGTGTCAACCTTAGAAGGCACTCGTATACCATCGCGAACTCACTACTACTAGACATAACAAAATAAGTTGAAGCCGACATAATATAGGAGTCAATCAACCAGACATTGTTTGATAATGGCGTATCATTTACAAAAGAACAAAGGGCTTGTATCAATGAAGCCGACAAGCTTTCACAGCTCTATTAATATTATGTTACATTTTGTAAATATTGTTAACCTCTTAATTATGTCATCCTTCTTTACAGCATATTCTAGAAGGTGCGAGAAATATCCTGCGAGTGGCGGTGCGACATAGTATTAAACAAAGTTCCTCCTGCTGTTTGTACGTTTAGATCTTTTAAAGGATTTAATACAGTTTACAGGAATAGATGAAGAAGTGATTCAAGATGAAGGTTTATAATAATACTGCACCCGTGCGAAGCTGGGGCGCATCGCTAGTTTCTTATAAATTAGCCAAATTCTTTTTTTTTTTAAAAACGACTCCCGCACTTAGGAATTTAATCCTGGTGTCGCGGGGGGTTTCAAAATTCTGGTTAATATATACAAAAACCAGTATTTTTAGTCACTTTATTCTTAACTTATTGACGTTTTACAACGTGTGTACACTGAAAGAAATATCCTCGACTACTGACAAAATATTGACTGTGTCTAAATAAAACGAGTCAGCGCCAGCGCTGAGAACAATTACTGACCCTGTGTAAAACTGCCTTTATCCTCAGTAGAGTGGAAACAGGTCAAATGCGTGGGTGTTAGTCGAGGCAGTTCGTTGTTGTATAATATATAGATGCAAAATCTACCTACCTACAGGGCTAAATATTGTTAAGTTATGTAAAAGTTCAGATATGCGGGCCTTATTGTCGCTTATTATTGTAATGTTTTGGTGTGACACATAACATGACAAGGTACATATTCTTCCTTAGAGTTCCTAAACATAGGTGCGCACATAATAACCCCTTGTGCTGAGCTTAAGCAAATTTTTAGCTGAATGTACTACGCTCGTTTACTGATTTAAGTGATTTTCTGTGCGACGACAGACGTTTATGCGTAAATATCGTTGGTTCCGATATTATTAGGGGATTTTGAGGTAGTGTTGATAAGACGGTGCGTTCTGTTTTGACAGTAATTTTACGATTTTACTTGTTCATAAAAAATCAAAATCAAAATACATAACATACAGTTCATACTCGATATGCGCACTCTATAGTTCACTTATTTTTTCCTCTCAGTATTCTTCTAATATATAAATTTCTCGTGTTACAGTGTTTGTTATCGAGCTCGTGCGAAACGGCTTGACTGATTTTAAGTTTTTTTTTTGGGTATATTTGGTAGGTCTAAGAATAGGTCGTAGGTTTTTTTATACCCCTACGTGATACCCTAGCATGAAACCTTTTTAGCTTCAGCTAGTATCACATATTTATTGACTCATACTTGTTTTTTCTGTTTTGATCACAATCTTTTATCAAAATATGATAAGATTTTTATATCGAAGTAAATAATTTGTTGTGGTGATAATAAGAGTAGTTTTTTTTGGACAAATTTATTATACTATCACTAACATCATCTATACACGTGCCCTGTAAACTTTATAAAACAAAACCGCAGCCAGCAAGCTTATTGATTAACAAGGGATTTCCATCAAGTGTATTTCCATCAAGTGTGTTCGTTAACTAAATTCGTAATTTCTACTACTTACTACTTAACAAAAACAAACAATTATAGGCGTAATTTAATTAATTTAAGTGCTAGCAGCGAGAAATTCTAAAAACTAATTACTGAAGCCTTATTCCAGTAAGCCTACAATACAAACAGACGGCACTAGGCTAAATTAAACTAAAATACACTCAAAACTAAAATCCGCTAACAAATAGTAGGTAATATACTAAACATGTCCTGGCTTGATAAAAGTAATTCGGAAGCACTAAAAACGAATTGTCGGTGAATAATTGTGTGAATGTTTGGCTGAGTTAAATGAAAGTTTTGCCAACAGTGGCAGCCTGCCAATCCCCAATAGTAAGCGTTAGCCTTGAGAAAAAGGTTGTCATATTCGTGTTGAAAGTTCTCATTTAGTCGAAACTGGGGTTGAAATCTAAACAGACAGTTCTAGAAAACGTATTTTTGAGATGTTATGTGTGTACGATTAATATGTTTAGAGGTTTGTCGACGTTTATATATAATCACATCTTAGTCGGTAGGTACTAAGACTGAATAATCGATAATGGGTTGTCATTTTTATTTCGTTGATTTCAAACGTCGTGCTGTTTATAAATTCATAAAAATCACAATTGTGCGCAATGTGTAGTACAAACTTAAAAAAAAATTTTGCTGTAGAGAATCTCCCCAGCACCCCCAGTAAAATTTGAAGACATACGTAAACTTTTACTTACGAGTTATGAGACAAAAAAGTGGTACTTACGAGTAAAACCTAAAACATGTCTTCTTGAAACAGCAAAATGTAAAACCCTATGTTTTTGGTAAGCATGACGTGATTTCGGACGCATAGTCGGTAACAATCCGGCAGTATTTTTAAATATACTATCAAACATTCTAGATAAATAAACGGATGAACATTTGTTTCAGAAATAGGTATATAATCTGTAGGTACACATACTACAGAATAGATAGTTGTTAATAAGAACTTCCAATAGGTTATGAAGTAACAAATACACGTAAAATTTCTATTCCATTATGTCTAACGAGTTTGCTGTCAGTTAAAATGAGTTATGGCTTGAAGTTGAGCGATAGTCGATAGCATGAGTCGTCACGAATACAAAATCAACGCTGTAAAATTGCCTGTCGAACGCTATTACATTACACTAAATATTTTAATATGTAGGTCCATTGTTTATGAAAAGTAAGCACGCATTGTATACGGAGCGCACCTAGAGACATCTAGTTCTGTAACTTTAACGTTTCTCATGCGCCTTTTTTAGGTGTATGTGAAAGAAAAAACTTTTAAATTTGATTTTGATTTTGAGTAAATAATCCATATTATAAATTCGAAAGTAACTTTCTCTGTCTGTATGTCGCGCTTTTAAGCCAAAAAATGAATAAAGACATGAGAAAAGAGTCCTGCAGTGTAGGGAAATTATTTGAAATACATTATTTTAAGACAAATACCTACTCATGAATAAGATAGGTAAATTCTCATAGCGCAGGCTTTGTTCACTCTTCCTTTTTTATTCAATCTTTCCTACTATGTAATGCCTTCCCTCTCGATATCTGCGCGTTTACTATGCTGTTGCCGTTGTAGAAGCGAGACGCCGCTAGGCGTAGTGTAGGGCGCTGTCTCTCTTCCACGATGGCAACACTCCTACTTTAAGAGCTCATGGTATAGGCACAGGAC
Organism: Diachrysia chrysitis; assembly: GCA_932294365.1. Classification (NCBI taxonomy): domain Eukaryota; kingdom Metazoa; phylum Arthropoda; class Insecta; order Lepidoptera; family Noctuidae; genus Diachrysia; species Diachrysia chrysitis. The sequence goes on from OW028645.1 coordinate 4,138,234, forward strand.
GTCTCAACTACAAAACTTGCAGAGTCATTGCAACCACTCCTTTATCCTTATATTATACTAGCTGTCCCCCGCGACTTTGTCCGCGTGTTTTAGTTTAAACGGTTTTTCATTTCTGCATCATTTTTCATTTATGCTCCGCTTCCTTTTGGTCGCAGCGTAATGTTATATAGCTGATAGCCTTCCTCAATAAATGGGCTATCCAACACTGAAAGAATTTTTCAAATTGGGCCTGTAGTTCCTGAGATTAGCGCGTTCAAACAAACAAACAAACTCTTCAGCTTTATATATTAGTATAGATTATAGTATTGATTTATATTAAAGTTTTTTTTTTATTATTCTATGTATTTGTATTACCCTATATATTCATATTTTATTATAGTTAGTGTAATATATGTGTTAGGATTATTTTATTTATTTTTTATAAAGCGCCTATTTATTGTTTTCTTTGCACCACCTCATGCCACCATTATACTTTTTTATCAAGCATTAAATAAATAAATATAAGACCCATTCAATTATCTTACACCAAATCGAAAGACTATTAAAAACAAAAACACCACGTTATTTAGATAGCCTTGGAAACTGGTAATAAAATCCTGAAAATAATATACTGCAGAAACTATAAATTCAATTGCATTCTTGAAGCCGCAGATATGTTTTATTAAATTTATTCCGTACCGTCTATAGAAAACTCACTAAAACCTAAACAAAGTTTTTGATATTACTTTCAGTTTTTGTAGACTTAATATATGGTCGCAGTTGTCATCTAGTGCAAGAGGCAAGAGCATTTGGCTTTCCCCTTTTCCCCTTCCCCCCAGAATTACAGGCAATGGTGCCAAATGGCAGGCTTTTTGTTACGCCTCGTAGATAATTCGATCATGCATTTTGACTTCTATAGTTGTAGGTATGTAAAATGGCATTTAAGTGACGTGAATTTCATATTCATTATAAAAAAATATATTTAACCATTGTCCAAAAATTTGAACTTACTTTTTTTGTTGATAAAGTGACTTTTTAGAGTCATAATCATCAAAATTTTGATGCAGACGATGTAATATATTTGTTCTCATCACCAAAACACAATATCAATCTGTACTTCATATATAAAGCTGAAGAGTTTTTTTGTTTGAACGCGCTTATCTCAAGAACTTCTGGTCCGATTTGAAATATTCTTTCAGTATTAGCAGGAGTTATTATTATAAGCTATATAACATTACGCTGCGACCATAAGCAGGAGCATAAATGAAAAATGCTGCATAAATTAAAAACGTTTGAAACTAAAACACGCGGTCAAGTCGCGGGGGACAGGTATATTACATAAGATGCCAGTATACTACCTACGTAACTACTAGCTAAATTTATCTACCCTGTTAATGTAGTACTTAGTTCTCAATTCCTCGATACACCGCTTACAGCAGTTTATAAGCATTAAAATCGCATTTACGAAGCCAATTGGATGTTGCACGTAGGGGATTATGTTAACACGCTTGCAAACATGCGCTTGCATACTTTATAGCACTATACGAGCATGCTTGCAAACGTGTTAACATATCTCTATTGTGCACTTGGAAATCTACTACTAATTTCATTATATTATGTTAACCTTTATTCTGCTCACAGAGGGTAAAAGCATGTCTTATCCCCGGTTTTTTAAAGGCTGATTTTAAACGCAAATAATAGTTAATCACCTGTCAAACGTTGTCTCATGTCAAGCGCTGTAATTGGTTGTTAGTCTTTTGGTTAGCCAATCACAGTCGTGATCAGACGATTTGACAACAGTTTAAATTGATCAGCCTTTCAGAAACCGGGGGTTAGAGATTAAATATTAAAAATATTACGAGATACCCTCATATTTCTCATCACTATGTAATATTATAAATATTTTTGACCTACAACTTTAAAGTGACTATCAGGTAAAGCAAAACACTGGTAGTCGTATACAATTTGTTTATTGTGGTAGGTCAAGCGACAAAATAGGATTACAGCGGCAACCGCACCAGTGACATTGATTTACAGCGATGCAACACTCAGACCAAAATAAATTAACATTGGCGCCGATTCCCTTGTACAGTAACTAAATCAAAATTAAACCATTGCTATGTTTTCTAACATATAGCGAGAGAAAAGGATGGCAACAGATACCAACTAACAGCCTTTTAGTACGCACGTTTTTGGGTGTCGGGAGTCGGTAGTAGGTGAAAACGAGCTAAAGCTCCACCAAACTGCATATTATTGGAGTTTGTGCGCAAAACTTTAATGGCTGGCAGCGCGTATTCAAGATGGTGTTGGAGAAGTCTATGGCATCGGTGTTCAACTACAGTCAGGTAAGCGATTATTCCTTTCACTGTCACATTTCAAAGCTATAGCCTGTTACTTTTATGTTTTGAGGGGTTCATGGCTAAGTGTGAGCCGTACGGTTTGATAAATAATAAAGGGTAACCTGCGCTCACCGAGGTTGGTCCGTGGATGGGTAACCATATGTCAATATACAAAACTCCTTCGTGCCTCGGAAAGCACGTCTAGGCGTTGGTCCCGACTATCTATCATACGTTGATCTTTGGCATTCGTTAAGTCATTTTAATTCTGACAATCAGTCTTACCATGGGATACTGTGTTACCCAGTAATATGGGTTGTGGAGGTCAGATAGGCAGTCGCTCCATGTAAAATACAGTATTTAGCTGAATTCGGTAAGACTGGAAGCCGACTCTAATATGGCTTGCGAAAAGGATAGGCAGTAGAAGAAACTATTATTTTTACCAAACCATGCGTAACCTTTCGGCAAGTAACATTAAATCACGTACAAATGGGTCAATTAACTGAAATTAGGGAATCCAAAATTCTTACCAACTGGTAGAAAATACACGATTTCGTCACTAGATCCTTACTAATATTATAAATGCGAAAGTAACTCTGTCTGCCTGTCCCGCTTTCACATCAAAACTACACACCTGACTTAAATGAAATTCGGTACACAGATAGTCTAGAGCCTGAGAAAGGACATAGGCTACTTTTTGCCGCGATAACCGACATCCACGCGGGCGGAGCCGCGGGAAACAGCTAGTATATGTATATGTCGTGACACTCGCAGCTGGCTAAGTAAATAACTTCAGCCACGGTTTTTCGTATTTATTGGTTACTGAACTAGCTGTTAGTGTGTAGTTATTTATTCATTAACTTGACCTTTTACACGGCGATTCAAGTGCTTTCGTAAAGACTTTGAACACGATTTCTACAAGTCTGGAGTCAATTTATGTTGATTCTACTTGTGTAAGGAAGAGGATTATTAAATTTGAGTACATAAGTAAACCTTAAATTAGACTAAACCTAGTACAAGAAATACCCTGTTATGCGTTCGCAATTTATATGAAAACTAATGATAACATAAGTTTGCGCTACATGTTCATATATTTTTCAGTTTTTGTTGTCATCCTAAACTGAACTTTATATACAATTACAAAAAGTTGGTGTTTGTTTAAGTGGAAGTAACATAATTTGGCACAATAATTAAAATGTACTACATCTGTCTTTCTTCTTTTACATTTTTATTATTCCATGTATTTTTTAAATTCTGAGTGAAGAATCTTGAAAATAGAAATTTCTTCAGATTGTTCAATAATTTTTTTGCCCGTAAAAAGACGCAATAAAACAAATGCCGACACAAAAAAAAAATACGACCGTCCAAGTATGAAACGAATGGTACACTTGCAAATTTCTTTCGGTAGGCAAGTGAAAAATACTAGTCAATTTAAAATTCACAGCAATTAAGCCGGTGCCGTATTCCAGCACTCGACGCTAGTGACTGACCTTATTTCCTGAGGTCAGTGAACTGGTCCGTCGAGGATAATTAACCAGGTAGGACAGATGGACAGAATGTACCTGCTGAAAAGTAATTAGGACGCGCCGATTGAAACGGTTTTTTTTTAATTGAACTTAATTGGTCGACCTGCCATACACCTATCTACCGACAGACAGGTTGTTTTTTTTACCTAGATTTGCTCTGATAACGGAATGGCATAGAGATCACCATGTCATAAGACTACACGATATCCTGCAGGTTGTAACTATCCCGCGTTGTAATATGAAAGATTGTTAAGACTTAGTGATCTTTGTGTAAGTGATTTGAATTACAGTGACACCCCATAAAAAAGGACAATTATATTGTCTTCAAGTCACAAAACACTACAAAAATTCCAGTTACGTTCCTTCCAGTACCAGTATTTTCAAGAAAACTAAATCACGCGTCGATTATTAATATTCCCCATACCGGTAAAATATACTGAGTGTCCCATAAAACATGGACGATCGAGTGTCCAGAGGTAGAGGACATTTAGAGGTATCCGTATCACCTCCATGAATGTTCAATGCTCAAATATCCAACAGGCACACTATTTAGCACCTTTAGAAAAAGTATGGTTCATGTTGCGAGTCACCACGGTAATGTGAGAAGTATTATGGAAGTTGGAATTCGGTTAAAAATCATGAAAAAGTCGCATAACAAACTCGAAAACTACATAAAATGGCAGAACATACTTCATAGGCTTAGTTTATGAATTATTAAAAGATTCTATTATATAGAAGAATCGTAAAAACTAACGTTTATGTAGTCTTGTAATATAAACTACTAGCAATACGATTAATAAAAATAAAAATAAGCTGTGATTTACATGGGCTTATAAATGTAACATTATTGGCCGATAAAAACTATAAGCCCATTACTTTCTAACATACAAACGTCTTTATAGATAAAAGAATGATATTTTTAGATGTCCTCAGGTACTAATGTAAAAAGCGTCTGGAAAAAGCGTCTGCGTATAAGCGCGACAGACAGACGTCTGTCTGTCTGTCGCGCTTTCACGCCAAAAATAGTGAACCGATTTAAATGAAATTTGGTACACAAATAGTCTAGAGCCTGAGAAAGGACATAGGCTACTTTTGCTTTTTGCCGCGATAATCGACATCCACGCGGGCGGAGCCGCGGGAAACAGCTAGTATATATAGATATAAGTATGATATTTTAAGATGTAAGTATATATACACAATTTATATTAAATAATGTACATAGTTTATACTCCGTACTGTACCTACGTTTTTAATACCAACCTCAGTTTTTAGTTTGCTCATAAATTTTACAGTGCTTCTTTATTTTCATACCATTGTTCATAGATAAACTGTGTGAACAGTTTTATGGGGCATTATGTCAGTACATAAGGTTTTTTGCAAAATTCTTACACAAGGTGAGTTTTTCGTCTTTGTACAAACTAAAACTACGACTTCTATATTAGTAACAAAAACGCTTGGTATAAATAACTCGAAAAAATAAATAAAAAAAAAAGCTTGAATTTCCATAGTGCAACCGTAAGAATTTTAAGGTAATAGTATAACTAACATTCGATATTTTTTTTTTGTTTGTTTAATTTGCGATACCAATTGTTTTTATGACCGATATAGAGGTCATTGTTTTCGTTTGTACAACGACAAAAAAAACTCTCCTTGTTTAATATAATAATAATAGTAAATAGAAACAGGATCGGAGTGTTAAATAAGCCCGATTATATTATTATAAATAACTTATTATTATCAAAGCGAGAGAGCCAGCATGTAGAACCAGCATTTGCATGTCATTGTGTATTTGCCTAAAATCAATCAAGACGTCACCGCGCGTCTTACGCAATAAAAAAAAATATAAGAAGAATAAGAAATAATAATAAAAATAAGATATAATAAATTTAAAAATGAATTTGTTAATTTGCCTAAACGGTTTTTTTTTTATTCTTTGACCACAAGGGCTGTGAGTAATGGGCATAAGAAAATAGACTCAGTTAACTAAAACAGAAGTTACTTTGCTAAAAACTGATAAGCGGCCTCTACAATAAATTAAAGACTTGTGACTTGAGTCTTCGAGATAAATCAAGGCTAGACCATTTATAAGGCTTCTACAATTTACAATTGCATTCTACGCTATATACCTAACACCTGGTTTCCCGTTTAATACAGACCACCAAACATAAAAATTATTTGATAAACTTATTTAAACGCAAGTGTATATAAAACTGTAGTCAAGAGAATTGCTGATTGCCCGAGCGATAGAGGGTTCTTACAAGTGAAGAAAGGTCACTCTATTTTTAAATAATCAAGGGCCGTTTTAACTATTGTCGTCAAGGGCTATTGCCCTGTACAATTTTGGCATACTTTACCCGACTTCCTTATCTGGTGGCCACCAGACATTTACATTTATACTCCTATGGCATTCCGACCAGTATCTAATAAAAAATATTTGCATTACAGATGTGTTTTTATGACACAACCCTATTGTTATTTCTAGTAAATAAATTTAACAGATTTATTTGAAAGGACTAATTTTTAAGGATATATAATGACAGTTCCAGGTTTTCTTCTTTTGTTTATAGTTGTGTTCTTATCGATGGTATTTCACTTTTTGTGATTAGTATTTTGTCTGCTATCTCAGGGTCATTATGGACAATAAAACCTAATATATTCCAACATTATTCAAATCTATTTCAGTATTTTGTTTAATTGAAAATATCACTAATTACTAAGATCGAGTTAGTTTCCTTATATACTTATTTTCTCTTTCATTTCGATATTTAAAAAGTCACTGTTTCATCGTTAGTATATAATTATAGTGATTTAATCAGGGATTCTATATTATTGATTAAATCTAATAATTTATAATGAAATAAATAAAATTAAATGAAGAAAATTAAATAATAATAATGATGAATAGAGTAATGATCCATGCTACAACAGAAGCAGAAATAGACCAACATTAGGCGGAAATAGTTAAAGAAATGTTTTTTACTATGCTAAGTCATTTGAGGAAGCCGGATGACACATACCGGTCTTCAGCTAAAGCCGGCGAGACTGGAGACCCAACCCAACATAGCTTGGAAAATAGGTTAGAGGAAAATTATGAAATAAGTAAGTTTAGATAAAGCTAAATGTTATCATATTATGTTTCTTGTTGTACATACTGTATATTTTATTACCATAATTATTTAATTTGGTGAAATTTGCTTAGTTAAGTCAGGGAACAACCGAAAATGAATTTAATTACACAACATTATAAGGTTGATTTAGTAACTAGCCTACATAAAGGCTCATTTTTATAGGTCGTTAACTCAGTATACCGCATTCAGGGAGACCCGAATGCTCAGTCTCTCGTTATAGATATATCAGTCGATATGCAGTATGCGGGTATTCCCCGCATACGGACTAGCAACTAATAATATTCATCGGTTGGTGCAAGGCAAGGATTCAGTTTACAAATGTTCCTAGGGTGGGTCCTGATCTGGCGAATGCGTTGCGAATGTGCATCATTAAACATCCCGCATGCGAGCCCTATAGACTAATCAAAATGGTAACCGTATGCGGGCCCTATGGCATGCTTAAAGTTAAACCTCCGGTACCCCGTATTCGGGCCCCATCGACTGATGGAAACGGATCCGCATGCGGTCACTATGGCATGCATGAAAAAAAATCTCCCGCACCCCAAATGCGGGATCTAACGACCAATGAAAATGAGCCACAAATATAGCCTATCGATATATGTACATAAAAGATGAAGAATACAAAGTAATCTCCAGGAATTGCTTGATTACGGAATACATTCAAAAAGTCTAAATTATAGACATTAAAAGCCATTTGTAATAGGAGCAGTTGTTAACCTGTACGCGTGCGGGTCTTAGAATGCCTGAATAACTGCTGTGTAATAGTATTTTTCAACAAAATAAAAAAAACTATTTTCCTTTGTTTATAAAATTACCAACTGTTTAGACTCCACGGAGGTGTTATTAAACGAATGCTTACATAACAAAGTGACATCGGAACTGCTTGGTGGTTGACCCGATTACCGCGGGGTTCGTTGATCGCTAGTGGGCGTGTCAGCGCTCATATTGACTAATATTCTATAACTTAGGAGGTAGGAAGGAAAGTCTTGTGATGTAACTTGAGTTTACTTAAGGTCTCATGTTTATATTGAAGCTGGGTTTGCGCATTTGGATTGTGGACGAGACTGAGGCTCTTAATGCGCAGTAGAGTCGGGTGTCAATGTGTATTGTTCCGTCTTTTGTTTTATATCTAGCGTAAAGGTATTATATTAGGACGATAACTTGAGGTACAAATATTTCTTTCTTTCTAAAAAATAATCGTAGAAAATAAAATATACAAAAAAATAAATGACTACTATTTATGTCTGTTGTATTAAAACAATACAAAAATTCATCATACTTATGTTAATTTTACTGACGTCGTCTTAGATAATATAATCATTGAATTATTGACTTTAATAATAATTGTAAAAAAAACTGTGTCTCTAGATCCCTTATTCACCTAGGTCAGGTTTAGAACCGAAAACCTAAAGTCATCATTACTCAACAAATTCACATTTACTAAACCAACAAAAGCGTTCAAATTACAAAATGTCGGAAGTACGAAAACACTAGAAAATAGATATACAGTGCATATTCACGAACAATAACGTCCTTGAGGGACGATCTACACCGAACTCTATACAACAAAAAAACAAACACCACAGAGTTATTAGCAAAATAGACTTACCGATATAATACTGCGTTTCAACACGGTAGTAACACAATTATTGTGAATGAGTAGGAAGTGAATGCACGGAATGGCGCCGCGGTTTTACAAATGGCGGTTAGACGTCCGTTCGCAAGCGCCCTCGGATGTCGACTGACTGAAACTGAAGGGGACAAGGGGAGGTTGGGTGGAGCCGGCCTGATCAAGCGAATATTTTATCGATACTCCTACTCTAAGATAGGAAATGAGACAATTATAAGGGCTACTTCAACTTTTCTATTATAAAGTCAGTTAAATTTGTAGAGTCATGAATTAAATAAAACGTCACCCCAGTAAAACGTAACAGATATTGCGCAGTAATTACATAAATCGTTGTTTTGATGAGTCTTTTTCTTTGTTTATTTTATATGCACGCATTTTTCTTGTGATAATAATCATAAAGATCTTTATCTATATTTATGTTATTCTTTGAAAATGAATACAACTTGCGGTAATTTTATTTTAATGGTCTAGTAATTTTATTAAATTAGAACAAATATTGTTTATGAAGGGAACTACATAAAACAAAAACCAATAACCATAAAATTAAGGTACATCGAAGTTATTTATCGACTATCATTGTAATGTAAACACGACGAAGCGCACGCTTGCCGGCCGGCAGGGTAGCTTGCTAGCTACTTACAAAATTCAACCTTATATCTAATGCGATAAAATTGCATATGCTACTAAAACACTAACCATTACTGCATCTCCTATCAAATATACCAAAATCTGATGTAGCTACGAAGCAATGAACATCACCGAAAAATAAAAAGTCGTAGCAAAAATGGCGACGTAGCGTCGTAGCTCATGCTACGACGTAGAGGACGCAAGACACGCAAGGAACACGCCGGCGATTTTTCATCTTCTCAGACATTGAGCTACATAAGAGTCAAGTTCAATAAAACGGAAAATTGAGTTTTCATATAAGGTGTAACTGGTTTTAGGACGAACGATATTATGCTTATAAATTGACATCCAAAAGAAAGTATTGGCGTTGAGAGTAATCTTTAAATAGTATAGTGCTATAAATTAATTTATTGAACAATGGAAGTAGGCGTATGTTAAGGCATATGGTTAAATAATGTAAAATAATTCTAGAGAGCACCTTTTAGAGGTTTTAATCATAACTAAAACGTCTTAGAACGTGTTTAATTTTTTGTTCGCATTTATAAAGGTTGTTACAGCTTCAAGTACCTTCACGTATTATTTTGTCTCCATTATTTACGCACATATTTAAACCCTCAAAACCTTCATTTTGTGTTAGAGACGTCAGTCAAATCAAGCGACATTAACAAGAAATATATTTTCCTTTGTGCCTTCTAAGATACATATTACAATTGCTCTTCGAGCTTGTTATAAACTAAAAAATGCTATGCATTAAACTTGCTAAACGCTAGCTTTAAGATATGTAACCATTTAGGTATATTTATATGGACTCAAGTAATCTCCATAATTACTCAGAGTAACACGAGATTAAATTGACAGTTTGTCATACAATATTAATGCAACTAATTCTGAGTTAGGTTTTCCGTGTAAGTAGGCCTTAATATATCTTATGCGACCCTTATACTATCAGTACTAAATAAATGTAGATTATGATAACAGATTAATGTAAGTGACAAGTGTATAACCAACTACGCAACAGAGCGGAACTCCCATATAACTATAATAAGGGACCGTTTTTTCTTTGTTTACCAACAGCCTGCTGACTATTTCCATCGGGTATTTTTCCGTTAGAAAGAGACAGAACGATTGCTGGATAGCTGCGTCCTTTTGTCCCGATATTTGGATCGATGTGACCTTGGCAGTGGGGGACATTTAAGCCCTAATAGATGGGTTACCACAGGGAATATTAAGGGGTAGTATAAAATATGATAATCGAAATTATTATGTCGATATGAAATAGTAGAATGGTATGAATGGTAGTTTTGTGAACTGATTTATTTAAATGTTGGAGGTATTTGTAAATGATTTGATTTTTTATGAAATCCTTTTTTATTAAATTCTTTAGAGTGGTGCATTTTTTCTTTAATAATTGTGTTTTTATGGATTTTTAACAAAATGTTGTTTTAGTCGTAATTAAGATTATGAATATCTATTGTTGGTAAGTTACATAACTTATGACAAGACTTACAGAGGGTAAGTCTTATAAAAGTTGTGAAACGGAGTGAAAGAGGTCATGCTATATGAATTAATAGCTGTGTTGTGCAATATTGATCGGCAAATCAATATTGAGTAATAATTTATAGAGTTGAGAATAGCTTTTGGTATGTACAAAGTTTTATGCATATAATAAAATAGGTACATATTCTATTAGGGTATAAGTTAGAGTTTTGATTAAACCAAACCACATACTATTTTTTATGAAGCATAGTAGATAAACCAAGTTAATAGAATATTTGAAATGTTATTTGAGTTAAGAACCTTTCGATGCCAGATTTTTTTAATAAATACCCCGTTAGAATCGAAAATTTATCTTTGAACCTATATTTTACTACTTAATTTAATTTTACTCTACTTTATAGGTATAATACACATATATTTTGGGCTTGTTGGTGATGAAATAAGTTTAAAAAATAAGAACATCGCTTTAATACATGAATTAAATCTACAATACGCAACTGTATGATGTCATTTATGCCTATAGATACAACACTCCATAGAAAACGTCAGCTAATGGAATCAACATCAAGCAAACAGGTCTTTCAGTAAACATGGGGTATCACGAAGCAATAACTCTGTATTGCCACTCTACCCCTGAACTTGGAAGACGGAAAATGAATCGGTCGGGTGACGTCATGTGCCACGAATTTATGAATCGACGACGAGACCGTTTTGTTAAATTGAAAAATATTTAAAAACACGAATTTGATTCGATTTTGTTTGCAATGGTTTGGACTTAGGTAATGGTGAAGCGTATTATAATTTTGAAATTTAAATACCCAGATTTTTACTGACAATTTTTTTAAATTTATTACCTTAAAATTATAGTTATTATTAATAATTACTAATAGCATTCAAATAATGCATAACTAGTCATAATTGCTTTATTCCTCCATCAGTAAAAAGTATTCCAACCTGCGTCGTTTCAAGGATCAAGTGTCTTCGTCATCCTATTTAATTGATGGAAATCTTTGCAGAATCTGATCTGAGGAAAACTTCCACTAACTAGAAACTAAACTTTCGTCTCCATCGATACGGGTGACAAAGCGGGAACCCAGTGGTAGTACAAAGGTACACCTACGCGATTTCGGCCATTCATATCTTTAGTACGCTAACCGTGAAGCTCATTACACTCGTACCCTTACGCTCACCATTCATAACTAACAATGTACAAATTCCTTTTGAAAAAATGGAAAAGAAATTGATCCCTATAATAATTATATTACGAAATAAGGGCGAAAATAATGTGACTCTCTTTTTTCTTTTAGATAGGTACCTACTTTGTTTAGGTGTATTTTATATTTATTCTCAATATATACACTGGTATAGAAAGCTCTAGGCTGACTCAAGGATTTGAGTCAGCCTTATGTTACGTCTTATTATTGTTCATTTAAGTATAAATAAATATCTAAGTAGGCACTAATAAAACCAGGTGACTTTGGCCCTAGGTTGTATATTTGTCCTAAACTGGAAAAAAGCTGGGTTATTTCATAATTTAACATCGATACATTTTATAAAACAAAGTCCCTCGCCGTATGAGTCTGTCTGAATGCGATAAACTCAAAAACTACCGAACGTATTTTCATATGGTATTCACCAATGGGTAGAGCGATTCAAGAGGAAGGTTTGTGTGTATAATTCAACACTCAATGTTTTGTCTACCCGTGCGAGGCCGCGGCGGATCGCTAGTATCGCCATGTTTAAATTAGGAATTTAGACGATCCTACGGTTTGGATAGGACGGAAAAATTTTCCCAATTTGGGACAAAGTTACCCCCAGGGCCAATGCCACCAGATTTTTTGGAATAGGTACATAAACTATTTTTTTGCAGGTTTAGAAACCTAACATGTTAATACCTTAGAGTAAAAATAACTAAACTATAGAGTGCGCATTAAAATTAAGAACTGTGAGCACTAGTATGAACAAGTAAATCGTAAAATTTGTGTCAATACAAAGCGCACCGTTTTATTCAAACTATCTCAAAGCCAAATATTACCCTAATAATATCGAAACCATTGGTATTTTCGCATGAACGTCTTTCATCGCACGGAAAATCATTTAAATCAGTAAACGAGCGTAGTACATTCAGCTAAAGATTTATTTAACCTCGGCAGAACGGACTTCTAGTGATGCGCGCACTCTATGCATGTATATCTACGCTTTAAACTAAATTGTGACCAGATCAACATCTAAGTATGTTCAACTAATCTAAACTTCGTCTACAGGGTGATAAATCCACATACATACACATAACCTATGACCAGAAGAAACCTAATAATATATTGATGAACTCGTGAGTGGCAGCATCGAATCCCTTCGAGGCTAGAAATAGAACTGTTGCAATACTGTAATACTAATACCGCTATTGAGTTTCCTAGCTCGAGAAATATGATAGGTATGATAACGGAAATGAAAGAATGGAATTTAATTAATAGAAGACCTAAATGCCTGACGGTAATATAAAAGACTGGTATTTTCTGCCTGTTTTTCGAAAGCGCCATTTCCTATATTTTCTTTTATAAAAATATTTAAGCAATTTTCATTAGAAGAGTAAAAATCTATTATCTCTTTTGTTATGAAATTGTTTGAAAATATTGTTTAGAATTTGATGTTAAAAGGTGAAGAGTAGCTTTATGGAAAAAAGATGTATGTTTTCCACTAACCGATTTTTACCATACCTAGTATGATAAGCGACATATAACTTAGCATATGAGGCATAAGCCTACGCAGCATGGATGCAAAATAGAAAGACCGATGACCAACAAAAGAAAATCGCGCCTAAAATTAACAATTGAAACATTCGCAAAACAAAACTTTTAATACCCTTCAAGTTCAACTTTCAAACTTATTGCATAACTGAATACATCAACAACCCTATTTCCAAAAAAAAACCGGACAAGTGCGAGTCTGACTCGCGCACCGAGGATTTCGTACAAATTTAAAAAAGTGTAAAATAAAAAACATCATTGGGTTTATTTTGTCATTGTGTTGATATAGAATGTTGATTTTATTGCATCAAGAGTCCGTAGACCTCTTAGTATTTGATATTAATTTTAAAATGATACCACCATGCGATCCAGAGAAAAAACAGACGAACAACAAAGTTATCCTATAAGAGTTCCTTTTTCATTTTGAGGTTCGTAAGACAAAAAAAAAAGTTCGGTAGCAGTAGGCATTAAGAGACCCAATCTCCTTCATCTATAATTTTTGACGAAAAAGTTCCGCGGTACAATGTCCGCTACTTAAAAGCGTCTCTAAGGACCAAAGTTTCTACAATAGACAAGATATACTGAAGTTTATTGAGAAATAAATTACAGAATGAAGTTGTGTATAGTACTCAAAGGACCAAAATAAAGGTATTTGGATCCTGTGAGCACTATATTCAGCTTAGGAAGGGGGGACAGTCAATAGCTTTACGCCTGCGCATTTATCTCCACATAATCACACAAGTGCGAAATTAAACTCTATTGCATTGAAGTAAGGTATTATCTATGTGTCCTTCTGATATTAGAGGACAAAGGTGTCTGGATGCTAGATGCTAGATAACAAAGAAATGGGTGAAAAGGGCTACTCTGATAGATGACATAACTTTGACTTTGTGAGTGAGGTTTGTGTCGCTCGTAACTGGGTGATGTGACCTAAATTTATGTAGTTTTGGACAAGAACGAAAAAGTAGACCTCAATTTCAAACAATAAAAAAAACGAAACTAAATGCCTTGTTTAAATAAAAACTCTTTGCAATTGAAAAAGCAAAACATATACTTTTGAATAACCTCCTTATTTTATAACCAGTAGTTAAGCATCTACTTCATGTTATTTAGTAAGATCTTAAAGGAAGTAAAACAATACAGTATGTAACAAAAACCCTGGCCGATCCTTATGAGTACTATTCAGCATCGTACTGCGTACACATATACTTAGTAGTTTTGAGATTATTATTTTTCCCCGGTGAATATTTTTTGCATGCTGTATATTGTAAAAAAAAAACTATTATAAAATGATTTAGGTACCTACCTACATACATAAGTCTTTAGTACAGCAAACAACTACAGAAAACTCAGTGCCTATTTCTATTGCATAGAATATCAATGTGAATTGAAATATACCTAAAATATACTACTTATATGTATATTTATTTACCTGAACAGAAGAAACTGCAAACTTGGCATGAAAAGAAAATAGATAAAAGGCGATGGACTTAGCGTAGTAGGGTAATAAATTGTTTTCTATAACAATTCTGTTTCTATCTGCTTAGTTGGTAGACCATTTGTAATAATATTAATTACATTAACGTTTAAACAAATGAAGAGCTATTAATCAAAGAAAAAGCTAGGAGCGCGGATACTTTCTCAATTATCCGGATGAAAAAATGGAGCCGCCTTCTCAATCAAGAAGGTTCTCCATATTTTTGTGTTTACATTGTGTTATAGGTAAATGTTCTTTAGAACATCTATAGTACAGAAGCTCTATAGAACACGTACGATGAAAATATAAAGAAGCTATAGCTTATTACCGATGAAATTATAAACCACTAACAGAATACATTTAAGTGTTCTCACTATTCTCTTCTAGTATAGAGATTTTTTTACTTATTACAACTCTTTACCTGACCTGATAATGAAATTCAAGCACTGCCCAAAATACCATTGAATATGACGAACATGTCGTGATAATTTTTTGTTTTTCTTAACCTCCTAAGTTGACAATGTTTAGATTCCAGTTAGTTCCTTCCATTGACAGTATTTTTTATTTTAAACGGTACTATAAGAAACACAGAAAAAGAAACCAAACTCATTAATTTACTCTCTCTCTCTCTCTCTCTCTCTAGGGCAAAAAGCCTAGATGTAGGTATATAGATTGAACCTTAAAGCCAGCGATAGTATTACATTACTCAATCTTGTCGCTAATGCTTTGCTATTGTTTGTTCCTTGTTCGATATCTGGCAATACTCCAACGATGTCGCCATGCAAGTAGTATAACCAAAATTATTTCAATGTCACACATAAAACGACGAAACATATTGATTAATTCGACTAAGCATTATGCACAACGTATCACATACATCTGTCCTGTCAATCTATACAAAAATTTAAAGCAAAATTTTCAATATTTTTTGTAGATTTTTCGCATATTTTTGTTCAGATCGGTCGATCCGTTTTTCAGTGATGCTGCGACATACATGTGGCAATTGATGTTTATTAATATAACAAATGGAATTTGAAAAAAGTTTTTTAAATATTTATTAACAACTAGCTGTCCCCCGCGATTTTGCTCGCGTGTTTTAGTTTCAACGGTTTTTCATTTTTGCCACATTTTTCATTTATGCTCCGCTCCTATTGGTCGTAGCGTGATGTTATATAGCCTATAGCCTTCCTCAAGAAACGGACTATCTAATACAAGAAGAATTTTTCGATTCGAACCAGTAGTTCCTGAGATTAGCGCGTTCAAACAAACAAACTCTTCAGCTTTATAATATTAGTATAGATTTATGTAGACACAACTATTAACATAGGACATAGCATAAAGACAGTAGAGTACAAAGGTACAGCATATTTCTTAAAGAATTTTCGTCTTACAGTCCTGGAAAAGGAGAAATTTGTCAGATAAGACAAAAACAGTGTATAAGTGTAACGTGTGAGTTTGTTGGGTACGTTTCTTACATTTACATAATGTAGAAAGATTATTACCTACAAAAGAATCAACAGAGCATTTACACAGCAACCATTAGAAGTTCTCTGATAAACATTTAACATTTTAATCTGTCATAAACACTTTGTTATTCACTGTAGTATAACTAAGCCTTATTATTTGTTCTTATAAAATGTGCCTTGTACGTCTGGCTCGAATAAAGTGAAAAGTTTCGGGATGGCCTGTCATGTTCATTAATCTGCCTCAGAGCATTTTTAAAGCTTTATGTTATAATCGTTTCGTCGCGTTCACAAACGCTTACTACAGATTACGATCCTTTTATGTTTACCAATTCACCATTCATACCTTTGTATAGATACCTGTTTAGTATTATCTGACCTGCAGTGGGACAAATACGACTGAAAATGAAATAAATGACAACTTCCATCATTATGTCTGTTGTATTGAAAACAATACTAAAATTCATTTAACTAATCTAATGCTCAAAATCAAATATGAAATGATATTACAGGCGTATGCTCCTTGTGAAGGAGCACCTTAATAAATATAACCATAATGTTTTATTTAATGCGAATATAATTATATATAATTATTACGTAATAGAATCATGTTACATTAAACTATAAATTAGGTAGCCTTATGTAACATACCATACCTTAACATACCAGACAAATGTGTTTTTTTTTTTTTTTATATATTCTGTTATCTAAAACAGATGTTGTATAACTTCATCCATTACTATCACTGCTGCAACCATCACGGTTTTAAACATAATACGTTATCAGTTAACTACAACTAACACAAGCTTTATGTCACGTTTGTTTTCCTTTACAAGATAAACAGAACTCCTTGGAAGTTAGAATATACACTACGTGGTACAGAGGGATCCGCTTGTCAAACAAGATGAACTAAATGTACATAAGATTCTGCAAGGCTTTTAGAAATGACAACAAGCAACTTTAAGGATAAGTTTGTTAACTTACGAGCAAGCTACTCAAAAGATCTTTCAAGTTGCTTGCCTACATTAAACACTTACTACTTAAAATCAATAAGAGTTGTCCGTATCTACAAAAGTTTGTAACAACAATGTAAAAAAAACTGGTAAATTCACACCATCATTGTTTCTCCTTCTCTTGTTCTCGAGGAAAGAATACAGTAAAAGCTTTTAAATCCTAAAACAGTTGAGCATCTAGACAACAGGAGAAAAAAGTATTTCTTAAATTAATAAATAGATAGCACATATTACACTTTCAAGCCGAATTCACACGGTGCGCGATAAAGTGGATCATTCCGCACCGCCGACGGTGTGAAGCTCATTCGTGATAGCGCAGACGTGTCTGCTCCGGTCTGTGCATTTCTACCGCGAGTCGAAGTATACCCCAACTCGGTTAAAATTGGGTTTCATTCTCAACACTCACTGCGCGGTGCGTGGCTATTCGTGGGCGTAGGCTGTGCGGGGTGAGCGCACCGTGTGCAGCCGGCTTAATATAGCAGAAGAAACAAGTTTGATTAAAAATAAAAAAATATAGAAACTGCAATTCCAGCTTAGCAACATGATTTGAATTTAAGCGTATTTCAAAATTAATTCAGCCAACGTCGCCGTTGTTAATCAACGAACATCTTAGCTTTCCGTTCGCGACGAACACACCAACGTTATTAAGGTCAATGTGTTTACAGAATCCACTACATTGTGTCTGGGGTAATACGAAAATCGAACAAAATTTAAATATTTTTTTTTAAGGTGAAAAGTTGTATTTTTTTTTCTTTTTGCAATTGGCAGGTCCTCTGTTGAGTCAGCTAGTTAGATATATTTAATAAATGTAAATAAAAATCAATTTCTACATGTATGTAGAAGGATCACTTGAAAACGGGAACAGAGTTGCCTGTTTTTTTGTTGGGAAAAATCATCGGGAAATGTCGAAAATTTCCAGAAGACAACAACTGTCGGGTTAAATATAATATGTAATCTTGACGATGTTCATGAAATGGGTGGTTCGATATGAATTTAATCAACATCGATTCAGTAGATTTTTTTTGTTTTCTATTTCTATATCCATTTAGTTATTGCACAAAACGTAGGTAGGAGTAATTTACAAATGTAACATCAATAAAGATCACAAAGAATTTTTGAAATATTGCGTAACAAATAAACAAAAAGAAACATAACATAACGTCCAATTGAGAACCTCATCCTTTTAAAGTAAGTTAACAAGTAATTTTCCTCATAACACAGACATTTAAACGGTGTCAATAAATCGACTGTACAGTCGCTTATATCGTAATAAGTTGGCAAGTATTAGGTAATCTTATATGAATAGAAGGCTAAGGTAGCAACTTTTGGTAAGTAGGTAGGTACCTACAGGTTGAAAGGTAAGCGGCTCACTTGTAAGGAATCTGTCCCAAGTTATAAATATACTTTATGAATTATAATTTGTATTTGTAGAGACCAAGAAAAGTTATTTAAAGATTAAAAAGTACTGGTCGATTGATTCATAAAAAATACTAAAAAGAATTTGTTCAGGAAATGTTTGTCGATTGTATGCCATTTTTAGGGTTCCGTACCCAAAGTGTAAAACGGTACCTTATTACTAAGACTCCGTTGTCCGTCTGGCCGTCTGTCTGTCCGTCTTTCACCAGCCTGTATCTCATGAACCGTGATAGTTAGACAGTTGAAATTTTGACAGATTATGTATTTCTGTTGCCGCTATAACATCAAATACTAAAAATAAACAAAATAAAATAAATATTTAAGGGGGGCTCCTATACAACAAACGTGTTTTTTTCCGTTTTTTATAGAAATTGGTTCGAAACCCTTCTGCCGCGAGGCCGACTCGCTCTATCCGGTTTACAGTTACAGGTAGGATTGTATATATAGAACAAAATAATTATACATTATACATATAGAACAAAATTAAGAGATGTTTCAATTTCAATTCAAAAACATCCTCTATTTTTTATAGCACGTGAGTAGGTATCTGTAAGTAGAATACCGCAGCTACTCATATCCACAAACCTCTTGCTCACTGACCCTCTGATAATACCAGGGCATTGAACGAAAGGCCTAACGAATAAGAAAGCTATGAATATTTTACGATTTCGAATATACGCTCAGTGTTGTGAATATGTAATTAATTCATTTTTTGGTTATGTTAATCTTAATACCTACTTATTCAAGGACTTAAGCTAACTTTATTCTTATAGGCTTTATTATTTAGGTTATTAGACGCACGTTGCTTAGTATTTGTTATTGCTTAGTACCTGCTTATAGGGGATCGGACTACTTTTTTTTTATTTACGCGTCACATATAGATTAAAAAAGATTAGAGACGTATTTTTTCTTTTTTTTTAATGAAGCAAACAATGAGGAAGATACAGTGAATGGAAAAGTCACGTGACGTCACTTGTGGGTACAATTTTGACCCACGACCCTTTTTTTATTGCGTAATTTTTTATTGATTTGATAAAAGAAAAAATAAGAGTTTTTTTTATCTATCTGGTGGACTAAATAGATATTTCTTTTCATACCCTTTCCGATCCCCTATCGCGTAGTACTGATGAGAAATACTAAGCTCGTGTTGTAATTAAACAAATGGTGCCATAAATTAGTTGGTACCTGTGTGCACCTAAGTGTACGTAAGCGACCTATGGTCAGCGTTTAAGCATTCGAAATAAGTGATGCAATTCTCATCTAAACTAAGTAATAGGTAGGTAATCGGAAAAAAAGGACTCGATAAAATATTCTTTTCGAATTCTATTTTTGATGAAAATGAGAATTAATAAATAATTAAATAAGATGATCCAGGAACAGGTCCGAAAGAGAAATATGACGAACGTTTGATTAATTCACGGTGACTGCGGTAGACTGCAACGCGTTTTCACGTGGTTTCCAGGGTTAGGTGCACTGAGGTGGTGTTAGGCGGTAAGAGAAGGAGTTCGCCACGCCTATTTCGCGTTTTTGCGGACAAAGTCTACGAATCTAACAAGAAAACCGACAACCGGTATGTACCCTTTTAATAAAGTTTAAGTAAAAAAGTAACAAAAAGTTCAATGCCAATGTTGCTTGAATATGTTTTTTTACCGTTCTCTGCCTTTCTCAAGTAGCTATCTAGCATATAGACTCTTTTATGACTGAAAAGTCATGTAAGTACATGTTTACTTCCTTACATATTGATACTTGTGGCTCTAAAATAATTAGGAATGAACCCATTGAATTTAGTTTGAATAAAATTTAGGCATGACGGACGCTTGCTGTTTGCAATGGTTTAGAGTGAATAAGATGCAGCGGTGCATCGATCGGTACACGACCTACTTGCAGGTCAAACGGGCAAAGGGGTGCACTTACCTACCTCCCTGTGCCTGCCCACCTCCCTTCATTCATTCATTTAATGCGGACGCATTGTAGTCATGCGGGATATTACATGATAAATTCTTACCACTGCGTGAATTACGGTCCAGTGGAGATGCATTAGTTATATGATATAGTTGGTAAATAAATGCCTAGTTTCTATTTTAATATAAGACATAATCACATAAGTATAAGAAAACTAAATAATAAGTGAATTACTTATGAATTAATTATAATCTATATAATCGGTGTAAAAATTTGATATAAAATGAGTGGCCGAATGGCATGAAGTAATATGAAATTCCCTATTTCTATTTGATCAAACATTTTGATTCAACTGTTTGATCATATTACTTGCACTTCTATGATCCGCAAAAGACTTAATTTATGGGAATGAAGTGGCTGAAGATAAAAAAGCCAGAAGTTAGATAGTGAGAACCTTTGCCAGCGCTAGGCCAAGTATAATAGATAACAGGAAACAACTTTTTTTTATAGTTTACTGGCAATGTAGGTGCAATTTACATTACTAGCAATCTTGTTAACCCTTCCAACTAAGCGAAATATGCTTGTATCTAGAGTGGGTTCACGTCAATAGTGCAATGGGTGGGGTTCGAACTTGCGACCTCTCGATCACAAGGCTATAGCCGCTTCGCTTTTATTACGAATTCTTGGGCAAAGCAGTATTTAAAATACAAACATGAATACACCCAGGTTTCCTTCATCTTTTTAGTCTTAGGTCCACTACTAGCTGAGTGGTCGTAGGTGAACTCAAGTTTTGAAACGCAACAGAATTTTACGCTTATAGAACTATTACATAGGTACATAAGGTTAATGAACTTACCCTGCACTTCAAAATTTGGCGCACAATTTCCGGAGTCGGCTGAGGTGCCTATTCACGGGACGAAGAATTTAGCACGAATTAATAATTCTTTTTGTTTTGACAGGTATGTCAAATTGATTAGACATAAAAACTGACAGCGAGACTAGACTAGACCATAGGAATAAAATAAAGTACCTTAGTATTTTATATTCCACCTCTTTTTTGTAATTTAGCTATTTATATTTATTTTCGTGTTATTTTATGTTATGACTTTATAGAACTTTATTATAGGGAATATAGAAAAGGGAACACTGAGAGATTATAGTTGGTATTGTGTACCGATTAGGCAAGCACCTTTTTACTAGGTATTCACCTAACTATTCATTTGTGAGTTTTTAATTAATCTTTTGTACATACTTACCTAGTGTGTTCTAAGTTCCTACATAGGTCTTAAGTATGTCCACTATATGTTATAAGCAATTTTAAAGATTATAAACAAACTTGAAATTTTATGATGTTAATTGTCGTTATCTTGATTGTGGCCTATTTTAATATTAAGTTAGGTAAACCAATAATAACTATCGATATAGATCAACAAATTGCAAAGAATCTCCAAAAATCCCTTCAGAAACTTTGAGAACTTTAATTAAATTACACCCACTCAAGAACTCTTCAATTAACTTCTGTTTCTTTTTCATGTTAAAGGTAAAAGTTAATTAGTTTTTTATTATCTTTACCTCTAAAGTACCGAGTACGTAACGCTTAATTAAACCTGATTTATAGAAACTGTAGAATAAGAGTAACGGAAAATTTGTAAAATTATCCTGTTTTGAAATAAAGGCGATATTATCAATGTTGACTGTAGATATTATTAATAATAATAATATCTTGCGATAATTTACACACGGCCATCAGATCCCAAACTAGGCAGAGCCTGTTTTATGGGAAACAGACAACAGGTCATCTTATAGATAAATTACGCCCAGACACAGAACAAATGATCATGCTCATCACACAAAGATTTTTCCTGGGTGGGATTCGAACCCACGACCTCCGGTTTAGCAGTTAGGGTCTCTAACTGCTAGACCAACAGACCAGTCGAATTTATTAGTTTGTTTGTTTTTTCACGTTTTTTAAATGTTATAATTTGTAAAGAAAATCGTCATAATCCTACTACTACACACGTAGTAGTCGGATTGTGACGATTTTCTTTTATTTAGCTACTAAGTTCTAGTGATTCGATTAGTTTTACTTGGAAATAGAGTTAATTTTAGGATTAATATCTAATCATATCTATCTAAATACTAATATTATAAAGCTGAAGAGTTTGTTTGTTTGTTTGAACGCGCTAATCTTAACTACTGGTTCGAATTGAAAAATTCTTTTTGTATTGGATAGGCCGTTTATTGAGGAAGGCTATAGGCTATATAACATCACGCTACGACCAATAGGAGCGGAGCATAAATGAAAAATGTTGCAAAAATGA
This sequence comes from Diachrysia chrysitis, assembly GCA_932294365.1. NCBI lineage: Eukaryota > Metazoa > Arthropoda > Insecta > Lepidoptera > Noctuidae > Diachrysia > Diachrysia chrysitis. Next base: position 4,161,296 of record OW028645.1, read on the forward strand.
AAAAACCTTTGAAACTAAAACACGCGAACAAAGTCGCGGGGGACAGCTAGTCTTAATATAAAAATGAATTGCTGTTCGTTAGTCTCGCTAAAATTCGAGAACGGCTGAGCCGGTTTGAATAATTATTTTTTTGTTTTGTTCGCTAGAATACAGGGAAGCTTAAAAACCAAAAAAATAGGTAGGGTAGGGTAGAGTAGGTAGGGTAGGTAGGGGTAGGGTAGGTAGGGTAGATGGGGGTAGGGTAGGTAGGGTAGGGTAGGGTAGGTAGTCAGTTGACGGGAGCGAAGCCGCGGGCACAGCTAGTCTATAATAATAATCAAAAGAATATCTATCTATGTATAGAAAAAGTTAAATGTTGACCAATCAGTGGTCTTGGTTCAAAATCTTTTATTACTTCATGTAGCTTCTGCTATCATCTCCTCAAAGACAGGGTTTAACACAGGTAAAACAACAATTAATGTACATATCAATATTTAATTACCGGCACAAGCAGCTGAAATATTTAAGTATAATACATTTCATGAATCTATTTCATTAAAAGCTTGGCTCTTCCTGTTTCCCTAAACATTATAACAAAAAATATATAACTTCTGCTTAATTACAAACTTATATATTCCCATAACTAATACACACAGGCACCGTATCATCTGATCCTTTCCCATGACAGTCATTAGGTACCTTGGAGTTAAAATAGACAAGGATAGAGAGCGCGCATCGCTAGTAGACCCTTGTGAGGAGCGTAAGAAAATTTTTAGCTCTCGTTTCCTGATTAATTAAGTGATTTTTCGTCCGACGTCAGAGGTAAATGCGAAAATATCGATGGTTCTGATATTATTATGGTAATTTAAAGTTTTGATATAGTTTTAATAAAACGACGCGCTTTGTATTGACACAAATTTTACGAGTTTACTTGGTTATACTAGTGCTTACAGTTCATAATCGATATGCTCACTCTATGGTTCACTTATTTTTTCTCTAAGGTCTTTACTAACTGTACCTATTTCCTTTTCTTTATCAAACCTTTCCAACCGTTATTTCTTTTTCGACAACTTATCTACAGCATAAGAAACAAAACTAGAAATAAACATTTTCTTAAACTTATTTTCATTAAATTCCCGCGTCATAACTAACTTATTAAAAACTATTATTAGTATTACAAAGAACCTGGGCGTATCTCGAGATATCTTTTACATACTGTTTCTTCATGCGTTCACTGATAAAAAATTGTTTTTTGCTTCGAATGATGCCAGACCTATGATAGCCACTCTAAAATAGAAAGAATATTTTGAACTTGCAAAAACAAATAAACCGTTTAATATTAATCTATAAATAACTTATAAAATTATACCTAAATAGCGGCAGCGGCATAGGTAAGTCTAACATAATTTGACAATGTTGTAGCTTTAAATAAATTTAGTACGACGGTACAGAAATTCAGTAGTACATAAAATCTTAGTCTGTAGTAGGCCTAAATGGCTTAGTCACTTACTCCATACACTGACACTATTATTTCTTGCTTTTAATTAGGATGAAATCCTAAAATGATAAATAAGAGACACGCCCAAGTCGATATATGTACATGAGTAACACGCTTTATGTTTATGTTACAGGTCGCGTCATTTAAAAAGAACGTATTAGGCGATTAATCGGTCTATTTGGTGGTATGAGGTGAGGTGCAGGGCGAGCGGGTCGCGCGACGCATTCTTCCCGGTGCACTATTGGATCGTCAGTCGACCTTTGCTGGCCGCACTCTGTCCAAACACACCCCCTCCACTTTCTTCCAGCGTTCTTTTTACGTGACGCGTATTACCCCGTTCACTCACATGCGCGCAAATATTCGACCAAGGTTCGCGCGCTCTGATGTCTGCTGTGTCCGTTGTCGTTGTGGGTTCCTGTATTCGTGCGAATGTGAGTGACCGGCATTATACAAAGAAAAAGAAATCATTAAAACCTATTTTCGAATTTTGCTAAAATACAAAGCAGGTTCTTAGGCTATTGTAAATGTTTTATATTCACATTTATTTTCTATTAATTATTTTGAAGTATTTTATTAATTGATAAACATATTGTCTCTGTCTATAATAACAAAATTTGATAATCATAATACAATTGTATTTTTTACAGTACCTATGCATTGTACAACATAAAATTACAGTATGCGTTTTATTGGCAACAAGTATACTATCTAAAGGAAAACGGTTTACTGACGTATATTCTCGGGATCGCCCGACTAGTTTCAGACTCAATAGAAGTCCCTAATCATGAGCTGACGCGGCGGCGGTCTGTTGGACTCGCGACACCACCGCCGCCGCGTTAACTCATGATTTCATCGCACGCGAGATCCGTAAATGTCAAATTCCATATTTTGTTGGTGGGCTTTGACAGCTGACGCGCCAGTGGCGCCAAATGGTGAGTGCAAGAACGGTAGCCTTCATTGTCTATGCCTTTTTCATTTGTAACCTGTTTCACGTTTCTTTATTATCTTCATTTACCGCCATATTTGTTTTCTGACATGAATACTAACTTTTAGACTTTTAGATTAGATTACAAGTACAAAAGCTTCAATAGAATATTTTTTTCATTATTAACCATGAGCCAGTATTGCGACACTATAGATAAGGCAAAGAATTCTTAATTATTATTTTAATATTATAAATTATCTATCTATAAGTTCCGTGATTTAAAGCACTGGTTTATCAGCTATTGTAATTATAACCGTTTGTTTAAAACTATTTTTAAATATCCTAAATAGTTTTAGCATTTTGTTATGAACACAGGTTTTGTAAGCGATTGTAAGTACCACAAATATATTTATTGCAACTATTGCTTAAGTACAGGATATTAGATATTTGTTATTCTTAAATGCTTAGTGTAACAGTAATGTTTTATGTACTGCTTAATTGTTTTTTTTTTATATCTAGTATATACAAAATTACTGTTTAAACTTTTGCTATTTGTATTACTATATTCCTCCATTAAAACTATTTTCTTTTATACTCTGTTTTTATTTACATGACGTATGTTAATCGAATTGTATTTCAAGCAAAGGAACATATAACTTATTTTCAGCTTCTATCTAATATAAAATTCTTATCGTTCATTTTGTGACAGTATACTAGTTGCCAATAAATGCATGCATTGGAGTTCACTTGCACTGTACATTGTATTTGCACTAAAACAGTTTGTTTCACTGCACAACCAAACCCTGTCTTATCACTGTTTTATTGGGCCACACATAACTTGGCTTCGAAGTGTATATTTCTGTGATACATTTTTTATCGTGTATACATTACATGTCAAATTTGTTGGTTGAGATATAATGTTTCAACTTTTTTATCGCATATTTGTCTACAATTAACTTAATTAGATGCACTATACGTTTGAAAAACACGACAATCTAATTAAAATACATAAAAACAATAAATTTCAGTCTAAAACTTACCCTGCGTATATTAAACAGAAATGAAGAGTCAAGACTATATCGAAGTACGAACCTATTTAATTATTATCGATACTTAATAATCGATAATCATATCGATTCGTACTCGATTCCTCAGTATCGTTTTTTCAAATTATACATTTTCAGTCATTTTAAAACAAGATATCGCAACCAACCTTTAAAAATATTTGAGTTCACTTCGACAGCTCATGCATATCCGCAATAAATTCTTTATGTAGTGTAGATGTGTGGTCCATGGGGCCTGGACTATGGAGGCTGCTTGGCAGGGTGGCGGCGGAGGATCACTAGCTAATAACGATGCCGGTTCGGATATATGATGGGGTTCTGGACGTTGTTGGGTTGCTGGACTGGATAACCTTGGGTAATGCTGCCCGGTTTTGCCGTCTGAAAAAATAATGTTTAGATTAGATATTCGGGGAATATACCTTTTGTTTGATTTCTGCCATATTTATGAGCTAATATGAACTAATGATAAGATATTAAATGAATTATTATGATACATAACTTTGTGCTTTGAGGCAGTGTTACCAATACTAGGTGACTAATTTTTTGATATCATCACGTTAGTAAAGCTGTTTTATAATAGTGATGTTATTAAATAGTCGAGTAATCGATGAGAATGATGTCGTACATACCTGCATGTTGTTGTGTTGTGGCGGATGTATGGAGAGATGTCGCGAGACCGGCGGCTGTGCGTACCCGACGCCGCTGCTGACCGACGGGTGGTGAGCCTCGCTGAGTCCGATCAGCACTTGTGGCTGACAACAATATATGATAAGTGTTTCAATATGTTCACGATATATTTATAAGAATTGATAACCAGTATGCTGTGTTTCTTTGTTACCAATTCAATGTATAGTACGCGACAGGTCGACATAGCAATTTTATAGTGATGTGGCATCAGGCAGGTAGTTTATATCGATAAATAATATATTATGTATTTTTGCCAGTCAGACAATGTTTTGTCAATCAGACATTGGATAGGGCTGCTTTTTAACATATTGATTATCGTCAATATTTGAAAAGGTTTTGATACATAAGTTTTAGATTTTGATTTAGTGAAAAAAAAGAAATTATTATTTCAATTATTACAACATAAGTATCATGAAGACAGTGAAGTACTTGATGAGCGCATTCTGAAACTCATCATTGTTAATTAAAACCTGCCAATAAAACGCATAAAAAATTTTTTTAATTGTTAAATTAGAATACCCGGCTGAATAATAAAAAAAACAAGTTGTTTTCATTAATTTTAATTTCAACCATATACAGTACTAGCTGTCCCCCGCGACTTTGTTCGCATGTTTTAGTTTTAACGGTTTTTTATTTTTCATTCTTGCTACATTTTTCATTTATGCTCCGCTCCTATTGGTCATAGCGTGATGTTATATAGCCTATAGCCTTCCTCAATAAACGGACTATCCAATACAAAAATAATTTTTCAATTCGAACCAGTAGTGCCTGAGATTAGCGCGTTCAAACAAACAAACAAACTCATCAGCTTTATAATATTAGTATAGATAGAAGGGCAGTTACCTGAGGCTCCTTCTTCTGTTCCTGGTGCTGCGCGTCGCGGTTCTTAAGCATGTCGAGGTAGAGCTGCGGCTGCGGCGCGGGCGCGTACATGAGGCTGGCGTGGTGCGGCGCGTGCGGCGCGTGCGGCGTGTGCGGCGTGTGCGGCGTGTGCGCGTGGTGCGCGTACAGCAGCGGCGGCGGCCGCTCGCCCACCACGCCCACCACGCCCGACGTGGGCAGGCTGTAGTACGCGCCCGACGACGACCCGCCCACGTTCGACCCGTACTGGGACGGCTCTGGAATTCAACATGGCGGATCATGTTGCTGTCACTTAAACGTTCAGTGATGGTGTCATGCGGTTATCATTAGTACACACATCCACATATTTTGGGAAGCCATTCTATAGCGGATGTGTTTGGGATATAATAGGGCGAATTGTTTTGAATGCTTTAATTTCTAACTTTCGTAATTATATTAAAGTTCAGTTAATTATATTATTGGTTACTCAACTGCATTTTATATAAATCTGAACACAGTTTTTAGATGATCGGACACAACTCAAATAAAATAGGGTTGTCTGTAATACGTTTGTCATGAATTTTCGCAAAGCAAACACGGAAAAAAACTGCTTACAAACAAAATTCAAAATATTTTTACGTTTCCAGTTTAAATTCAGAAAATAAACGCTTTGGCAGACGTCGCACAAAAGCGGTCCCATCTAGTAATTACTATCTGGTGCCAAGTTAACAACGCCAGCCAGACTGTATAATCCTAAATTTTAAATTTACTAAAGGATACATAAACCACATAAAGTTAGTAAGTATGATACATCCTAACTACTAAAAGATGTCACTATGATGATATTATCATGCAAACGAACACAAAATCATAATAAAATGGAGTACTATAGACGGTGGTTATTTATGAAGTGTTAAGAGTATGAAAAATGGAAATAAAATTATTGATAGAAATAAAAGTGCAGAGCCAAGTTGACCATAATAATATGACAAAACTTTCTCCCAAAAAAAACCCAGAGGACAGAAAAAGGGACGTTGACATTTTTTTTTAAATGTCAAAAATATTTATATTCAAAATTATTTGACACGTATTTTGTTTTTTATTTTACTTAACCAAAATCCTACAACAATACATTGATTTGAAATGTTGCGTCACACGTTCGTTTTGTGGGAACGTCTCATATCATTGCCCCAGAACATTGATTCGCTTGTATCTCCTTAGTTTTTACTTATTTTGGAAAAGCAAAAAACCTTATTAATGTGTTTTATTTATTAACTTACGGACTAAATAGATTTTCATATCCAGTCAACATCCCTATTCACCTTTCCCATAGAAGTAAGTAAAGTTATTGGGAGTAGCAGAGACTATTATAGTAAAATCTTGAAAAAATCAACCCATTTTAGATTAATAATTATACATGGATGATTAGGAGATATATTAATATACACCAGTTTAACTACATAATCATTACATAATTTTGGACAAAACTACCACAAAACTAAAGGAAATCCACACAAGCATGGTGATGAGAAGCAACAGTGACACCTATACAAAACAACTCACTGTTCCAAAGCACTGCGCGGGCCATTTGACGGCCCATACGCCCATCTTCTACTTCTGCAAAAGATATCTCAATTATTAACAATAAAATTTAACATTTTAACAATATTTTTAATGCTCGATTTCATTCAATCATAACAAAAAAATAGCTTGTACTCGTTCTAAGAAGAATCGGAATGAGGAAAATTCTATATAACTTTGTGTATAAAAGTACACAAAGTTTTAATAACTTAAATGGATAAAGTCAAGTTTTGGATTCACATAACAATCATATGTGAAATTAAAGCCCATATAATTATAGAATCTTTACAGATTACGATTTGTAAAGATTCTATCAGGCAGTTCGCCTGTCTACAGTTAACTGTTAATTATGTAAATCAAATATTTGACGTCTCATCGTCAGTAAATCTATAAAGAGGGTAAAAAAAACGACGAAGCGCTTCGATAAAAGGTAGGTAATGCCTTTGCGCTTCGCTTGGCTCGTCTTGACTTGGGGCACTACCGTGCCCCCAGATTCTGAATACAAACTTGATCATTTAATTTGTTTATACAATCTTCATATCAGTGGCTTATTGATTTAGTAACACAGGCCACAAAATTCTCTCATCTTAAGTTCGCTAGGCTACAAGAAATACTCGTGGACAATGCTCACTGTGATCAGAGTACACCTGCTGGTGTTTCATAGGCGGCTGATGTAACCGATGCGCGTACAGCGCGTACGTGGGCGACGGGCTGCGCGGCCGCTTCACGCCCGACTGTATGGGCCCACGCACTATCGTCTGCTGTTGTGGGAACAACATGTGGTTTGAGTGCTTATGCTTGAACAAAGGAGAATAACACGATCATACAGGTGCAACTAGTGTTATGGTACGTGGTTAGTGGCGAAGATTGATGAAACGTTTCAACCTTAAAAAAATGATAATATACCTTATGTAATAGGCATACAGTTCAATTTTAAAGTCTACCTTTCTGCTCATTTATGTTCTAAATAAAAATTGCTCTAGTTATTGTAATATCGACTCTACTTCTATCAACGTAAGGTCTAGTATTGAAAAAGATGTAGGTGGTTCCATCATTCTCCACACAGTAAATAGATAATAATAATGAGTTAGCAATGAAACAACTTATGTAAATCCAGTGATTAGTATTAAAAGTGCAAATATTTACATTCTCACAATGACATTTAATTATGAATTATTTAAATTATGATGTATTGTATTAAAATAAGTAATAATCACAGGGAGAATGTCACATGACAAAAACTATATCATGTTAGTACTATGCAATTTCAATCAATTTTTGTTAATATATTGTGAATGACAATACAAACACTAAGCAGACTCTAATAACAGTGTTTAGTTTAAAATTATGATGATTAAAATCCATAATAATTCAAGATAATATACATATATCTATTTTTTTTTACCTTTGACATCATATGTGATGAAAGTGGAGGTGGCCGTCCCTGATTTTGTGGGGGTTCTCCTTGCCCCGTAGACTGCATAGGGAACATCTGTATGTTGCTCATAGATTGCATCTTCATCGACTGCATCTCACTGGAAAAGTCACTGTTTTGTTTTTTTTTTATTTATTAGTGTGTCCACTGAGCGGTTGTGGTTAGTTTTGTTAGTATTTATTTATTTTGTTAGTATTTTCCTTTACCAATATTTGTTTGTTAGTTCCACAATCTCCACATTATTGTTAATACACAAACGCCCAGACTTGACTGATATCTATGTGACTAATAAAAATTATCGACTACGAAAAAATTAAGCTGAATCACTTAAACTTTAAAGCAACATCAATTTCTACAAAAATAAATTTTAAAATAAAAACAAAAGAATCATGTAAATTATTGCTAGCATGAAATACATGGCTTAAAAAAGAGAAAGATTAAAAAAATAATCAATCATTCATGTGTCTCAGTATTTTATACTACACTACATATCACTACAATAATTATCACAGGTAATTTAGCCCATACTTTGTATTTTTTTTAAGAAGTCTTATACCATTCAATTAATTTTCTTGTGTCATAGGTGGTTTTACCTATTCTTATCACATATATGTACTAAGAACATACAGAATACAAACTTAATTAAGCTATAGAATGTAGGCTGGTCAACTTTTTCTTCCACAAGATCTTATTAAACTAATAAATCAACTAAATATGGTCTATTTAAATTCTGTATATAAAACTGATGTTATTTCCACTTAAATGAACATCAACTTTATGAAGTGTAAATAAAGTACATTTTAAACTGACTAGTATAGTAGAAAGTCATAAGAAATGAGAAGTTGTAGCGCCAATTGAACCGTTTAGCTAAGCATTACAGTTGTTTTACCTAAAACTCTTTTTTGTTTCCATGTTAGGAGTTAAAACATTTTGAACGCAGTATATCTCTTTACAGGGCTCTGGGAATAAGGCTCTAATACAAAAACAAGAAGAAAAATAAACTAGCTTAGCATGCAGGCATTTAAGGATTAAATCAAAATTAATGTTTTAGTATCAAAATATTATTTTAAGTCTTCCATACTCACTTATTTTCCTTTTGTTGTTGTCTCTTTCTGATTTCATCTTCATTGAGAAGTTTCTTAAGTTGCATGAATAGTTGTTGTTTTTCTTTTTCAAGATGTTTCACCTTTTGTTCAAGTTGTTCTATCTGTTCTTTTGTTTCCTCTGAAATTTTATTTGATGTATTTTTCTTATTTTTAGTAAAAATAAATATAATTTACTTAAGTTTTTATTAAATATTTATAATTTTATTAAATATAATGTGCCATGCTACATATACAAATAAAACTTTTGTTAATTTTGGGAATACAAAATGAAATATTAAAACTTCAATAAAACCATTAAAATTAATTTAAATCAAATCAATCGCTGGTGAGCTACCACCACATTTGATATTATCACATATTAATATAAATTAATAAAATTGAAGTATCTAGTACTGATTAAGACTAAGAAGTGACTAAACTCGATAATATTAAGGAACAAATCAGATTGATGGAATTATATCACATGAAAATGGGCGAAATGCGGGTAAAAACGTGGGGTAAGCTACTCAATATTATAATTTCAAGCATAACTACTGTGCTATCAAAAGTCTAACCAAGAGTCATGACATCTTGTCTTTCTCGGGCTTCTCGTTCCTTACGAAGTCTTTCTTCCTCAACCTCTGCCTCATATTCTATAAAAAAAAAAGAACATGAAAAAATATTGCCATAATTGCATATTAAATTGAATAATTAATAACAAAATCATTTTTAGTATATCTTAGTCATTGGCTTAAGGTCACCTTACTTTCACTTAATGTGGTGTAACAATGTAGAGTATTTTGTAATTATGAGTATTATAATATTATAATCTAATATCTAGTAACTAAAGAATTGTATTTGGTTGATAAATTAAAAACATTTATGTCTTTAATGCCATTTATAGTCTGCATGTAATGTACATTAGGAGTAAGTAAATAGCAATCGAAATCCAGCCTATCAAAAATGTTCATAACTCAGTAAAAAGTTGACTCAGAAAAAAAAAAATTCAAATTAGCATCTTTTAAAATAATAAATCGATTGGCTAACTTATATATTATAACAACTCCAAATTACGTTTTAAAACTTCTAAAAGGAGTATTTCTATCAAAATATTTCATATTGTAAACAAACCTTCTTTCTTTCTCTGCCTTTCACGTATGATATAGCGCTTCAAAGCGCTCCACTTTTTCTGGTCTGCTTCATTTTGTTCCTCTGTAGTCGCAGTTACAGCAGGCATCTTGTAGGTTTACACAAAATTACAAAACACTAAAATGAAAGATGTGTATATTTTAACTCAAGCCAAGCCCGAAGGTATGCAACTTTTGTTTAATGTTGCAAATACAAGTTTTGCGATAATATGTTTAATTCCATTTGTATGTATTATATTTCTTCATGCTGAAAGGTAGATTTTGTAACGTTGTATCAATTTGTCTACGTGTTTTTAGACGTATTGAGATTGACTCAATTCTTTCATCTTTAGATTTCTGTTCTGAAATTCTGACTGACGGCCAACTCCAATCAAACTGACATAACAAAGTTTTGGTCTATGTCAACCATAGAATAAATAAGATTAGAAATGTGAATTAAACCGTGTTATGAAAATAAGTAAACATGTATAAAATTCAAAAAAAAAAATGTCAACTTGAGCATTATAATGAGGATAAGACGTTATGTTCATCACTACATAGTATAAAACAAAGTCGCTTTCTCTGTCCCTATGTCCCTTTGTACGCTTTAATCTTTGAAACTACGCAACGGATTTTGATGCGGTTTTTTTTAATAGATAGAGTGATTCAAGAGGAAGGTTTATATGTATAATAACATCCATTAAATAGTGGAGAAGTACTGTTATTTTTGAGGTTTCTAATGTGATGTCGTAAATAATTACATTTTTTCCGCTTACATTGCAAACGCAGGCTGAACCCTACGAGTTTTATCAAAATAATGTACTAAGTATTGTACACATTGAAAAGGTCTACAGAAAAGTCCGTGATGGTATATGTCTATCTCTTATGGATAACCCACAATAACTTTTTTTTGTCATTTACTTTTTACGACAAATAATGGCTAATTTTCGAAGCGATTTTAACCAATACAGCATTAATCCTTAACCAATTAAATACCTTGAATACATTGTTCATTTAATATAGATCTATATGGCCCTTTACACCGTATGATTTAAGTGAATATTTTCGAAGATATTACAGATTTAAAAATTGCGGGACGTATTATTATTCCGTTGCGTAGTTTCAAAGATTTAAGCATACAAAGGGACATAGGGACAGAGAAAGCGACTTTGTTTTATACTATGTAGTGATTAAAAGAGATTGTTCTTCTCTCATTGTATACTCGGAAAAAGGCGTTAAAACTGTCTTAATGGCCGATGAAAGATCGGCGTAGTCACGATAATTGATACGGTACTTAATATTTGTTAATTAATTTATACGATGTATGACAAAGAATTCTATCTATTTAATAAAAAGTCGTTACCTTGAATGTTGAAAAAAATCTACGAAAAATTATTTTACATTAAAATAAATAAATATCTTAGGACATTTCACACACGGTCATCTGATCCTAAACTAGGCAGAGCCTGTGCTATGGCAACCAGACAACTGATAAACATACTTATATATTTCTAAATGCATACATATTATAGATAATTTAAACGTTTACAGTTTCCGGTAAAGACATCTTTTGCAATGACCATTAATAAATCGCAGGGTCAAACCTTCAACGTTGCAGGCTTAGATTTGAGCGTTGACTGTTTTTCACATGGACAACTGTATGTCGCTCTTTCAAGAGTGACCTCCAGAGAAAACATGTTTGTATTGTCTAATGACAAGAAAGCTGTGAACGTTGTTTATAAAGACATTCTGTAATATGTTGTAAAAATAAAATAAATAGTTAAAAATGTAAAAAGTAAATAAGTAAAAATGTAGTGTATGAATTTAGATATTCCAAAGATAGCAGGAAATCTTCATGGTATAGGGAAAGGGGGATTGTTTTACTCCAAATTTAACGCGTGCGGGCCACGGCAGTAATGAATAAATCAAAACTACTGGATCGATTTTAATCACATAGGCTATATATTTTATACCCGTGCGAAGCCGGAGCGGGCCGCTATGTTTTTATATACAACGTTCACAGTTTTTCTGTAGTGTATTTAGTATCAGCATTGCACCCGTGCGAAGCTGGGGCGGGTCGCTAGTTCATTAATATAATCCAAACCCAAGTTATGAGGGTTCCAAAAAACGACGAAACGTTTCGAGAAAATGTAGTTAGGTAGTGCCCTTGCGCTTCGCTTGGTTCTTATTGGCTATCGTGCACCGTACACTACCGTGCTCCCAGATAGAACATCAAATCATTGGATCGGGCGACTAGGGCCAATTTTGTGGCCTCTACCTTCACTGGACCTAAAATTACTGGATTTTTTTTATTGGGGCTCAGGGGCTGACTCAACCAAAATATGTACGTAAGTCAATCACATACTTAGATGAATTACGTAGCAAAAATAAGTGACCGACGCTATAAAAGACTACTAGAGAAGATCATTTACTATGCGATTTTTTCACAAAAGTAATTACTTTAAACATTAAAAAAAAAAGTACAATAGACGGTCATACTATTTACCACCTATTTATCGGTCTAGTTAGTGTATCATAATAAAAGATCAAAATACATTTTAAAGAATTTGTTTAATTTTGGTCGTAGTGTACAAGAATTTAAAAAAAGATAACATTTTTATAAAAAATCATATCTTAGGTACTACTTAAGATATCTTTTGTTTCGCACTTTTTCGGAACGGCCATTAAAAGGTTATCCATTAGTTATCGGACATTATGTAAATAAACTAATCGTTTTTCACAAATATTTTTATTTTAATAGACTAGTGTTTAAGAACGATATTTTTACTGTCACTGTCATCTGTCCAAATTCGCTAGCCCCGCCCGCCTCCTCCCTGCCTTCATGTCCCTCGGTGGATGTCACTGCCAGCCATCGCCTATCGGTTTTATAATTTATTGCTAGCGAAATAATGTGTATTTTATAAATAAAAATATATGTTCTATTGTCTTCTAACATAAAAGTAATTGTTTCTCACTCAGTGCTTCTCATATTCCACTAATAATGGACGGACCATCAGGACCTAAGAAAAAACTCAAAACCGTAAGTAGAATAGAAATATATTTATAATAATGAGCCAAACGCGCTAGCCTACTTGAGATTTGTGTATGTTAAATCAATTTCCGTTATCTCGCCAATTCGGCACTCAACCTGCATCTTATAACTGTTTTTTTTTTAATGAGGAAAGTGTATTGGTATAGGTGGCAGAAATATTTTATATTTGGGTCATGCTCTTTTGAGTAAAGTCCGGTATAGTTTTGATATAATTGGTTATCGTAATCAAGATTATTTTATTGGTATCTGTAACACATAATTTCCGCTAGATAATGATATTATTTCTCACAATTTTCAAGGTTTCAACACTATTCTTTCATGTTTTAAAATTAGATATTATTATTACATATTATGTTTATCAAGGAGATATTCATATACCTAATAAAATTACAGCTTATGTGAAAGGCACACTATTATATATATTATATTATATAATATTGCATGTGTTATATCAATCTGATTACAATATTAAATAGATTTATTTATGCTATTAATAGTTTGTTTAAGTTTTGGCTGTAGCAACTGATTGTATTCTACCTAACATCACACACTATTGAATAGAAAGGCATCAATATATGAAAAATACTATAAATAATCTTTAAATTTATTTGTATTACTTTATAATAGTAAAATGTTTAAAATACTATATTTTGACATAATCTTTACTCTGAACTTTTAAATAATCAGTATAATTAATAAATATATTTTATTAATTATACTGATTTTAATTATAATAATTATTAAAAATTTGTACATATAATACCTGAAATAGTCAAACAAACATTAGGCCGTCAAAACAAACATAAACATAACAAAAAATTATACTATTCTAAAACATATAGGCAGTAGTACCATTCCTAAGGTTCTCAGGTTCTAGCCAACCAGGCTGGCACATCAAGCAAAGTACTATGCCTGAAATGCCAATGATGTTTCACAACTCAGTTGCTTTGCTTTATCTGAGGTTATAAAAGATTAGAGGCCAGCAACACATCTTCGATGCCTTTTGATGTTTAAGGATGTTCACAGGAGGGCCATTCACTTACCAAAAAATGCATACAGTTGACCCACTTATCGGACCATTTTCTGTCCCGCTAAAATACAGAACATTGTCTTGTGAGATTCAAACTTGAAGTGCGCAAAGATAGACACACCCTCATTTATATTTCAGTTTATCATTTTGATAAGTGCAAATAATCCTACTGTAACATGTTTATCAAAAAATGTTCCAATCCCTCTAAATATGCAATGTAATGGTTCAAAACATACTTAATGATAACTTTCTGCTTGTAATTGTTTTTTTATTATATCACCAGGAAGATTAAGTTCAGTTTTGTAAATCCCCAATAAAGGAACATCATGTAAATCTTAGGAACATAATGAACACCACAGCCTTAAAATAATAAGTTAACATTGCTAGTTTTAGCCCCATGCTGATAAAAGAAATATAAATATATATATATAAAAATATCTAATAAGATAATTTTCATTGAAGTTGGTTATGGTTGATACCATAACTAACTTCAATGAAAATTATATGGGATCACCTCTGAGGTATACCCTATTTATGATTAACATTTCTTGGAGTCAAGTAATCAAAGAAGATATCTCTTTAAAAAACTTGAGGCATCTTCCCCTTTGCACGAAGTAGCTATGAACCCTAAACTACATAATTCTTTTTGTTCAGAAAATTGGACTTACTATCATCATTATCCTAAACAGCCCTCACCAACCTACCATTATGCACTGGCAGGCTCCACGCTGGTTCAATAGCCGACATCTTCCTTATTATTAAAAACAAGCGAACATATCTGAGTAAGCTCTGATGTCTCAAACTATCTCGCTATACAGGAAATCATCCCAATGAGTAATAGAGATAAAAGACCTAACATATTTTTTACTGATAAGTAGGTATGTGATATGCTTTCACAGAATAATCAATATAATGCTTCATACTTATTATTTTTTAAACATGGGTAATGCATTATAAAATTTCTTTCTATAGTAACTACAATATTATTGAAATGGTAATAAGCCTATCATTAATAATTAAATAGCTTCTTTTTTTTTGTTAAAAACGACTCACGCACTATTGAATTTAATCCTTATATCGCGGGGATTTAACAAACATTCAATTCACATTCACAAAGAACACCCAGACTTGGAACAAGCATTTGTGAATCAAACAGACATGCTTGTCCCATGCGGGATCGAACCCGCAGCACGCTGCAGTTGGTAATTGGCGTGGTGACCTGTACCACTCGGCTATCCTTGCAGTCACATACTAGGTCATAAAACTGTGCACACGATGTTTTTCGATCTTTTTGTAACCAAGTATAGTTCGATTCAAACTTAATGGCGGCTGTGAAGTTCGCTAAACGCTGCGCAGTACCTCGCGACGCACCCCCGCTGGCGCATAAGTTTGGTACTGCGCAGCGACTCGACTCGTGTTCACAGCCGCCATTAAGTTTGAATCGAACTATACCTAATACCGGTACTTGCTCTACCAGTATTTGATATAATTTTATCTATCTATCATATCTTATATTACGTAAAACACAATGACATCAAATTAATATTATAATGCTTAATACCTGCCAAGTACCAATAGACTATAATCGATTCCATCATTACCTACAGTTTACTGCACTTTTTCGGAGGTTTTCGCCACAATGTTCGCACATTATCGGTATGCGATAAGTGCTAATTAATGCCAATAGTACCTACCTATGATAAGAATTGTTTTTTAGTACCTACTCTTGGTGTGGGTTACCAATTCTATGCTTACTTTAACTCATTGAGTTATGTTCATCTATCGACAAATTTGTGTTTACCTACCGAACTCTTTATCAGTTAATTGAATGATTGCTTATGTAGGTATAAACTATATTATGGTAATAGAGTCTGCTCGAACATGAGACTCGAGTCTATTAAAAAGTACTGCAAAAAAAAGAACTGTTTCATATTATCAATATATAAAAATCCGCTCATAAAAAGAAAGATATTTTTCGATACATAGTCCAATAAAAGATCGCAATCAAATAATCTGTAGGTAGGTAGGTATTATCGAATGAACTGTGAACGGCTAATCTTATAAAAGCAAATATCATCATGATCCAGATAAATTAGGCTTTGGGGGGTCGAAAATGGAACAATATGTTACGAAACGATAAGGTTTCAAGCGATATTTTCTTTATTTATAACAATATAGGTACCTATGTTTCTGCTAAGTATAATTGTAAAACGAATAGCCCATAGATTTACTCAAAAATATATTTATGAAAGGAATGTTTTTATTGTCATGTGATTCGCTAATAAGTACACTATGATCAACAATATATCAAACACTAGACGAAAATTACGATTTAAATAGCACGTAACGGCAACACCAGGTCTTTGCAAATTAAAGGAAGTAAATTAAAATAAAATATTCGGGTTAAAAAAAACCTTAATAGAGAACCTTGTCTTGTTCTACTGAAAGAATAGTTAGTAACATAGCAACAGATGAAGTTGAACTACGAACAAAATCAATAATTGTTATCGTTCATCGATCGTCCGCTTCGATGTGGGAAATAATATTGTTATGGGTAATGATGACACAAACATATCTCACTGTAGCTACAAGAATCTACTACCAACTACATTGTAGGAAAAAGCTCGTTATTATTTTTTCGTAGTTGATGAGGTCATTAAGCCAAATCAAATCGTATCTATGACGTCATAAATGGAACTAACGAACATCTTTAGTAGGTACTATAGAACTAAAAAATAAAACGACTTGTTTAATAGTTCAATTGAAATAAGTCATATTATAAAAAGTGACCTATATTGTTAAAGCAAGACCTAGATACGGAAGCATTTGGCTTTATTTGGCACCAGAATACCTTTGCCTTTTGTTCAGTGTTATTTATTCACTTCAGCACGTACAAACTTCAGTCGATAAACTTCTCAGTCGACTAATTAAGTTTCTTAAAATTTTGTAATAAATACTCCCTTTTAGCGAGAGGCATGACCACCGGTTCCCAAACATAAAAAAATAATAGCATTAAATAGTATTTCCTGGATACAAAACAATCACAATCTAACAAGGCCAAAATGCAGTGCAAGCGTTTTGTCGTCCAATAAACTGAAGCATTATTTACTAGCAATTTATAATACAGTATCATTGAGTGAGCGCGCCAGTCTAGCGTCCAACGGCGTGAGCGACGTGCGTGTTGCTGCGTTCATTACTTTACCGGTTTTTACGAACGCATCGGTTTAACGTTGGCGGGAAAGTTTCTTTAAAGTTATATTTTTTTTAATCAATATGAGTCTCGAACTAAGGAATAAAAAAGTAACCGACGTATTTGAGAAGTATAAAATTGCGGAATGGGGCAACGGGAATACCAGAACGGTTAGTAATGCACAAAAATGCACCAAATTATCCCATTATTTAATTTCAAAACAGCTAAATATAAATCACGAATTTAAAACTTTATAAATACCAATTTAATTTTCCTTTCATTTGGAATAATTTAATTACTTACTGTTAAATTTACTCGATAAGTAAAGTTATGAATCACACTTTTCGATACACCTATAAAAGCAATTGTTTAGTTAGTTTTAGTTCAAGGAAATTATTTTTATGATATTACCTCTGCCCCGTTTGTTAAATAATATGTGAATATGCTTTCTCTGTCAATACTTAAGTCTAAAAAAACTTGTCTGCTTTCTATCCGGTCTTAAACATTACGTACGTAATTATA
Source organism: Diachrysia chrysitis (assembly GCA_932294365.1). NCBI lineage: Eukaryota > Metazoa > Arthropoda > Insecta > Lepidoptera > Noctuidae > Diachrysia > Diachrysia chrysitis. Next base: position 4,179,311 of record OW028645.1, read on the forward strand.
TAAAATATAGATTAAAGGGTGTTTCTACAGAACTTTCTGTTTAATTGTATGTCTGTGTCAAATCGCGTTTGCCTGTCGTGAGTGAGAATAATTTAATTAACTTTCGCACATACTTAATTTATTTTTCATTCTCCGTAATGTTCAATAAGAAATAATATAAATGTGTTACTATGAGGTAAATAACGACTTTATTTAAAGCAACGCCACTAAAGTTTTAAACCAAAAGCAAAAAGTATATTCGTAAATCGAAACAAAGCGGTAGATTTTTGGTAACTTTTACAGACAGAATATAAACATTAGTACTTTGTCCGGATTCAGATTCATTCAAATATATGTGTTACTTAAATGTTTATTTAAAGATCCTTATTATCTTAAAACCGACATATAAATCCGGAAGCCGCGAAATTTTCGAGCATAACGGACAGTTTATAATAATCTATCTTAACTTATCTTGTAAAATACGATTGATAATGGTTTGTTCGAATTCAAATTCAATCCAATACCAGATATTTTTGGCAATCATTTCCAATAAGTGCTTTGTTTCCTCTGACCTACAACATATATAAAATACCGCTGTCTCAGACCTGGTGCAAGGAACTAGTTTAGAATGTAACACCTGTGTAAATCCAGATAGAGGTCTAAAAAACACGAAATCCAAAAGCGGGAAATTCTCATTTTGATTAAGGACCGCACGGTCTGTATTTTTTCTTAAATTTAACGCAAAAATAGGGGTTAATAAGTATAACGTCAGTCTGTTTGACATTAAAGCAATTTGATGTTGTTTACATTTATAGTGGCCATTTAACAAGTGATATTTTTCCTTTGAATTACTTGTATTATTTTAATGGAGCCTCCATTCGGGATTCGAAAATCCTTTAGGGTCGCTAGTGTCGAATGAAGTCTTTCTGTCAATTCTCACCAATCATAGCTTATCTCTCATTGGTGGAGATTGACAGATAGACCTGAGACAAAATGGCGATCCCAGTGGATTTTTGAATTGCAGAAGCCCCATTGCTTAGTTAGCATAGCCCTCCTTTTGCGCTTCATCTTATCCATTCAGAATTAGATAGTAACAAAATATACGGTTAGATTATTTTATATCAAGCATACGATATCCGTGAAGGTAACTCGATAAAGGATAGATTAGTAGTGAGGTACCTTTTTTATATTCAGCTTTTTTATTCGAAAGATAGTCTTTCCTTTCATAAAATATGTCGCAAACCCTTTTACGGAGACAGATGTCGAACGAATAAAAAGGATACTTGCTTTATGAAAAATATTGAATTGATTACCATATAACTTGTACTAGTTGTTTTTGTTTTTTTTTATTTCTATTATTCACATATAGATTGCTAATTATTATTTTAAGTGTTCCAATGTAATTACATTCTGTTGGTAGGAGTAAACTAACGTAAGACCAGAATTTAATCACGAATCTCTGTAGGTCATGTTTATTTTTCTGTGCGGAAATCCGACTTGAATTCATAACAAACGATTACTAGAGCGCGATAGTGCGGCAGTATCGACTATCGATAAAAAAATGCTTGAAACTAATTGAGATCGTTGTATCGTATTGTGATATTGATCTTGACCATAAACATTTTAAACAATTTGTTGAGGTTAAATACCTAAATTGTTTTATATTTAATTATATTATCGCAGGTTTTGGGAATATTTAAAGCTCTAATAGTTCTGTACTTATTGCAATTTTTTTCCGTTTTAAGCCACACTACACGTTTCCGTGTTAAGTAACTGGTTATTTCCTCGCCATCTAACTTGCATACGACTTGTTCCTTTGCCCTCTGTGAAAGTCCTTAGACAGCTACGTAGAGTAATTTGTAATATACCTATGTATAATAAAATACAAATAGGTAAGGTGCGTTGTATATCTATTGAAACATAACTTACATTTAAGTATTTACTATTTACATATCAGGCTAAACACAAATAGATTGCGCTGAAACAGCTGTGTCAATATAAAAATAAAAAATAAATTTAAATACATTTATTGCTACTAAACTTAAACACACGGTACATAATATTATTCTGAAGACAGTGGCAAAAGAAGATGGGTCAGCTAATGCTGTACCGGGACGAGCACGACCCGTCACGGCGCTGATTTTCATTTTAATACAGTTATTGTTTTTTTTTTTTTTTTTTTTAATTCCGACTCTTTTAATGTTGAGAATCGTTTTGACATCAGAAATATTAATCCGCATTTTATCCGCACATAGATTATTATCAAAAATGACCTTGCTTTTTATCTAAAATGTTACAACTACGCATGTTTTTTATCATGTAACTTGTATTCACTCATTGGTGTTTACAATTAGGTTGAACTAGCATTTGCCTGCGGCCCTACCCGCTAGATTTCGCTTATCGCCCCAAAAAGTAGCAAATGTCCTTCCTTAGACTCATGGTGAACCAAATAGGGAAACTTCCTTTTATTTATTTACACGTCACATAGATATTAAAAAAAATATTAGACACGTACCTATTACACGACTAAATAGATATTTCCTTTTCATAACCAGTCCGATCCCCTATTTTATTAAAATCGGTTGGTGACAAAAATACAGTCAGAGAATGTTTCGCATTTTAAATATTAATAAGTTTAGATTGTATTGACAGAGAAAGATAACCAACATAGTATTATATATGTATGTACATGTTAATGTGCGTTCGGTTTATTGTGTTTAATCTTAAGATTTTCTCCATCGTAATAGTTTATGGAGCTATGTGTTTATTAAATTTCTAAAACTGTTTCAAGTGAGACGCTTATTGCCGCATTGTTTATTTAAAACTCAATGTGATTGTACGGTTACTATATGTGCTTTAAAGAAATACAACTCTTTAAGTAACTTGGCTTGTTTATACCATATAAAACTGAAAACATAAGGTGTAGTGTAAATGTGTTAAATATAAAATTTTATTCGTGATTTAATAGTTATTTAGAATAAATTATGTACTTTTAAAAGTAGTTCCGAAATTAATGTTCTTTACACTATTGGTGTCAGGTAAAGAGTGCAAATTCTGCATGAAATTTTAAATGTATTCCGGAAAATTTTTTGGTTGTCCCAGCAACACCCAGCTGTGTATGGCAATACGAAAATTATATAGAAATTGCCAGGAATTGCCAAATTTTTGTATAAGACGCGCATCTTTATTAATAAATAATTAAATTCTCTATAGTGTCTTCTAGAAAACAATTGAACGTTACTTTTGATTGAAATGTATTTTGTGAGAATGCATAGTTTAAGAATTATAGCAATGTTCCAGGTTTTGGTCGTTTACCTTCATCAATTTCTTTATTCATTTTATTGCAGATCGTGTTATATGTAGTTCATTCTTCATAATTTTGACTTTAAAGTCTTTTTATAATTAAATCCCTTTTCGGTCGTTGTGCGTTCAGGTCAATGAACGTATCATGTTTCATTTTAGGAATAACTAGTTCAAACTGGGATTCTAGGAAATACTAAACAATGCTGTTTGTGTAATCACAAAGTTATGCTTTTCCTCTAGAAACACATGTGTTATCCTGCTCATCAAATGATATTCAGGAATAAACATGATACATAATAATATCTGATGGTCTTAAAAATACTGATTTTGGTGTACTTGGTATACATATGAGACTTGAATCACCAATAAATGAAGTTTACGGAAAATTCTGCATAAATACACGAGCTGATTGCCGTACTCAGACCTTAATGGTTAACTTAAGGGATTCCTTATTATCGAATAAGTAAAATAGTAAGCTACCTCTCAGACTTCTGGGTGTTAACTTACTTAAATCGATACTATGGAATTCCTTGAATCGATTTAAGTAAGCCAACTCTCTCTTAAATTGGCACTGAAAGTTTTGACTATAGCTACTATTTTAAATATTTTTTTTCGAAGATGTTGGTATATTAAAGAGGTAAAGAGCGAATAATATTGTGATTTGGTACACGACTCAAGATGTAGGCGGTTAAGAACATGATGTACAAATATTAAAAACCAGCCAAAATATAGCACAAATTCGTCGAATATTCTTAGTTGCTAATATCATGATTAAAGCAATGTATTATAATACACAAATAGTTAATAAAAATACGTATTAGTAATTTGGTTAAATCAGACTCAAATCCAAAATAACGCTGCTGTTGTTGTTCAGTCATATACATTTCATCCATCTTCTAAAAAATAAAATACATATAGTAAAATTGTATTGCCCTGCAAATGACAGTTTTGCAACACAACCTTTGGCTCGGCCAATTCAACACCTGCCCTTAGTTCGGCAACTACCAAGGGAAATCTGTGGTGAATGTCAACCGTTGCCTTTGTACACAACTACTATTCGCACTTTTCGCATATTTTATTGACAACAAACACACATTGAGTAGAAATACATACATATTACATTATATACGCCCGTTTTTTTTTAGGTATATACCTTTCCCGGGCATACTCAGAACACCTTACCAAAGTTTTATCTCAATGATAATTAGTTCGGGCAGGCATATAGGACAAGCATACAAACATTTATTTTTATATATTGACAATATCTATACTAATATTATAAAGCTGAAGAGTTTGTTTGTTTGTTTGTTTGAACGCGCTAATCTCAGGAACTACTGGTTCGAATTGAAAAAATCTTTTTGTATTGGATAGTCCGTTTATTGAGGAAGGCTATAGGCTATATAACATCACGCTACGACCAATAGGAGCGGAGCATAAATGAAAAATGTTGCAAAAATGAAAAACCGTTGAAACTAAAACACGCGAACAAAGTCGCGGGGGACAGCTAGTAACCAATATAGATCATAATATTTGTACACAAATGCCTCACAACAACTTGCAATCGTGTGCAGCATTATGTCACAGTTACGCTATTAGTTTTACGTAAACATTCTACTTTCTCCGCATTTCTCGCGCGGATTCATACGAGTTTACGATGTGTAGCTGCGGTGCTTATGTGGTGAACTGGTTAAATTTTATTAAACTTTAAGGTAAATAAAAACGTTATTTACCTTTAAGTTCAATTAAGTACTTTCAGATCTTGTTGGGGTGTAATTTTGCTTTTATGGGGTGTAAAATGGATCTCTTGTATGCAAAAAAAACACGTCCTTTTAGTTCTATAAAATGTCATCATCATCCACAGCCTTTGTCATCCCACTGCTGGGCATAGGCCTCTCCTTTCACGTGCCTTTCTCTCCGGTCCTGCGATAGTCTCATCCAAATTCGGCTATATCTATACTTAATATAATAAAGCTGAAGAGTTTGTTTGTTTGTTTGAATGCGCTAATCTCAGGAATTACTGGTCCGATTTGACAAATTATTTCAGTGTTGGATAGCCCATTTATTGAGGAAGGTTATAAGCATAACATTACGCTGCGACCAAAAGGAGAAGAGCATAAATGAAAAAGGTTACAAAAATTAAAAACCGTTAAAACTAAAACACGCGGACAAAGTCGCGGGGGACAGCTAGTAACATATTATAGCCCTGATTAATTACCTTTTGCGAAAATCTCTACCCACAGACCATTAAAAGTGTCTCTTACAGCTCCCACCGCAACAAAGAGATCTCTAATCATGCAAAGAGATTATGATATTAGCAATTATGTCTATATACTTGAGGTTGTATACCAGGGGTAATTCTGATATTTTCTTTTATTATTTATATACAGTGGTTTCTTTATATCATATTATTCCGTGGGAGTCAAATGCTACCACTGGCTTTTGTTTTAATTTCCCAGCATGCCTACCAACTTTCAAAATCTCATTGATGTATTGTTAAAATCCTTTGTAATAAACTTTCATTTTTCCATCATAAAAGTAAATTAGTATTCATAATCGCATTATTTGGGCCGTCCTTCCTTAATGAATTTATTGTACTCTACAATTTCCTCAATCCCACAATATTTACTCAAGCGTCGAGTCGCTAGAACAATTGCGGAATTATCTTTTATTTGTTTTATAAACAGATAAATATAATAACACGAGTTATTGACACTAAATTGTAATGAACGAATGTTTGCTTGAAGGAACGTTGACTCCGGCGGAACATTATAGAAATTCCATCATTTAAGACGTAATATTATCATGACAATATAATTTAATGGGGTCACGCTCGAGTGTATGGCGCCAAAATAAGAATAATTATGAGTCATAGTTAAATTGCTGTAGGTTGGAATACATACTTTTTACACATTTTGTAAAACAAAAGGATTCTTTTGAGTAAAATGTGTAAGTACAGTGCAATCCCTAAATTAGTTTACTTAGTCGATAGGCAAATCTTTTAGATTTTGCTTCCATTCATCTCAACTACTTGTCATCTCATATCATCTTTCACACAGTCCATCCATCTCTTTTTCAGTCTTCCTCTGCATGTATACTCATTCACAAATGTACTCATAACTTGTTAATTATGCAACTTTAATTTCATCCCTCCTAACATGTCCATACCACGATAGACGCTTACCTCTCATCTTTTCATAATTACGAACTTAATAATCATTGACAAAGTACATTTAAAATTAAATCAGGATCGTGATATTGTTTAATGTTATTCATTTATTTTCCATTCATGTACTAAGGTTTAGAACAAAAGATTGCTTTCAATTTTAACCTTGACCGTTCATTGTAATAATGTCCCTTTATCTCACAGATAATTGTCTAAAAATAACACGTATTCCAATGACTGGTCTAGGAAATGTCAATTTGATAAAACCTTTTTAATTATCGCCTCGGTAAAGTACAAGTAATGCATTTTAAAAGACAAATCTAAATGCCATCCAGTTTTCTGAACTTCATAAGTGAATTTAAGATTGCAGAATGAAAAGAAACAATACAAAAAGTATAGAAAAGATTTGCGATACCAGGTATATTCTTGGCGTTCATTTTCGAATGCAATTGTGCATAAAATAACTTATCCGAGGCCACATAAAATAGCGGTCACCGTTAAAATATTTATTCACATTGCATTCTAGTACAAAATTATTATTCCTAAGGTTTTTCTAGGTTCGATTTTCTTGCAATCTGGTTTATGTAGAGCTATAGAAACACTTGACTATTAATTTCATTTTAGCACCAAACTCTAATTACACAGAATAAAATCAAAGCGAATTATATAGCCTACGTTCTCAATTTTATTCTGTAACTAGCTGTCCCGGCAAACGTTGTTTTGCCCTATAAATTAAAAATACCTACCCTACCCTACCTAACCTACCCTACCTACCCTACCCTACCTACCCTACCCTACCTACCCTACCCTACCTACCTTACCCTACCCTACCTACCCTACCCTACCTACCCTACCCTACCTACCCTACCCTACCTACCCTACCCTACCTACCCTACCCTACCTACCCTACCCTACCTACCCTACCCTACCTACCCTACCCTACCTACCCTACCCTACCTACCCTACCCTACCTACCCTACCCTACCTACCCTACCCTACCTACCCTACCCTACCTACCCTACCCTACCTACCCTACCCTACCTACCCTACCCTACCTACCCTACCCTACCTACCCTACCCTACCTACCCTACCCTACCTACCCTACCCTACCTACCCTACCCTACCTACCCTACCCTACCTACCCTACCCTACCTACCCTACCCTACCTACCCTACCCTACCTACCCTACCCTACCTACCCTACCCTACCTACCCTACCCTACCTACCCTACCCTACCTACCCTACCCTACCTACCCTACCCTACCTACCCTACCCTACCTACCCTACCCTACCTACCCTACCCTACCTACCCTACCCTACCTACCCTACCCTACCTACCCTACCCTACCTACCCTACCCTACCTACCCTACCCTACCTACCCTACCCTACCTACCCTACCCTACCTACCCTACCCTACCTACCCTACCCTACCTACCCTACCCTACCTACCCTACCCTACCTACCCTACCCTACCTACCCTACCCTACCTACCCTACCCTACCTACCCTACCCTACCTACCCTACCCTACCTACCCTACCCTACCTACCCTACCCTACCTACCCTACCCTACCTACCCTACCCTACCTACCCTACCCTACCTACCCTACCCTACCTACCCTACCCTATTTTTTATGGTAAGTCATCAAAAAATAAAAAAAAAATTTACTAAAAAAAATTAAAGTTAACAAATAAAATATAAGGGTTGATCGTAGAGGGATGAAAATTTAGGGTTGTATGTATTTTTGTATGCTGTGTCATAAAAAAATAAAAACAAAAAATTTTGCCTAAAAAAATAAAAAAAAAAATTTAGGGGTGGACTACCCTTAACATTTAGGGGGATGAAAAATAGATGTTGGGCGATTCTCATAGATACCGGATAAGCACAAAAAATTTCATCAAAATCGGTCAAGCCGTTTCGGAGGAGTTCAAGTTCGAACACCGTGACACGAGAATTTTATATATATAGAGATTATTGTTTGACATATTACCTTACATTTAAAAATATTACTTAACCTTTTAGGGGTCTTTATGAGTAAACACGGCAATATAAACAGTTGAATAAATAAAAAAGACTAGTGGAAATACAGCTGATTAGTTTTTGTTGAAATTCAAATCTCCCAATATCTTATATGAAAAAATATTTGCACCTGATAGTCCTGATTTCTTAAGGAACTTTACCTAATAGGCTTTTAATGTCAAGCTACTGAGACCTTTCAAAGTTGATCAATACGAACGGAAATTTACTTTTAATATATTTAATCGATATTCTATCGATTGAGGATTAGAAGTTGGTAATGTTAATCTATTTAAAAAAAACGTAGTTAATAATACTCTTGTCCTTTTACATACGTGTTTGTCTGTCAGTCTGCTTTGTAAATTATTATCTTTCATTCATCATATATACCGTAAACAAACTGTAACATTTACATTAGAGTACAATCTCCGATGACCATGGAAATGGAAATAGAGTATAATATAGTAAGGTCACGTGACTGTTGTAGTACAATAAAAAAAATATGAATCACTCTATTATTCTTTAAGATATTATGTGTTACTTAGATAGGCAGTTAGACTCATATAGGTACTATGAAAGAATTTAGGGCTCTCCTTTTTGTGGTTTTTATTGCTTTTTGTTTAATATACATACGCAATATCGCGGATTACCACGCACCACCGACTATGGTTTGTGTTTGTCCGTGATAGCACAGACACGCCAGCCCTGGTCTCATCACCCCGTGGGCTCGGGGTCCCGGTCGCAATCTATCGCGAGTCGAAGTATATAAGTCAGTTAAAATTGGGCTTGATTCTCAACACTCACGGCGCGGTTTGTGGCTGTCCGTGGTCGTCAGTTACCGTGATTTAGCGCATAGTGGGAAGCCGGCTTAATAAATTATTACGAGGAATGCCTGATTTTTTGTTCCCATTTATTACTAGTGGTAACAACAACAAAACACTTTTAAAGTTGCAATTATGGTTTTTACATTCGTAATTTATATTATTTAATACCTAGGTATAATGGAAATATTAAAACAATTTTGTTTAATATGCACGTCTTTAAGTCAATTATATTTGCATATGTTAACCACGAACTCGTTCTAGCTGTATGGTTCATTGATTTTGTAGTTTATTATGATCAACTTCGGCATTCATGGTTTCACCTTCATACATAATATATTAAGTACGAAAACACATTAATCCTTACTAATATTATAAATGCCATAGTAACTCTGTCTGTCTGCTTGTCTGTCGCGCTTTCACGCCAAAACTAATGAACCGATTTAAACTAAATTTGGTACACATATAGAATAGAGCCTCAGAAAGGACATAGGCTACTTTTTGCCGCGATAACCGACATCCACGCGGGCAAGGCCGCGGGAAACAGCTAGTTACATATATGTCAAGTATAACATGATCTATAAACAAGGGCGTACCCAGCCTTTGGTCCTAGGTCCCATAGGATTTTTTATGGCATGTTTAACCCGACGCATTTGGCAGAAGAGTCCTTTGACTAACAGTAAGAAAATTACAGGCTTATATAATTATGTTTTCTGAAGTTTATGGGAATGATAGACACCTGCAAAGGCTTTGAAACTTCGGAAACTAAAATAAGTCGAGAAATATAATAAAATTCGTTTAAAAATACTAATATTATGTTTATTTATACAGGGTGTAAATAAACATAATATCATCGGAACCCGCAAATGAGTAAGCGCAGTGATCAATGCTCGTGACTATAAACCAGTTTTAGTTCGCACAAATAATTAATCAAGCCGTAGTAAATATTACAAAAATAATCATCTAAAAATAACAAATATTAATTTATAGTTTTGTTATTCAAAAATAATATTGTAAGGAAGAGGAAATGCAATTAGGTACAAGAATTTACTGTTATTAAATATTTCGTCGTAATATAATAATAATCATATATAACATGTGTGACCTTAGTTAAGGCCGATCGATTTGATTGTGTTAGTAGCTTTCAATCAAACCAATGACCATCACAAATACATGTTTTCCTGGTCACTGTTTTTCGTGTAATTAATATTATTTTTGTACATTAATGTGGAGATTAATTTAGAATACAGATTTTATGTCAAAATCTATATATAATATTTAATGAAAAATATCGGTATAATCTACTGCAGTTACAATAATTATAAGAATAATAAAAAATGGTAGAAATCTAAAAACAAGTACATAGAAAACATTGATATTTTCTAATTAAAAATCCAGCGGCTATTAAATTGAAAAAAACTTAATATTTTAACCAAAACTTACTAAAAAATTAACTATTTAAATGAAAATAGTCACATAAAGTCATTTATATTACAGTCTGTAGGTACTTACAACATTTAGTCATACAATAAACATTGCCAATAAAACAATTATGTATGTATTGTTTCAGTGCGCTCAAGTCGCTACAAACGTCGTAGAACAAAAGCACCAGGTGTCCAGGGCCAAGAGGAGTCGAGCTCTCGGCAGCCGAGCCTTCAGGGGCAGTACTGTGTGGTTCACAGGCCTTAGCGGAGCCGGCAAGACCAGTATAGCCTTCGCTCTTGAAGCTTACCTGGTTTCCAAAGGTACGTGTCCCTTTACACAAAGTCCAAAGCCGTAGCGCCAACTGTTTTGCATATCTTTGGTTAGCCACTTTAATCTTGGAATATATGGATAGGTAGTTTAGACCAGTAAACGTTCAATGTCAAATACTGTTCTTATTAAAATCCGGTGAGAGGAAAAACCGATACTTAAAAAAAGTCTAGATGGAAGAAGAATAAATTAGGTCATAACTTATCCATTAATTAATTATCTAGTCAAGACTGCAAGAATAAGCAATGATGTTAATCTTATTTTTTTGTAAATGGTGTTCGAACACTGCTGTTCGAAATTATTTTAGTGTTAAATCGGTTTCCATGGCGACCAACCCGTTAAAGATAATACTTTATGGGAGAGATAGGTAACCATTTCCACTAAACCTTGCAGCTTCGGAGAAAGAATAAAGGGCGAAAACTGTGTATGTTGAGATTAGACGACTCTATTCTTGAACTGAACACTTACCTTTTGTTAACTTCAAAGTATAAACGTTCTTTGAGGATTTCTTTGTGAATAGACACAGTTCAGTATATTTCATCTAAATAAGTTTCGAATTATTTTAAGCTTGAAGGATGGACCTATGATCGAATAGCGGAAGAGTAAATTGCGGCCAAGTATTACTTTTGAGATAAGTGCAATTACTAAACAATGTATATAAGTCCTTAAGTGTTTGTTTATTTATCGTTCAGTCACCTTTACTGATATACCATACCAAGATCAATATTGACATATTGATTTTTATTATGTATAGTCACACGGTTGCATTGGGTATTCTTTTAAAAAGACAGGCAGAATTAAGCTGTTCGGTTTTCTGAGATAGAGGTTAACCAAAAACACTAAAAGTTAGACTCATGGAATGTCTTCGTCTTTCCGATCTTTCTCTGCGTGGGTGAAACTTGGTCTCTGCGTTTTTAAGGATAAATCGAAGCGTTAGTATGTAGTGCTGAGTAATCACGACCACTAAGGCAAGGTTGTACGACTTAATAGAGAGAGGTTTCTGAGTCATCTCTAATTTTGGCTCCAACCTTTTTTCGACATCACGGCAGACCCAGAAGAAGATAGGGAGACCAACTCGATTCCTACCGAAAGGACCATCCTAGCATAGGATAAAATGCGTGGAAATAAAAGAGCGAGGCATTTGCCCTGCTGTGGGACGGTACGGGCTTATTAGATTAGAAACTTTTTTCAATCGCACACGTGTAAAAAGCAATTATGCGTACAGAATGCGTCTGGTAGTAATCATCCTTATTCACAAACCGATAAAGAACTGTGTTTTGATATACCTCATGTGCGTCAAACGGCGCGACCTTTAATCAGTGTTCGTAAAACCAATCAGATTTTGAAGAAAAATATCGACGTGATTAAATTGATTAAGTATGTGTAAAAAATATATATTTGAGGTATTTACTGGAATATTTGATCTAACTAATATGTATCTACATAACTAAATATATACTATAAAAATATCTATTTTGCCTAAAATCGTGTCTTTAATAAATGCTTTTTAAGTTCTTAGTGATAAATATTTGTATTACTAGTAGGACGGAATGACAAGTTGCATCCAATTTTGCAACCCACAAATAAGTGCAAATAGGTGGTATTTTTTTGAACTCCATAAACAACACTTAATTGGTATTTTAGATTGAACTAGAAATTAAATAATTTAACCATGTGTAGAGCGTGATGACCCACATAAAGTAATTTAAAACTGTAATTGGATACTGGAACAATAAGCGACATGCTAATGCACACGCGTACGATCTTACATCATGCATAGCATCGATTATGAATAGAATACACTTAACATGATAGACCGAAACTACTTAACATAAATATAGAAGGCATTACATAAATAGAAGCTAGAAACAATGAACCCATGCCTATCTACACAGCACCCTTTGGCGACTGGTGAAGAATGCTTAAAGGTGTCAAGATCGCCATTGTAACAGTTTTTTTACTTCGAAAAAGAAATAATAATCTATTAAACCAGAATACAAGCCGGCTTAAATTGTTAATATTGCATTAACTATTGCGAACAGCAGATTTTCTTCTGTGAAATTGACACAGCAGGTAAGGAGTAATACACAAACGTCAGATTAGGCTTTTGTCCCCAAACCTTCAGATTCATTGGATTCAAAATGGAGTTTTTGCTTCTGATGTCTATGAGATATCAGATAATTTTGCATGTTTATTTTTTTATCCTTTAATAAAAAATTTTAGCACCAACTCGTTTGCTTATGTCATTAGCATTTGTTTATTTAATTTTGATGCTATCTGCATTTAAGATCCTTCTTCCTTATTCATAGTCATCTTGAAATCCCTCGCAAATAATTTAGATACATTTAAATACTCTCTTTATGGATCCACTTTATTACAGTCATTATGAAAATGTTAACTAGATTTTTAGTACGTGTAAAGTGTAAAACTGTTGTTCCCTTTCATATAACTTAAATGGGTAGTTCTTGTAAAAATGCCATTGAAATCGACATTGACATCTATACATATTATAAAACAAAGGCCCCCGCCGCGTCTGTCTGTTTAACAAACTATCGAATAGATTTTCATATCGTTTTCATCAATTAATAGAGTGATTTAAGAGGTTTGTATGTATGATTCATGTATGTTTTGTCTAACTATACCGCCTCCCGCTTTGGGAAGCCAAAGCGGGTCGCTAGTTGTAAATAAGAGCAGAACTATCTGTTTCTAGCACCATCCTAATAGTAGATTACACATTACATTGGCATGCTAACAGTAGACTTTGGGAACTAATTCCCACAACCCCCTATACCTTTCAGTTTGAACAAGCCTGAGTACAGCAGCAGCGTTATCATAATAGTATACATAATGCCTAAATGTTGTCGCTTGGAGATCATGACAATGACATTGTCTGCTACAGCAGCGGAAGAGTCAACATATCGTATGCAGAGATAACTCTCGTATACATAATTCTGTCATATAACACCTGAGCCTTCGTAATCATCCTTTTATTACCGTGTTGATACCATAATAACACTATAATTTGATTGCACAAATAGCTAAATTGCAGAGCAATGGTACTACAAACATTGGTGTGATCCACAAATATTTGTTTCAAATCTTATAATAGGTGTTATTTGTGTATGTGTTTTGAATGTTTGTGAAATGGGCAAAGGTACGAGTTCTCTAGCGCGGGAGTCGTTCTAAAAAATATGGTAGTATACGTTATTTGCATACCGTTCAGTTTAATTGTAATATGACGATTTGCGCGCGCGCCTCTGACACCGACAAGTAATTTTGTCCTTGCACTTAATTGTGCCAATTCTTGGTACTAAGTTATCTGGCTCAAGTTATCGTTTCAGTTCGTTTGTTTTTGTTTTACTTATTTAAATATTTATCTTACACTTAACAAGAGTATAGATATATTTTAATTGAATTGTCGTTTAAGTGCTTTTTATTTCCATTTAAAGGACAGCGGTTTAAATATTTCCCTGTTTATGTAGGCTTAGTATTCCGAAGTATTTACTGGAAGGGTATCGATACAACTTTTACCAACGTTTAGAAAACTTATCGAGAAAGTAAAGGCCCACTTAATGTAAGGCTGATTTTGCAAATGTGTATGTATGTGTATATGTGAGTATAACTTTTTTGGGGCAGATAAAATTACCGTTGCGTGTAATTAAGATCTTAATTGATTGATATAGCTTGTATTTTAAACGTTTATTCGTTTAATTATTATTAACACGGCAGTGTCAATCATTACTTTAAATAAGTGTTACACATACTACTAGTTATTATCTCGCAACATCTTGAGTGAAGGCCGGTCAATTCATGAAAATAAAATGTCATTTGTCTTTAATGTGTAGGTATTAAACAATAGGTCATCTGGGGCATAGATGATCTGGATCACGGATTTCCTTCGTCACATAAAAAATGTTAAACTTATGAATAAGAAGTTTTTTTTTTATGATTTAATTGTAACATGTAACAAGGTCATGCTGATAAGTAAAGAGTCATTCAAGATGGTAGCTAAGTTGAAAAGCCAAGAATCATGATTTTTCGGACCAATTTACACTTCATGAGACACAAAAGAAAGAAAAAAAAGATTCGTCTTTATGTTGTAAATAGGTATGTTTAACTATTTAAAATGAAAAAGGGGGGGGAGGGGGTACAAGTGCTATGAAGCTACTTGCAAGACACCTGTGTTCAGCAATAGTCCAAGTTTATTATTTTCATTTAACTGAATTTCTAGTACCTAATAATAAATCCAATCATTTATTCACAGGTATCCCTGCCTACGGTCTCGATGGGGACAACATCAGAACCGGTCTGAACAAGAACCTGGGCTTCAGCAAAGAGGATCGAGAGGAGAACATCAGACGTGTTGCTGAAGTTGCCAAACTCTTTGCCGATAGTGGGGTTGTTTGCCTCTGCAGTTTTGTATCGCCATTCGCCGAGGTTGGTATTTTCAGAAATGTGGTGTACGAATGCATGGATCTCTTGGGGGAAACTTTTGCATAGTAGTAAAGTTATATAGTGTATACAGTATAATATAATAGGTTTTGAGAGTTTGTCTACAGGAAAAATAATAAAAAATAAACAATTAATTGATTGCTACATCAGATTCTCCATTAAGCTTGTTTTGTTTCTTTGACGTCAATTTGTCATTTATATGTCATCTAATGTAATAATGTCGAAGGAAATTCCAAGAGATAATTTTATATTACCTACATGCAGCTATCTCAAATTTTTATGACCTAACTTTTTTTAACATTATCCTATTTGACTACACGCTACAAAATTTAATTTAAGTTGTAAACCATCACATAGGTATATGATACCGTCTGAATGTATAACTATCCCCGAATACCTAACGCAACTCAACTTTAACACGTTCTTAAATATCTATCTGGCACTACTTAAACTTTAAAGTGACAGAGACAGCAAGAGACTTAACGGTGACTTAAAACTGATTGACATTTCAGTATTCGGCCTTATGTATGCGATATTAAGTCTGTAAAAGCGCCATGACTTCACTGACTAGAAAATTAAAATTCTACCAGATATTTGGTTTAAAATGAAAATAATTGTTTATTTTCTGATTTTTGTTTATCATAATTATGAAACCTAACTTTAACTCATCGACCCAATCCTTTATTTTCTAATTTTTTACTTTATCTTGAAATATGTAATTGTTTTAGATAGTTTGCACCTAAACTCGGAAAATATTTTAAAAAAGATTACTTTAAGTAGGTAACAATTAATAAAGGTGTGTGTGTGTGTGTGTGTACATTTGAACGCACATAAGAAGTTATAGGTATTTACACTGCTGGAAAACTTTTTTGAAAAATTAAAGTTTTGACTAGCTAACTTCAGGATGTCGGTTTTTCGTGTGGGTGTGCGCGCGCGCATCATTTTTCCCTAACGCGCCAAAACAAGTAAAACTTCAATTAACACGTAAATGGTGTAGGTATTATTATTCGCGATTACATTCTGATAAGCATCACTCATTATTTTAATAACCGTTGTAATGATAACGACCGTATAGCTAATTAAAAGGTTAATATTTGAACACATTTAATTGTATAAAACTGTTAATATATGTCTTATTAAACGACATATTATTATTCCATTCTGTTATTTTCATACATGCATTTTAGTGTTTGATAGTAATTTAATTAGTTTAATGACCTCAAAGCTATATAATAGCATATTAATTTGGAAAATCGAACTTACTATAATAATACAAAAAATTTAAAAGATAACTAATTATCGTTAATTATGTCAACCAGTCTGAAATGCCTTCAATAGTAAATATTTAGATATTATAATATCGCGTGCGGCATGTTAAAAGATCAAAAGTCAGTAATGCCACAAATGTAGTCTTAATTTGTTCCAGTTTTTATTTGAGTTCATTGCCTTTTTATTTTGATAATGTTCCACTTAGGTAAGTAAATAGTAGCTTGTTTTAAAATGACCTGAATTAGTATTACATGATTTCCCTAAACATATTATATTCTATAAACATATATGTTATACACAGAAAACAGAGTCAATTCGATTTATACCAATAACAAGTTAGTGTCCTATACATTAAAAATTAAAAACGATATAAAATGGTAAAATATAGAATACGATCTTCACTCTATTTGAATTATTGTTAAGTTGGCTATAGTCTGAAAGTGCAGGGCTGTATTTTTTTTCTTATGTCTGAACGGATATAATTCAATTTTTTTTTCACCAGTATCTCTTATCTATATATATTATGTTTCATTTTTAGGACCGTGAAGTAGCTCGACGTATCCACACGGACTGCGACCTGCCTTTCTTCGAGGTTTTCATCGACACTCCGCTCGAGGTCTGCGAGCAGAGAGACACTAAAGGTCTCTACAAGAAGGCCAGAGAGGGACAGATTAAGGTTCGTTATAAGAAGTTTTTACTACTTAAATTGTAGATAATTTTATTTGTAGATGGTTATTCGGAGGAGACCTCCAGTCCATTTGGAGGAGACCTCTGACCAGCAAAGTGGCATTAAATAGGTTATAGATATTCATTTATCGTATAGGTAATAAGGTTTAGTTCTTTTTCAGGACACAAAGTAGGTGCCTTAAAAATATCTGCCATAAAATTTATTTACCATATTCGATCGAAGCTGACCTCGTGGTAGACTATGGTAGAAGGTCTACAATTGTCACTGTGTCCTAAAAGACGCTTTAAATGATAACTTTCTGACTTTAGAATATGTTAAAACAAGATAATAAAGAACAATATACATTTAAAAATATAAAATATTATTATTATTATTATTCTTTATTAATATATATGTGCTTTGTTATAGGGCTTCACAGGAATCACTCAGGAGTATGAAAGGCCCGAGGCTCCGGAGCTGGTTGTGCAGACGGTGGGCCAGTCCATTGAGGAGTCCACTATGCATGTGGTCCGTCTACTTGAGTCACAGGTATGTTATAAGTAATAGTTTTTACTGATAGTCGTAAGGAAACAAATCCATCTGTATTGTATGACAACGACACTAGTAAAATACTACTTCTTCTTCTGCCTAGCCTTTTCCCAAGCTATGTTGGAGTCGACTTCCAGTAAAATACTACTAACCTATCTATATTATATTAAAAAAAAGTATTATATTAAAAAATATTAAACAAACTATTATTATATTAAACAAAGTCGTGTTAGTTACACCTTTTATGACCAATTTTCATGATCTTTGATTTGTTGGGTTCATCTCCACCCCGAATAGCAGAATAACTATAAAAACATCGAATAAAAAAGATGTCTTAAGGGAACGGGGGCTACTTACGTGAGTGAAACCGCGAGGCACCGCTAGATTTACAATAAAATTTGTATTAAATAAATTACCACACACCAATTTTATTCAGTTAAGCTATCAATACGTAAATTGAATGAAAAAATGTGATACATAATGGGTAATAGGCATACTTTACATGTACAGGGTTACTAGGAGACAAACAGAATGGTAGAATAAGCTAATAAACGAAATAATAATAAACGAAAGTAAAAAAAAAAGTAATACTTAATGGTTTCAATTAAAACTCCTAACGTCACAATCAGAATATTGTGCGTTTATTCACATAATTATTTTTTATTATATCAAGTAAATTAATTAACCTTGATACGCTTCCTGCCTTTCTCCAAACATTAAAAGTGTTTAATTGTTTTTATTTTCTTTTTTATACAATTCCCGCGTCTAAAAAAACAAAAAAAGTACCTATTTATATTGTTTTTTTTTTTAATGGAATCATTCCATTTGCCATTCCCTTTTCTCGAGGTCGATATCAAAGTATAGGCATAAATACTTCTAGGCAATATCTATAAATTACTTAATAAACACTAACCACTTCCTATATTAAATTAATTGGATTTTATTGTTGTCGTGATTTGCTATTTTAGTAACTTAGAATATATGATTGCGTATTATAGTGTTTGTTGTAAGAATAGTCATCGTGACTTAAGAAGCCAAATACTGCAATGAACAGTGCTAGGCTATTTCTACTACATCCTAGCTTACATCTTGGTTGAACTTATTAACATTCTATTAAAAACACTATTCTAATCAGCAGACCGACTTACCTAAAAAGTACTTGCAAGTTTTATAGACATTTACTTTTTGTTGAATTAAATAATTTTAATATTGACTTATTGTTATAATGTGCTGATAAAACGGCTGTATATACTAGCTGACCCGACAATCGTTGTTTTACTAGGGCCACCTTTATCACCTAAGGGTATTTGCCAAATAAACACAAAAAACTTCATAAAAATCGGTCAAGCTGTTTCGAAGGAGTTCGATAACAAACACTGTGACACGATTTTTTTATTTATTAGAAATGGTTTATATAAACAACACCATATATATATCTGTGATATTGTTTCGCAGAGCATCATCCCCTGTTTCGAGAACAGCCGCAAATGCGTCGAAGAGCTGTTCATCTACGGTAACAGGCTGACCAGTGCCATCGAAGAGGCTGCCAGACTGCCGCAAATCGATATCAACACTCTGGACTTACAATGGGTTCAGGTATGTCGAAAAAAAAAACGATATTGTAGATATATATTTTTTTCTTTTTTTATCTGCAATCAGTCTTTTATACTTTAAGCAGATATGGAACAGACATATGTAGTTGGAGTGAACTCTCCACTGAGAGTAACTACTCATAGGTCTAGCATGTGTTTATGCCTCTCAAGAGGGTTCCGACAGAATGTCTTTATTTTGAAGACGTTTATTGTAACTGCGTATTATCAAACCAGTGGCCAGTTAATTTGGGTGCATTTCTAGCCTCTCCAAGTAATGTTTAGACATGCTCAAGATTTCCTCTTTCACAGTGTTCATGTCAAATTCCTTGTGTATTTCAGCATTTTTAATGAACCAGGGCCCATTATAGATATTTCTTAGAATAACACGCTGTATGATCGAAATATTAGAGTTGCTACGGATCCCCCACACCCGTACATACAGGCTTTAGTATTGTTTTATATATAAGAAGTTTGTTGTCAGTAGATAATTTACTTTTTCGTTACTTAAGTTACTAGTTTTAATTTAATTTATTAAAATAAAATGAAAACCCCATTATGTCATAAATGTGTGTCACTATGTGATAGTGAAAATCCTGATAATTATATAATGTTACACAACAATAAAGCCATTTTGATTGTCATAATAATTTTTATGATATTTAACATACCTATAAAATAATTCCAGCTGATTATGTCATTAAAATATTATGCATTTCTTAAACCTTACTATAAAAATATTATATTTGTTTATACAGGTTTTATCTGAAGGTTGGGCGTACCCACTCAAAGGATTTATGAGGGAACATGAATACCTACAGGTAAGTTAGCGAATATATCTAATCTTGTATTTTCTGTTTATTTATTTTTTTTATTTTTTTTACTTTTTCTCCTGGCAACACAGTTGATGATGGTGCAGGTTTGACTTTATAAGTAACTTATTCACTCTCGACTTGACCTATATATTTAAATCGAGTTTGTTAGCACTGAATTCTGTAAATGTATTTTAACCCACTTCCAGTTGAGTTATAATTTGGAAAGGGACAATCTAGAGTCCTCTTAAATACGTATATAATAGTTCTCGTGTCTTTAATTACATGCTCATTGACATAATGGTGGGCCTATCGGATAGAGTAGACTTGTTTTCAATCGGGATGTTGACTAATTTGTTTTTTAAGGTCCGTTCGGTAGATTAGTAAATAATATTTAACACGTATTTTTTACGAAACCAAGAACCAAGAACCCACAAGTATTCGTTGATTTTAAAAGTGGCGCGAGACTTCACGATTTCGTACGTTTTATGTAATATCGTGACGTAATAAGCCCCCACTCCTGAAATTTGATTTTAACTCCATTGTTTTTAGTTGTTATCTAATTTACGGACTAAATATATTTTTAATTTCCATACCCAGTCAACATCCCAATTCAAATTAAATCAGTTGGTATTTCAACAAAGAAAATTAAAACGCACAGTAATTTTTCAGTATTAAAGGTAATTTAATCCCACCGCCAAATACAAGCTAAAATATTTTTTATAATTTTCACTATGTAATGATGTCGAGTGATATTCTTTCACTTAACCTAAACATATCCTAACAAACCATCTATATTTAACTTTCAGGCTCTCCACTCTAACTGCCTATCCCTCCCCGACGGTTCCCTAATCAACCAATCAGTGCCAGTTGTCTTGCCCGTCGACACAGAGGTCAAGGACCGTTTGACAGGCGCTAATGCTATAGCCCTAACTTACAACGGTAAAGCGGTCGCTGTGCTGAGGTCCCCGGAGTTCTATCCCCATAGGAAGGAGGAGAGGTGTTCGAGGCAGTTTGGGATCTATCATCCGGAACATCCTTATATCAAGGTGAGTGAAAACTTAATGAGTTTATTATTAAGAGATTATTTATACATTAAAAACAAAAAACTAACGGCGGAATTTTCCAACACCAGATAATTTTTATTGGTGGAAAATTCACGTCTTTTGACGACAGATTTGGTATGGAAGAACTGTCAAAAATTCAAAATTATTGATCGGATATAATATATAAAACTTTTTGGCGTTGAAAATTCTGTGATTTTTTAAAATGTTACCCTGGATATTATGGAATGAGAAATGCTAAAATAAATAATTATTATAAAAAGTCCTACCTTAGAAGATCTTAATGTTTCTTAGCAAGGCAGTGGGCTTTTTATGTATTTATTAATAAGTACAACTTGTTTTCATTTTACGATAATTTGAGTCCTTCATTTTTAAAACTAGATAAAAAAAATCCACAGATGATCAAAGAGGCCGGTGAATGGTTAGTAGGCGGTAACTTAGAAGTGTTCGAGCGTATCCGCTGGGACGACGGCCTGGACTCCTACCGGCTCACACCCAACGAGCTGCGGGAGAAGTTCAAGGAGCTTGGCGCTGATGCTGTCTTCGCATTCCAGGTTAGAAATACTGTTAATGGACTTTCAACAGCTAATTAATATAGATAGGTTAAATTGTTGCGTGGAAGAAATTGCCATGTG
Organism: Diachrysia chrysitis; assembly: GCA_932294365.1. Classification (NCBI taxonomy): domain Eukaryota; kingdom Metazoa; phylum Arthropoda; class Insecta; order Lepidoptera; family Noctuidae; genus Diachrysia; species Diachrysia chrysitis. The sequence continues at coordinate 4,201,383 of OW028645.1, forward strand.
CAATAAGGTCGCCACTTGTACATACTAGGTACTTCCCTATACCATATTTTATTAACATGTTTCTGTGCATTAAAGAAAAAATAAATAAAATAAATAAATAGGTGTCTTTTTGGCGAGTCATCTGAGGCTTTACGAAAACTATTGAAGGAGTATTTGTAAAGCGTCACAATTTCTATGGAGATCGGTTTTCTGGATACAAATTCTCGATACGATATTTGAACTAAGACAGATTTTTATCACCACGTTTGACTAAGCGTTACTCGAGCTTGGACTTTTATGTAGGATACTTTGTGCATTAAAACTTTTCATCATGTTCTTTTTTAGAACTTTTTATCGAACCATTTTAATAGAGCTATCAAGATAGTTATTAAAATAGTTTTTGTGCTAGCAGTTTACTCAGAACCTTGCACTTCTTTGGGACGTGTTATATATGCACGTTACTAATAGTATCAATGAGTTAAAATGTTAAAATTTTAATATAATGTTATCTTTCAGCTACGAAACCCCATTCACAACGGACATGCACTTCTCATGCAAGATACGCATCGCCAACTTGTAGAGAGAGGATTCAAGAAACCCGTACTTCTATTGCACCCTCTTGGTAAATATATATTAGATTAAATAATTATTTTTGGTTACAAAAAAAAAATAATAAAATATGTGTAAAATATTTTGTATTTTCTAACTCACGGACTAAATAGATTTTTACTTTATATACCCAGCCAACATTTATATTATACTCTTATATTTACTTTTATCCAAAAGTAATTTCATAATCTGACAAGCATTTGGAATCCTGTCTGCGATTTACCAAACTAAAAGTTATATTTTCTTAGACAAGAGCTCACACTTAACAGTCCTATTCGCAAACAAGTCGCCAAAAACATTAACACGTTTCTTCCTATATCAGGTGGTTGGACAAAAGACGACGACGTGCCTTTAGAAGTGAGGATCAATCAACACAAGGCGGTGCTAAACGAAGGTGTATTGGACCCGAATTCCACTGTGCTGGCGATATTCCCCTCGCCCATGATGTACGCAGGGCCTACTGAGGTATGTAGATCTATCGCCCTGTTAATTTGATGATATTGTGAATTAGTTATAAAGTTGCATTCTTTTTAAGTTGAAAATTCTTTATTATAAGTGCGTTGGTTCTCAGAAAATTCCATCCTAAAAAATAGACGTTGAATTTAAAATTGAAAAAGATCATGTTGCGTGCTCTTTGAGATATAGCAATGAGGTAAATGTAAATACTTGAGGTTATTGAGTTGCCTGAAATTATTATTAATGTTTTGACACTCCGCGTAATATTTGCTACCTATTCATTTGCAATAAGTAAAACGGGCCCCCCTTCTCCCCGCTGCCTCACTGCCCCGCCCCCGCGAGCAACCCCCGCGCGAACCTTACTACATCCGACCAGAATTGGGAGACGGATAATTCGTACATCTACGGCCAAGGCCGATATTTATATATCAGATCTATACTATTTTAACTGTAACCAGGTACAATGGCACGCAAAATGCCGCATGAACGCGGGCGCCAACCACTACATAGTGGGCCGCGACCCCGCCGGCCTGCCGCACCCCGCCGGCGGCGGAGACCTGTTCGACCCGCGCCACGGTGCCATGCTGCTCAAGATGGCGCCGGGACTCAACGAGCTGGAGGTAATCTTCACTGCACACCAAGAAATATAGACAGAACACATTAAACAGTAGCTAGTACAATGAGTTGTATCATCACTAAACCCCGGTTTCTGAAAGGCTGATCAACACAAAAATTAGTTAATTAATAATCTATACTAATATTATAAAGCTGAAGAGTTTGTTTGTTTGTTTGAACGCGCTAATCTCAGGAACTACTGGTCCGATTTGAAAAATTCTTTCAGTGTTGGATAGCTCATTAATTGAGGAAGGCTATAGGCTATATAACATCACGCTACGACCAATAGGAGCGGAGCATAAATGAAAAAAGTGGCAAAAATGTAAAACCGTTGAAACTAAAACACGCGGCCAAAGTCGCGGGGGACAGCTAGTAATATATATAATATATGTTGGGACCACTCACACACAGCCATCTGATCCCAAAATAGGCAGAGCCTGTACTATGCTAACCAGACAACTGATAAACATACTTATATTAGATTTGACAACAGATTAAGTTGATCAGCCCTTCAGAAACTGGAGGTAAGTGTAATCCCTTTCAGACAACCTATGCCTAACCTATGGATTGGAGTAAGGGAATGTTGCTAAGACGTGTATAGTGTAGGGTGAAAAGTGGTACATCCTGAATGTTTGATGGTAATAAATATTTGCCCAGAAAAGAGAAGATTGCCAAAAAAGAGGGGCCTACCCAGTTGTGGGTTTTCTGAGTTGAAATGTTACAGAGTATCATTTCATTTTCAAATAATCAATATTTCTCACTTGTAAATGGGTTGATTTAGAAATGTATGGTCTCATTTATAAAAATCTCGATTCTGTTAATCAATTGCTAAGAAACTTCTAAATTTAAAATAAGAATGTGCTAATCAATTGCTTACTATCGTCGAGATTTTTATAAATAAGGCCAATAATCACAATTTGCGTTATCATACCTTGGATAGTTTATAAGGATTAAATTCTGTAGTAGTAATAGAAAAAAAACTTAATTTGTTTTTACACAGATCATTCCATTCCGTGTGGCCGCTTATGATACATCCGTGGGCAAAATGGCGTTCTTCGACCCGACGCGCAAAGAAGACTTCGACTTCATTTCGGGAACTAGGATGAGAGGTAAATAACATTTTAAAACTTTTTCATTCCTTTTTTATAGTAGTTTAAATTATTTTTTTTTTAAAGCCCTTGTTGATTTCTCAAATACGAGAACATTAATTTTTTTTTTTAAATCGTTTAACGTAACAATATACTTTTTTATTATAAAAGTGCCTACGAACCTTTTCAACACTTTTTAAACTGATATTCTCCTTTTTTTTGGGACGATTGCTTTTGGGTATCATTTCTTTTATGATTTTTCTCGTAATCATTTTCCCGGCTAAGTATGTGAAAGTAGAGAACTCTAAAACATCAATTAATCGGACTACTATTTCCAGGTCTCGCTAAATCCGGCAAGGAGCCTCCAAAAGGCTTTATGGCCGCAACCGCCTGGAAGGTCCTATCCGAATACTACCAGTCCTTGAAATCCAAGATGGACACCAACTAAACTGTCATAAGCAGCCATTATCTAAGTATTATTTTATAAACTGTCATAATATAACGGCCTCATTACGTAACACCAGATTTCATCATGTAATTTTTTATCGATTCGATTTTGTTTTTCTTTGACACTTATTTGGTCTCAAATAGACTGATTGGAATTGACTTCAAATACGGTATGTATATTAAACGAAAACCACGTCAATGATCACAAATAATGCGAAAATGAATCTTACTGCCTTGAAATAAAGGCGAATTCAATAATGAAGTGATACTACAGAACACGGCGGGGCTCCTACTGAGAAGTGAATGATGAAGAATTAGTCAAAATATTGTACGCTGATGAAATCTGGTACACAATGTCTATCATTTTAAGATAGTAGATTAACATACTCGTTATAAAAGTGAGATTTTAACTATATTTAGAAGAATATAGGGGGCGAATTGCAGCTATATATTATTTATGACATTTTTATTTATTTGGCGATTTGCAGTTATATTTTTATTCTTGACATATTTATTTATTTCCAGTACTTAAATTTTCTTGTGCAACGATGAAATAATAAGCTGTGCAATATTTTTGTTATTAAATTATATATATTTTTTATCTTTTGTGATACACATTCCTTATATTTTAATGTGTAGTGTATACACATTCCATTTATTTATATACGTATTTTGCTTCAGAAGTTACGTACGTAAAGTTAGGACAATAAAACTGATTGTTTGACTCTTATTTATATTTTAAATGAATTTATAATGAAACTTCTTTAAAATTATATACTTTTATTATTATTTAAGTCTAGTGTTTAGGTGCGGGCTACCTATTACAATTAATATTTTATTTACACCTATTCCAGAATTTATATGTTTGTATTAAAATAATCCATTTTCAAAATTATATTAACAATTATTCAAGATTGTAGAACTGTCTTAACTATTGTTTACATTTTCTCATCTTATATTATTTATGCATTTGAACATGTATGCAATCAAGACATTGACGTCACTTACTATTTGTAATATTAAAAACAACGATTATAATAAACTGACGTTATTGTACAAAGATCAGTGTTTGAGAAATAATTCTCTAATTGGAATAAAATCTTTTTCATTCCAATAACCATTGCTTTGTACACTATTTTATAATCTATATCTATTTATCTAATACATAATACACACCCACATTATCGTAACATCCTCGATAAATAATGATTTATGATTAAAACATTTTACGAAAAACAAAATACTATCAACGCCTCAAAATACTTGTATGTCACAAATTAGCGAATAATATACCTAAGTTACCTAAATACATAATAAATATATTTATAAAATCGCATATCTTGAAATAATTGTGACTTTTTAGTTTTATATTGTAAATTAAATGTATGAACATAATATCAATACTTTCAAGTACATAAAGTATTTATACATAGGTACTATATTTTAAAATATTTTACATCGGAGATTAATTTTATAATCGTAACAATTCTTTTTCTTTTGTCTCGTTTTTAATATTTTTTTTTTGGAAATTACTTCGAAGTTTCATTATAATTAATATAATCGCTTGGAAACAATGAGATCGTATTAATTTTGTATTATTTGTAATTACGTAATCAATACACAATCATGTGAAGGGACGTATTGTTAATTTATAAGAGGTTTAATTATAAATTGTTGTAATTTTAGTAAATAAAGGTGCTTTTAAAGATAATGTAAAATAAAATATAAAATGACAGTAGTTTTGTGTTTTATTAATAAGTTTAACCATATCTTCTATATAGGTACTTTAATTAGGTAATTTAGGTAGGTAGGTTTACTTACACTATTAAATTGATGATTTTTATCGATAAGATTATCTGACCAATTAACTTGATTATTGATTTGATACTCCTCTGAAGGTTAATTCTTATTAAAATTAAGTATGTACCTACATAATTCTTTTAAAAGGATGGTAATGAAGAGATTATTTGGATAACTCACTAGAATGTCCGAAAATTGTTCATTTGGGTAGGTAATAGATTTTCAAGGTAAACATATGACATATTACACTAGCTTTTTATAGTCTTCGCCTCGGTCAAATGTTACTGAGGTGAAGGAAGAATACGTTAATTTCACCCATATAAACAAAGTATTGAAAGTCATATCATGTTGTGGTGGCCTTGTGACTTATTAATGCCATATAGATGACATCATAGACAATCGGTGAAGGAAAACATCGTGAGGAAACCTGGATTTCACAAATTGGAATCTTAAATCGCCAACCCCCAATGAGCAAGCGTGCTGTTCAATGCTCATTCCTTTATATGTTAAGAGGCCTGTGCCCAGCAGTGGGACATTTATAGGCGGGTATTTTTAAATAAAAACAAAATAGTATATACCTTTATCTTAATACAGCGTGATAGTTTAGTATGGGTGTGACCGTGACTTTCGATTTCAAGAATACTTTAACACAATTATCTACTTTATAATCACATGGAAACAAAATCATGCCCAAACACTATTATCAAGCTTACTTTTATTCTCCGTTCGCTAATAATAATTGTTATCTATTAAAACTTGGATGTTATCACCGATTCAGTACTTAATTATCGTAATCCTATATACCCAATAATATAACAGCCAAAACTCGACTTTATTTCAAGGGGATAAGAGCATAATTGAAACGTTTTAATGGAAAAGATAGCGTTCGGTTTGTTTTGTCCGTCAGTGCGGAGTTAACTTGATTCAAGAGAGGTCGTATTCGTGATGGCAGTCCGATTAGGTTGTGTTACAAATATATTGCGTAAATGTACGAGTAAAACCGGTACGCGATGCATGTCTTTCTACCCGATTGACGAGCATGTGTTTGGACTTTCAAGTGAACAGCAACAGGTAATATTTAATAACATAACATTAGGTATGTTAAGTAACTTGTGAATGATGATATTCTGACTAAAGTTTCGTCTTAACTTGCTTATTTCTTTAATGTATTACAATTGTCGAACATTAATCAATACTTAGAAAGAGTTACAATAACACAGTTATAATGAACAAGCATATTTTTATTTAACTATTTGTTGTTTATAATCTGTTAATTTACATTATATAGTACCTACTCTGTTTTGTTTAGCAAAGTTCGCTAGTTTGACCCGGGGTGGCCGTCATGAATTTTATATCACCGTCTTTGTAAATATCATATATGTAACACATTTAAGTCAAACTATTTGTTTTGAATACATAGTGCGTACATTGACTTAAGTGTGTACACAAAAAGAAATGACTTTGAAGGGATATCTAAAGTTCTTATCATTGAAAAACGGGTGATTCAATTAATTTACTGATATCGTGTCATTTTGTTGGGTACAATACCAATACCTATTGTTAATTACCATTTGTCCATTCTCAAAATATTATCGGGGCAGGTAGACTTAGAACTCGGTCGGAATAGGGCAAAGAATTCGCGAGCAATCCGCCTATGCAGAAAAAGGGGACCTATTTCCCAAGAAATAGGATGCAGGGGTCAAATAGGCAGAATCTCGTTGATTCAGATGTATCCGGCGGAGCTGGTTTGAGGAGAGAAGCGGACCGTGAATTAGCCAATCACAGTGCTCGAAATCTCTACACTGATCCGGAGTGGCGGAATCAATTCACGGTCCGCTACTCTCCACTCCGGCCAGATACGCGTCAGAAGAAACGCACCCTTAGCCTGTGAAAGTCAGACATATCCATACGCCGCGCCATCAGCGTGGGTTGAAGGCATTAGGGTTTCACCCATATAATATCAAAGTATTTAGAAAATAACTAGGCAGGTAAGTAAGAAGGTACCTGCCTAGCTACCTACTTCAAAATTTTCTACAAGATAGAGAAAAAAGTAAAACTTCAATGAACTGTTTGTTGACGTAACGAATTAGTTTTAGGATAGGCTACCTAACTCGCCTTAACTACAGCTATCTAATTATTTACCTACCTAATAGGTTGGAATGTACCTACTAAGTTGGTAAGTACCTACCTAGTAGGTTGGATACCTAGTTAAAAAGTTGGTTTAATAACCTAATTTACCTATAAATAGAAGGTATTGTTTAACCAGGTGGTTTGATAATAATAATCTTATGTAATTACCTAAATACTTACTTAATTATTTTTTCCACATTCACAGCTTCGGCAGTCTGTTTTCGACTTCGTTCAAAAGGAACTGGCGCCACATGCAACACAGATCGATAAAGACAATAACTTCCCAGGATTAAGAGAGTTTTGGAAAAAATGCGGCGAAATGGGACTTCTTGGTAAGATTTTACATTCTTGTTCACAATAGCTATAGTCAGCAACAAAAGTTGGTGAACAAAATCGGTTTCAAATATATAAATAAATGTGGACAACATCACATACATTGCTCTGAACCCAAAGTAAGTAGCTAAAGCACTTGTGTTATGGAGTTCAGAGACAACAAAGGTATCACAAACACCCAGACCAGAGACAATGTAGAAAACTGGTTTGCTACATTGACCCGTCCGGGGATCGAAACCGGGACCTCAGAGCTGGCGACACCATAAAAACTGTTGTTTACGCCACTCGACCACGGAGGTCGTCAAAAATCAAAGACCAAAGATCACCTTAACCACAATTTAAAGTCCATAAATTAATGTAGCGACTAATTAGTAACAAATTAGTCTTATCACGAAGTGTAAACGCTATAATATCCTATGTACCTAGTCAATTTATGGAATTTTATCACATTTAGGTATAAGTATTATAAATTTGATTATGTCCATCTACTTTTGTTGCTGACTGTTCCAGGTATAGGCCCAGTGTTTTTTTTGTCAAATTTCTACGACAGGGGCGCTGTGCAAAACTTTGTTAACTATATTTTTTATGAATTCCAGGTATAACAGCGAATCCAGACTTTGGTGGAACCGGGGGGAAATACTCAGACCATTGCGTTATTATGGAAGAACTGTCAAGGTATGTAGATATCTAAAGTTTAAGTTTTAATGCCTTTACTTTAGCGGTTAGCCACATCTAGTCGTAGTGGTCTGAGGTCATAAAGCGCCCTATTGCGTCCCTGTTCACCTGCGGCACGAAGGCAGCACAGCGCTTGCTTCCCTTAGTTAGGTATCCTGCTTCTGTGTGTACCTACCAATCATTTTTGGTTTGGTTTGACAAACCTATACATAGGTGTACGGTGTACCTACAAGGAATAAGGAGTGCCTAACTAAATCTCAGGTGTTCAGGTTTAAAAGTTGAGGCCAGGAGATTTTATTAAATACCTTTAGAAATATAAATATCTGAGCTCTACATCTTATTAATGACTAGCAGTAGTCCGCGGCTCCAACCGCGTGGGTGTCTATTTGTATGTTCTTTCAAGCTTAATTTTCTTAAAGTTCTTTTAAGCCCCATACCAAGTTCCATCAAAATCGGTTCAGTGTTTTAGCCGTGAAAGCGTAACAGACAGACTGACAGCTAATATTAGTATGGATGAATATAGAAACAAAGCGGTACCATATACTAAATTTCTCTTCTGTCTGTTGAGGGACTTCAAAAGTGAACTGTGCCTAATTTTACTTTAATCACTAAAGGTAAAATGTACCTAATTGTTAGTGTAATTAATTGGTTTGTCTTACAAAACAAAACAACAAATTTCAGGGCTAGCGGGGGTATTGCGCTGTCGTACGGAGCGCACTCCAACTTATGCATTAATCAAATTAACAGAAACGGCACAGATGAACAAAAGGGGAAATATTTACCAAAGGTGAGCTATGTGCAATGACTATCTACCTACCTACTGACTATAGTAATTATCATAGGTCCTGACAATCCACTTGAAGATAACTTACTTACTTGCAGATTTTTCATAATCATATACCTAGGAAGGAACCTAGTACCTAAGCAAAAAAAGAAACAATTAAGATTGTTGTTTTTCTCTGTTATGTTCTAATCATACCTTAATGATTGACTTTATTCCCTCAGGTTTTAATCACTTGACATTAAAACTTGAAGAATTTTAATCCTTTTAAATTATTTATAAATTTTTGTTATATCTGTACAAAATGTATAGTCGGTCTTGTAGGTACCTATGTACCTAGAGAGTAAATATTGTAAATTTTGTAGGAACACCTACACCGTGCCATAAACCACTTACTTTAAATTATTTTTCATTTCTAATTTCCAGTTATGTTCCGGTGAACACATAGGAGCTTTAGCGATGTCAGAGCCGGGCGCGGGCAGTGACGTAGTATCCATGAAGTTGCGCGCCGACAAAAAGGGAGACTACTACGTGCTAAATGGAAATAAGTTCTGGATCACTAACGGACCTGACGCTGATGTTTTAGTGGTGAGAAGATATAATATTGGGAAGAAAATTTATTAGAAACAATGGACGGAGGGCGGGGAGAAATATTTAGTAAAGCAAGTAAGACCTATTATGCATCCCCTGTCGTCAAGTATATCTATTCCGGCGATGGCTAGAAACATGATTCACACGCATTTTCTGACCAAGTGGAAATTCTCCTAAACTTACCTAGACGTGGGGAAGTCTAAGGGGTTGCTGGACTTACAGCGGGTAAAACGACCGGTGTGCTTCTCTGTACCATTTTTCGGGGGTCCAGGTTGGAACCAGTAAAGTGCACTATCTGTATAGGTGCCATAGAATTTAGAATACCACAAAACTGAAGGCTTTTAAACATTCAAAGAACAAGCCTGTAACTGTTCTACTGCAAGTCAAAGGACTCTTATCATACAAAGGTATATTTTACGAAATTTTTTTTATTTTCAGGTGTACGCCAAGACAGACCCTTCGAACAGTAAACCACAGCACGGTATATCAGCGTTCCTCATAGAGAAAGGCTTCCCAGGGTTTACCACCGCACAGAAACTAGACAAGCTTGGAATGAGAGGCTCCAACACTTGTGAATTAGTGTTTGAAGACTGCAAGGTACCTACCTATGTAATATTTAATTTAGTAGTTATTCTAGGGCCAAAGTAACGGGCAACGTCAATGCCCATCAACTCGTTAAATATTGCGTTAATAGTTATGACAATACATAGGTATTGAAAATTATCGCGATAAGTAGTGGCTACACTAACTTTAAACGTACATCATCAATTCAATTCAATATTTATTCAACTTATACGTTAAATTTTTACGTTAATAACGTTTCTGACTGCTAAACCGGAGGTCGTGGGTTCGATTCCCGCCCAGGACGAATCTTTGTGTGATGAGCACGATCATTTGTTCTGTGTCTGGGTGTAATTTATCTATAATATGTATGTATTTAGAAATATATAAGTATGTTTATCAGTTTTCTGGTTGCCATAGCACTGGCTCTGCCTAGTTTGGGATCAGATGACCGTGTGTGAAATGTCCTAAGATATTTAAGATATTTTTATAATAGGGTAGGTCCATAATTAGATCTTAATTAAAATATGCATTACAAAATCGCGATAATTAATCGGCGTTTCCCGTTAGTTCCCTAGCATTAGGCACATAATATAAAATTTGAGTATGCACCTACCTAGGTACTAATTTAATATCATTCACCTTTAAAAACCAGAACAATTTAAAGGCAAGAAAGCCGTTACCAATTTAAATGCATACTTATTTTCGATGCTGTCACGGTCCCTGGTTAAGTATCAGACGTGTACCAACTTACAAGCTACCTGATGGCTTAATTAGGTACTTAATGGATAGCTCGAAGAAGCTTATCAGATTAACAGAGGATATGAAAAATTTATGCCTAAACATTACATCTCAATTTGCCAGGTGCCAGCATCAAATCTGCTAGGACCTGAAAACAAAGGAGTTTACGTGTTAATGTCCGGGCTTGACCTGGAACGGCTGGTACTAGCAGCTGGGCCCGTCGGACTGATGCAGGCGGCGATCGACACTGCCTTCCAGTACGCACACACTAGGAAACAGTTTGGGAAGAACATTGGAGAGTTTCAGTTGTTACAGGTAGGTTTTTCCGATTGAATGCTAATGCTCACGCATGGGGATCGAAGTCCAATAACTTGACTTCTGTGCCGACCCAGACTGGGATAGTGATACTAACTACGTCACAGCGATACGTCGTATGAGGTAGATAGTATTCAAATCTTAGCACAACACGAACTTAACATCCGAAAGTCGGGCGAAGTTTAGGATGAGACTCTGTCAATCCACAGTCGGTTCACTTCTGGGACTCTCCTAAGTTGCACCATACGCCATAGTACCTGCGAACCTACCTATTCAATTACCTACCTGTACTTATTCGTACTTAGGAAACAAAACCTAATTTTTGTGCACAAGTATTCATCTAATAGAGACTCCTATAACGATGTCAGGGGTCTGTAGAATATAGAAGTAGGTACCTACTTAATAATTAATATGCAATAATTTCAGGGTAAAATGGCAGATATGTACACGACGTTAAGCGCATGCCGAAGTTACCTCTATAACGTTGCAAAAGCGTGTGACGAAGGACATATAAATAGCAAGGATTGCGCAGGAGTGATACTGTACTGCGCAGAAAAAGCTACGCAGGTCGCGCTTGACGCCATACAAATTCTTGGTAAGAGATCCACCTTATGATACTGTTCTAGAGATAGAATACAATATGGCCACTGAGATTGACTTTTAAACTCATCGTCTAATGTAGACCAATGACTTACGTTACTTAAGTACTTAGGCTTGTATCTGTTCTATCAATAGGGGATCGGACTATTTCTTTTATTTACTTGTCACATAGATATTAAAAAAATATTAGACACGTATTTTTTCTTTATTTAATAATAAAACGATAGGAAGATACAGTGAATGGAAATGTCGTGTGACGTCACTTGTGGCTACAATTTTCACCCACAAGTGACGTCACAAGCCCTTCTTAAACGTCGTCACAACTTCATAACTTTAAGGCGCTTTATTGCCATAAATCCACATTCTCCACAAACACCTAGAAAAACATGTTATTTTACCATAGTGTGAACGCAACAGTAATATAACTTTGTAATTTTTCTTTGATTTGATAAAAGAAAAATAAGAGTTTTTTTTTATCTATCTGGTGGACTAAATAGACATTTCCTTTTCATACTCAGTCTGCTCCCCTATTATGTAGTAATTACGGCAACATGTTTGTTGTAATTTGTTATGAGTAACAAGTACTTTCTATATTATCGATTTGTATAAGACACGACAAAGGGTCTCTCCAATTAAAATTACTTACAAATCAAGATTGTTGTTAAATTTATCATTGCAGAAACCAATAACTTCAAGTAGGCTATATATATTGGTTAAATCTTCGCTAAAAAAATATTAATGCAAATTGTTTTTCTAGGCGGCAATGGCTACATAAACGATTACCCAACTGGCAGACTACTCAGAGATGCAAAACTTTATGAAATAGGGGCGGGCACGTCAGAAGTAAGGAGAATGCTAATTGGAAGGGCATTGAACAGTGAATACAAATAAATAGTCATAATACCATAATTTGTTATCATTTATTAAAGAATTTATTTAATAAAAACTGGTATTTATTAATGTTTCTCCTTAAATTTAATATTAAAGAATGCAATATTTTAATTGGCTGATTACATTTTGGTATCTTATAGGAAGACTAATAAATACATTTAAGTAAATAAGCATTATTCATATTATATTTCAATCATCAACTTAAATAATAATGAGTTTATAATGACTGAAAATTTATATAAGTACATCACAATAATATGTTGGTAAAGGTCAACATTCGTTCAGCTACTTTCTTACTCTAATATTGCAAAAAAAATCTGGCATTGTTGCCAAATTAGCACCAGACATTCATTAAAAATGTCATTCCCACCAAAAACTCACTGAAAATGAAATAGACAGTGACTCAACAAAATGCCACCATTTTGGTGGAATATAAAGCATTTGTCCAGGTTTAAGAATACAATAATATGGTTTGGCATTTTTGTAATTGGGATATTTATGTAAATCTGGTTGCCGAGGATCAACTTGTGCAGTGTTATTCAATAACTCATGGTCATGTGGATAAAGATTTTGTGTATCTGAAGGAGCAAATAGAAACAGTTGTTTTTCTCCTACAACTTGGGTCAGTAAGTTTCTTTTGGGATCATGATGTAATGGGGAAACTGTGCCTTTTGGGCCATACCAAGCCATGACATCAACTGGCTCATTACTATCAGCAAAGCAGCAGTATTCTGGTTCCGTAATATCATTCTTCAGTTCAGGTATTTGGCTAAACAATTGATACTGTGCTAGGTAGCCAGTAGGACCATTTGTTTGATAAATATACTGCTTGATAAACTCTTCTATTGTTATTAATTTTTGCGTCCAATCAGAATCGGTGTACTTGCTTCCAATTTCAATTGATACAGTGCGAGGCCCAGCTAGTTTAATGAAATAGTTTTGATCTTTCCATTTCTGTAAAGCTGGCCAGTGATTTATGCAATTGTTGAGCACAACAGGTGTTTCTGTGAGAATGTAATTTTGGTAGAAATGTTCCATACTGGGACAATCAATTACTTGTATGAGAGTGGCATTGAATTTATTAGCTTCTGTAGCGGAATTATTATTTGGGATGCTTTCTTTACTGGATGTGCACTTGCATGTGTCGCCGGTTTGTTGTAAATTGGCAGAACTGAGTGTTGATGCACAATTTTGTAACAATAGAGGTTCTTTGTCCAAGGGACATCCAAACAAAATTCCGAAGTCTATTATCTTGAAAGCTTGCTTTATCAAGCTTTCTACATCTTCATTAGAATACTTCATGTGAGCTACCAACTTCAAATATGTGGCTACAGTTATAGCTTTTCTAATGAACTGTTTAACCTCTTTCCAATTGCCGATATTGATTTTTTCATACATGTAATCGATTATAGCTTGGATTCGTATAATAGAGGATGGGTCTGAAGACTCAGTACTGTTAATGTACCTCTGTAATAAAGATTTAGACGCTGCATCTAATTCGTCAATTTCCGCCAGTGAATTAGCCACACTAGGTTTATAATCTTCTAGTTTTTTACAAATTGCCTGTAATGCTAACATTATGATTACGTTTAGAACTGTGAATCTGGAAGTGGATACATTCACAGTGTTTTTGATAATATTATTTACAATTCTTAACCTAAAGCGCAATACTAGTCTGATGACATAATGACATCATACACGTTTCGGTTCATGCATTTATCTGTCTACAAAAATATCAAGAGTTGCAAAAAATGCTTACAATCTCAATGAAATGTAACGTTAAAGAATGACAACAAGTGTTAGTTGTCTGCGTATAAAGGATAGGTTTTAGTGTCTATGATGTTTTTCTAATAAGATTCTGAAAATATTGAAATACAGACGCCGTGGTATTTAACGACATCTGATAACAAATATCGAATTTAAAGAATAATACAGGAAATTAAAAAAGTTTCTAAAACTGACGTTTTTATTGACCTTGACCTTTCGGCAAAAGTAAGCAGTTGTTGTCTATGCCAAATCATATGACTTTTGCACGTGATCTGACAGATTATTCATTATTTACATTTATCGAAATCAAAGTGTTTTTAAAGTTTCGAAAACAACTTTTTCTAATTAGATTGGCAATAACATGTCAGGAAAGTCCCGCCATGAAAAAATCGTGAAATGTTACGTGTGACGCAATGGCACTATTCGACAAATTGTTTTCTCTCAAGAGAAAACTTGATGATCGCGATCCACGATACCGCGACAGGTACGTCATGATGAAACGCTTTTCATTCATTTAATTCTATTTTTGAGTGGTGTGGTATTCAGTGGTGGGGTTGACGCACGAAGTGTTAACCCGTGCCGGGAGTCAGGTCTTGATGAGGGCACTATGTGGACCTTCGCGTCGCAGCGGTGACGCACGCCTGTCTGGCTGCTGGCAGTGCAGTGCGACGAGCATGTGATGACTGCGCGGGGCGCGGGCCGCGGGTCGCGGGCGTAGGCGCGCGCGCGATCACGTCATTTTAAGCGAGAGGGGCGGGTCGCGCTCTATGTTTACTTATTATTTACATGAGATATAAGTTAGTACACCAGCACATTCCACTGCTAACGGACGCTCGTCCGCCGAAAATCTCCTATCGATGTGCATTTAGTGTAAATCTTTATCAGTGGTTGCATTTCTTTGATCAGTGAGTGCCTATGACACAGTTTTGTTACAATAAACTTTGCAACTTTGATATTTTGGTGAGCAGCTGTGAGGACAGCTGATGTGACTATGAAATAAAATGAAATTTAGGTAACAACTGTTTACTGTGTTTGTTAGATCTTAGGCAAGAAGGCTGGTTGTGTCTAGAATGTGATTAAAAGTCAGCTGGTCCAATTGATGATTAATGTATAGTGCATATTGTAGTTTGAAGCAGTATGATCTTGTTTAAACAAAGTACCTAATCAGAATCACATTCTAATAGAGCATATTTTGAATGGTAATGACAATGATGAGTTGATTTAGTGTCTGTCAGATTCTGACACATCTACACATATTGATATCAGTGTTTTAAAATTATGAGTAGCGCTCCAATGGTACATTGTGTGACTGATTGTGACATAGGAAAAGAGAAAGTATACTTTGTTTCCTTTGAATACTTCATGTGTTGGCTGTAATGGAGAAAATATTCTTAATTTACAAAAATATAAGATTCCAAATGTTTTAATTGACTTTAAAATGTTCATGTACTGTGCCTGATAACTAATACAAGGTACTTAGGATATACCTAATTAGATACTCATAATAGCCGTGTTCCTAACTTAAAAATTTTATTTGTAATCAGTTATTTAATCCATTCTCTTCTACACAGATATTAGTATAAATCTCTCTTTAATCTAATATCAGGGTATGCATATATATTTATAATTTATTTAGGTTTAATAATAGTGTTTCTCTCTGTAATAACATTGTATATATAATGGTATTCCATACTTATGTAGAGGTTTTGGTCATGGAGATAATTAATAAATAATTGGACTATTAGCAAATTAAACTTATTTGGGTTACTAATTAATGTACCTTTATAATTTTCTTATCAGATTTTAAAATAAATATATACCTTAATTGTTTTCTGTATGTTAACAGTATCAATTCTTTACATACATTTCTTACTATCATGTAATTTATGGGTGGTGATTAGGGTTCTCTGTTAGGAATCATTTAATAGCAATAAATGTTTAAAGGGTATAAACCATTGTCTTTTTTGTGAAACATATCTCTTTTCTGTTCCAACAATAGTATAGTTAGATGGTGTGGATTATTTACTTAAAGATAATTCACAAGCCATCATCAGACATCTATCACCAAACACATCTCTTTAAAAGGTGTTATTATTTTAATTCATGTTTTTTAAGTTTATTTCAATTTGACATAAACAACCTTTATGTCCAAGCAGTAAAGTTTATTTTAGCTTTGTTTTTACTAAACTATTATGGTTTTAATCATGTATAGATAAAACATTTAGACTCAGCTGTGAATCTTAAAATCAACACAATTTACGATCCCAAATACTTTCTGGCAAAGTAGGTGTGTCAGATATCATGTGATATAAAAGATAATAAGCAATGAAATTCATGTGTCTTCTAAAAATAAACTGCTATTTTTAATTCTTTTTTCTGCTATTAATTGCCGCCGATTTCTCATCAAAATATATAAAATATCTCGTGGTTTTCCGTGTTTTAAAGTAGACTTTTCATATCATAATAGGTAAAGAAGGTATTTGTCCAAAACTGTCCCAAGACAGGGCAAAGACTTTTCTCTCACAGCCAGAAAACAACCAGTACTTCACATACTCAGTATAATACTATTACGATGTTTTCCGAGTGTGTCATCAAGTTTTCTTTCATAGTGAGCAATTTATTCTGTACGTAAATACGACATTGAAAAAGTCACAATATATTATCTCAGATTTGAACTCGCAACCTTGCGTTTCACGTTCGTGAAGTCGTTTTAACTAACAAAGTAAAGTCGCTTTTGATTTCTCTGTGACAAAAAAACGAATTAAAAAGAAACTGCTTATAGATAAGAAATCACGGCGTAATTTAATTTATAAAGCTCTTTCAAACAATACGACTTACTTTCTTTAATAACCACCGACGCAAATAAGAGGTTTTATAAGTTTGACGTGTCTGTCTGTGTGTCTGTCTGGAATGGACTTAATAATGGAGCGAATATGACGCGGATTTTTTTGTTTAAAGCGGACGTGAACGAAATGGTTCTTAGCTATAATTCATAAAGATCTGTTCAGCATTTTAAAAGTTATCAGAAGTTTTCTAAAATATAAAAATTAAAATATAAATATTATGTTCTATATCATTTAGTTCTTTTTTTGTAGTATGCGATATACGCCTTACATAAGCATAAGTATTTTTTGTAGATTTGAATTACGTATAATAAATAATCGTAAGAAACATCAACGCGTCAGCTAGACAAGTTTTTTGGGATTTTATTGCGTAATTGTTTTTTTTTTATTGCTTTAAACCCGATATTTAGTCGTGACACAAAAAAGTACCTATAAGCACTAATAATCAGCTTTACGACAGTATGGGTACCTAGTACTTCATTACTATTTTTCATCAAATCCAATATAATATCTATTTGTGTAAACTTATTATCTACGATTCAAATACCTATTGATATTAATAGATTTATTGATATCAATAGGTATTTGCTATATTTTTATTTAATAGCAATTTTTAACATTTTTGTTTTTTTTTCTCACACACATTTATATTATGCATTTTTATTTCACCTCCAGACTCATGCAAATTTGTTTAATGTATAATAATACCTTGAAATTTTAAAAATACTTAAGTTTAAGCAAAGATGATACATTCAAGTTACCCGCTTATCTTTGCTTGTTATTCGTCTGACATGAGTTACCTCAGAATGGAACTTGGTTTACCCTCTCGATCATATTACCTTGATGATGATTTAGAGCCTCAAATTCACACCTTCAGTCGCGATTTGTCGTTGAATTATTCTCTTAATACTTACGCTGACTGACTTCCATAAACCACTGTAACAGAGTCTTTCTCCAGATAGCAAATATAATAGTTTTCATAAATGTAATTCATGGGATAGTTCAGGAACAAAAGTGTTAGTTGTCGAAGTATGAAGTTAATAGTTGTAATGGTTAATACTATTATCGAGGTCCACTATATTCGAAGGAGTCAATAGTTGAGATACAGCCTTAAACAATTATAAAGAGTTAAACTTATAAAACTTAAGCAAGCAGAAAAAAGTTGTAGTACCTAGATAATGCTAGTCTATATAAATCTATATAATGAACAAACAAGGTGCTGAAACTTTATACAAAATGCGAGAATTCTCCCATAAAACAAGAGACCGACCAAACCCTTTATTCTTTTCGCAGGTCTTGTCAGATAAATCCGGAGCAAGTGCGGCTGCTTCTATTTAAAGAGTGCGATTGGAGAGGCAGGAAACTTCTTTTTGATTCCGCTGCCATACAGAAGATACCAGCTGGTAAAAATGATAAGCCTAGTGCAAGACCGACAGACGAGGTGCCGAGTATCGTGGAGGTGTCCGATGGATATACATATCTGGTACTTATTGAATACTCTTTAAAGATTTGATCTATGTACGTATTTAGGTTATTGCTCTGCACTGAAAGAGTACCCAAATGAGTACAAATATGTAGAGTACTTGTACCCATTTTGGGTACTCTTTGCCGCAGCTCTTCACGTGGAGCGTAGACCTCTACTGAAAATTTTTGTCCTCTATAAAATTAGAACGAATGTCAACCCTCTCCAGTGGCGTGCATTGGTTTTCCGACCAGGTAGGCAGAAATTAGGCAAATCGAGCAAAATAAAATACCTACTACTATAAATAACGAAACAAATGTAAAATACTATTTTCTACTCACTTTTTTAAAGTTTCGTATTTCTTATTCTGTGGTTCGGATGTTATCCTACAAATCTACTACTTCATTAATTTGTTTTGTCAACAAATGAAAACTTTATTAAACTTCTTGAAGGGGTTTGCACGTAATTTATCCATACAGATTGTATTTTCGAAACACAATCAAACTACGCACTGTATCTTTTCCATATTTATACAGACACAACAATTTCTGTTTATAACACTACAGTAACTTTACAAAACTACAATAAGTCAATAACACACAAAACAAATAATTACGAAAATAATGCAAACTACAACAAGTAAACAAACTACAACAGATTAAAAATAACAAAAAGACGAGCAAGTTGCAACAGATAAAAGAAAATAAAAATCATTTATTGCAACTAAAACATGTTTACATTATTAATTATGTAGTTGTTAACTTTAAAAAAAAACTATATTCAATTTACAAGTTATTAGTATTTTATAATATTAGTTAGATATATAAAAAATATAATAATAACTAGAATTTAAATATTTTTTATTTGTTGAGCTGTATGGTCAATGCCTTTGCTACAGAGTAGGCATGCCTACTATAGTTCTGGGAAATTGCGAAGGTCAAATGTCAGGGCGCTGTGCATGTCAAACAGATATTTTTTGCTTTCACCGTATTATAAATTTGAGAAAAAAGTAGCTTTTTATGAAGTGTGCGTGCGTATATGAATACGCCAAAATGGTTTGAGTGTGTGAGTGTAAAGTAGGCACTGGCGCGAGTGCCTACTTCGCGACGTATTGTGAAATTGTGTTGAATGTGACGTCATTTTTTATTTGTTTTGTAATGAAATGTTTGGTTATAAGTTTTATTATTTGTAGTTTAATTAATGAGTATGATGGGTGTTGACTGATTTATTATATTTATATCGTAATAATTAAGGATAGTTAGTTGGATCTTAGGAGGTAGGCACTGCCTAATTGCCTATATGGTATGCACGCCACTGACCCTCTCACCCTGTAGACGGCACGTTACATAACTATGATGAAATGGATCTTTTTCAGTTTCGTCCAAAGAAAATATTTATTGGGACGTTGTGACTGTACCTTAGAGATAGTTCTATAAGGACATTTATTTAATATAAATAAGAATGTATGTATGTTCACCTAATAATCGAGAACCGTTAACCTAATTGATATGAAACTTTGGACACATAAAGGGCGACATGACCAGTCCGACGAACATAGTTATGTTAGTGACAAATTGGTGGCGTTGGTGGCAATGATTTTTGTTTTGTACCATAGGTCGAATTGTAGATTTTGCTAGGTGAAAGGACGCGTACCGGGTACTAGCTAGTATAATATAATAGCGACATGAAATTTAAATGAGATGCATTTTGACTTTCGAAAATTTAGATACCTACCATTGAACTAGAATCTAGAATACGCAATGAACAAAAATACGCAACTAGCTAAATCATCTAACTCATAATTAATCTAGCATAGCAATGGAAGCAACATAGCTAAACGACCTATTTCCTGCTATTTTAATTGTCCACCGTCTTCTGTTTACACCCGGTATATATCTACGATGAGTTGACGTAATCAGCCCAACTCGTAACGTTGACAGGAAGTTAGAGAAAAAATGCCAAGATGAAGTTAAGTCTTATGCCTACCCATGTAAGGACACTTTAGTAGAGCAAGAATAAGTAGGTTAATCTCTGTATGAAGTATTAATAAAGGTAGAGGCTTCTAATAGTGTTAAATTCTTATTAACTGTGTTGTCTTTTAGGTCACCGTAAAATGTGATTATCTAGAGGACATCTTTCCTCAGTAAGGTTTCTTTATTCGTTACACGTTCTAACAATAAGGTGATAGCGATGTTTATTTGTTTTTATAGTCTCTACAATTTAATTTATTACTTCTATCGGTCATAAATCAAATATTGACTGTAACCTGTCGCTAATCACGTTATCAAGTTCATTGCTCCATTCTAGAAACTATGTTAGCGATGGATTTTTTAATCTTACAACTAAACACTGAGATTAAAAAATAAGTATGTACTTATAGGTAGACAATAAATAGCAAATACAAAATTTTGGCTTATAATGGCGATAAAATCGTAGCTCAATGTGAAACAGTCATGTGTTTTAATTTGCTTTCTAAAATATTTTTCGCAGAAACAGCATTATTAGGCACTCCGATTTTTTTATTTATTAAATCGTCTGGTCTTAAATAATTTGTTTTGTTTAAACAATTTGTTCAGTGACACATTAAAATGATGTATTATCTATTAGATTTTTGTTCGAGACTCGCCTACGCATATTTAGGTCATTTACCTTAGCATGTGATAATCATAAATCTACAACCGGTTTGGCCACGGTACCTGTAACGTCCAATGGTTTTTGGTAAAGATGCGTTCCTATTTTAACATGGGGATCCCTGTCCTACATTATCTCTCATCGGTTAACGAACGATTACCATTATATCTGTTATCAAAACCATTAAATTAATCTCGGCTAGTGATCAGAAATAGATTTACGAATAAAGTCTAAATAAACATGAGTACCGGTTTAAAGAATAACAGATATTCGTTGGATAATTATACTGGGCACGGACTCCGAAGCACGTGATTCGCCTGCTTACGTTACCGGCAACACGATGACGCGATGGAACAGTGCGATATTAATCATAAAACAGTTGAACACATTTTGATGTTGTACAGATATTCCACTTTATTCATGTTTACATTGTTTATAAACAGGTTTATGTGTATCGACTTTTGTTATTGTCCTATGTTTTTTGGAAATGGCGCTAAATGTTAATTTTCATCGTTCACTTACTTTTTAATAACATGCAATCTTTTTTTCGGATCCATTGTTTCTTTTGGTACATTCATAAAACTTTTATCCACGAAACAAAATTTGTTACTATAGTATCAACAGTCTACGTCACTAAAATCAATGTAGATTGTTTTCTTTATCATTGGTTTTAAGTGGTCGGCTGCACTTATCGATAAGATACAGTCTATTTTTGTTACATATCATCGGTTAGACAATCGTGTTGATGTGACGTCACGAATCATGTGAAGTAGCAGTTATGTTGCTACTTGTAGAAAGCTGAGTTCAAGGACTGATAGCGTTGAAGAAAAGCTTTAGTATTGCCGTAACATCATAAAGGTCAAGTCATGACAATGTATTTTTTTTGTTTGTTTTTGATTTAAAAATCCACCATACCTCAGTACTTCTATGTGTTCGTAGTTCTACTTAGATACTGAAACAATTTACTCAAATAGAATATCCTTGAATTTAACTATGCGTCCAGAAACGGCTTTAACCTAGTTAAGATTCCTTCTTATTTATAAAACAAGGCGCCCGTACTTGCTCAATAAATCTTTTTGACATTGTCATAATCTTAGCAATATATAGCCATTCAGCAATAGCCTAATGATGTGGATTTTGATATACTACGACCTATATATACGTATTGATTAGCACTTTTTAAAACCTTAAAAATTCACATCTGGTTATAAATTTCACAATGTCGTGACTAAATACCGATAAAAAGCTTTCTTATTTCTCGTTAGTAGGTTCGCAGTGAAGGCGAGCGAACCTCTTTTAGCGATAACAGTTTAAAAATATTACAACAATTGACATATGGAGCGGTCACAAGACCGCCAATTCATTCTACATTATCACTGGACCATTCTAAATTTAGATCACTTAAGATGTTAGCCTTTTCGATTACAAAGTGTGCAGTAAGTGGGAATTGTGTGTGCGATCTGTAATTTTAGCTGGATTCTAATTAATGGACATCACATGTCCCATTATGGTTGTGACAATTGTATCTGTCTTCTATATTTACTTTGGAAATCCTCTCGTCACATGACAAGTTCTGCCTATTACGCTCCAGGCCATCGTTAGTTTGAGCCAGTCTAACTCAATGTTTATTTATAGCCATTATTATCTTAATATGGAATTTAAATTGGTATGTTCCGTGTGGGAAATGATTGGTGAGGGTTGATATTTGTTATTTTATGGCAGTTATTTTAAAAAAATTGAGATTAATTTGTTTGTCTTGGCCTTTAGTATACTGTTTTAAATTTGACCGACGACATTTTCTTTTCATAATGTTTACAATAAATAAAAATGCGCAGAAACTGTTTTACTTGCCATAATAGGACTTATTTGGTGTCTAAAACGCCTAATGTGTGGTACCTACAAGGCGTTTTAGACACCAAAGATATCAATAAATAAAAGAGCATCGAACTTAGAGTTAGTGTTTATATTTTTGGAAAATATTTATCACATAGCTGTGTTGCGTACGCGTGGGTGTAGCTGTGAATAAATAAATTATTTTTAGTCCTCTTTGACGTATTTGGTCGTACGACGTTTGTACCCCACCTGTCATGTAAATCATCGTAGCTGACGAATGAGGGGCATTCTTTGGAGATACGTTGTAAGGTCAAATAGTGCACGATGCCCTTTTAAGTTTCTGTTGCGCATTATTTGTGAGATTGATTGACGCTGACTTTATCAAACTTCAATGTCAAATCAGGGCGAAGTTATTAAAAATACCTAATAATACATAAAAGGACCAGGAGTAAAAGGATCTCCTCATTACCGAATGAGGAATTTTGACTGTCGAATGAATGCCTAATAGAATGAATGTCTGTGAATGAACATACTTATGTGGAATGTGGACGCTTCTCAAGACATGTCTAAATTTCAAGGGTCGTCACTTGTTTAATAGCGGGAAGTGTTATTTCGTCAGTAGTTACAGTAAACAAAATTACACAAAGTGGTAATACCTAAACCATAAATGATCTGCTTTAAATGCTGCTAATAATTTCTAGGAATAAAAGAGGTTCTATGGTTTTTTATTCGGCCTGGAAAGTGATATAATTTTGCAAACAGTACATGAGCTTGTTTGTTAATTTAAAAAGTGCTAAAAAAACCTACTTGGTCAAGCATCGCTGTTGTTTTTAATAATACGTTTTATTTTTCTTTCATACATTTATTTAATAGCTATTTAATTTATAAACAAGTATGATCCTTGACCGATATAATACTATCGGGTCAGACAGGACGCTGCGTAAATAAATTTTCCTGCCTTCCTGACAATCAGTTATCGAACATCCGCCTACATAAACTTATTCTCTTCTAACAATTTTTAAACAGTTGTATAAATATTGTTTTGTCTTGCGCAGTACAAAGGACCGGCGGCAGACGCGAACGTTCTCGGTGAGATGATATTTGGAGCAGTCGCTATGAACTACAAGAGCGTTTCATTAAAAATCCACATAATGGATGAGCCAAGAAGGTAATAACGAAGAAATAATCATCTTAGTTTTTTAGCAAAGTATTTTTTACAACATACGGCATTTGCATACAAAACGCTAAAAAGGTTTTCAGATTACTTTAAAAAAAACTTACTTTTAAACTAGCATTAGAGTTTTTCTAATTGATTGGTCACTATATATTATACATATTAATACACGAATTATCTATGTGTATAAAAGACAAAAAGAAAATAAAAATTTATTAAACTTATTTGTTGATTTGACAGCTTAATTATATTTATAGTACGTAAAATAAATGTTGGCATAAATCAAACGTAATCATCTTATTACGACCGGACTTGTGCGTGATTTATGTATATATTTTGTAAAGCTCACGCCTCGTTTCATCTGTATTATTTAATTTATGTTATAATAGAATTATGACAATTAATTAGGTACGGAAATCTATTTTATGACTTTGAATTCCTGTTTTTCTACCTATTATGTAATGTAATAAAAATATATTTAACAGTAGATTTTGATCACGGTATATTTAACACATACTTTTGACGTTTTTCGGCAAGAACTAGGTAGCCTAAGTATATAATAAATATATAGTAAGATCTTTCTTGGGGTTTAAGCTAACTCTATACCACATGTCATAAAAATATCTTCAGTATTTTCGCTGTGAAAGCGTTTCAAAGATAATTTTGCATTTATAATATGAGAATGGGTAATTTCTTAGGTTGATGTGCACGAAAGTATTTTGTGTGCCATCGCGGCGGATCGCGCGGGTCGAGCGCAACCCTGAGAGAAGGAACGCCAGCGGTTGTGAATCAGGCGACAGGTCCAAACCACTCAGCGTTCCTCTAGTCAGAGAAGAAGGAGTATCATTGAGCTTCTCGCTCGATAGAGGAGACTCGGGTAAGTTAATTTATCAACATTTCGCCGAACTTTTCTGCACTTATATTTGGAATATTCTGAGGTGAACGTATGACAGGCTTACATTTTTTACTTCTATTCGATTTAACGTTATTGTTTCTTTAAAAAGTGTAATTGATGCCTCGACGCTAATCCATAAATTAACGATAAAACTTTTGCACTACTCGTCTCGAAGGACCAAAATTTCTATCAAATTGGTCCTTCTAGCCAATCAGTCGGTGACGATGGCAATAGTGTAATTAGTTTGCGTTTGGTTGTTATCAGTATAATTCAAATAATACAATCTATATTTAATTATTTAGTTGCCAGTATATACAGCAGTGACCTTATTAGTAAATCAGAATTAAAGCGCATTCTTTATTTTCCTATACATTATTGTTTTAGGTACTTCAGAAAATAAGGGAAAAGACGTTTAGTTATCATTTTTAAGTCACCTTATTACGGCGTCTTTCCATTTTGATCTTCTTATGGTATTTTATGGCTTTTAACTTAGGCAATATTTTCAGGATATTATGGGGACCATTCCCCTTACAGCAGTGTTGGGTCTACTAATGATTATTTCTCAATGTGTGACATTTGGGAAAGCAATAACCAAGAGGAGTTCTGTTCATTTCATTGTAAGTATGCAAATGTGTATTCAACTACTAATTATAGATTTTTTAGTCTCAGAAAACTAGTTCTTAAAAGCATGTCTAAATTTCTATTCCTAAAGAACACCTTGTATACAAACATTAAGTATTTATTGTTAAACATATAATTTTTCTATGTTTAAGTTCCATTCTCGTGACTGTTATACAAATAGTTGAGCAAATATACAATGTATATTAAGTCAATCGTTGATTTATCAGTACCACCAGGCAGAAAATTGAGTTCGTCAAGCAACGGTAGTTGGCAACGCAGAACCTTTCAAAACATGGCCACCAAGTTCGACCTCGGAAATCAAAGTACCAATTTACTTGGAGTTCCCACACATAACAGCAATGGTGTCAATTCCGATTCACAAGTAAGTTATTTAAAGTGTATTCTTTTGTTTATTTTTTTTAGTTTCATTACTTTATAGCTGAATTCTGTTTTTAAACGATGAAAGCTTTGCATAGTAGTAGACCTTTTCAGTTATGGATAACTTCTTTAAAGGGCGCTAAATTAGAATTAAAGGAGTGAGTGCTGAGAAAACGGTTGAAAGGGTTAAATAAAGAGAAAATACACACTGCGGAAATACTATACATATAATAAATAAGTCAAAAACAATAAAAAAAGCTTTCATTATTTCTGACACAATGATCAGAAAACAGCGAACAGATATTTTCATAAAAAAAAAACTAAAATCAACTTTTAATCATCTTTACTAACAGTAGTTTAACTTCTGAAAACAACAATTTTGTTTCATGTATCCTCTTACACGAGTTTGCACTAAAAGCTGTAGTAGATAGGTACGAGAACGACCCTATCGTTCCTAATCTATTTTCTAAGAAGTGTATCATAGTAAATATTTATAAAATTATCTAACAATGGGACAATCTGTCAGTAAAATGATTTTATCACGCTATTATAATAAGAAAATATAAATATTCCTCCATTACAAGTAAGTTGCCATATGACACGCAGTTATATTATAATGTTTATGCAGTAAATTCAAAGGCAAAATTAATTGTAGGTAATAATTTTAAATAAAGAATTTGAATGCATTATCTAACAAGTTCTGATAGACTTCGATTCAATTTTGTGTTTAATCATCTCCACCAATCCTATTTATAATTCTCTCCGGATAATATCACATTTCGATCAGCTTACAGATATCGTACTCCAAAGCTCCAACTACTTTGAAGTGAGTGACAATAGGGATAACCTCATCGGTTATTTGTTTACAAACAGCTTTATCATTCTTATCTTAAAGCGCGTGATACTCGTCACATGATTGTCCAGGCTATCGTTCAGTCATGTGAGACATTATCAGGACAATGACAGAATAGTAAAGGTAGTTAATAATTGCACACATACCTACCATACCATACCTTACACACACATACCATAAATAAATGTATTTGATAATGAGCGTGTGATTGTGTTGTTTTTACACTTACACACGGTAGCTGTTGTTGTTTCTCGAAGCTTCTAACAGAAAATTATGACGTTATCATGAAATGTTAAATGGTAAATTTATTATGAGGATATATAAAGCTTTGTAAAATCATTCATTTAATCTTCCTGATTTCCGTGGATTGCGTTGGTTACATAAATTGTGGTTTTGAGGTGGAAGGTACTCGAATGTTCTAAATATTGGTTGCGTAGGTACGAGATTATGTAAAGTTGTAAGCCAATTTATACAGGCTGCTAATGATGGCTACTTAAGCCTACTGATGCGTTGTTGTAATTTCTAATTTATTATTATGAAGTTATGTCATTTATATTCTAGAAGCCACTATGTTCTAACATTTATCGATTATTTATTTGCTGTTACCTCACAAATATGATGATGATGATGAAGAAAAAAATAGTTTGATAATTTTGCATAAACCACATAAAAAACGACACTATTTATTTATTCATCAATTCGAATTTCGGGTTTCATTCAATAAAAACCGGTTGAAACAGAAAAATCGTATTCGGTCAGCGACTCAGGTCATATGGTACAAGATAAAACCACTTAACCTTAGAGTAAAGGCTGTTTTTACAATCTTTTCTTTAACTTACAATGTAGAATGTATGTAGGTATGTTTGGTTAGGTCAAACTAGAAATACTTCTTGACTTTGCCTAGTTTGGGATCAGATGACCTTGTGTGAGATGTCTCAAGATATTAATATTTATTATTATTATTACTTCCGATTGAGAAAAAAAAATCTATTATTTTTAAGTCCAGTGACAATACAATATTAAGGTACTTTCAAGTCAATGGCGCCATGAGGTCATAGAAATTCTGTAACGAAACTACGCAAGCCCATCGTGTTTGATTTGTCTTTACTAGTAGGTACTTCAAGATTAGCTGATAAAAGGTTGTCTCTAAAAATACATTTTTATTTAAAAATAGTTGGACTTCAGTTTAATTAAATATTAATTTATAGGTTACCGAGTAAGAATTAAATATTAAAATGATCGGGATGGTATACTAAACTGCGAAGAGCAAACATGTTTGCAAGTTATCGGCTTTTTAGAATTACCATAGCTAATTATAATAAGTAGGACAGCAAATACGGTAAATTCAGCATTTAATCATGATAAGGGGTCAACTTTACAAATCGGGCTATATTCAGTTAAGTATAATAAAGACTAGCTATTTTCTTATACACCACCAAGCAAAGACTTCAGCAACAGTACCTTTATTCAGTAGTGATGTACTTTTTAACAGCTGTACCGCAACAGTACGACGAGCGGTACAAGTGACAGCATATCAAGTACCGGCTCAGCGATGGTGCATCGGAAGAACAAACTTGGACTAGCGTTGTTGATCAGCGCCACGGACTCTGCGCAAATGTAAGCAACTTTTATTTTTGGTCCTTTGATCAACGATTTTGGTCCTTTGATTCCCAGTCATTTAATAAGTTTCAGTATTGATGTTAAATTAAGACTTTTCCTGTAATCAGTGTGCTAATAGCTGCTATCATCTATCCTACTTCCTTTTGACTTCTTAAAAAGGTAACTTAAACTATTTTGAAGTTTGAACAATCAGTACAAAAAAAAAGAAACTGACACTTTCTAAGACTGATACAAAACATACGATTTATTGTGGGTATATAAATAATAATTTGTACTAGAACTTATTTAATACAAACGCTTACGGCCAACCTTGTTACGAGAAAGGATTTTGTTACTATATTATTATTTGCAAACTCACAGCTTATAATAGAGAGATGAGTCAGAAGGTCATATACCAACTCTACTAGACAGTTACGCACACTTTATGATGATATACAAGTTGAGTGACGTTCTATCCTCCATTCTAATGTTCTTCTATATCTTTCAAACATGTGACCAATACATGAATAACGCCCAAATGCTCAAATGATTTTTCCTTTATCACTAGTGACGTAGTGCGGCGATGTCTGGAACATTCCCCGCAACTACAGACGCTGGTCTGTCGGTTGAGGTTGGCCACGCTCACGGCGGGCGCGACCGGCGGCCGTGTGTCTACCTTGTATCGCGCGGCTGAACATGCGGCTAGATGGTAAGGGGCATAGTCATAGAGTATTTATGTTCCTTGTTCTATGAAGTGACGTTTGTAGTTTTTAAAGCTAGATTAGGTAGGTCATGAAAAATCTTGTCCGCCACAGATTGCAATTGTTTTATAAATGAAACGATAACGCTAAGATTTTAGCCGGTAATAGTCCGTACGACGCTTTCTCCAGGGTGAAGGAAGCCTATGGAGGATTTTCAGTGCGTCAAAAAACAATTGAAATCTTAATTGTCCCTATCTAGCTTCGCACTGATCAGGAATATCCGCACACGATTCAACTGGTCTGACTTTCTACACGACACAGCCGCAGTAGTTATAAATGGATTTAAATATTTTGTTACTGTAAGTTATTCAACATTCCGACACTGCCAATTTTTTTGGAAAACCCCTTTACTTTTTTGTGACTGTTTTTTTTCTCCCATTCATAGTTCAATACAAAGAGAGACAAATGTTTTTCCCATAGGTTATCGGATTTAGTGTACGGGCCCCGCCTCCAGCCCATGTGGTTGAATCTAGTCACGGGAGACGCGCGAGCCTCCAACAAGTTAGCTGAGTCGCTACTGGCAGATCTCTGCTCCGTACTGACTGTGGGGGACACCAAAAGCACCAATTTGTGAGTATTAACCTATTTTCTAGTTATCTTTTTGATGAGAACTTTTGATTTTCATGATCTTTGATTTTTCGGGATCGTGTCCACTCCGGATAACTTTAAAAACATCGAAAAAAAAAAATACTCACGATAACGGAGACTACTTACGCAGATAAAACCGTGGGGCACCGCTAGTAACACCTAGCCTACCTAGTGAAGAGCTCTCGTTTTGGAGTACAAGATTCAATTTGGATCGTTACGCCAGAGAAGTAACCAATATAGGTAGCCCAGGGGATCGAAACGAATAATAAAAAAAAAAAGAATGTCTAATAAATGTACAAAAACGTTCTCAGAATTGTTGAAAAAAAATACTATTTTTCGATAAGAAAACCAATTCTTTTTGCGTCGCGTGTTGAATAATTGACCAATCACTGAACTCATTACGAGGTTGATTGACCACAATACATCAGACGTAATGATGTGTCTAGGGAAATAAAGCAGCAAAAAGTTCTTTAAGAAATAAAAAAAGGTTTATTTTCAGACGTAGACCCCTTATCTAATTACCAAGAATATATATTTTTTTTTCTGTAAAAAGTGGTGCAAATATTTGTGTTCTACAGAATTATGTTTATTTTTAAACATGACGACTTGCCCCAGCTTCACACGGGTATACAAAACAATAACTAATAATAAAAAAATACAAATACAAACCTTCCTCTTGAATCACTCTTATCTAATGCTGAAAATTCCATTAAAATCTGTTGCGTAGTTTAAAAGATGTAAGCGTACAGTACGACTTTGTTGTATACTATGTAAAGATGTATCAAGATTTAGATCGTAAAACTAATCCCTAATACAAAAATAACCAATTATTTGTAGTATTATCATACCCACGCAAAAGTATGTATGAATGAAAAATTGAGTACGCAGTCTATTTGCTTACGCAAGCGTAAATAGTAACGATATATTGAAATAAATCAGGCCACTGGATTATCATATTTTATGTTCTTAATGCAACCTCATTTTCGCACAAACGTGTTGCTGGCTAGCTAAATACATGTATGCAAAAAAAAAGAAGAAAATTGTGTCGTCTATTTTTGAAAATCCGATATAAATAATCATGATCGAGTTCATTATTCGTTTTATAACTTTGATGAGTCAATTGTTCTACACGTGTCTAGACTGACTGAACTTCAATTTATTCCAATCTCATCAAACAACTAGACATATTTAAGAGAAGCTAGATATTTATCCGATGAAATTTTGGTTAATTATAGTTAAAAGTTTAAATATTGAAAGCCAACAAATTACATAAGTACTAAAATTACTTTTTTTTGTAGAAAAAAACAGTGTTCATTATTACTCAAAACTCAGTTCCCATACCAATATTCAATTTCTTATATAACAACGAGAAGCAGATAATTAAAAATATATGAATTTGTTCACTCGCAATTTATTTCTTAGATAAATTGATTTTCAAACTTTGAAAATTTCAAAGAGACTAGTGTTTATTGAACGACTATATTGCATGACGTATGACAAAAAATATCTAACAACAATAATAGCCTTAATCATAAATAACTTTTGTGACCTATTCAGTTGGAACCTTGACAATTCAAAAGTTCAAGCAAACAACGTCTGTCATATTTGTTTCTTTTTATTTTTAAAGTTGTGCGAAAATATTGCACATTTGGACGCAAACAATTTTGAACAGTTTCTTTCGCTTTAGTGGCTAAAATACTGAATCGATTTTATGGAATGAAGTATGAAGTAAACTTGAACCCTTATGACAATTTTATTATTATATAAAACCTATTTTGAGAAAAAAGTTACTCGTTTTAATAATTATTCTACACGGACTATGAGAACTAACTAGTTATTTGCGATAGAATCCGTTCAAATTAGTTCTTTATTTTTTTTCTGTTTCCTCAACAACGTCCTAATAAATTAATTCCTAACGACGAATTTCGTTTCATTAGTTAAATAATAAGAAGACAGAATCCAATTAATTCTTCGCAAGCATATATTACTCTAGTTTAAACATACCAACACTTTCTCACCCAAGCAGCTGTCTCTAGTTCAACAATTATTTTTATCTTGATTTAGTGGCTTACCCGATCACATGATGTTAAAACAATAGAAAAAAATCTTTTGCGTTTTACCGAGTACATTGATTAATAAAATTCGTATTTGTAGAACAGATTAGTACGACAGAAGTGAAACATACGATCGTAATTCACGTCACGATTGTTCTTTTAATTTTTGATAATAATACATTTGTGAGAGGCCCTTTTTCCTACATTCATGGCCGAATATCTGAAACGTCTATCAGTTTTAAGTAGCCGTTAAGTTTAATGCTGTCTCTGTCACTTAAAGGTGTAAAGCAGCCACAGTTAGATATTTAAGAACGTCTTAAAATTTAGTTGCGTGTCAGTATTCGGGGGTCAGTCTGCTATAAAACCCAGCAGTTCAATCGGGTGTCCACTGTTCAATTACTGGTCAAATCTCATATATTTTTTACATTTTGGCCCTGGTTTCGAAGCTGAAGTTAAACATATCTGTTTAAGATCTGTCTCTAAAAGTAGTGTAAACAACGCTTAACACGTCAAAAGTATAAATATTAAAAATATAAGTATATCACAAATACTAGTTCGACGAGTATTTGATATAAACCATCTAAACATACTTGATTGTAAGATGGTTAGCATCTTAACATGCAGAAACCACGAATGGAAAATAAATAATTTTATTCTAACCCTAAATAAATAATCAAAAGCTCTGTAATATGCTATATGCTAATCTAGTCTAATAAATGTCTAGTATGAAATCTATTTCCCATACATACAAGTCGTTAGCGTTTTTGTTTCTAGTTTTCTAACTACTAACTACCCGTGCGGTTCACATACAAAATAAACGAATACAGTCCATAAAACAATTGATTTGCATTGTTTCGCGATATAGTTCCAACGACACAAACACAATACATACGTGCCACAGGTTGTAAACTTCTGGACACGATTTAGGTCACTTCAATAAGCGGTGTTAATTAATAAAATAAAATAAATAATCTTTCAAAGTTTAATTTCAAATGATAAGCTCATTAGAAGTTTGTGAATGCAAGAATTTCTTTACAAAATTACAAAAAAACTGATTTTTTTTACATGCTTGCATACATATTTGTGCAGTATCGTGTCGTGCAAAAATTTCGAAACTAACGCAGACACGTCGTGATCAAATTCTAATTTAATATAATTATTCATTACTACAAATTAGGTTAGAATCAACCGAAAAATATATTCCTAAAGAAATACACAAATAAATATTGAATTCATAAAACGTTATTGACGTAAAGTGTGGATAAGTCGTTACTATCAACTAATAACCTCTAATCAATATATTAGCAGATTTCCGATTGGCGACCACGTTGTACACGATTATGATAATTAAATTCATTCAGCAATATATGGTACTAACTAAAATATAATAGTGTTAAAATTAATGATAATGTTAAAGACCAATGTTTGGTCACAGAAGCCAATTTCAACTGATACTTGCCAATTACGCAGAATACATTATAGTGCATATATGTGCGCGCAAAAAGACGCAATCTGCGTTTCTTCGACAGTGATCGAATGCAGATATGACACGAGATAAAAAAGATTTAGGACCCGGTCCTTTAGGTGTACTAAAGACGTAACTTATTTAACAATTATTTCCAAGCAGGTACTTTGGAATCTGAATAGAAACGTCCTCACCGTTTATAGTTGAAAAACGGCTTCTGATTTTAGACTTCATGATCTACAGTCATTAATACTAGATACACGACATCGATCTTAGAAGCAGTTATAATATTTTTTTAGAGATTAGAGATTTAATCTTTACCAAGTTTTAATACTTAATGGATCTAGTCTAGCCATCTTAGTCCTTATAGGTAAATATTTCGCAGAAACGGTCTTCAGTTAGATCTCCATTTGAGTTCCAAAAGTACAGTCAAGCAAGTGTCCAGGCGTAGAGAACATTGCTTTTCTAAATCAGCCTGACATGAGTTAGTTCTAACAAATATTTTACAGAAAAAAATCGCGAGTTTATAACTTGCCAACATTTTGGTTAACGCAGTAATTTGTAATGGTGCTCTTGTCACATAAACTTTTGTAAGTAATAACCCAGCTGTCAAACGTCCTTCTACACATTCCTAAAATAGTACAATTCTTCTGTTAATATTTTATTATTTCCTATAAAAATTCACGTGATACGTGTAGGCGATAGAGACATATTTTATAGACGCTCGTACAAAATATATGTCGGTACTCCGAGTTGATTTTATAGCTCATCAGATAACCCGGCATCATCAGATAAACATTATCACATGATCCACGAAAAGCTCCACCGTACCGCTTTCATTATATAATGTTTTACAAATATATTAACGGTGTTTGTTTTAAATATAGAAAGGTGGTGTTTATTGATGAACAGTACGGACTAACAAGTCTTTAAACAGATTGTGCTTATATCTTCAACATACTATGAGGTCATGCTGTTTAGGATGAGAATTTACTTGTGAGATTTTCATACAAACTGGTCTGATATGGTATGTGTGAGAATGATATTGGCACGTTAAGAGAGTCGTTTTTTATGTTAACACACTCGCAAGTGTGGATAATTACTGGCCTTATATAGAAACGAATACGCTCTTATTTATCGTACTTGTCACAATACAAATACTTGAGTCCGAGTAGGTATATATGTTCCTAATTCTAGAATCGTAGTTTTACATGACACGATTCAAATGACCGCAGAAAAGAAACGGTTTGTGGTACACACATTCATTTATTTATAATTCGCTTCAAACCGCATTTCACCAGCGCGACAATTATGTAAGACCAATAAATAATCAATCTTGTCTCCAGACACGCGTATTGTTTTGTCCGTCTGGACCGTATCCAACGCCACCGATTAATGACGAAGAAAAAAAAACAAAATCTATGCATACATTTTGGCGCGTTTTC
Source organism: Diachrysia chrysitis (assembly GCA_932294365.1). Lineage (NCBI taxonomy): Eukaryota > Metazoa > Arthropoda > Insecta > Lepidoptera > Noctuidae > Diachrysia > Diachrysia chrysitis. The sequence goes on from OW028645.1 coordinate 4,236,364, forward strand.
TCAATGATCGACATTTAAAACAAGTGTGAATGGAAATGTTGTCTTTTTTAATTTTCGTTAGTATTTTCAAAGTTAGCAAGTAGGTATATATGATACTTTAAAAAGTTATTTTCGTTCGTGTACGTGTGCCGTTTCCTCACGTGATTTCTGATGTTGTTTTTTAATGGTTTGACGTCCGAAATTACTGTTTGCCTAACATTGTTGTGCAACCATAGGTCTGTGAAAGAGTTTATATGTGCGGATATAGATGTTTTGGCTATGATATAGGCAAATATAGATTGATGTATTTGCATTGTATAGTAAATATTCAAGTGTTATTCTTATCCCCTTTTTATAAGAATGTATTGTGTCTGTTCAATGTTTATTTTTAATTTAGAAAGAAGCAAATATCGTTAATTTGATAGTTTTCGGTATGAATATAAAAAAAAAAAACTAGACCGATACCATTACCTTTGTAATCGATTATTTTTATTTAGATTAATTTCTTTCTAAAAGACAGTATTTCAAGGCACTATTTAATTAAATTATTAACGATATTAATAACCCACTAACGTATTGTTTTTACAACGTAATTATTTTAGAAGTTTATGTACATAAATCGTGTGCTGTTAACGAGCAAACCAAATGCTGATTAGCGTCGGTTTACATTTGCATATTAACGAGAATTATTTTCGTTACAGTTTCATCAGCACACTACTGACGCACGTGCTTACCTATCATCTGGGCTGGGTGGCGACCGTGAGTCCTTACGATACTGTAGACCATCAGGCAAGGCCACAGGACAACACACTCGACCTCTGCAAACCCTACAACGCGCTCTGGGCACAACTCAACGATCTCTGCGGAAGTATCGGCTTCCCACCCCGCACCGCCAGAACAATCGTCACCGGCACCACCAACAAACAGTTCCTCAACAAACTCCTCGTCGTCCTTACTTACTTCCTGCGCTGCGGTGACGTCAGACGAAACGACTTCCATTACCAAGCTACCAAGCTTCAAGAAAGCAAAGTCGTGAGTGTGACTACCGAGTCCACCGGCCTCAAAAGGACCGCCACACACGTGAACAAACTTGCACAGTGCGAAACTGAAAGTTTAACAGTGCCGTCAGTGAATACTCAGAACAGTGATAGTAGTGTCAGTACTTTAGCGGCCAGCGAGGTCAGTATCAAGAGATCGTCCACGCTCGCCAACTTAGGACAAAAGCTCTCTAATAGCACAGAATTCTCGATGAAGGATTGCAGCTCGACAAGCGATCTACTAGTTACCAGTCAACTCAAGAGGAATCCAACCATGATGCTGTCGTTGAAGCCCTCTTCAGATTCTAGTCTAAATTCCTCGCTTTCGGAGAACGAGACGGAAGATCAAAAGGTCGTATTCGTGTTAGGCGATAACGACAAGTTAGTGGGGCTGAAAAACAAGTCGGCCGGTGGGAAATGTGTGAAAAAGTCTTCCAAAATCCACAATGAACCCTTAAATCTTGAGATACCAGAGAACACGACTGATCCATGTACAAAAGAAGACTGTGAGAAGGACAAAAGGGCTGAAAGTCCGTCAAAGTGCTGCGGGCAAACGCTTCAACATTCCAAACCAATCAAACATTCCGGTTTTAAGTTCGAGTTCGATAAGTACCCTCAAATAGTCACTAATTATATGAAGAGCAAAAACTTAGAGATATTAGATAGACATTATATCGGGAAACCGGGGAATTTGAAGCTGGACAACTTCCAGTTTGACCCGACGGTCGTGCCGCCGATACAGGAGGAGAGGTGCGAGACTTGTGTCAAGTGTCAAATGATGGAGTCGATGCTGCAGACGCCGACCAACGCTTCTGAGATGGAGTACATGAACGATATCCCTCGTCAATCAGAACCTCAATACGCTAAAGCATCTGTAGTGGAGGATTCGACACCTCTTAGAGATATGTCTCCTAAGACCTTCGTCAGGCGGCAGGAGGAGAACACAGTTGTGGTTAATGTAGTCAAAGAGTCTGAAGTCAAAATGTCTGAAGAACTAAAGCGACCTGAGGATAGGCGAGTTGGCAGGCGGAAGGAGAAGGATAGGGTGGTGGAAGTGAAGCAAGTGTGTGAGTTCCCGGCGGGCGAGCTGTGCCCGGGTGACGCGCAGCCGCGCTCCGGCTTCGACGGCTCGCTGCTGGGCGCTGTCACAGATCATTATGTACCTGATTTAATTTTACAAGGTAAGTTAATATGGACCTTATGGTACTTAATTAGTTAGATTAAGAATCAGACTTTTTAATAAAAAAAAATCTGTATTAATTTTAGTATCATTAGAATACTTAACACAACTTATCATGTCAGTATAATGTGTATCATTCGTCGGTCACCGGTGACCGACACGATCAATTGCCTATGAAAACATCTTTATTTTCATCTGCTCGTAATGTAATCGGCACATAAAATTATGAAAAAACTTTGTAAATACTATAAAAAACCGAAATCATTAAGAAAAAAAAAGTCCTAAACAAAAAAAAATGATTAACATACGTGATTGTAGGAACGATCGCTAAACCGAATGCGTGGGAGAGTGAGCTGCGGCGCGACTTGGATCTGACGTCGTACCTCAGCAAGACGACGGACTCGACTGTACAGGCTGTCGCTATCATAGGAGACATCAATAATTGGTAAATAATAAATAGCCATCCTTACTAATATTATAAATGCGAAAGTAACTCTGTCTGTCGCGCTTTTATGCTAATACTACTGAACCGATTCAAATGAAATTTGGTACACATAGTCTAGAGCCTGAGAAAGGACATAGGTTACTTTTTGCCGCGGTAACCGACATCCACAGGGGCGGAGCCGCGGAAAACAGCTAGTTTACAACATATTGAAAATAGAGAATAGTTACAGAAGAAATAGCCTTTCCTTTTATTCAATTGTTTCTAAATGTAACTATAAAACATTATTGAGTTGATGTAACTAAGTACGAAAAGACGGCGTTTTTAAATTTACTCAACAAGAAATGGAGTAATTTTCACTTATTGAATAGAATATAGTATGTACAAGTGCTATTACGAAAACCATTAATGCATTGTTAAGGCTAGCGCACAAATCGGCGCGCCGGAACACAACGCAAAACAAAACATGTTCTGAATCACTTTCCTACATTTTATATGATCTAACGCACAATGAGGCGGGCCACATCGCATCGCAAAACATAGAAAGTGTTAGAAACATTTATGTTTTGCGTTGCGGTGCGGTGTGGCCCGCTGATAATGTGCGCTTGCCTTTATTGTTGACTAGCTGTCCCCCGCGACTTTGTTCGCGTGTTTTAGTTTCAACGGTTTTTCATTTTTGCAACATTTTTCATTTATGTTCAGCTCCTATTGGTCGTAGCGTGATGTTATATAGCCTATAGCCTTCCTCAATAAACGCACTAGCCAATACAAAAAGAATTTTTCAATTCAAACAAGTAGTTCCTGAGATTTGCGCGTTCAAACAAACAAACAAACAAACTCTTCAGCTTTATAATATTAGTATAGATTAAAAGTTACTGTCAAGAGTTTCGTTATAAGATGGACTAAGGACTAACTATAGTTAGACTGTAACTTGCTAGTATTGATTTTTTTATGTTAATTATATTAACAAGTACATATAATTTCTAGGGAGGTGCGAGTAATGGGTCGGCAGTGCGGGTCAGGCGGCATGTCGTCGCTTGTGGGCGCTATGCTTGATACACTGCCCGCTATGTGCCGAGCCCGAGTGCCCGCTCAACTGGTATGTATATTGTACTATCTTATATTGTTTTTAATTTTCGTCATATTTTCAAGATTTTTGCTGACATTTTGTAAAAAAATTGGTAGCCTTGACAAAAGATAGGGAAAGGCTGTGCCAAGTTTACGAAAGGTTGTGGAAAGTTCCTTAGAAGCAGTCATAGACTAAAGCAGCAAGCTGATAATATTTCAGCCTAAAACAAATTTAACTTACATCTTTATTTTATACATATAAAAATCTTGTGTCACTGTGTCTGTTATCAAAATCCTCCGAAACGTCTTGACCGATTTTTATGAAATTTTTGTGTATGTTTGGTAGGTCTGAGAATAGGTCGTAGGCTTTTTATACCCCTAGGTGATAAGGGTGGCCCTGGCAAAATAACGTTTGCCGGGTCAGCTAGTCTAGACACGCGGGAGCGTGTCAAGCCAACACATACAAGTATACATTTAACTGTAGCCGATGAGTCTGAGAGTCGATCCGGGAAAAGACGTAGGTCTTTTACATTGATTAGTGAGTTTGCGAAGAGATAGCTAGTTATATGCTATGTAAAACTCACATTTTGTGAGACAGTAGGGTATTGGCGAGTCTGCAACAAATATTCTAGAGACTCTTTATAATACTTAACTATTTAAACTAGTTGAGTTATATATTTTTTATCTATTCCTTTTCAGTGCATATCCTTCTTAGAAGGCAAGCTGCGGGAGTTCTGCGTGCTCTCCAAGACATTAGCCGACATGTTAATGTCGACCGACTTCTGTGACATCGCCACGCTAACTAAGTCTTTGAACATCGACGTGAATGATGTACCGTTGTTGTTGGCCGTCGCTACCACGCATACGCCGCAAGTCGCCACAAGATACGGATTAAGCTATGGATGAGAATACTACTAAGGTTTGTTTAGACTACCATGAAGCATATAGCATTATCGCTCGGCGTACTTCATACTAATATTGAGGAGTTCGTGGCCAAGTGTTAGCCGTGCGGTTTGACCGATCATTAAGGTTAAACCGCGCTCGCCGCGGTTGGTACGTGGATGGGTGCCCATTTATTAAAATATTGAGACCCCTCCGTGCCTCGGAAACCACGTTAAGCCGTTGGTCCTGACTGTCATACGTTGATCATTGGTAGTCGTTAAGTCATTACAATTCTGACAACCAGTCTTACCCTGGGATACTGTGTTACCCAGTAAAATGGGTTGGGTAAGACTGGAAGCCGACCCCAACATAGCTTGGGCAAGGCAAGGCAGAAGATACATCTATACCAATATTATCGTGCTAATCTGTGAGACAACTGATCCGATTCTCAAGTTTCCTTCACTGATAGAAAGCCACATTTTTCTCGAGTGCCATAGGCTACAATTCATAAAACAAACGGGTGAAGCCGCGCCCAACAGCTACTTTATAAATAAGTATATAATACGCTATACTGTCATAGAGCTATAAAATATTGCGTAATGTAAACGTGTCTACAAAAAAGGAATGCTAAGCAGTTGTGGCTGCTAAGGCTGTTCTATAAACCCTTATGGTTCGTTCTAAATTGGTAGTTGGGTAATCAGATATCTGGTAGAATAGTTTACTTCATTAGTACGAGCTTCTTCTGAAATGGATATAGACTATCCCATGGTAAGTCTACAATTGATGCTGTCAGCGCAAAAGCGGCCTAACCCTCAATTTTTCAAAATGTAACATATCTACTACAAATCATTTAAAACATGCTAAAATTTAATGCAAAACCGGCGTATCTCTAGTTTAACCTATCGTCAACAGATGACGTTGCTAAAGTTCTTTTTGCAATGCACTATTTTTCTCTAATAGTAATAATGAAAAAGTGGCCTAAGCGGTTTAGGCAATTGAGGGTTAGGCCGCTTTTGCGCTGACAGCCTCCATTATGGTAGCAAGGTTGACTCAGAGTACCTGAAATACTTAGGCAGCGTTATTAGGAGCTTTTTTAAGGGCTTCTTTATTCTGATTGTTAATTTTGCTAAATTGATTATCTTTCTTAAAACTTCTTCTTTAAATGTGAAAGTATTTTTAAACTAGAATCAGAATCAAAATCAGTATTTATTTGCTAATAGAGTTTTTAATATACCTACCTACAATAATTAAATGAGCAAATGCTCTTTAGAAAACGGGTGTTACATGACATGTGTTGCTACTTACATGCTGCTGTAGTTGGAAAATATTTTCCTACTTCTTTTATATATATAAATTAATCATTATATAGATTCCTTCGGGTTCCAAGACAGTCAATCGTTTTCCTGGGATTACTTTAGGTCATACCAAAACTCAATCATATGAAGCCCAAATATTTTTTTAAAAAGAAAGCCTATTTAACTATGATGTATCATTATTACGATTTCAATATATAAATATAATAGACATAATAGCTACTCCTTTGACGTCCATCGCAGTATTGTGTGTGTCATACATTGCGTATTAAATAATTATTTGATAAATATCCGGTATGTAACACACGACTAGGCGAGCATTCGCATTCGTTTCATTCACGTCACTGCAGTCATTCAAACATGGAAAAATTAATTAGATTTTTAAAAGTTTTGATATGGTATTTTCCTTTATTTATTTATTAATATATAATTAAATCGTAATCATAAGTGACATAATTATTATGTTTCTTGTTATTTTATTATAACTATTTACTGGAGCCTATAACTTAACGTAAAAGCCAGAATACATTTAAATGCTTTACTTCACCGACAGTAAAAAAATATTTAAACAATGGAAAAGTTTATTTTATAACGAGACAGGAAAACGATTAAAATATTTTTCCTACAATCAAGAACGTCTAAATGTATATTTATAATTTATATGACGTCACATTTTACACGTGTGTAAATAAACGTGAACGTTAGTTTTTGTTTTGAATGGCACGTGCTTTTGACGTCAACAATAGGACGTAACAGGATTTAATACGTAGGTATTAAAAATATCTATTATTATTTTATTTTGGCAATTAAAAATACTGTGTCATGGTATTTCAAACGCCCTACGTCACTAGCAACAGTACAATACTGTATTGAACATTTTTTAAAACATATATACCTCGAAAATTATATAAGTATAATTGTTTATAGAATTTAGTTTAACGTAGTTTAGTTACACATTTTAAATGTTTGAAGTTACTGTTCTATCAGAATCTGATTACATATTATCAATCAGCATTGCCCATACATAGTTACAGTATAATTAAAAATGTAACTTAAACGTACATTTTATTATATTGACGACGATCGTTGTCAGAAATAAAAGGAATTAAAATGTAGCTTGATTATTGTACGAATATGTAGATGCTTCACACTGTCAGTAGTTATGGCACTATACTTCTATGATAAATCGTTTCGATCGTATACCTAATGCATAGTGGGCAGCTTGGAATCGTCTAAAAGCAGGCTTTTAGCGGCCTTCACAATAAAGTAGATGACTAGGGTATAAAAACCCAAAATCTATTTAGGTAGTCAGATTATAAAAAAATATTAGACACGTATTTTTTGCTTTTTCAAAATAAGGAAACACTAAGTAGATAAAGCGAATCAAAGTTCTGGAGTGGGGCTGATGACGTCATGCTTGTGCTCATGCACAAGATTGTGACGTCATGCGACATTTCAAATCAATGTATCGTCGAGAATTTTAGGTTTCGAAAAATAACAAAAAATACCTGTCTAATATTTTTTACTGATTCTTCTGACGGACTTTAATAAAAAATATTGTCGTCTCCCACATTAATATGGGTTATTAGTAATATTAAGGCGACTTTGTAGAACGAAATTAATACAATATAATTTTAACGAAGTATCTTTTAAACGCATAATAAACATGAAAGTATTAACAAAAATATACTTCTTGCCATAAATCTATTAGACTTGTATTAAAATAATAACGTAATTTGCTATTTAATAGCAAAATACGTTATTTTAATAGTTTTGATTGGAAGTATAATTTTATTCAGGTGGACGCATTGCGCGGATCTGTGATGTTTTATTTAATTGTATAGTATGAAATTATTTGTATTATAATTATATATTTGCTGCGGGCAAAGTCGAATGAACGAATACCTCAATGTGTACCGGACGTTGTTTGAATACTTTTAATAAATTACATAATTATTATTAAAATAATAATTTGGACGTTGTCCAGCGCTGTCTCGTTTATGTACTTTGCCCACAGTGTTCTATCTATGATTGTGATAAATCGTGAATTATTATTGGAATGTTAGTTTGATGTGATTTGAGATCAGTTTAGGTTTTAAAAAGCCTACATATTGTGATAGTCAATTAAATTTTATAAATTTATTTATACATCGATAGCTCAAAAGCTGTCAAGATATTTTCTTTATATAAGTTGCGGTGTCGATGCACAATATGTTCAGTAAAGTCGCGTAGTCAGTGCTTACTGTAAACTTCTATTTGGCAGCTGATTAAAGAGCACAGGGTGTAAACTCTCCATTCGAATATGAACTCTATTTTCTCACCGATAATGATTAATTTCGTGTTTAACTCTGATATGTAAGTGTTTTTATGAATAGGGTCATTATGGTATTACTAATAGAGTTCATTTTCGTAAGTAGAGCGTACATATTCAAGTGCTGACTGTGTTTCTTGCTATAATAGTCATTTGGAAAAGAAAATAATAAAGTATTAGATACATTTAATAATCCGCTAGTAATCGCTGCTAGTGACTTAGAGAAACTGAACAAATAATCAAGACTAATTATAAAATAATTATAATATCCTTCACAAATATAATACTCATCGATTATTTTTTATTATAGTAAAGTAAACGGGAATACTGAACACGGAACTTTCTATGCGTTTACATTCCATTGCGTGTTTTGATATCCGCTTTTAATAGTAGTTAGTAGAAATAGCGTGATGGAGGTGTCGGAGTTTCGTGTTTTGTATTTCCGTAAAGTCAATCACATACAGATATATCGCTATTCTGTTTTCGTCCAGAGGGCGCCAGTAGTCGTTATTAAAGGAATATAATAAAGTATAACTTAAACGTGTAACGTTGTTCCTTACCACGTAATATGTAATTGTTACTGGTATTAGCCCAACTGTAATTTTTGACATGTTCACTGAAATATGGCTTGCCATGATGGCAATAAACACAGTGGTAAGTCTAAGTGGTCCGCTTAAGACATTTAAAAAGCAGTTAACCTTTGCAAGAAATATGTTGTAAAATAACTAACATTTGGAAATATTGTAAGCAGGGGTTGTAAACATGTTAAAAAATAAAAAAAAATATTAGAGCATCTTGTGGTTGGCGATACCTGTATTACTATATGTTATACATATCCGTCTGTACCTATGTCTATCTACTATTACCTGAAGCTATTTCTGTAACTAAGTACCTTATCTGTTTCGTGGGGTTGATATGTATAGTTATTTTTTAAGTTCTCATTTTAAACGTAATGAGTAATAATTTTTTTATACTTTAATCAGATAATAAATTATTTTTTTCATATTGAAAATGTGTATTAATTTTATCCCTACATAATTATAATACATATATTTTGTTACTTAACTTACTTGTTATACGAGGTCAATGTCACGAAAAAATTGATTTTGTTTTATTGAAGCTGGGTTTCACAGACCTTAAAAAGGTTCACGAGGTTTTACAGACCTTAAAAAGGTCTGTGAAACTACAAAAACTCACGGATCATACCTATATTGTAGTTCGCAGGCGCCAGGAATATCTAGAAGTATTAAAAATATCCCCATGTTTTTTTTTAATTTTTGTTCATACTGCAATTGCGTCTAGCAAGAGTCTAAAAGTGCCTGGCAATTAAAAAAAAAACTAAAAACATGATAAAAGAAATGATTATCACAAAATGAATTCATATTTAGATTTTTGGACGTTAGAGAATGCGCACAATTAAACGCATTGGTTCCCAGGTGCCAGACCTATTGTACTATTTTCTAAATTAATGAAGGATTCTAAAAATCTGCTGTAAGTACTATAATGACTTTTCGAAAATATTGCTAGCTCTCGTACCAGTAAGTACTTCAATACTTCGGTCTCAAAAAAATGAAGAAGAAGTTCTTGCCACATATATTCGCTGTAAAAATGCCATTCATTAATGCCATTTATTAGCAATATTCCACCTTACTCTAATTGGGCACCACAATTTCGGTGAAAATGAATTATTGTCTTGAGTATTGCTAACGACCTAGGTATACGTGACTATTATCATTAATGTGTTACCGAGCTAAATATACATATAAGGGCTGATTTTTCCAACGCCAGATAATTTTTATTCGTTGAATAAAATTGACGTTTGACAGATTTTGTATGGAAGAACTGTCAAAAATTCAAAATTATTTGTCTGATAATATTATCTGGCGTTGGAAAAATCAGCCCTTAATAGCATTACTTCTTAAAGACTTGTTTATTAGATATGTACAACTTATTTCAAATTTATGGTATAGCCGACTATTGTCTGGTTTACATAATAGAATAACTGGGTATTTGGCAAGATTTCTTTTATTTAATTTTTTAAAAATATGTTGCAAACTATGTGGAGTTGTAAAAACAGTAGATTAAGTAGTTTCTTAAGATTAAGACAGAGAGAGGTATATCTTAATGTGACGTAACCATGGCAAGTCTCTATACTTATCTAGGGCTGCCTCGTACAAGACATCGTTTTGCGAAAAAGAGACATGCGACATGCTAACTTTTGTATTCATGTATATTTTTTTGATGTTCTTTCACAGTCATGCTTCAATGTAATACTATTAATAGAAATATTTGTAATAAATAAGTAATTCGATAGTAGCCAAATACCTAATTGTCTGGACTTTAAAACCGAGTTTGTATCGCCATTTCTTTGCAGGGAAACTCAAGAAATGTCGACTCTGGCGCGCTTAATAAAGAGATGGTATGGCATAGCATTGTATATTAAAATAACGTAACATTTTACTTTATCCAATAAACAGCTACAAAATCTTAACGTAACATTGCCACGTCAACAACAAATAAGTATAGTCGCAGTTTACTTGAAAATGCTCCTTTTATACACAATTAAATTTAGGCAATTTCCAGACTCATATACCTACCTACCTTGTTTCAAGTTTGCCATTTTCGCCGTTTCATTCCCGACAAACTTAGTTCGGAACTTGTCTTTAAGTTTGGGGTGTAAAAACTTCTGTATATAATTACGAGGCCTGTTCAAAGTTGCTACCCCCTGTTAGGATTAACGTATGGAACAACTTTTATTGTATTGGATTATTTTAAGCGGTGGCTGTTATTTTTTCTTAACAATTTAGAAGTGAGTATAAGTGAGTCTTTTCTTGACTGAACGTTATTACAACAAGTACCTACTTCGAAAGATTTTTATTTTATTTAGGTTTTCTTTTTAAATCTACACAGCTGTCCGGGCGAAACGTCAAGCAAAGGTATTTATGCACGTTCCCGCTAATTCCTGTTACATAATATATTATTACTTATGTTGTAATTAGTATTTGATATTTAAAAAAAATATGTACCTATGTGTATATTTGTATGTACTTTTTTACATTTTCATTAAGTTTGACTATCCAATATTATTAAAAGATGTTATTTTTACTTAGCCTTAGGTTCACATTTTTTTTTAAATCTACAATGTTTTTATATTCCTAGGACACACCTAAAATTAAAATGTAAGTAGTTACCTACCGTGCCTACATTATTTAAAGCCATCATATTTTCGAACTTAATTTCCTTTTTGCTAACATACATGTACATTAAAGCTTGTAAGTGTGCGGCTATTTTAGTAATTAGCTCGCCCCAACTGGGAGCCGCCATTAGTGGGATTACCTTCACACAAAGCTAATATTTTATGAAAGGATCACCTCGCCGGGTTACGACTGCACGGCGCGCGCCGAGTCATAACTGTAAGCTGTAAGTGTGGCTTACGAATGTTGAATGCAAAAATATTATGTAGTAGAGTTTACCTGTGTAGAAAATTCACCCATTTTAAAAACGAAGAGACAAAGAGTGTGATTATCAATTTAACAGTTTAGTTTCAACACATCTTTACAATTAAAATAGTGCCTAATGTAGGTAACCTTTTTTTTTCGTTTTCTTCTCCTCCAATCAGTATATAGTATTCTGTGCTCCCAATATAGGTAAGGTTTTGTCAGGTGAAGGTAAATTATTATACCAGTTTCTAAAGCAAAATAACTAAATATAGAATAAAATTTTGTTTTCCGTAAATAAAAGTTAACTATTTCTTCAATTGTTTGTGCACATCTTACAGAACTTCAGTGTCCTTAGAGTATGCAATAAAATATTCCATTACAGTAATTTAAATTTTTTATTGGCTACCGTAGAAATTAAGGCCATAACGTCAGAAACACTACGGACAGCAAAATTCATGGCGCTTTAACGACTCTGCTCACATCCCAGCAAAAGTAATCCTGTGTAATTTTGTTGAATCAACACTAACACTCAGTTTCTAAAAGGCTGATCAACACAAAAATTAGTTAATCACCTGTTAAACCTCATGTTAAGCGCTGTGATTGGTTGTTGGTCTTTTGGTCAACCAATAACAGTCGTGATTAGTTGATTTTACAATAGATTAAGTTGATCATCCTTCCAGAAACCTGGGGTTAATGTAAGTAATGTTATGAATCTTATACAGGTACCCAATGTAGATACTTATAGATTATGCTTTAAACTAAACCTTATGCCTACTATTTAGATATCTAGTCCAAGCTATATCTCATTCAAAAAGATTGATATACAAAATACCACATAATACATAAAGTTGTCATAAATTACATACAAGCATAATGTCAACCCTATTGCTAAAACAGAAAATGTCCAAATGTAAATCCGACAACATTCACTGTATAATAGTCAAAATTTTAAAAACTATTATAAGAATATAACATCAAAACCAACTCACTCAGCAACGTTCCAAAAAAATTATACTAACCGAAAATGATTTTCAAATAAACGGTTTCATACGTATTACGTACATATTTACCAGGCGTACCTTCGAGCAAAACAATCCAATTAGCGGAGTACCCAAGCGTAACTTTTTCGGTTCCGACCCTCGGTTCGTAACCCCCAAATACTTGCCGTGCACGAAATAATCCCGTATTGTTATGAGATATTCTTTTATTGCGTACTCTCTGCCTTTGAACATAGAAACATCGTGTTTTATTTTGAGTAAGATATTTGCAAGAATAAACTTATGAATAAAATCTTTTTCATTTTTTTTAGAAAATCTAATTTTGCAAACAAAATTTAAACGATTGATTTCATTATTAAAAAACCGTTTAATCTTTTAACTGAATGCCTAGGTATAGTATTGGATGTCTAAGAATACGCATGGTAGGTAATGTTTTTACTGTGGTAAGGTCTTTCCTGTTTACCGCGCATTTGTTTCTTGGTAGATCGTGATTGCCAAGTCACAAATATCTTTGTATCTATACTAATATTATAAAGCTGAAGAGTTTGTTTGTTTGTTTGAACGCGCTTATCTCAGGAACTACTGGTTCGAATTGAAAAAATCTTTTTGTATTGGATAGTCCGTTTATTGAGGAAGGCTATAGGCTATATAACATCACGCTACGACCAATAGAAGCGGAGCATAAATGAAAAATGTTACAAAATGAAAAACCGTTGAAACTAAAACACGCGAACAAAGTCGCGGGGGACAGCTAGTGTAGAATAAAGTCGGAAAAAATTGTTTGTAAATAAAGATTAGGTACTTACTGTTATCAAGTATTTTGTTCAACGAAGTTAACTATAGGGTAGTTTGTTGACGGAAAGTGAACGGTATCTAGAATACTCGGCGTGGCTCTACATAAGATCTTACAACTTTTGACAGCAAATGAGTGCGAGCCTTGGCGGCATTTTTAACATAGAAAGTTTTTAATGGGATTTCATTATTCAAGAACCGTTTAGTTCTAACTGAAGTTTACCTGAAAAATAAAGGACCTGTTTTGAGATCTTGATTATCTACTCTAATCTACTTATTCTCACAACTTGGTCGAAGTAACCAGTATTATTTTTTGCTTCCATATTTGTAGCTTAGTGCGTCTATAATTATTTAAAATAATAGGGTTTACTCACGCATATTCTCGGAATCGCCCGACTAGTTTCAAACTCAATAGGTGTCCCTAATCATGAGCGGCGGCGGTGGTGTCGCGAGTCGAACTCGCGACACCTAGTCTAAAACTAGGGCGATCCCGAGAATATGCGTGAGTAACCCGTATTGTTTTAAATAATTATGAATACTCCTTACGAAAGTTATTATACAAATTTAGTGCGTCTATTAGTTTAATTCTAGTTCTTGGTCTTAGTTAAAACACGATTATTCAATTTTGTGTATCCTAAACTTTTTGCATGGGAGATTCATACCTGTACAGACCTAAGCACGCAACGCGTCAACACAGAGAAAAAACAATGAACTGCTCCAAAAAAAATAATAACCTAAGTACCTGCGCTGGTTAATTTACTCCACCTTGTATAGAACGGTCCCCTAAAGTTTTCAACAAACAGACATTACAGACCGCAGCAAACGCAACTCGATCTGACCTATATGTTTGTTTTATGAACGAACCGAGAGGTCGCTTACCTAATCGAAATTCAATTTACGTGAAGCAACGAGGGGCATCCATTATGCGAACGTTCGTGCGTGACAGACTGGCGTGCTCGATCGACTATTCATTGGTTTTACTTATTCTTAAGGCAGACTTTCAGACGAAGGAAATGATTCAAAAGAAAAAAAAAACAGTCAAGTGCGAGACGGACTAGCACACGAAAGCTACCATCGCAGAAGATATAACACTATCTAATTTTCATTATTTGTTTTTCGAGCAAATAGAATCCATGAACATTTTAACTTTCTCTGTACTACGATTCATGACAGACATACGAATAAACAGCGGAGGAGCGTTTGCACTCTTTGGATACGTAACCCTAAAAAGGACAAGCCATATCCTTCCTGCATGGACATATAAATACGGATAATTTGAAAACCCTGATAGAGGTGGGGAGGATACAATTTAGGTACCTGATACTAACTCTTTTTAGGTACCTGATACCAAATAATTACCTGATAACTTAAAATTATTACTGTTAAATAGTTTTCTTTAAATGTATGTCGTACACACGGCGAGCTGCAATAAAAAAAATCACTTGCTTTGTGCATTCTTTGAGCGCTGAAATTCGGATAATTTTTTACTAGAATACAAATATATATAATTTTCTTAGGAACGTAATAGTATGAAACCCACAATCCTTAGCGCTGAAAACCAAGCGGTCAGCTACACCCCCAATTTATTTATGAACGAATGCTCTTCGATTTTTAGAGCAATTTACAAAACATCTATAAAGTGGACCTGATTTCTCGAAAAAATAGAAACATCTAACACGGTTTTAATTGTTTAACTTTACCAATTTAAAAGCAATGTTAATTAATTAGGAAATGTAATTGGCATTACCTATACAGAATACTGTATTAATAGAAACATCCTCTGAAGTTACAAATCCAAATGATTAACTGTAGCTACAAAAAAGTAATTTAATGTAAAATGAAATGGTTTAACGTTTTCAATTTATTAAAAGGTTATTTACCTCTGGTTGTTATTTTAAATTAATATTGGTTGAGTTAAGTAATGATTTATATTTATAAGGTTGATACAAGCGAGCATGATACCTTTAATCCCATATGGGGTTAATAAATTAGATGTTAGAGCCTGATTTAGGGTAAGTATTTAGTTAGGGATATCAGATTTAAAACGGTAAATGCGTTATTTAAATAGGTACTAAAAATGTGTTTCTTTATACGGGAGGACGCGTTTTTATTTGTTTATTCATTTTGCATTTGCGTTTTGCTACATTGTGACATAAAACAGAGATGCAAACGTCTTTTATTTGATAGCCATTCCGAGCTATTTGAGTTAAATTACCTATCTTTTTTACCTAAGAAACCATTGGAGACTCAACCTCTATACATATTTGGCCTTATTTATAAAAATATCGACGATAATTAGCAATAGATAAGCAGATTTTAATTTAAATTTTTCTATAGTAAATTTGAATTTAGAAGTTTCTTATCAATTGCTTAACACCGTCGAGATTTTTATAAATATGGCCAATTATGTTTTAAGATTATCAGGTTCAGGATAATGACTGAATATTACTAGATTATCTTACAACAGATGCATACAGATGTTAAAATACAATCGATTCGTCTTTAATGTCTAATAGCTTACAAGAACATCCGAACCATCGATCTTAATTAAGAGATCGATTAGAGATCGAACGGGGTGAAATGTTCGCCGGTAATGCATTTATCTTGTACTTGTAACTTAGCCTGAAATATTGGTCTTCGATGACAGTAAGGGACACTTATTTGTGGTCATTAATTGGGAATTAGTCTGTCATATATTAATAGAAAATTAAAGTTAACTATAACAAATTACAGTAAAATGTTTTAAAAAATGTCTTTGCAAGTATATACTTTATTATTTATAATTTTTAATATATACAAACTTAAGTATTACACTTAAAACAAAACTGAACTCTTAACTAACAAAAAAAAACCCTAAAAAGGGCTAGCTTTACCTTAATAGAGAATAAGGATTGCCGTACAACGTGGCAATGTCGTCAGTCTTTTGGGTACATTTCCAGGCGACAGCGATGTGGATGAATTTTTTGACGCTATTTTTTTGTAGGTGAGTAACGATTATATTCATATAATTGTAGGAATAACGTTTTGTAAGCATTTTATAATGGATTATAATTATATTTAAGGCAGATAACGAAACAGTTATTTCTGTCACACCTATAATGTAATCATTTATTGAAGCTATAGGTAATATTTATTGATGTGTATTCTAAAATTAATGCTTGCTACTTATACTCGTTCCAAACACGAGAGCTAAATCATTTTATGATAAATAGATTCGAAATGCATTAGAATTTGCAACATCAACATTATTGTAGTTTAACTTACTCCTCTAGTTTGTGTAATAACACAAACGATAAAGCTCAGTGTAAGTGCACTGTATGCGCGATGCCATTGTAATCCTATTTTATGTGGTCAGCCATCGGCATTGATGTTGTTTGCTATAAACAGAATATACAGGCTTGTACTAGAAGGTATTAAGCACATCTATGTAAGTACTCATTAAAAACTAAAATGTTAACTTAACCTTGCCTGTGTATTATATTAATTCCTTTCTTTTAAACATACATTTTACCTAGTTCTAGTTCATAATTTTGTTATTGCATGCTGTGGTCTCCTATAATTGAAGGAGTACACATACCAAACCCCGTTGAACTGTAGAGCATTAGTTAAATCCCCGTGTATATTCTTTGTTGGATCCTAAGATAAATAAATAAATAAATAAGACTGTAGTATATTAGGAATAGAGCATAGGCATAGAGCGTGCGCATCGCTAGTAGCCCCTTATGCCGATCGAAAGCATATTTTAGCTAAATGTACTACACTTGTTTACCAATTTAAGTGATTTTCCGTACAAAGATTTTGCAAAAATATCGGCGGTTTCGATATTATTAGGGTAAAATTAGGTTTTGAGATAGTTTTAATAAAACGGAGCGCCCTGTTTTGATACCAATTTCAGCATTTTACATGTTCATACTAGTGCCAACAGTTCATACAGGATATGCGCGCTCTACAGTTTAATTTATTCCTCTAAGGTTGGTTTCCTTTTGCATAAGTTGGATTACATTCGTGATGAATAGAGTAACTTTTTAAAACACACAAAGCACAGTATTTGGATGTTAACGTTTTTGAAAGGCAGTAAGTTACGACGACTGTTTATTATTTACTTGGACTAGTTTGCTAATAAAATATACATAACTGACCCGCAACCTTACCCGTACTAATTTAACATGTATTCTCTAACTCGTAACAAAATGTAAGCTAACTACTAAAACTAAAATTAGCTAAAATTATGGACAATGATTAATTTTGGTTTTATTGCGACCATTTGTTATGGTTTGATACAACTCTAATTTGCAATTGAATACAAATAGTAGAAAAAAAAAATTAAACCTCAGGCGACCTGCCTGAGGTTATTTTTTTTTTCTACTATTTATATATAATTACAAATATTCGCTCCGCATGCGTAAATGCGTTACAAATAATTAAAAATAACAACTTTAATAGTAATACGAATACAATATTATGTATCGCATATCAGAAGACGATAAAAAGGACCACTTTGACTCTTTAACTAAGTTAGGTGCGACCGTTTTACGCCTAGATCCTATATCTTTTGATTCGTTATTCGTTAACGTGACGATCCGTCACTAGGCTGTCTCTTATCCGTTCGTAACCAGAAGTCAGTTATTTGGGTAACGAACAGTTACAATTTTTTTTATAGAAACAGCTTTTTTTGACGCCTCGTTGATATTTTAAGAGTTCGTTAAGGAAACGATTTGTTATTTCTTTATTGGTCCCGGCCATTAGTCAGAGAGATGTGACTGAGTGTAGAGTGAGAGTGAGAAGCTGAGTAGAAATACAGGGGGAAAATAACGGTTGAAAAACAAGGAAAGTACCTAACCCACATATAATAGTAAATAACCTTAAAGTAAAACAGGCAATGGCACCGATTCCCTTGTACGCTAACTAAATCAAAATTAAACCATTGCTATCTTTAACTAACATACCGCGTGAGAAAAGGACGGCAACAGATAACAACTAACTCAGAAATGTCAAACCAGATAGCGCCTTGAACATCACTGTGTTTTAGTGCACACGTTTCTGCGTGTCGGTAGATTTGTATGAGAATTTTAGTCGAAACTAAATTTGTCAGTTCTATCTTTTGTCTGTGCTTGTCTGATGACCTAAAATAAGTTCGTGTGGGTTAACAATAGTCGGGGCCAATGTGTATAATCAAATTCGATTAATTATTTAAAAAAAATATCGATATTATTTCATATTTAAATAGATGTAAATAAAGCACATATAGGTACACTCTAAAATGTTTGAAAAAAGACACACAAGAGCAAATAGACCTCCTACTTTAATATGGAGGCCACCGCTAAAACCAACTTGAAACCATTTCAACCGCTAACCGTAAGTTTCATTCAGAATAGTAATTACCTACCTTGAATGTCGTGGTATACGGATAAAGAATTAAGTCCCATTTTGTTCATTAATCTCATTTAAATTGTTAGATGCCAGTGCGAGTGTATTTAAACTTAGGATAGAATAATGCATTTTTATTTATTTTAGACTTGTATTACGTATTTTAAGGTATATTTGTTATTTACGTACGTAGGTACTATTCTTATTCGCTAGGCAACTATTGCTTTTTCTTGTTTTTTCGAGTCGATGGTATTTTTTCATTTAAATTTGTTGCGCCCAGTAATTGGCCACACTACGGCGTCATTGGCGAGGTTTAAATCGTCCAAAGAGCAGGTATCCGGACACTTTGGAAACTACTGAAGTATTTATTTGGTATAAAATGTAATCATAAAATCAGAAAAAATATGTTAGAAAACGAAAACAAAAGAGGTAAATCTAGAATACAATTCTGAATAACCTCCATTACTCAGTAAAAAGTTAAAATAAAATTCTCCCGATTTCTCGCCAAAGTTTATTACAGAGAGGAATAAAAAACCTGCGTTACTAAACAGCAGTCGAAAAAGAAAAAAATAAAAAAGGAGCGACTTTCAATGACATGCTTAAATATGAAAAGTTCCAAAGTTTGAGTCCGTGGAAGTTATTTTACGTCGCGTGTCGTCTTATTTATGGAAGCTCAGTATGTTACGTCAATTTGTCTTTGTTGCAAAGTGTCTTTTTATTATAAAAGAGGATGAACTTTAGACAATGTAGGTAATTTATGTATGAGGTTAAGTGGAAAGCCGTCTCGAGCAAAGATTACCTCTAGCATTTTCTTATAATAGTGTACACTCTTCGGTCACTCTTATATATCTCTATATATATAAAATTCTCGTGTCACGGTGTTCGAACTTGAACTCCTCCGAAACGGCTTGACCGATTTTGATGAAATTTTTTGTGCTTATCCGGTATCTATGAGAATCGCCCAACATCTATTTTTCATCCCCCTAAATGTTAAGGGTAGTCCACCCCTAAATTTATTTTTTTATTTTTAGGCAAATTTTTTTGTTTTTATTTTTTTATGACACAGCATACAAAAATACATACAACCCTAAATTTTCATCCCTCTACGATCAACCCTTATATTTTATTTGTTAATTAAAAACTTTAATTTTTTTTGGTAATTTTTGTTTTTATTTTTTGATGACTTACAATAAAAAATAGGGTAGGGTAGGTAGGGTAGGGTAGGTAGGGTAGGGTAGGGTAGGTAGGGTAGGGTAGGGTAGGTAGGGTAGGGTAGGTAGGGTAGGGTAGGTAGGGTAGGGTAGGGTAGGTAGGGTAGGGTAGGGTAGGTAGGGTAGGGTAGGTAGGGTAGGGTGGGTAGGGTAGGTAGGGTAGGGTAGGTATTTTTAATTTATAGGGCAAAACAACGTTTGCCGGGACAGCTAGTATACTTATAAGCTGGTGATCCCTCATCATCGCAAAAACAATTTCTATTTAATAACGTTACGTTAAACTGAAAGAAAAAATACACCAAGTAGCAACATTCAGAACAAAATAGTGCACATTAACATTGATATTTAAAACAACATAAGGCTTTGTATGTTACATTGATTTGAATTTATCTTTAAAATGGAGTAAATGAGTATTCACATTTTAAACCTTAGCTAACTGTTTCCGGAAGCTTTCATTGTTTGATAAATAGAAACAATAATTATTTGCAAAAATTAAATTAAGCATTAAATTTATTTTGATAAAATAAAAAACAAAAAACTGCTTATTTAAAAAAATCCATTAGTTTATTCCCGTTTGCTCCTCTTTACTCATTATTAACATGGAAATTATTAATGCAAAAGAAAGTCAAACAAGGCAGCTTTTATTAAATCCTGGAAGTGAAACAAAAACGACTAGTTGTGATTTATATTGCACTTAGTTGCAACGAATAAATTACGTTTCAGCTTACAAGGAGCGACACCGTTGAAAGCTTATGTTCCTAACTAATTACCTTACGGGGAATATGCTTGGGTTTACGTTGTAATATTATCTATGTGAATTTTAGCTGTAATTTATGTTTTGAAATTAAATGGCGTTGGTATAAAAGTTGTCGTAAGGTAAGTTGTAGTGTCTGGCCATTCGCGCAAAAACCCGTCTCGCAAATTTAAATTTAAAAAAATGAAACCCAATTGGTTCGAAAATTTAATTTTATTTCCATACTCAGTTGCCAACCTATGTTTACTGGATAAAAATAGCAGTAAAAACGGTTTTTCAGTATCGGCTAGCGTCCGTGAACTTCGTAGTAGAACTAGTTGGTCATCGAAGTTAGACGATACGAAATTCGTGTTTTCACCGTGTTTTTTATAAAGCAATTATCGCTTTAGTTGACAACCGCTATAGCAAATAACCCTGCTGAACACCAATATTTTTTGACAAATGCGTGATGTTTGTTCTAAATGCCGAAATGTGAGTGAATACCGCAAGGTAAGGTAAGGCAAGGTTTTATTGAGTTTCACACGTTAGGATCTCTAATTTTAATCAAATAATTAAAAAAAGTCATTTTTAATTAGAACGTCTTCTTCCAACTCAGTCGTCTATTTATATGCAATGCAAATTTAAGGTATTTTTTCAATTTGGCCATTCCATCTCGCACAGCACAGCATTTTGAAAACTCGTTAAAAGTTTATCTTGTTTGATTTTGATCAAACTTTGGTGCTCTGTGAGCATTTTTCGGGAGAACAAGCAAACAAAGATGATATTTATTATTGTTTTTAATTTACTGGCTTGGAATACCATTTATTTTCAAACTTTTTATATACATACAAAACAATTTTAGTATATATCTAATATACATAGAATGAAAAAGGTAACTCTTTGCGGTATGACTGGAAGTTCGCCTGACTAGTCAAAAAAATCACATAATAATAAATTATTATATTGGGAATTAAAATGAATTAGTTTATTATGCAATTAGAATATACAATTTTTTTTTTGAGTGCTGGTTTCGAAATTTGTTAACTGACTGCCCTGAGAAGAAATGTCGAAACAAACTCAGGGGTCACAATTAATTGGGCAAATTTAATCGATACCTACGGAAAGTAATTAAATATACTTTTAAAAACTTAAAAACATAGAGTTATACAATGTTAATATAGAGTTTTAATCGCACAGAAAAATATATCTTTCTACTATTTATGCTCTTTAAATTTTCCTACCTTCAGTTCCTTTCAGGAATCAGGCAAATGCGGGTAGTGAGGCGTTCATATAATATCACGAGTAAAGCCGCTTACTCAGTGCAAGACGTCTCAGTTAAATGGCAGTATTATTATTCAGAACATCGCGCAGTCGTTGCACGTCTGCCGACGAGTCAAGATGTTTCTCGAGTTTTCCGAATGTGATGTAGCTGTTAGTTTGGCTCCGATACTTTTTGGGTTCGTTTATTTCTTGAAAAGAAGATGTGAGCATTTACCAGCCTGTGTTTTATTGACAATCAATTATTTTTTTTTTTTTAATAAATTGGTCTCTAACGTGGCTGGTGTACACATTTTACTATGTCTTTTTATCAAAAGAGTTACACTGGATTTCATTAAAGGTACACTGCAGGTACTACCTTCTTGTAGGAAAAATACTCCTTATTAGTACCTATGGATTCGACTTAGGTATATGACTATATGTTGATATTAAAAAAATCAGTGCAGTGATAGGTCAAAAAGTAGAGTTTTTATTCTAAAGGAATTCAACGAATTGGTCAGTAATTTAATAAATTGAATCCTTGAACATTAAAAAGTCACGTAGCCATGCACTGCATAAAGATCAAAATCAATATTCTTACTTAATTATTATTATGTAATATGTACCATTTTAAGCAAAAATTTCGTTCTGTGGACTTGTATTGTAAGTGGTTTCACTGTTGCTTATACCGATGTCAAATGCATACAGTATACATCCAAAAGAGAATTTTCATATATTTATACAGATACTTAGTTCAGACAAAATATAAAATACAAATCACGACTTTCATTCTACACATTTCCCATACAAGTACCGAAAAAACACTCATTTCTATGAAAATGAGTCAGCAAAGTATTTAATTTCATGGCTTGAAAAAATCTTGACGTCGAGATGAAAAAGTCGTAGTGCCTAAAGAATTCATTGGAGCATGGTCGCTCTCATTTCGCCACAAAGCGATTGCAACAGGTTGTAATGTGAAGATATTCTTTAGAAAATACGTACTTACACTTTCTGGGAAAGTATGTCGACTTATATTACGACGTGAGATATTTTCTGTAAAAAACTGCTAAAATTGTATACTATACGCTAAATGCCGATTCGTAAAAAAAAAAATATTATAAAATTTCTCATACAGTGACGGGCCTGTTGGTCTAGTGGTTAGTGACCCTGACTGCTAAACCGGAGGTCTTGGGTTCGATTCCCACCCAGGACGAATCTTTGTGTGATGAGCACGATCATTTGTTCTGTGTCTGGGTGTAATTTATCTATAACATGTATGTATTTAGAAATATATAAGTATGTTTATCAGTTGTCTGGTTGCCATAGCACAGGCTCTGCCTAGTTTGGGATCAGATGACCGTGTGTGAGATGTCCCAAGATATTATTATTATTATCTGTATCTCTCTTTTTTCACGGGTTACCCTCAGTATCGAGAATACCCGGTTCTTTGAAAGGCTTACGTGGGGACACAGGTCCAACACGCAGTGGCCTTGTTGAGAACTTTACTCTAAACTGGGATGGGGCATCTACTAGGGCCCATCCACCTCTGCTCTATGGAAGAACAGATATGAACGGTCCAAAGTAGATGCAAAGCTATTGTAAATTATGAATGAAAAATAAAAATTTAGGCTATGTGTAGGTAAATGTTAGTGGATTGGTTATAAGAATTAAATCGGAAAACTATGGCACCTGCCTTCTAATACATGTTAATGCAATCAAATAGGCAGGTGGTGACTCGCCAGCTCACCGGATGGGCCCCCCAACATAACCGCCACGATAGGTAGCAGGAGGCAACACCAGTGCGAGCGGCTAGGGGTGTCGAGCGGTGCGGCCCCGATTTCGCCATCGCGGGTCACAGTAGCGGACCCGGAGCGGGTTTCCTCGCTATTACGCCATTAGACACTTCCACCCCCGAGCATGTAGCTCTAGCGTCCCCTCTCTAGCCAGCCAGTTAAGGCAAGAAAGAGCTGAGAGCCCTCCTAAGAAGTGACTCCCTGGGGCACTCAGGTCCGTTGTGTCGCTACTCACAAACAGCTCGCCACAAGCTGCCCTGCGGATGTATGCTCCTACATAGACCTCAAGATACATTTTTTATTTATATCTCAAAGTTGGAAAAAGCAAGTTAATATGCCCTCAGGTATTGCGTTATTCTCATGATGAGGTAACGGCTTGCCCCGAGGGGTATTATTATTATTATTATTATTATTGCAAGAATATCATCTGAAAGTTTTTTTTTCCATGCACTATTACATTTTCAGCTTATTGTAAACTTCAATAGAAAAGAAAAAAATAGAGTAAAATTAAAAATGCCGAATCCTAGAGTATACAAGAGCAAGAATAGAGTGCACGCTTCGCTAGTAGCCTTTTGTGCCGATCGTTAGCAAAATTTTGCTGAAAGCACTACACTCGTTAACTAATTTAAGGCGATACACAATTTTTTTAGGTATTTTCATATCGTTTTTACTTAGCAACTATAAAAGTTATTGACTTGAAATTTGGTTTCTAGATAGAAGAGGATATGATGAAAATAAATGTCGACCAGTTACACGATTAAAGACTTTCCTTTAATTAACTGAACTGAACTTTCCTTGATAGTTTTTTTTTAATCAGCACAATAAAAAATTTTTTTTGTTTTATCCACTAAACTATTCAACTTAATAACATTATTTTCACACTATTTGATGCATAATCATAAGATCAAGATTAATGTCGATTGATTTTTTTTCCATTTGATAGATTTCGATTCATATGAGATTTTTCATTTTGTCGCTTACGTTATTATTTTTAAGGCAATCTTTCGCGACCTTGACATATGTTTAGCTCTTTTCGTCCCGTAAGCAAGCAGTTAGTATTATCTCTGTTTTGCATTTGCGGATTAGCTCTCCAGTCCGCTTGAATCCGCCTACTTGTAAACGAAATAAAAATTCGTGTAGCGACTTAAGTTATTTTCCGTGTGATGACCGACGTTTATGCGAAAATATCGATGGGTCCGATATTATTAGGGTAAGATTAGGTTTTAAGCGGCGCTCTGTTCTGACACTACTTTACGACGACTCTTGTTGATACTGATGCTTACATTCATTCTCTGTTGGGTGCACTATATAGTTTACTTATTTATACTCTAAGGGCAGAACTTACAGATCATTTCTTATTTTTACAAAACAAACTGGCGACAATATTTCAAAAATGAACGATGATATCGTTCATTTATCGTTCATTTTTCTCGATAACATCTTCAATTCCTCAGTATTTCTCCTTAAGTGGAACAATGAGGAGGTGTCACGTAAGATGTGTGCATCGTTGAAGAAAAATAAAAGATTCCCGTTTCCTTTTTGATTCACACTAGATTGTACAAAGCGTATATTTTTCTCGTATATTTTCTACGTTTCCTTTGTACATGATTGTGAGTTACAAAGGCCTTGTAAGCTTTGGTAATCATTAAGATTACAAAGAAAAAGATTTTTGAGACTTTTATTTTATAATAACAGCTACATTCGACCATTTTATTACATAGGTATCTAAGAGGGATTGATAAATTTTGGTAGATATATAATTTAATCATAAATTACATTTGTCGCAGTATTTATTTATTTACTCTTTTTGCACATTGTTGCACAAAGGTGGACTTAATGCCTGAAAACATTCTATGCCAATCAACCTTAGGCTAACGCAGTGACAAAACGAGGTAGATGCACGAGGCAGTGCATATGTGGTGGAATTCTGACATTCAGTAAGCCCTTCCTGCCAGAAGCAAAAATGATTTTCGTAATTAAAAAACAAAAACCTAATTAAAAAAAAAAATGTTTAGCCATTTTGTGTAGCCGTAGCAAACATTTACTGACAATGCAAACTTTGTTCTATGGTGTTACAAGGAAAAAATATAGCGTTCATTAATTTAATAACGGTGTTGAAAAACAAAAGAGTTCGGAGTAAAAATTAAAATAAATATTTTGTATGCCTTTATTCGAATAATCTTTCTTTTTCATCAACGGTTACTTAAATGTAAGTATTTGTTATGTTTTTATTAATTTTATGTTTTACATTTTTAAAATTAATATGACCATTAAATAGAATCATGTTAAAAGCATTAATAACTTACATTAAAGTATTATAGTTATGCAATTATCCCATTCTTATTGGCGTCTACATGATCTGTTTCATATTTATTATTAAACACACTGTTAGTATTTTGTCTTTTATCTATAGAACGTGAACAAAATATCATACTAAAATAGGGCACAATAAAAATGTAATAGTCATGTCCCATAGAAATATTCTGAAACATCACAAGCTAATTAGCTGCTCGATAATTCCATGTACTTAAAATTTACTTTGATAAAAAAACTCTTCGTAAAACAAAAGAATAACAAAGATTAGTTCGATTATTATAAATTGTAAATTTTAAAATAGCAGCGAACATTATTTTATTTCTTAATAACAATTTCCTGCACAACATCCTCTTTGGAAAATAATTGGATTATCTATTGCAAGGCGGAAGGCCCTTATTAATCTTTTGTGCAAAATAAAATAGAAATATTTATTACAGAAAATGCTTTGTTATCGGAAAATAATACCAGTTTGTAGCAATCTTATTGTAATGCGAACGCCCTTTGCTTCAGAGTAAAAATATATTTGCAGTATCAGAATTTATTTAAGACTTTTATTATATTGTTTTTGTCATTAGTGGTGTTAAAACGAAGCTTTAGATTTGTATAATTTTTGGGTAATCAATTATTAATAAATACCAACTGACCCGGTAGTTGGTGTCCTGTCAATTTTCGACATTTCCCGCGTATTTTTTTGCAAATTTTGTCCTAACAATTACAAAAAACATAAAAACGAAACAGCCAAAACGATCGAATCGGAAATGCTCTGTTATATATGTGGCAATATATATATTTTTTTATATAGGTAGACGATATAGGTAAAGGTATATTTCATTAGTTTAGTTGATTATATTGGTTCTCGATTGGGTTCAAAACTGCGAACTTGTATGTATATGGTAGGTATAAAAAGTCAACTGTGACATTTTTATATTTAGTAAAATGTATAGGATACATTTTAGCGCTTATATTTCTATTTACAACATAAACTGCAAGGTATAATTCAAGAACGCACTCACGAAACCCAAGCTCATATTCGGAATACATACACATTGAATTATCGCAAATGTTTTGGCAAACGTTACGTCACTATACCTCAGAGTAAAGTGGTGACTCAACCCTTATCTCTGAGACACAAGGCCTACTTTAGCTTCTGGGTTTATTAATTAAATTAATTAAAATTCCCTCAGGCAACACTCCCGTCCCGGACCGGTGAATTTACGGGTCCCGACGGCTTAACTTTAACTTGTAATGTTGCTCAGTTAAAAATTAAAGACAGCGGAAATGATGGCTTGGAATTAAGGAATCATTTTAGACACGCTTCGGCCGTCTTCCCCTCTTAAAACAGTTTTAATTTTACTTAAGAGACTTCTTTTAAAGGTGTAGGGTACACTTAAGTATTCTTTTACAGTTTTCACTTAGATATTACAACCTTTTTTTAAATATGCTTTGATACAGGTATTTAATGTTAATACTATCTATCATTTTTAATTACGGCCAGTTCTATATTCAAGAAACGATTTCTTTTGCTTACGGTAGAATTTTCTTCATTTTGCTTCAACAATACTACCGTTCGTGAGCGTTACGTTCTATGTACATAGTGGTTACACAGTGTTTATTTCAATAAACTTTTATGTGAAATTACAAATATTTAAATTCTGAATATTATAAAAGAAAAACCGAAACAATTTTGACGAATATAAAATCTTTCAAAAATAAAATAAAATATAAATTTATCTTTTTTAACTTAAAAGTCATTATCTTGTCTTTAAAACTAGATCATTGGATCTTTTCAAAAGACTTCCCGGAAAACAGTATTGCTGATAACATAGTAAGTGGAATGAAACTCCTGATTTCTTTGGAAATATGACTTAAGAACATCTGTTCATTCGATAAATAAAGTTTTATATAGAACAGGGTTTCTAAAGGAGCTTTTAATTATCTATAACTTTATACATCAAAATATTTTTTATGAATAGGTACAACATTGACAAAGTAAACTCTTATTAAATGTATATGTACTTAAACGGTTATAAAAACTGGCCCAATTCATACTACATCAGAGTCGAAGCGCACGAAGCTTCAATTTATAAGTTGATATCTATGTCAAATTCATCTTTAACTCAAAATTCTTTTCAGTAAAAAAATTCGCGAGCGAACGCGAACGAATTCGCGCGCCTTCTACGCAACTATCTCAATTTTATTTAAGAAGAAATATGAACGTTATTATGTTGAGTTATAGATAATTTTGCTGCATGTATCATATTTTAGATTGACCCTGCTATGCGCTTCTATGCTAGTATGAGTTGAGCCTAAATTATTACAATTAAGGCCGATACACCTAGGACGATAAATTATTTTATGTTCATACCTTAATCTATACTTAATATATAAAGCTGAAAAGTTAGTTTGATTGTTTGTTTGTTTCTTGATTTTTCCAGTGTTGGATAGCCCATTTATTGATCAAGGCTATAAGCTATATAACATTACGCTGCTACCAAAAGGAGCGGAGCATAAATGAAAAATGATGCAAAATGAAAAACCGTTGAAACTAAAACACGCGGACAAAGTCGCGGGGGACAGCTAGTGCCTGAATAAAGGTAAAAAAGTAAAAGTAAAAAATTTAAGAGTTAGAAGGAAAGGTACCTGAAATAAAATTTCAAGTAGGCATTACTAATATTTTAAATGCTTAAGTTTGGATGGATGGATGGTTGTTACTTAATCACGATAAAATGGCTGAACGGATTTGAGTTAAATTTGTACATAAATAGTTTATTACCTGCAACAGCGCATAGGCTACTTATTTATGATCTCTATCACCATTTTTCATCAACCCGTTAGCGAAACCGCGGGGCACAGCTAGTATACATTTATAACAAAGATAAAATTATAAATTTGATAACACTAAAGTCTAACATCTATACTCGACACCTCAATCCCATTTGGTTGACAACTTGACACTGACTATACCTAGGTACTATAAAAACGTTCGGGAGGCTTCTGCCACACCTGAGGGCACTTTAGATAACAAAGAGTTATACTGTGAGAGCCTCCCAAGGGTAGGTAAGAGGTGGTGGTGTAATAAAATGAATGTAGAACTGAGTTTTACCTCCGTATGAGGGGTAACGTAATTAAAGTTCAAAATGCGGTTTTATTTTTTAGAGATAGTAGAGACAGTATGTAATGTTTCTCTGTATTCATGTGTTGCTCTTTTTTGTCCAATAGGATAGACGAAAAGCCGAAATCTATTTAGTCCGTCAGTTATATAATAAACTAATATATAAAGCTGAAGAGTTTGTTTGTTTGTTTGTTTGAACGCGCTAATCTCAGGAACTATGGGTCCGAATTGAAAAATTCTTTCAGTGTTTGATAGCCCATTGATTGAGGAAGGTTATAAGCTATATAACATTACGCTGCGACGAAAAGGAGCGGAGCATAAATGAAAAATGTTGCAAAAATGAAAAACCGTTTAAACTAAAATACGCGAACAAAGTCGCGAGGGACAGCTAGTAATAAATAAAATTAGTCGCGTTTACTTCAAAATAAGGAGACTAAGATTGTTCATAAAATGTACCAATTCGTGCCGTCATGCAATATTTAAAATCAATGTATCGACGTAAGTTTTTTGTGGCGTAGAAAAATGAAAAATATTAGTGTTAATCTCTATGACGGATATAAACAAAACATTTGTCATATACCCCATTGTTTTTATTGTAAGATTCATTAGACGGATCATTTTTAGGATTCCGTAACCAAAGGGTGTCAACGAGACCCTAATACTTCCTCCTCCTCTAGACCTCCGCTGTCCGTCCGTCCGTCTGTTTATCAGCGGGCTGTATCTCATGTCCCTTAATCTATACTTAATATTATAAAGCTGACGAGTTTGTTTGTTTGAACGCGCTAATCTCAGGAACTACTGGTTCGAATTGAAAAATTATTTTTGTATTGGATAGTCCGTTTATTGAAGAAGGCTATATAACACCACGCTACGACCAATAGGAGCGGAGCATAAATGAAAAATGTTGCAAAAATGAAAAACCGTTGAAACTAAAACACGCGAACAAAGTCGCGGGGGACAGCTAGTAGCTAGATAATAGTTGAAATTTTTACACACTGTGTGAATAATTAATTTGTACGATGTACGGAGCCCCAGCGCAGTCCGAATCGCACTTGGTCGGTATTTTTATTACAAGTTATTGGTAAAAAATGCCTAATAGATAAGGTGAACTCTTTTGTATTTAGTGGAACATTACAGTGTGATGTACATACAAGAAAAGTATTTTTAGGAACTCGTCATTAGACTTTCAGTTTTTATTTATTCAAGACTCTTTTGTTTATTTTTCAAAATATTTTTCCTTATTTTTATTGTATAAAGATTTATCTACGAAATTATTGAAATAAAATATAATTAAATTCAATTGTTAAGCTGAAAAGTGCCTTAGGGTATAATCTCGGTATTATTATATCAGTACAGGTAATATACGAATTTTCCTCAAATTTTATACATCAGAAGCTCCATACAAAGCGCCCGTCTTTGTCATTGTAATGGCAACTCATAATTCCATTGTTCGGGTTGTTTGCGCCAGAACAACTGACTAGGTACCTCTTATTTATTATTGTCAAGATTATGTATGTCGGGTAATTATGATCGTGTTTTATTTGAACAGAGGATTAATTAATTAAGTTAAGATGAGTGGATGCTTTGATATTTTTAATTGGTTGATCGTATCGTATTTTTATTAAAAGGTTTTGTTTACTTTATTGTTTGTCTGTTTGGATTCCGACAATCCAATTTCACTAATGGCCTTTCATGTCCGAGTCCTATTAAAATGTATACAATGGTGCTTTATGCTGTGATAGTAAAATATTTTATAAGCTCGCATTCTGTTCTGCCTGCATTTTTATTAATGTAGTACAAAACGCTAGGAATCTTTTTGTTTTCTGTTACAAAGCTAAAGTAATTAATTACTTTATCAGTGTTTGTTTTTTATTTTTACATTGTATTTTATATTACTATTTTCTTTTATCTGTTACGAATACAAGAATGAATAAAACTATGTATTGCGCTATGGAATCAGAGACAACGAAAGTACTACAAACACCCAGACCCGACAAAATGTACAAAAGTAGTTTTCTACATTGAGCTGTCCGGGGATCGAAACCGGGACCTCAGAGCTGGCGACAACTTGAAAACCGGTGTGTTCGCACCTCGACCACGGGGGTCGTCTAAAGCGGTAGTAGTTAGATAATTATATTCTATGTTTGTAATGGACAAAATAAACTGCTTATTTTTTTTGTATCATTTTTGTTGAATCTATGTAGATCACAAAAATATGAGACAAATTGGATAATGCAACATTAAAACATTTGAACCCATAGGTACTTACATCTTTTAGCGCAATAAAATACGACAAAGAAATAGTGTGACACCTTTATTGTATGCAAAAAGAATATTGGCGACATGTAACTTTCAAAGGTCAATATGCCAATATGGGAGACAGTTTGCATGTAGGACGATCGTACATGTTCTTGTTTCGATCCGTACATTTTTTATCAGTGTTCGAACAAATACCTTTTGTACTACAAGGATACAACTAACAAACGGTAGCATCTTTTTTTTCAAGACAGGTGTACACCTGTCTTTATGACATTATTTAGCTAATTGGTCAAAAAAGAATATCAAATGTTTCATGTTAATTGATTTTGGCGTACCCCTTTACGAAAGAATAAAAGACAATCTACATACAAGGACTGTTTGTGATTCTCGTGATAAAAGCCGGTCAATTTGTAGTTTTACACGTAAAGTACTCGTTGCTTTTTTTAACAAGATGAAATTTCCTACAAATCGTGTAGCATATACGCAGTACGATGCCGAATAATACTCGTAAGGATCGGACAGGGTTTTTGTTGCATGCTGTATAGATACGTATATTATATAGATACCAAAGCGAGAGGCCACCGTAGTTCCCTTATCACTCAATTGTTTCTGTACTTTCTTTGAGATTTCCCTTCAACATTCTCTTTGAAGATAACGATCTAAGATGATTAAAGGGAGCCCAACTCACGGTACATTTGGCTTCGGATCTCATTTGTTGTACGTTTAGTTTTAGTAACTGTGTATATTCTTGTTCCAATAAATTCTGTGATAATTATTTTTTTTATTACAACAACGTATATCTAAGACTTTTGGTGTTGAAAAAAATCTAAAGGCTTGTTGCAAAGATTTAGTTTTTGCTCAATTACAATCAAGTGAGCCGTAACCTTGATTTTCAGCTATTAAGTGCGAACAACATTTTCTTAAAACACATTTAAGGTACATTTAATATTGTATTACAAATTACTAGACCCGTCTTTAGTTGAAATACAGTATTTTAATCTTAACGTCAACACGTACCTTCCAATAAGTCAAAGAGTACCAAGTTTCGAGACGTCTTCAATAAATATTCGTGTAGGAATATACATTTTAATGTTTTACGATGTCAAATATACTGAAACGTATTTAACTCGGCGTAAAATTCACAAAAGATACGAACCGTGCGTGAATATGTTAGCTTAGCGGGTATTTCATAATGTCACATAAAATATTAAACTCGTATTCAATGTCGCAGACAATATATGGGACGATTTCTAATGCGCGGTTGGTTTAAATGTTTCCTGAAAAAGTACGTCCTAAACGCCATAAAGACGACAGAGACAGCATGACTTAATGGCGACTTAAAATTGAGCTTCTTTTTTGCCCGACTGCCAGGGAAGTGTTATATTTTTTGAGCGTATCTTGTATACTGTCTACCTATTACGGTTCACAAGATACAGCCCGCTGACAGTTAGACGGACGGAAGGATGGCGGCGGCGCAGTAATAGGATCGCGTTGGTACCCTTTGGGTACGAAAACCTTAGAAGAAGTCCTGTTCTTTTTAAATAGTTTTACCTCCTTTCTGATTAGATATAGGTACGTATAATAATATATATATATATATCCATCATACTTCAGTTACAATGACATTATAATATAAAAATGAGGCAGATAATAAATGATCAAACGAACTTACCTGATGTTCGATCATTACTATACGAAGTGCTTCGTTCGAAGATATATGGTCCCTACCCAACCCGCCCTCGGTAAAAATGAGATAACCTTATGAGACTCTAAAAAGAATGACATCTGCCAGGAGAACATAGATAATCTAATACTAACAGTTACGATTAGTTTTAGCTCTGAAAATTGCGTCGGTTGCCGAGTAACACGGAGAAGCTGCATTGTAAATATATATCGAGAACGAAGCATGCAGTATAATATGTTATTAACGCATATTGAACTTGACTCGAAAACATCGTAATTTGGAGATTGCCAAATGATAGCTATCTCTTTTACTTACGATCTTATCCTGTCTTTTGTAATACTTATTAGAGCTACTTGCCAGCGTTTTTACAGATGTTTAAGGTCAACTATGAAGTTAACACATCTTGTGTATAATATAATTAATGGCCGGGACCAATAAACAAAAAACGAATCGTTTCCTTAACGTACCGTTAAAATATCAACGAGGCGTTAAAAAAAGCTGTTCCTATAAAAAAGATTGTAACTGTTCGTTACCCAAATAACTGACGTCTGGTTACGAACGGATGAGAGACAGCCTAGTGACGGATCGTCACGTTAACGAATAACGAATAAAAAGATATAGGATCTAGGCGTTAGTCATAATATATCAATTCCACGTGGTTCTGGTTATCTGTCTGGTCGACTAAACAATAGCACATCGGCTTATGTTAATGGCATTACTGTTGTAATGGCCCTACGTATGCAATTATGGACCTTGTGAGAACCGCTTCCCACATGCTATCCGCTCTAGGGCTGTTTAGTGTAATAACACTGCATACTATTGCTAAACAGCCCAAACAATGGTATAGTTTATTAACTAAATAATACATTGTATATGGCGTCGTACAAACGAAAACTGTGACTTAATAAGACATTATTTTATTCATATTCATAAGTCATTTTAAAATATTAACTTTTATTTAGTTTGCACACTGTTGATCGCCATTATTTGCCACTTCTCCTAACGCAGGTCTGCTGGCAAAAAATTCTTATGAAATAATCAGTGCAGTACATTTCTTGTCTTATATATTATTTTACTATCATGTGTGTACATAAATAAATAAATAAAAAACCAATGCAAATATTTCCGTTTTTATTAATGTAAAAAAACAAAACAATATTTTTTTATTTTTAATATTTACTTTACACAAAAGAAACAGAATACATTAAACTTAATTCACAAATAATTTTTCATATAAAATATATAAAAAGTTATTTGTGATTTATATAACTCGATAGCAAATCTTTGGCAGCCCTAACCATAAGTGTGCTGGTATAGCCACTATAGGTACTTAAGGTACCGGGACGTACACGTAGTACCAACGCACGTACAAGTAATTAAATTCAAGGCGGCTTAGTTGTCGGTTTGGATAAGACTAGGCCGTTTTATAAGGGTTGCTACTTACGCGGCAGTTTTAAAAGGGTGTTTTTACATCTAAGTGTAAAAGAAAAAGTACCATGGTTTTGGTAAATATGTCACTGGCAATTTATGTGTGTGAAAATGTCGCCTTGTAAAAAAAAAATTAGTAGAAGGAGAAATTAAAACTTTCAGTCAGTGACCTCAGTAGCTTAATTGGTGAAGCGACTGGCGCGTTAAGTTAGTGGTCGCAGGTTCGAGTTCTGCCTGAGGTTTAAATTTTTCCTTATTCTATTTATTTGTTTGGTTATATCTATTAATTTGTGTATAAGTATAGTTAGTATAAGATTACTGGTAGGTTCCATGTTCAGGTTAAGATGCAAATTGGTAAAGTAAACTGCGGTCAGTGACGTGCGTCAGGGACTCGTAATTTTAACGTATTTTATTATGATTAAGAAATTCATATTTTATCTTCACATCATGAAGTTATATGCCAAAGTGCGCATAGATGACAGCATCTGAGCAATTATAAAAACATTCATACTTCCAACCCTTTTTGAATTTCATGTCGTCCTAACCGAATTTCTATTACAATAGAAATGTAACAAAATTATAATTTTCACAAACATATTAAATAATCTCTAGTTTTATTAGAATATAGGTAATATAATTTTGAATTTTTTGACGCTATTTTTTAGATTTTTTTTTCATTAGTTAAGAGTTTAGTTTTGTTTTAAGTGTATAATATATAGTTAAGTTTGTAAATAATATTTAATAAAGAATATAATTAAATGTAAAAAACAAAAATAATTCCAATAGAAATTAATTGCATAATATTTTGGATTGGTCACCAATCCACAAACCAAGAGCGGAAAAAGAGGCTTAACTTTCACAATCGATAGAAATGGCTTGTTATTAGCTACGAGCCCCTTGAAAGCTCTATATTTAGACATTATACACATTTAAGGGCGTTGAACTAGATGCAACGTCGTAAACACGAAGTCCTTGTGAAATATCTTTATTTTTCCTAAAACGACAAAGCTTCAGGTATTAAGTCTAGGGTTCAGAAAATTCTGAGAAGCCTGATTTATGATTGGTTTCCCTTATATGTGATATCTATTGCTGCAAACGTTTACACTTATTCCAGGGAAAACTGATTTGAAGATTTATATGCATTGATGTGTATTCAATTGAATTTTATATTAGTATTTATTTTGTTTATTTATTTATTTAATACTTCATGCACTGTGTACATAGGCGGACTTAATGCCAGAAGGCATTCTCTACCAGTCAACCTTTAGGTGATGCAGAAACAAGCTACTTTGTTCTACATTATATAAAACCTTGTTGTTATTAATTTTATATATTTGAAACCTTATTGTTCTTATGAATTATATTTTTTGTTGAAATTAAGCATACACATCCGGATTTATAGTAAGTTTATAGACACTGGTCTAAAATTGGAGCCGTTACACATGTAAAGAATTTTTATACAAAATTATCATGAAAACTTTTTAACACAATATTTGGACGACAAGAGGATCGACTGGCAACTCTCCGCCCAATAACATAGCCACTTATTTTATTTATTTATTTATTGATCAAAAGGTACATTTTATTTTTATAAAGTATATAATGTCCAACAAAACTATACACATAGTTTGTCTGTTGGATCAAATTTTACTCACATAAAAACATATAGTAATTATAGTGTATTTTTTTTTTAAATTATATAATGTTATGTATTTATAGTACTTATCACCAAGATCCCACAAGGCAGGTCCACTAGTAGGTAGCTCATTCTAGTAGTAGAATTAATAGATATACCACCAATAAACCCACCTTATAAGATCTTAGTGATAATTAGTAGCTAGATATATTAAGTACGTAAGTATGAATATCGTAGATTAAATATAAGTATAGATATTAAGAGTAAGTATAAGTAAGTAAGTAAGTATAAGTAGCTTATGTAAAACAGTAGTTTAGGTTTAGTTTTATAGTATATAGTAGTTTAGTTTTATATGTAAAACAATATAAAGTTAAGGCAGTGTACAGTTAAGGCAGTGTACTAAGTAGGTATTTTTTTATATTTATCTTAAATTTATTTTTCACTTTTTCGTCTCTGATTTCGTCTGGTAAGCTATTAAGTATGTAAGGGATACGCTTTTCTAATGTTCGGTCTCCATAAACATTATTTACTCTCGGTACTACATATTTACCAGACGACATCGTTCGGGTGTTGTATTTGTTACATACATTTATTAATAATGGATTATGCTCCCGATTACCATGATTATTAGTTGCGAGTAAGTACTTATGTTTTATGCTTACCGGTAATACATTACAAATTTTATATAGTTTATAATAATCTTTTTTACATTTATTTTTGGTTTTTTTATCCACTATTAGTTTTAGGAACCTAACTTGTATATTTTCTAATTTTTCAATGTAAGATTTGAATGTAAGTCCATAGCAATCAAGGGCATAATCGATTATAGATTCTACCATACATGAATATAATATTTTTAGGGTACTAGTAGGAACTCGATAACTTAGGTGGTAAAATTTACTTAGTATAGTTTTAAGTTTATTGCACAAGAAATCTATATGTTCTTTCCATGAGAAATGCTCGTCGACTTTAACTCCTAAATAAGTCACACTTATGCTTGGTTCTTATATTCAAAATACGATTAGTTTTGCCAACGGACGGTAGGATTTTCTAAGCAAAACAAAGGAACTTCTTCAGTCCGTAATCTAAACGAATCGTTTCTTGAATCTAGGAAACGACCATAAGACAAATGGGTATCAACTGCTAGTGTTAGTGTTAACTCTTCCATTTAGCCTAGTTTCCTTATAAAAAGTCTCCGCTTAATCCGGTTCCACCCGGATTTGAATACGCTTCGATATGCGTACGTAATCCGCAATTGTGTTTGTCATGGGCAGAGTTTTTACATGCTATATGCAAATCCCTTGTCGGAATATCTGTAAATGTGTTTCCGTGGTACAGTGTTTGGATAAAAAAGGATATGTTCTTTTTAAGATTGTAATATTTTGTAGCAGCCAGACCAAAATACATGCTTTTTTAATTGGACCATAGTTTCAGGTATTCAGGAAGAGTTCGAATATCGTAAGGAGCTAGGGTCGTAATTAGTTTCGGCTTTACGTTACGGCTATTTTATCATTTTTTTTTTATAAACCTAGAACAGAAAGAAATTTTGCTATGGATTCGAAATCTCGAAGCATCGAACCATTGTTTGCTTTTATCGTAACCTTTTTAAATTCAATACATTTTTTGCAAACCACAGGCTGACCCTAATTTGTATGCGAAAGAATTACATTAAGAACCTTTAACAAACAAACTTTATAGGTGAACGTACCCAAAGGGAATATTGGAATACACAAAGTATGATTACTTTCCGATTCTTTTAGCTGAACAATGGAAACTAAGTCAAAAGTCAGCGTAAGTTCACCCTCCATGTTAATCTTTGTACTGTTGACCCCTACCAAAGGTATTAATGAGTTATGAAAATAAACTTTACTGCGGTAAAATAAGTAATGCCATATCATTATTTTGTATGCGCAATAAATGAACAACTTTCATCTTTGAAATCTATCTATAGGTATACATAAAATTCTCGGGTCACGGTGTTTGTAAACAAACTCCTCCGAAACGCCTTAACCGATTTTTATGGAAAGTTTTGTGTACCTATATTCGGTAGGTCTGAGAATAGGTCGTAAACTATTTTTTATACCTCAAAGATAGGGTGGAACAACCAAAAATAATTGTCTACGACCGATTTCCAGACTCACCGAATATACACAAAAAACTTCATGAAATTCGGTCATGCCGTTTTAGGGGATTTCGATAACAAACACTGTGACACGAGACTTTATATATTAGATCATTCCTCTTACTAAAATCTTCGAAAATATTATAGGAATTATATAATCGGAATGGTTACAGTGTTATTTATTTATTTATTTAATAATTTATGTACACACACACAATCGTAAGAAACAACATAATTCAAAGATGTACAAAGGTACTGCTTATTTCTAAAGAAATCTCTACCAGCAGACCCGCGAAAGGAGAAGTAGTAGATAAAGGTAGCCAACAGTGTGCAACTTATTTAAAAGAAAAGAGAAAACATTATGATTTAAAATTAAAATTACAATTCAATATAGATAATATATACATATTATATATATATAGATATAAATATATGCAAGATATAGGTAAATATAATAATAAACCTTACATATATAGACAGGTAATATAATATATATAATGTAAAATAGTTATGTGACCAATGTGTTAAAAAAAACACAAAATCTGTGCTAATTTAAAACGGTAGTAAAGTGACAGGAGCATTGTGTTTTATGTTAAATAACAATAGGTGAATATAGAAAAGTAAATCTTTAAATCGTATCAGAATATGCATGATATTTTTACTTACTCGACAAATTGGTACGTCTCAAGAATTTGCGTACGTATTTTCTGAAGAGATCCTTGATTAAAGTCAAAGCGGTATTTTCAGACGCAAATACACGTATATAATGATCAAATTGAATAAGAATATCTCAGCATTGCAATGAAGCGAATAAAATTATAATTGAACTGTTTGAAGCAAATCTAATGGTACCTATTCCGTTACGCGCTATCTAAACCACACTTAGATTATTGCTAACACAAAGTAATGGCCTTAACTACGTTTAGTTTGTATACAATAGGGGTGCGGACTGGATATGAAAAGGAAATATCTATGTAGTCCAACAGATAGATAAAAATAAGAAAAAAAACTCTTATTTTTACTTTTATTTGTTTTTTCAAAATAATAAAAAAATAAGTAAATAAAGCAAATCCAAGTTCAGAAGTGGCGGGTAGTAACTATTTAGTAATCTGTGGGTGCGGCTGATGACGGACGTTATG
This sequence comes from Diachrysia chrysitis, assembly GCA_932294365.1. Taxonomy (NCBI): domain Eukaryota; kingdom Metazoa; phylum Arthropoda; class Insecta; order Lepidoptera; family Noctuidae; genus Diachrysia; species Diachrysia chrysitis. The sequence continues at coordinate 4,275,863 of OW028645.1, forward strand.
ATTGTACACAAAATATACAAAAATTGTGACGTTATGCGACATCAAATCAATGTATAATCGTTATTATTCGGTTAGGTAAATAAAGAAAAAATACGAGTCTTATAAATATATTTTACTAGCTGTTCCCCGCGACTTTGTCCGCGTGTTTTAGTTTCAACGGTTTTTCAATTTTGCAACATTTTTCATTTATACTCCGCTCCTTTTGTTCGCACCGTTATGTTATATAGCTTATAGCCTTCCTCAATAAATGTTTTTTTATAGATTGAGATTAGCACGTTCAACAAACAAACAAACTCTTCAGCTTTATATATTAGTATTGATTAATAAATGAAAATTTGTCATCTAGGTAGCCTGTTCTATTTTTTGTTGCTTAATTTTTGATACCAATACCTAGGAGGCTTTCAATGTCAAATTAAATTAATTTATTCGGCTCTTTGCTACGTAATCGAATGTTCAGTCAGATATATTGGCGCAGGTGGGAATCGCAGGCGGTATCTTCAAATAAATCGTTTTAATTAGGACCATTAAATAAAGAAATGGGTATTTAAAAAGACAATTCAGTTTGAATTGAGCATTATTTTCTCTTTCTTACTGGACATTTAAGACGTCTAATAGTATTTTAGATTGGTTTTTCTTAAGTTGCTGTAAAAGCAATTTTATTTTGCAATCTTTTTTAGAAGTGTCTTTATAATTAATCATGTTTTCCCTTATTTTGACAAGTTCAAAGTTTTGAAACTTACTTTCTAATTATTCAATTTCAAGAGCAAATATAGTCAAACTAGTTTCATAGTTTACAGTGTCGACCTCAAAGTTTTACTTAAAATAGCAAGTGACTAAAATAGGGTTGAAGTGTAAAGTGGCTTGAATAGTAGACATAAATTAAAATGACCTTGACCTTTGAATAAAATTGTTTAGGTATAATTATAATTAAAATATGTCCTTATTAAGTAGTGTAATAAAGTTGTAATTTTTTATAAAATAAAAATAATAATTTATAAAAAAGGATATTGTTTAACAAGTATTAACGCACTGTTTCTAAAATGCTGAATAAAACAAAATTTTAATTAATCACTTCTCAAGTCACAAGTTAAGCGCTTTGATTGGTTGTTAGTGGTTTGGTCAACCAATCACAGTCGTAATCATTTGACGACAGATTAAATTCAGCTCATCATCATCATCAAGATCAGCCCAGAAACGAGTCAAAAATATTATATAGAATTATAGCTTTGTATAACATGTAATAGATAAAGCTAACTATATTAGCTAGCCTTTTCTACTACAATAAAGGTTTTTTTGTAATCTATGGTTGAATTAATTTTGTTCAGATTTGACTCTATAAGTATTAAAGTTATAACATTTGCCTGTTTCTAACAAGAGCTTATTTTCATATGGAAAGATAAATACTGTGTTTACACACCCTATTTCTCTTTCCATATGGGTTTAGGATGACTGCTAAACCCTTAAAACGAGTACAACTTCCAAAAATCCTCTTAATTACGTAACTCAATGCTGACAGTGCTTACACAAAATTACCGCAATGAAAGCACACTTACAGTATAATGGAAGTAAAACAGATCGTTAAATCTACAAAGTGATGGTTCAGAAACAGTTAGCAAGTTTGTATAATATGTTACCGAGCAACTGTGGAATTTGTTATTTTGTAATAAATCTAGGAATATTTGTAAACTATTAAGAAATTGAGACAGAAAATTTCTTCACATTATTAGGTAAAAAATAAGTTAAACTAGCTAACTTGCGCCGTAATCCCCTTCGAAACTAACCTGACTGAATTAGGGTGCGTCAAATCATGCACAATAAATTTTAAACTTCATTTTTACAATATTCCGAAATTTATAATAAGTATTCCGCATTCAATTATAATCTGACAATTTGTAAAAATAATAACTTTAAAATCATACGGTAACATTTGTAGGTACCTATAGATACTAAACGAATTTAGCAATTTCAAGGCGAGGGAGAATTAAATTTTTAATCCTCAGTGCTGTCTCATGGTTTAATTTATTCAGACGGAGAGCTCTGAATATAAAATCTTTATGAAGATTTACTAAAAATACTTATTTCTTACTTAGATATTGGATTATGTTGGAGTCTATTTTGAGTTAAGAAGATTTTTAAGTTTAGTTTATGAGATATTTTATTTTAGAAACTTTTAAGACGCGCTCATTCCAACTTTAAAATATAAATTGTACCTTTTAATAAACTAGCTGAACCCGACAGTCGTTGTCCTGTCAAGTTATACAAAAATGCGGCGTCACATTTTTTTTTTAATTTGTTTGGGTCCGGGTTCGATCACCTGACGTGTTTATGTAGAAAACCATTTTTCTAAATTGTCTCGGGTCTGGGTGTTTGTGGTATCCTCGTTGTCATTGATTCTATAACACAAGTGCTATATTTACTTACTTTAGGTTCAGAGCAACTTATGTGATATTGTCAACATTTAATAATTAACATTATTTATAGATAATGTCTTTTTATCAACAAAATTTCAGGAAAAAAAAAGATAAATTGAAATGTCTTCAACACATCAAAAGAGAATATAACTTTATTTAGGTTAACGATCATCATCGTTAAACCACTTAATCTCCTTGTTTCAGCATTATAAATTAACAAAACCATCCAACCAACGGCATTATTTAATTAATTATATTATCTAAGTTTAAGAACTACAGTTATTCTATTCAGTTAAGTTTAACGTTCTGCTATTTGGTAGCGGTACAATCTAGTTGAAACTATGCTCTGAGTCACTGGCTACTTGGCATTCGATTCGGTCAGTTCGATCCTTGAGTAGCGAACTTTGACAGATGGTTTATTGTCTAGCTCGTGAGAAGTCCTTCCTTAGCCCTTAGAAGTAACCCTTAGGTTATATTGCGGCACTTGTATTGCTCTTGTTTCGAATTTCACAATGTTACGTAGTTTTCTAAACACGAATTAGAAATTGAACCTGCCATAATTAATGGTAGACAAGTACAATTTTCTTTATTTAAGCAGATATTTTAATTACTACGGATTATATTATGTACGTTTGTGGTACCTTCGCTATCTCTGATTTCATTACAAAACTAGGTAGGTACATTAGCTCCTCCCTCTGAGAACAGAGCAATGTTTGTGATGTTATCCACATTTATTTATATTTTATAAAAACTAGTCAGTGTTAAATCACTTTGTGAACTATGCTTATTTTCTGTTATCTGTAAAATCTAGATAGTTTATGTTTCATGGTATTTATTGCTGTACTCAGAGTCGTTAATGGTTAGTAAAGGATTTTTTTATTATCGATCTATCTACCTCTTAGAAGTCTGAGAGTTGGCTTGCTTAAATCAATTGAAGGGATTTCTCAGTATCTATAATAAAAACCCATTCGATAACTAGTAACGTCTCTCATTTAGAAAAGTACTATAATTGTTTTTTCTACGGATTGTGTAAATCTTTTTCTTGAAACATTTCTTAAACATAATCTACCCAAACTAAGGCATTTTACATTACATTGACTTTAATTTTTTAAATTTTGATCCCTGCTATAAATTCTAACTATGAATTCTTGTTTTTTTGAGTAAAACAGTTTTATATATTTTAGGTTTTCAGGTAAAATATGTAAATTTAAATTTCAAAACTTTTGTTACGTTTAAGCTATAAAATTTCTGAAATAATATGACACATTTTTAGTACTTTTAAACTTTCAAGTTACGGCACGGTAGATGCCAAGGTCAAGAGCCCAATTCCTAGATAGCTACAACTTAATAAGTATAGTTCGTATAACTTAGTTCAACTTGGTATTACGGAATAAGTTTAAGCGGTGGTTGGCGAGCACTTTACATGTTACAACTTAAAGTTTGATTCAAGGTGATCTATTCTTGGCGTGTGTGCGATAAAGTTGTTTGGGAACTTTGAGATAGTGACACAAATTGTCTAGAAATTGTAATTACCAAAATAATTTTGGTTTATAAAGGCTTTGAATTATTGTCATAATAAAGAGACCAATTAATGAGCAGCTAATTGTTGTATATATTTTATAATTGTTTATTTAGTCACTTAAGGATATATTTATTTAATTTGATATTTACATTGAGGGGTGAAATTACATCTGGTATAGAGTCAGTTTACAAAATTTCAGCTCTATATCACTTAATTAATTAGTCGATATCCGATTTTTCACATAAATTAAATTTTGTTTAATTTTTATTAAAGTTGTAAAATTGTACAGTTGTAAAATTTATCACATGAAAAAAAGTTACATTTTCGTAGGATCTGAATTTTATTGATTGGGCCATACAATACTTAGGCTAAAATGTTTCCAATTACCTGTAGTTATTAGTATTTTAATGTATCTAGCCACCGCTCCTCGGCTTTGCACGGCTAGTACAACAATATATCTCAGAGACAATGTGGCAAATAATAGCATTTAAACGGTGAACGAAATTTTGAAATTGATCCCATAATTATTGAGTTTATTGGTTTCAAATATAAAAATATTAAATAATATATACATAAAAATTATAGATATAGTATAGGTATAGACTATTACCAACGTAGCATGTCTCTTTTATGTTACCAATTATCCCAGCTCAAATATAACATTAAAATGAAATACGTTCGTTTTCAATAACCGCTGTCCAAAGTTTAATCGTTATCCCAAAGCTGTCCGCTTAAAATTAGTACGTCTACCTAAAATCAGTCAGCCCGCGGCAAGCCTACGATATAATTGTAGGGCTCAATCAATTAAAACTTTTATGTTGGCCACACTGCGTAGGTGTAGCTAATCGGAAAGTTTTCTCATTTCCACTGCACTGGGTATATAGACTTGTGAGTCGGATTCAATGTTGAGACGAATTCTACATAAAATGCAATGAGTTTTTGTTCACATTGTGTGTACTACGCTTACGTCGTGCGAGAGTAATTTATGACGTATTTTTTTCGTATTTAGGTTTTATTAATAGGGTAGATGTGTATATTTTTTTAATGTCGTTTATATAGATTACTAGCTGTCCCCATCGACTTTTTCCGCGTTTTAGTTTCAACGGTTTTTCATTATTGCAACATTTTTCTTTTAAGCTCCGTTCCTTTGGGTCGCAGCGAATTGTTATATAACGTATAGCCTTCCTCAATAAATGGGCTATCAAACACTGAAAGAATTTTTCAAATCAGACCACTAGTTCCTGAGATTAGCGAGTTCAAACAAACAAACAAACAATCTCTTCAGCTTCATATATTAGGATAGATTAAATAATATTAGAGACATGTATTTTTTTTTTATCTTGCGTAATCAAATCCTCACGACGATTTGAAATGTTGCAGGTCAGAATTTCGTGCAATTGACGAGAAGCATGACATCATTAGGCCCACTACTAATCTTTCGCTACTTAGATATAGCGAATCAAAGTTATTATTCAAATATCTATTAGATTTTGAATTCTCATACCCAGTAAACTACAGCGTTACATCTTGTTTATTTTATGTAGTTATTCATATTTTTTTTTTAAATCAATACTTATTGTGTGTGGCATCACTCTAGATTGGTCGGTAATGAATACTTTTTAGACTAAAGTTCGATTATCAAAAGACTAGCTTTTTAATAAATAATAGTTCAACAAAGTAAATAACTCCCTATTTATTGTAATTTAAATCTCTTCCAAATTACTTAAAATATTATTATGAAAACATTTGTATTCTGTAAATGCTAATTTGTAATTTATTAATTAAAACTTTTTTATATGTAGTTTATTTATATTATATATATTTTTAGATGAAGCTACGAAATTCAATTAACTCTGAACAACATATCAGTCTAAATTTATTTTTTATTACAGTGTGATTATGTACCTAAGTGTAGTAAGGTGTTAGATAACAATGTGATCTTGTAACATTGTGTATACTTTGTTAAAGATCCCGAGGCACGTGGCAGAGTTTACGAGTTAATCATAAACGTTTCGATATCGCAAGAGCTGTTTTGTTCACTTCGGAATGGTAAAGCATTATATAAAAGATATTGTTATGTTAACATTATGGCCATGCCTCCGATAACAGCCATCGGGGCCCAGCGTCAGCGACTTAACACACTTTTCATATGTAAGGGACAACGGTAGCTCAGGTTTATTTTACCAACAAAATCATTAGCCAAGAGACGGTTCGTATTCGGTTTTTTTTTTCTTTAGAAGTGGATTGATACAAATAATATTTGCATCAAAATTTAGAGGAGAGGTATATCTATGCTTGTATAATTTTGTTTTGTTAACATCCTATCAAATTTGTCTGATACTCGACGGAATACGGCGGTAAAAACGTGCATATTTGAAAGGTCATATATAATTAAGTGATTATGCGTTGGAAAAAAAAAATCTAAATATTAGGGGCACGCATTAAGTAAATCTAGATCTTTTGGTAAGAATACATTGCTCTAGAAGCATTTTCCACGAAGAAAAGAGCGGAATACGTTTGTATGGAGAAAGAGCCAGTCGCGTCACCTCTTAATATGTGTGTACATATGCACGTATCTTACATATGAAAATTATAAATTCTTATAGGTAATAATAATATAAAAGAATGAATGATAAATGAAAAAAAAATACAATACACATTACACATTATTTTAATTAAAAGTGCACTTTTACGAGTATTCAATGCAGTGTTCAACGAAAACTAATTGAATCTTCGAAACCATTTAGCGTTTACGTTACATATAAATATTAATAGCTTTCTTATTGCTTCATTAAGGCAGCTTAACTGGTTTCGACCTAGCCTCATAAATATAGCTCAATAGCATGCGAATGTCCAATAAACAGTACATAAACGAACGATTAACTTGACAAATAATTACCATGGTTTATTGAGCTTAAAGTTTTTTAAAGGAATTATTTGATATACTAATATAATTATACATAGGTTGTAAAATTCTTTAATCTTACAGAAAAGCCAGAAGCTTATTCATGCGACAATATAAAAACAAAAAGTAGAATGCATTTCTATGTACCATTACCTTGTAAAAATCTGACCTATTTATGGCAACACAACCTTTTCGCACGATAATATTTTCCTACCCATCCCCTGAAAATACACTCACATTACAAAATATTTCCCTAAAACAAAACAGAATAAATCCTTATTGATCACAACCTCTGTGTCTGGCACACCATGATAACGGCTTTGTCTTCGTTCCATAATTGAAATCGTGTCAAATCGGTTCTCCTAGTTTATGAATTACAAACAATATGTATATGTATGCGTGCGAGTGACAGGTAATGTGGGTAATAAAATTACTGGCCACATCAAATGCTCGGATGTTTCTGAAGGGATTAAAAACAAATTAATATTTGCATAAAAAATAATATTTGGTATGTTCAAAAGAGATCGTTGATTTGAGTGACAGGTTTGATATAGTATCCAGTTTAAAAAAAATGGGACTTTATTTTTTATATATGAGGTCTAAAGGGATTTTTAAATTTAATCTTAATGTAGATCCGCTCCTCTTAAATTTTCATGACATTTTATCAACTTTTTTACTCTAGACGCAGATTCATTTTCTAGACCATTAGATTTAGACAGAATACATTATTCAGTTTGATTTGAAACTATTTAAGGCGTCGAATTTATTTAAGCCTAGTTTGTCAAGGTAATGTCTCGTAAAAAGTCTCATAATTCAAGTTATTTCTTTAACAATGTGAGTTACCCACTCGTGGGACGTATCGATGTCTTTTATCAAAGTGAGAGCACAAAGTGCATTGACTTCACACTTTATTAGATTTTTATTAAAGGATTTTTCATTTCTTATACCGAACTCAATCCCGGTTGGTACCTACAGTAAAGATTTTATACTTTTAGCTTTGTTACAATGCTTTGTGCAGTCAATTTAATATTTTTACAATATCTTCTTAGGATAAGGGCTTGTGTTTCATTTTCAATAAAGAAAAAAAAAAACTGGCAATTGCGAGTCGGACTCACGCATGACAGGTTCCGTATAATTTTAGAAGTCTCTTGTATAGGGTTTCCTTACTAGACTTAATTATCATTTGTTGATATAGCGGCAACAACAAATACACACTAAAAATTTTAGTTGTCTGACTATTACGATTCGTGAGATACAGCCCGTTGCCAGACGCGTAGCATAGCGTAGGTGTAGTAATATTTGCATCCTTTGGGTACGGTAACCCTTACTAGCAAGTGAAAAAACAAAAACTGACTACAGGATAAACATACTTATTTATCATACTTTTTGTTAAAACTATTAACAAGTAAAGCATTCGTAAATTCCAACTATCATGTACTCTTTTTACTACTCTATATAACCTTGTCCCTATGTATTAGAATTTGTTGGGAAAATACCAGTAGGTAAGTCTAGGTATATTGTAATTATTGTGACGTTGTTGATATCAACACAATATTTGAATCATGTTATTGATATTTCACGCATGTTTTACGATGATGATAATGATTGATCAATTGATAAAGTCATATCTCGGGACAAAATTCATCTACTCACCTATTGTTTTTTCAAAACAACTTATTTATTAAACTGTTACGTCATTATGGTAGATTTAATATAAAGTATATAGTAAATCCAAAATGGCGGACTCTAAGTGGCGGCCATACAAGTAAAAAACAAATGCCGTCGCCATAAAAATGCTTTAAGTAGCACGACAATTATTATAAAGAAATTGGTAGATGGTATGGTTGTATAAAATACTTGATGAGCGAGTCTGACCCTTTTATTAAACTAAGGACTGGTTGCTTCAGACATTGACATGTCTGTTAACGTAAAACATGGCCGCTTCTAGTAGAATTTCATAGTGACTTGACGTTGACGCACGCTACTCACGATAAAAGACGGTTTGAGGAAAACCTACCCTAAAAGTGTGTTTTTGTGACTGTTTATAAAATATAGCTTGAAACATGTAAATATAGTTACAGTACCTATTAAACGGATCAATATATCAGTATTCTACATAACTTTTATAACTCAGAGAATTAATTGAAAATTCCTTTCTTTTATATTATGTGCCATTATTAAACACGTTAAAACATAAAATGCAGGCGGCACGATGGGTATTTTATGGTGCAGTTATGGAGGCGAGCTGAAATGGCTTGTTTGATGACCACTGCAACGCGCATTCATGTTACCATATAAAATATAAATTAGTTTTCCGTTTTCGATAACAGAAATACGTGCTTTTATTACGAAATACATTTTGACTTCGAAGGTGAACTCATTTTAATACTAAATAATCAAGTTTATAAAAATACTAGCTGTCCCCCGCGACTTTGTTTGCGTGTTTTAGTTTCAACGGTTTTTCATTTTTGCAACATTTTTCATTTATGCTCCGCTCCTATTGGTCGTAGCGTGATGTTATATAGCCTATAGCCTTCCTCAATAAACGGACTATCCAATACAAAAAGAATTTTTCAATTAGAACCCGTAGTTCCTGAGATTAGCGCGTTCAAACAAACAAACAAACTCTTCAGCTTTATAATATTAGTATAGATAGTATAGATCAAAAGGTTGACTTCTTCTATTAGAATGATAAAAAGCAGCTATATTAATTGTAATTTAAATCTACAATGATTTAAAAGCATTACGTAATTAAGATCAATCACCTTTTTGCTTAGCTCTTGTGGGTTTCGACTCGCGACACCACCGCCGCCGCGTCAGCTTATGATTAGGGACTCCTATTGAGTCTGAAACTAGTCAGGCGATCCCGAGAATATGCGTGAGTGAACAGTTTTATTTTAAATAATTAGCCTTTGTGGGTCGTAGAGTAGTGTTAAATAATCTAACTTACCCAAGAAATTCGCTATCAAACGCAAAGTATTTTCCAATCCTTACTCCTAGAGTTTACCTGTTACTAAATAGGTACTTATTAAACAAATCCCAACTCCACTCCACAAAATGGTGTTGCCTAAGTGTTACTACATTATCCTCAACTAAAATATGTGCAGTCTAGTACGTCTAGATTTAAGGCATAGTCTCCAAGATAACGAGAGTAACTTACGTTCTTGTGAATGTGTTCTTTGCTTTAATTCTTACATAAATAGAACTTAAGGATTTAAAGCGGAACGGCAATGCTTAGCTCAAAAATTTAAGGACGATATTAATATCTATCCTAAGTTTTTTGTAGTACTTAATAGAATTATGTCAAAAGCGTCTTACAAATTCGTTCCATCTATTTAAAGATATATCATATATCTTCTACCACACATAAATATCATAATACAAAATATCCACAAATAGCACTTAATGAGCTTTCCAGCATGCCTTACCACCTGCACTCGCGAGGACCTGTACAAGGTCATAGACAATCCTGTTTGCGTGGCTTAGTAATAGACAGGAATAATTTGACTGCCATTGCTCTATACGCTACGAAGAAGAAGAAGCAGATAGTTATAGCCCTATGGCTGGTGGTATCTATATACCACAGAACATATAATTGATAACTAGATCTCGATCTATGTACCTAGATTGTTTCTTATCTTACACTAATCAATCATAATTACGAACTTAAAAGTATTCATTAGATACTGGACCTATTTTATTAAAATAATACTAACAATATCTATGTGATTCCAACGGTAATTAATTCGTTTTTCTCCACAACATATAGGAGTTTGACCATTTGTATAACTCACAAAAAGATTAAATAACAACAATATCTACTGGAGAAATCTACTCCCACAGTCATTGGCAAAAAAACAAATGAATGGCCGACTCAATGTTTATTTTAGGTAAAATAATATGAAATGTAATATTTTACTGTATTTTCAACGGTTTCTATGGTACTACATCATAAATATCTCTTGACAGGGATATCGTATAAATGTACTTTTTGTATCCCTATTTCAAAATACATTTCATTTCATTACCTGCTGAAGTTTTTGAAACGAGTGGACAACTCAGGTACCTACAGTCTGCTTCGCTATAAGCAAAGTATTAGGGTTGTGCGAACCGTACCTACTATAGCATAAGTATAATATTCTATACTATATAATTATAATATTTATGTAAGAAAATTTTTTAAATTATTTTGATAAATAATTGTCCACCAGTACGAAGCCGGGGCGGGCCCCTAGTGTTCTATATTTCGGTTCGTACTATATATGGTTAAAGAAATTGTAACATAACACAGTAGGTACCCAAAGGTACAATATTTCAGTTGAATCAAGCTTTTTTGTGCTAAATGAAAAAAAACAATTTTTATAAAAGATACCTAGATAATATCGTTACCAAACATAACTGTCACTGTTTACTCTTTCTATAAATTACTAAATATTCTAAATTTACTAACTTTGCTTAAAAAATATTTACAACCCTAAGTATACCCAGTACTAGTACAATAGTTACAGTAGTAGGACCTGAGTTACCCTACTAGCAAGATTTAGGTATCAAGATGTAGATGTTAATCAATCAAATTAGCTTATCCATGTCAGTCTGGACATAAACATTGTTGTTACAATCCATCAAGTACAAATAGGTTACATTATACAAAACGACGCATTTAAAAATAAATAGTTTTAAAAATAAAGACAAAAATAAAACGAAATAAACCCTCTACATTTTGAATAAAGAATTTTAAATAACGAAGCGCGGGAAGCCAGCTTGTTTACCTCGCTCCCAGTTTAGTTTGAAATATGAATTATACTGTGAATTACAGTGTTGCCAGGTTGTCCTGCGCTGTTTTGCATAATTTATTCGGGACGTCCCGCGAACGGCTTGTGGTCAGCGGGCCGAGTGGGCACTGCGGGTCAAACGCAGATGTATCCGAGCCTAATATAGCTACAAATTTGTACCGATGTTTCCATCTAGAATTATATTACAAACAGCATTCTGAATGAGGAACGTCAATATTTAATTGGACTGCAAACAGTAGCGGGCTGTGTGTAAAGATTTTGTGGTGCATTTTTGTGTAGGTAAGTACCATATACCTGTTTTTTTTAAATAAATAAGCTTGTAAATACTTTTTTGAGTTTTATATACCGACCTATACTTTATAGGCTTTAAGTTTGACCCAACAGACTTCATACCTTATTAAAAGGGTTACGAAGGTTCACTAAAAGTACATTTACATTTTTCACGTATATTCTTGTACTTTCTTAGAGTACCTATAGCTTGAAGGTACCGCTTTGGGACATTTACGTTCCACTTCCACGGTTTATGTACCTTGAATGTCCCTGCGCTGGCTGAATGCGCTCATAATTATAAAACCCTTCATATAGCAGTGATATGCTGGTTTTTATGCTCGATGTACGTGCGAGTTGTCTGTGGTTCTCCTTTTATTTTAATAACAAGTCAAGTTTAATTTATGTTGTAAACGTACCTACAGTGTGCCTACCTCCTTTACAATTTTTTTTACGGTAATATACTTTACATCTCAAAAAGTTTGACGAACTTTACGCGTTTGTTTTTTATCTACTCAAAAACTACTTCTCTACCATTAAAAAGGCAGCAATAAAGTTTTACTTCAGTGACAAAAATATTGAACCGGTGTAGAATATTATGAAGTACATAGTATTAAAAAAACCTTAACCGAATGAAAACTGATCAATTAGTCAAAACTTAAGTCCTACTTATAACTTAATTCAGTGTCGACGGAATACTGAAACGTCAATTAGTTTTTAGTCAACGTTAACTCTCATGCTGTCTTTGTCACTTTACGCTGTAAAGTAGCGACGATAGATATTTAAGTACGTCTTAAAGTTAAGTTGCGTTTTAGTATTCGGGGATATGTACCTATTCGAATATTACTCAAAAGAAAACAAACTCACACTCTCACAAGTGTACTCACCTATTCTTCTATAGCAAACTATATAAGAAATTTAATTAGGTATTGTATAATTATACCGGCAACCACAAAATTGTTTCTTTGTAGCTAAATTTATGATAGTGATGACGCAGTGGAGGTATAAAATAGAATTAGGTACCTTCGGGTCTCTTGTTAAGCTAGCGACAAAAAGGTTGGGCGAAGGAATACACATAATATTTTGTGATTACCCTACCTATCTACAGCCCCGTCTATGTAGACTCGCAATTCGTCTGGATTGTCCCGGATTTGTCCTCATTTTGTTTTTGTTTGCGCAGTAAGATGAATGTTTTTAAGAAAAGACGCTGCATTTATTTACTCGATATACGATTGCCTGTACTTTAAAAGAGGCTGTGACCTCTGTGTTTGTTTAGGCCAGTGTGTCAGTTTCTTATCAGGGTGGCCAGTTAAAAATGTCGAATCCAGCGAACTAAAAAAAAAATATATAAAATATATATGTAAAAGTGATGATTTTTTATCCTAGTTTCAAAATAAATTATTTCATTTCATTTTATAATGTTTTGTAAAACCGTTTTAAGGAGAGGGATTTTTTTTGAATTGTTTCTTTTAACAATAATACGATTTAAAACTGTCTCATAACAGTAAAAATACGATTTATCTTTTTTTTTTAAAAATGATCAGGCAGTTTACAGTTTTAAATTTGCAATCCAGGTGTTGCCTCGACATGTTTTTTTCAATAGTTGCTCAGTATAACCATAGCAGTGTGGGTGTTCTTTATGCATGTCATTTAATCATTTGTGAATCTTTGACACCACAGTTCAATTCCTTAGTGCGCATTTAGTGCGGGAGTCATAATAAACAAAAAAAAAAAAAAAAATGTAAAAGCATTAAAAATTAATATTCCTTTAAAAACCTCTATGCAATAAGATATTTGAGTAAATTCCAAGAAGGTTTTACCGTAATAAGACCGAATGCACATAATATAGTTTATCTTGGTTCTAGGGATCTGTGATTCTTGGAATAGATTCTTCGTAGTTAGGATGAGGTATATACCTACTTATGTACGTCCTCACTTAAACCGTTTTATCTATAATTTAACTTGTATAATAAGTATGGAACCTTATATCTGCGAGTCCGACTTGCACTTGACTTTTTTTTCACACGCTTTTTTTTTTACAACGGTATGAGTTCTGACATTTTATCCGGACATAAATAAGTGTCTTGGCAACCCTACAAGCAAGTAGGTAGTAAAGGCAGGTATATGAATCGCTGTCTGCTAGCAATTTTTCCCCGTCGTGTGCGTAATAAGTGAGGACTTTCCGCGTTTCTCATTAGCCTGGAGATCGATCTTGAGGAGCGCGAGTCAGCGTAATCCTGCACGCTGTTTGAGCGTTATAGCTATAGGTAGATGTTGGATTGCGGTGTTTAGCCTGATAATGTTTACACATACACCCACGGAAATGAATTGAAAATGTAATCGTGTTTTGTTTTTAGATACTTATTGAATTATATATCAGTTAAATTGACCAAGTTATTGGTATTTATGCTTTATTTCATTTTTAAATATTATGTCGAATGAATCTAATTATAAAAATCAATTATATTATTCTTTTACATGAAATAACTATTTATAAAAAAAAATGGGTATTTGACAAGATATTTCAATTTAATTTAAATAAATATATTACGAACATGTCGAGTTCAAAAAACGGTAGATTAATTATTTTCATATTGATTTAGTTACAAGCATTTTAATATTGCTAATTAGACCGAAAAAGCTATAACACAATGCGACGTCACTATTGTTTTCTCCATCTACTCACATCCATCATACTAATCTGGGGCTGCGCCGTCGTTTTGCGAAAAACAGAACATGCGTCACGTGTTGTATGCGTGTATATTTTTTTAGTTCGCAGTTCTGTTTTAATTTACTACTATTAATAGAAATATTAGTAATAAACAAATAATTCGATAATAGTCAAAATACTCAATTCTGTTCGAATTTGATGCCAATGATCTACAAATGTAACATTTTTTTTTAAGGTTTATTATTTTACAAGTTATATAATAATAACTATATAAATAACTCTGGTGCTTAGATTTATTTATTTATTTAAGAAGCTTTTGTGTTCATTTGCTATCTAAAAGTCTCTCACACAATTTTTTTATAAATACAATAGCCTACTATATAATATACTATCTAAAAAGCAACACTAGCTTCGAACTTACATAACACCTATAATACAAAGTACGAAAATCCAAGTCGTAACCGCTTGCATCATAAACCAACCTCGTAAATTAGTACTTAATTACAAGTTAAGAGTACTACAGTTTGGATGCAAAGCATTAAAAAGTTTAAATGCCTGTCGAGACTTCTCTGCATGAAACTTGCACTGAAGTAATGATAGTTGAGAGTACACTTACTTGTACCTACGCTGTGGAAATTGTATTTAGTTCAACGAAATTTCAAGTTTACTTTAAAAGCTTTGGGTTGCTACACATATAAGCGAGCAAAATTATCGGTTCGGCAGTATTTGTCGAAAAATAAAGCCGAATCTAAGCGATTACTATACTTGTTCGGTTTTAATCGGCTTGTGCCGATAGTTCATACCGGTCGCATCATTCGATTCGACAGTTTTTGGAACGAAAAATCCGACTCGTAGCAACTACTACATTCCGTTTGGCATCATTCGGCTTGTGCCGATTAATTGTGCCGACCTAACGAAAGCCGAGCGACATTTTCCACAAACATTCATCTACATATATTCGACTAGCTGTCCCCGCGACTTTGTCCGCGTGTTATAGTTTCAACGGTTTTTTCATTTATGCTCCGCTCCTTTCAAATCGGACCAGTAGTTCTTGAGATTAGCGCGTTCAAACAAACAAACAAACTCTTCAGTTTTATATATTAAAGTATAATATAGATTTCACCAGCCCGCTTAGATGTGTAACAACTCTTATTGTGGTCACATTTAGTTGTTTCTCCAGTTACTGATGAATATATATTAAAAAAAAAAAAAAAGATTCGAACTTTGTATTTTTTTTTAATAAGTTTCTTTTCACTAACCATAATTTATTTTGTATAAGTATATAGTTTTAACTCTATTTCGTGTAATCCCTATTAGCATATATAAAAGAATTAGATAAGTGTACGAAAAAAGTAATTTAAAGAGATTTATTAAAATACAAAAAAAATATTTTTTTTATACCAAAGCATGGTTTTTGCTTCCTCGCATTTTAAAGCAAAAAGCAAAGTCAAAGAGAAACTCATCAAAAACCCTAAAACATTTACGAATAATTCCTCCTAAAAATGTTTTTAGAATAATAATTATGCTCAAGTAGGCAACCCAACATGTCGCGCCGGTTGACAACGAGCCGTGGGTTGCTGAAACCTGTCAGTTCAGTACGCGACTGTACTGTGTACAAGCCAAATTGTAGGCGGTGGTCTAAGTTAGAGTAGAAACTGGTAAATATTTCAAACACAAACATAAAATAAAAATACCTTTATTAAAAATAGTACCTACTTGGCAGGAATTTTCGAAGGTCTAACAAATAGACAGCATCTCGTGTCGCCAACCCTTCACCGCTTTCTAAGTGTGGCTGTGAAGAAAAAACGGCGCAACAAACTCCCCAGCAGCACGCTGTTTCTCCTCTTAAAAAGTAATAATAAGTTAAGATTCACTTCCAATAGCCAATCCACTAATTACCTAGCCTAATTTTTATTTTCCGTTCATAATTTACAATAGCCCTGTATCTACTTTGGACCGTTCAAATCTATTCATCCAAAGAGCTGAGGTGGATTTTCTCAACAAGGCCACTGCGTGTTGGACCTGTGTCCCCACGTAAGCCTTTCAAAGGACCGGGTATCCTCGCTACCGAGGATAGCCCGTGAAAAATGAGAGTATTGGGGTTATGTGAAAGGTAAAGGGATTAAACAAAAATGTCATAACACTCTGAAATGTAAATATTGTTATTCAATCATGAAGAGGAACACAAACATACGCCATAGAGATACAAACCATGTAACGGTAACTAGGCGTAGTCGATCTTAGATTATGGTGCATTGTCTGTTGGTCCACATAATTATAAAAATTCTAACAACTATAAGTCTAAATCATCAACTAAGATCATACACAAATAAGATCATAAAATCCCTTTTATGTCGACGTGACCATAAAATAGATAGTGGTATTTCTGTTTACATTATTAGATACTAATGCTGGGTTCCTATATTCAAAAAACGAAACGCTTTGCTTACGGACGGTAATTTACGGAACGGAATTTTCTAAGCAAATCGACTAAAATTCTGCAGCTCCTAAGCAAAACGAATCGTTTCTTTTATATAGAAACCGACCATAAAACGTAACTTAACGTAACGAAACGTAACTTAACGCGATAGATACTATAGATAATTAATTATTGTAGATAGAATAACTTGTTATATAGGTACCTGTTTCGTTTCGTACCATATACTAAGTTACAATGATAATCTTACATCTTGTACCAATCTCCGAGCTCTATTTCACCTGAGAGCTTTCGTACTGTATAGGGTCTAATTTCACTCGGTAAGCTCTTTTTCTCAACAACTCGCTTTAATTTTACAAATACTTATAGTAGTCCATCAAATCGATTCAAATACCTATGTATAAGAATTGTCAACTACCGCAGAACATTTAATTAAAGTATATCGATGTTCAATAGTTGTTTACCACTCAGATGTCACACTATTTAAGATTATTTGTATAATAACTATCGTGAGTAGTATTCATAATTATTTAAAACAAAACGGTTTACTCACGCATATTCTCGGGGTCGCCCGACTAGTTTTAGACTCAATAGGAGTCCTTGCGGTGGTATCGCGAATCGAAATGTCCGGCCAGTCAAAGTTGTAGTTAGATATTTATAAAATTCGAGCGACGTACAAGCTTCATTACCAATTTGCAATAAACTCGCAATGTCCTCCTAACGACTATTGCCCGTTTCCTATATTCAAAAACGAATCATTTTGCTTACGGAAGGTAGATTTTCTAAGCAAAACGAATTTTGAATATAGGAACTGCCGTATACCTACACAATTTTAGAATACACCAGCCTAGTATGGTTGTCTTACTTGGATATCTTTGAAGCAGCTCCCGGCAGTTGGAGAGACTCTCAATCCGACCGCACTTAATCTTTGATCAAACATAAACAACAGCGCCTGCTTCCCTTTCTGATCTATAATGGCGGAGTTCTAAATACATACCTGAGTTATATATTTTTAAATCAGTACATACTAACTGCCAATAATATATTGCTTTCTGAGGTTTACGCAACTGTGAATGACATTACAAGTTCCCGAGGTTTCGACGTCTTTGCAGGTGTCATGGTCACAGGCAGACCCTGTCATGACACCTGAAAAGGCGTCGAAACGTCGGGAACTAAAATCCAAATATAAAAACTGCGATAAAATCCGTTCAAAAATAGTTTTATTTCAATGCCAATGACATATTGCTTAGCGAATAGAGATAATAACGATTTAAAAAAGACATCACTTGACATAAATACTGAAAAAAAAAACACATCACTTTCTGGTAATGTTATGTATTTACTTAAAGCTATCGATATTTTCTCTCTATTGGATCAAGTTAATAATAATAATCATAATATAAGTATTTTCCATAACCGCTGTAAAATGTAGGTTTAAAAATACGTGAGTAGGTATACTGTTCTAGTATTAAATAACTTTTGTATTCCCAGTTTAGGAAGCAATAACAAGCATCTAATCTTTTTGAGAAGATACCGTGACTTGGGGCTTAACAATAACAACGTGGATGATGTATTTAAATGAGTTTCGTATAAATTGAAAATCGAATAAAATAGTAGCATGTCTACATACATAAAAAACATTGAATCACAATGAAATGGTTTGATGAAACCCGACCTCGTTCGATTTTATCGAGTGTTTTCCACAATACTCAACATTTTAGTGGTTTGGCAACCAATCAGCTTCGTCCAAAGTGGTCGAACAGATCGACAGGATTAAAATCTGTTTGATGTATGTAAATTTAAGCTGATGTTCCAATACGGTGTAATGTGATTATGAAGTCTTTAATGAAATACATACCTTTTATTCTATACTTGTAATAACTTTGCTAGGACTTCTGCGCTAGGAAAAATACAATTTGTCGCGAGGGTTTTCAATAACTTTTAATTCATGTGGACTTTATATGAATTTAATTAGGTCAGACTTAAAATAATGATGTCAGATGAATTAATTGTTGAATGGCCATCAGACATAGATTATTATTAAATATTAGACAAGTATTTTTTCTTAAGTTAACAAAAATGATTTTTTTCTTTTCTAACTGACGGACTTATTAGATTTTAATACTTTTTTTAGATACTTTTCATACCTGGGTATGAGAAGTCAAAATCTATTAGTCCGTAGACGGGGTCATTTACCCGTTGTTACCTGCAGGTTGTTGCGAAGTGACATATGGCGTGAAGATCTCTTAATACATCACTTATCCAATTAAATACATTTTGAAATATTAAATAGATATTTACTTCAAATAATTATTTCAATTAACTTACAATTAAACACTTTACTAAGTATGTTTTGTATAGTAAAAGATTAATTTTACCAAAACGTTTTTTATTATTAAATCTGGACAAGTTGAAAACCTTTATACTCCATAATTAATTACGTCAGTCACCTGTTTAACACTCAATTAAAAAGCAAAATAATCGTCCAATTAAGTCAACGAGACATCAAATATTTCCGTCTGTAAAGCAAATATTTTTAGCAAAAGTTTGTTTATTTTTCAGCGGCGAATTTTTTCGAGGGTGCTCGAAAATACTCAACATGTCAGGCTGCTGGCACCCAATCAGTGTTGTGTAGTGGCGAAACCAGGCCGCACTTAATCTCTGATCAAACGTAAACAACTCCCACATGTGTCGCGTCACGTGACAGAATTCAATTAAGCCTGCAAAATATTTTTTTCGACTAAAGAATAGATCAGCTATCGGGCGCTGATTGAAACATAACAGATGGTTAATATCAGCCGGTAACTGTTTCACTGTAGATTTAAGGCCTTTTTTGGAAAAATAAAGGAACTGAAATTTTGCCTTCAAACCACAGAACACATTATATTCTCTAGCAACTTCAAATCAACTTACTGCATTTCGGACAATTTCAGATTTATTTAATCAGGGTTCCCAGAATTATCACAGAAAGTTTCCATTGAAAATAAATTAAAATTATATTTATATTACATAATAAATATTAAAATTTTCTCACATAGGCATATATTACATCACATACGTTTTTTTTTCTTAAATAACTGGCCTTAATATAATTAAGTCTACAAAATAGTTACACTATGCCAAGACGACGATTATTTCAAAATTAAGAAGTTATAATTATATCAATATCTGGACGTGTGGTCCAGATTCGCTAATTGTGTTGCTTTGTAGTGACCTAATTGGTTCAGTGGGCACTCTGCCTTTATTGAACTAAAAGGGAATTCATGTTTGTACGTTTGTTGTGTCTTAGACTGTCTCTATATAGTTCTAGTCCTAGCAAATCAAGTTTCGTAGCTTTTAAAAAAATAACTTATACTTAAAATATATACTTTTTATTAGTAGTATTCATACGCTTTTGTATTTTCTAGGTGTCATTATTCCATACAACTATAGTTGTCATGAGATTAGACCTAAACATAATAAAATACACTACTTAATTCCAGACTCGTCAAACTATATGACGCGTTCTCATAACATTTAGACAGACATGGAAACGATTTAAAGCAGCGAAATGTCGTTACCCTCATTCCAGTCCGTTTGTTACAGAGGACACTTTTATACAAACCACTGTTCATACTCACCTCGTAAAATATAGCCTTCATGAAGAAGAAATCTGTTACGTATTTATCGTAAACGTCTCGATTTTATGGACCATCATTATTTTTATGCGCCATAATCCCCCTCCGAAGTTTCATTAAGAAAACTTTCTTCATAAAAAATATGATCGCTAAATCGAAAATTGATTTGAAGTAATTTGAACTTTATCGCGTGGTATTAAGGATTTGTTTGTTACTGTTAATCACTTTACTTTAAGGAAAATTACGTTATCAGTGGAACATTGTTTTTCGGGGATCTTTTGGTATTTGTTTGTTTGTAATTGGAATTAAATCTGATTGCTAGCTTTGAATGGACTTGAGATTACTCTTTGAAGTAAATAATTTTATTATTTAGGGAACATATCTTTTAATTACTTTTTTATTTAAAATTGGAACGATTTATTAGTACTGAAATGTGGTCGGATATTTTTGTCACGAAGAACAAGAAATTCAAATAAGGTTTAATATTCTAGAGTACACTTGATTTTCCCAAAATTACGCCATACACACATAAAACCTGTTTGAGAATTTCTTAGCTGTGTTTAGTTCACCTACTTGAAATCTTGAGGCCCATTTCGGCATTAATTTAGCTCTAATTACGAACCAATTTGGGTCCGCGTTAAGCACATTTCCAGCTCAATTAGTAGAGGTTCGGTCTCATGTTACTCACTCGTGTTACATTCAATTACGTTTACATCGAATGTTATAGAATTTATATTTGTTTTAAATTGCAATCGAAAAAATTTACTAAAGTTAGGTTATTGAATAAAAATAAAAAAATGGATAAATGTATAATAGTTTGTTTTAAATAAAAAAAGAAAAGTGTATAAATATACTTATAATAGTTGGCAGTCGTGTAGCTGGCCAATAGATGTGTAACAGAACGAACTATGGTCAAATTTTAATCGAAAAAATATCAATAAAATTAATTATTGTAGATAATAATTGTAGTCGATGTGTGAGATATAAACAAAACATGATAATTTAATAGAGTAATGAAAAACTATTTGTTTGTACAACATTTATTACATCAAATAAATATGCTATGTATAATGTTTTTACAATATGTTTTTATTGTTATTATTACACAAAAGATTCTTTTATAAAGTTAAAGTCTAATCAGATTTCATAAATATTTTTTTTTTATAAATTGTTCTTTAAAGAAAATGCAAAGTGCTTTACTGACTATTTAACTGCACATTATATATAATTTGAAATTTAAGCAGTGTTTGGAATAAACTGATCGTAGAGACCTTAGGAAGATACAGAATTAAGCATAATCTCACGTCGCGAAGATCTATTTTCCTGTCACAAAGCGGTATTACTAAGTTTCAAATGGCACTTTTAATGTTACTCACCTGCATTTTCGTTCTTTTTTGCAACTATGCGCTACTAAATCTTGCACTTAACCGTATTTTATCACGCAATCCTTTGCCACGAAACCGCCACAACTTTCGTGTACTAGCGTTACCAAGCACCCAGAATGTTATGGAAAATGCACAGTGGTACATCGATAAAATGTTAGTGATCAACAAAATAGTTTGCATAGTACCCTTACTATAAACAGCTCTGATGTAAGAAATCTTACATATATCAACAACAATCTGATAAAAACAAAACGTGAAAATCAATACAATCATAACCACAATAATACGTGTGCAATTTTCAGTTTTTATACTATTAGTCAAAATAGATTTAAGAACCAATATCAATATAACAGCATTGGCAATCAGTATGGGCCATTTGAAAATCGATAAATAGATAACAAAATACCAATAATATTCATCGCCGACGGAAAACAATAAATAGAGGAGCAAGGTTACTGCGGCAGGTGCGATCCATGCACTCAACGATACTATCCAAATACTTGAACTTTCAGCGAATACTTTAACTAGACTTATGTACATTTGTCGACTGAATATAAACATCCATATAACGAGAACCATTTCGGAGTACATCATGCTGAGAAGGTCTAAAGATATAATGCGGTTGGACATTGGGCATATCTGAATCATTTTCTGTACGTCACTGAAGAATCTAATTGCCGAGTAGAACAATCTTGCGAACATGAATTGAATGAGCATTTGATTCTTGTAGCTCTTTCTCCATTCCGGGAATAACGATGCAGTTAAAATGAGCAACGCCAAAGCCGCGACAGTCAGTCCTATCCCAAGCGAGCTGCATATCAAACTGACAATGGTCCAGACTGAGGTCTCCTCGTTTGATGTGAACACGATGGTGTTGTGTTCCACAGTGAACACTTGCGGCCGACTTATGCTTCCATTGTTAATGTATTGCTGGCATGGACTGGTGCTAGAGTTGAGCATATTGGAGTTCTTCTCATTTCGATAGGTGTCGCTAATTGACGTAGCGATAACAGGTAATCCTCTTTATCACGATATTTACATAACACAATGAACGAAATGCGAATTATCTTTCACTGATAAACAACACTTTTCTTGTCTCGTCAAGTTATGGAATATTCACAAGTTGTTTAACAAGTGGCCGGCTAATGCGCTCACTTTCCCTAAACGACTAATCAATTTTATATACAAGCCGTTAGTAGATAATACTTATCTCTCATTGATTAGATTGGATATTTTCGTATTACCAGAGCACTTATAGATATGTAATTAGCTTTATCAACTACTGAACCTACGGGATCATAATATTTACGAAATAATTATTGAGTGTCGTTGACATACACTCTAATGTATGGTGAATAGAGTTTATCAATTAATCCTTTTAGAGAGCAAAAGGACTCGACAAATAAATGATTACCATAATTCTTACTTGACTTTTTTCTTTTATAATGATTGAAAATTTTTACTCTTGAACTTTATGGTGCTGTATTTTTTTTTTTACAGAAAAAATCGTTTTTGCTCCCGTACCCTGGGATGTCGACTGTTTTTTTTTAATGTCCGTCATGTAAAATATTAGACACGTATTTTTTCTTATTTTATGTAACAGAAAACTCACGAAGGAACATTGATTTCAAATGTCGCAAAACGTCACGATTTCCTACGTTTTGTGTAACAACGTGACGTAATTAGCCTCCACTCGTGAACTTTTATTCGCTTTATCTATTTAGTTTTTAAATAAGTATAATACGTGTCTAATATTTTTTTGTTACGAAATTTACGACTTAAATAGATTTTTACTTTTCATACCCAGTCTACATCCATATTGTGCGGGTTCTTCAAAAATACATGTAGTAATCGTCCCGTCCGACGATCGTCCGCAAGATTGCTTCGCCATGAATTAGGAACAATGTAGATAGTTAAATTATTTACAATCAATAGATAAATCATTCGGGTTTGCATAGATATTATCTAACCAATTTAAATTTTCCAATTAATGACACAAACTTCCCAAACTAAGTTTCAAATTAATTTGAAGCTACATTTTAACTTACCAAACAAACAGTATTGTAATTCCAGAACGTATGATTTATTATTTAAAGAAGTTAAATTACTTTTATTAAATAATTATTTTATGAATTTGATAGGTAAAATAAATCAAACACATTTAAGAAACACAGAGGATATATTTTCAGATATAATGCCACGACAGGTCAAAAATAAAACTCACATCCGTGAGGAATAAGAAACGATAAATATATAAAACTCTATACAAATAGTTAACAAGGTGACAGTGTCTAACGATTAGTAATAAAACTTATTGCGAAACCTACTGTACACTTGAGGACAAAAAACTAGACACCACAAAGTACACACAATTAAGAAACGTTTTTAGCAATATATTGTAACTATTTCCACAATTTCGTGAATCACTGTCTCCTTCATTTTGGCCTCAAGTGTAAACACCTATCGAATTCCCTTTCAAAACACTTTCAGCTTGTTTGTGACAGATTTGAGAAGCGTAGAGTGCCGAGCATTGTTCGAATGTAATTCAGAAGAGAATTCTGTTCTATTTGACTACAAGTAAGTGCATCTACTTATGAAATATTATTGCATTGTCTAATTTATACATACATAAGTAACATCTAGTACCAACATTAAAACTTTAAAAATTCTACACAATAAAATGTAATCTACTAATAGCATTACGAATTAAACCTCTATGTTGATATAGCTAAGATCGATAATCGATTAACGTAATGTACTCTACTAAAACTATCCCACATATGACACATAATAATTATGTTAAAAGAATTAAACGAAGTTTGATTGAGTTTAAAATACAAACATTGAGTCAACAATTTATCTTACTACGATCAAAAACAAGTGAGAAATTTTATAAATAACAGTCGTTCTAATCAACTTTTATCGTACGGGTGTAAAAGCTTAGAATTATCTTTTTAAATTTTTATACAAACATGGTTTCGATTTAATTTTTTATTGTATGAAAAGAGGTTTAAAGAAAGTTACTTTTAGTATTTCTAAAATGTATAATTGTTAATATTCTGGTAGTCATTTGGTTTAAATTTGTGATGTAGCAAACTAAAATGTAGAAAAGTGTTAAAAATGTTTCGTTTGTATAACATTTCGATAAGTAGGGTCTAACAGACGATAATTACACTAACTATTCATAAGGATAACTCTTGTTTGAATACTATGTGTACTTATATAGAAGTCTTTATAAGGGATCACAGTTGGAAAACACTAGTTCGATACACAAATCGGGAAAATTACAATCTATACCTACCCTACATGTCTAAAATTTAATTAAAACTATACTTAAATATTAATAATCCAAAATAATATTTATTGTAATAAACATCGGACTTAAATAATGTAAAAAGATAACATAATTAAACAATTAATAGTAAAATTTATACGAAACCTATCAAAATTGTACAATGTACACATTAAATAAATAAAAGAAGTTAAATCGCATTAATAAATTAGATTAAATAAATTATTTTTTTTATTTTTTATTAATAAAATAACCTAACTTTGGTATAAATATACTGATTTAAAATAAACATTACTGCTAGATTGTTTTATAGCGTACATTACAGCGAAATTCGTTTTTACACCTAAAGTGTACTTTAAAAATAGTTGCTTGATTTAAAGCTCATAAAATCAGTGACAGATAAAGACATCGAAAAGCTTCTCAAAATAAGGACATGGGGGAGTATTCTGAAGTCTTAATGTCATCATAGCTGAAAATAATAAATAAGGTGGTTGATGTTTATATAATATCACTAGCTTTTTACCATAGTTGTGTCCTAGATATGGATATTTATTTGTAACTAGCTTACCCGGCAAACTTTATATTGCCATAAAAAAATGTGCGAAAAATTAATAACTGGAGATGGTCACCCTTAACCGGTTCCCTATTTTTAAGCATAAAATTTTATGTCATAATTTAACATAGCATAATTTGATTTATCCTAATAATAGTTACGCACAATATCACTTAGGCATAACTTTATAGGCATACTTTTTAAGGCATACTTAGTTTAAGCATAATAATTGTTAAGCATAATATTCTAAAGCCTAAATATCCTTACGCATAATGATATTTAAGCATAACTTTTATCTAACATAGTTTTTAAAACTTTGCTATGAAATCATACTAGGCGCTTACTACGTGCTAAGGGTAAGGGTCACAAAAAAAATACCTACCAACCTAAACAAATGTGTCGGGGTTGGCAAAGTCGTTTCTAATGGTCACAAAAAAAAAACCTACCAACCTAACCAAATGTGTTGGGGTTGGCAAAGTCGTTTCTAGGGGTCACGAAAAAAAATACCTACCAACCTAAACAAATGTGTCGGGGTTAAAAAAAACGTGGTTTCTAAGGGTCACAAAAAAAATACCTACCAACCTAACCTAATGTTTTGCTATAAATCAGGAATAAATACGTGTGATTAACTAAAGTATGTATTCATTACACCTTTTGATCTTTATGCCTAATATGTAACTATTAGACAAATAAACAATATGCCTAACAACTTTATGCAAATCGAAATTAGGGCAAAATACAATAGCCTAAACTATACATATGCTTACTGAAATAGTATGCCAACAAACAATTATGTTAAAATATTGTTATGCCAAATACCAATATGCCTAACTCGTTATGCCAAATTAAAATAGGACAAAAAAAATTAGGCGAAAAAAAGGGATCCCCCCTTAACCCCTAGGGGTATAAAAAAGCCTAAGACATATTCTCAGAGCTACCAAATATACCTACACAAAAAATCAAAAATCGGAGAATCCGTTTCGGAGGATTTCGATAGCAAAGATTTTTATATGTATGATTTAAAATGATACGATGGCCTTTAACAGTAAAATAACTGCCAGTAAAATATTTTTTGAAAATGCATTTTTTTTTATAAAATTTATCTATTGTATTGGTATACAGTATTAAAATTATTTTCTGCAACTAACATGAACAACCAACGCACTCAATTGCAGTTGTGACGTTTTATAATCTCGATTGTTTTGTTAAGATGATAAAGGCGTACATACAGATGACACCATCTCCTTACCCAACGGAACTATGATGGCATTAAGATCCCATAATAAGACCCCTGAAGAGTAAGTACTACATTCTTACATTTCTAAAATTACACTATATTATACCTTCATACTTATTAACAATGTGCGATCATAATTTTATATTGTGAACTAAGTTTAGTTTAGAATGACGAAAGAAATCGTATTAAAACCATTTTAAAATAAATTTATTTTTTTGCTATTGTTATAACAATGTTGAAAGCTTGAATATAGTGTATATAATATATATCATAATTTGGCAATGGAAATGCAAATGAAATTGTTGAAAGAAACTAGTTCCAAAAGGAAACTAGTAAACTCTAGAAGATCACATTATTACCATTACATTGCATACATTTTAAAGATTATGTTAATATTTTTAATAATTCTCTACGTAAGTAGACCTCACTGAAAGTTTTGCACTTTTGTCGAAATATTTACGAAAAAAATATATCAAATTCGACAAGACAAATTACCTACATTAAAAATGAATTTACAGCGAATCGACATTTTAAGTAGGTATCACATAATACCTACTGCTAGATTCTTCTATACCTTCTAATATACAAATTAATGTCTCTATTCTGTACTACTAGACTACATTTTTTAATCGCGAATTTAGTGATTTTCTAAACTCGCGGACTCACTTTTAAGATTTGAACTGTAATACTTGACTTATCGAAAATAATATTTTGAAACTTTCAGTGTGGTCAGATAAAACGACGCATTAAATATTACTTAATTCGTGTAGTTATTTCTAATGTTATTTTTGTAAACATTTTTTACGTTACATGGATTAAAAGGTAGGGTAATTTTAATATTTATGTTATACTGTTTTTCGAACGGAAATATGAAGTTAACCATTTATTTTAATTAAATATTAAGTACAGACAGCTAAGATACTTCTGATTTTAATCTACGTCTTACGGTAAAAAGTAGTAGTAAAGTTTTTCTAAATTAACAAATTCAAATAAACCATTTCACTTCCGATAAATTTGTAATTTAAATGTAGAATGTACTTAACAATAATTGTATTTTGGGAAATTAATAATTTTTCGACAGAAATAAATAAGACAAATGTGCAATTTAAAAGAGACCAGCTCTTACAGAAATAACTAATGATATTTGAATTAACAACTTATGTACTCTCAAACGATTCCCAATTACTCAACCATGTGCTCTGCGAAAGAAATAAATTGTGTTATGCAATGTTATAATGGATCTGATTTTACCTATATTTTATATAAACATAGAGTGACTACTAAAATGTTAAAAAATATCAACTAAAAGCAAAACCAGATAAAATTAAAGGGTATTTTAGCATAGCTTATATTGCGAGCTACATGGAAAGCGTGTGTAAAAAAATATATATAAGAAAATAAAGACGGAACCAGGTACAAAAATCATAAAATATTAAGTTCATTTTAACAGAACCTTGAGAATTTCCTTTCTATTTTATAATACAAAAAAAACACATTCATTTTCGCAATTCCAGAACAGTTCCACACAAAAAATTGTGTCTCTTTTCCATTGTTATTCAAACAATAGGTATTTTCTAAGGGTAACAAAATGGGTATTATTAAACAAAGGAGACAACAGATGGAACAAAGTTATACGAAGTTACCTTGTTCTTCAACCGGCGTGTGCTCTTCGTCAGACGAATCAAATCGGCTCTCGATTAAAGAACTTTGTTTCGTCAGCGCCTGAAACAAAAGATTTAATTACCGACTCTAATGACAATGTGCGATTGTTCTCGAGTTATTTTCTCGATACTAAACTGGTTGGCTGTTGTAGAAGGTTAGTTAAACGATTTATTTTTATTTAATTTGCGTTTTATATCTAGTAAAGGATTCGGCCGAAGACCTAAAAAGAAATACATATATGGTGCACTATAACGAAGCCACCAAAAAAGGGAATCTGAAGTCCATAGGAGTGACATTTTGGAACCTTGCCACTAGAGTCATTTAACGTTTAAAAAGGGTATGAAAAGGTCTACTCGAAATAAAAATATTTTAATTTTAATTTTTTGATTGATAGGATAACGATCTCCTTGCAAATTTAATCAATTGACAATATTTGACAATATACACGGATAATTTTAAGCGTTTTGTTTTAAAAACGGATTCGTCGATTATGTTGATAGAATTTAGGTAAGCGTTATGGTATTTATTTCTAGTTAATAAATAATAATAATAAAATAGAACGATCATCTGCAATAGAATTTATGGTATAAAATATTCACGGTACCTTATTAGAACGCCGTCTTGGCGGAGATATCTTGTTCCACAAAGCTTCAAGTTGATCAAAGTGCTGCGACTGCGCTATCGCTGCTTCTTCGGGCCCTAAGCTCACCTGCATTTGACATTTTTAATCAATTCTAAGATCACAGCAAACATAAGATATTAGTTTGCAATTTATCGAGCAAATATCGGATTTACGTAAGTACCGACCATTTATTAAATTGGTAAGTTTAAATTTTAATATTCATCAAAATCACGAGAGACTTTTTGTTTAATAAAAGGTTTATCAATTCAACCTACAATCTTGTAGGCTGAAAATAAAACAAAAACGTTAAAATCTAAATTCAAAAGTTAAAACAAAAAATAGTAAAAAAAATAAAGTTAAAGTTAAAACTTAGATAAATCCAATGAGTTTGAAAGACGATCTCAAGTGAGTTTGGGAACTATCTTGAAATTATTCTATTATTTAGAACTAAACAGAAAATGTAAGGTTTTAATATTTTTTCTTACCTGAGATCCCAAGTCTTTGTTTTTAGCTTCTTGTATTTTCGAGATTTCTTCCATCGATGCTGATACGGAGAATCTAAAAAAAAACATCGTTAATAATAAAAAAAAAATAGAATAAACACGATGGTTTTGGGAAATGCATCGGAGATCGGTCATATGGTTTCCCATCAGTTAGGCAAAAGAAGAAAAATAGGAAAAAGGCTTAAATTTTTAGTACCTTCTCTTCAAACGTTCGTCGACTTGTGCCATCATGGCCGCGGAAGTAAGATGTCCATATTTCTTCTGCCACGTGTAAGTGTCCAAAGACACTTCTTTCTTAAGCAGCCTCCTCATTGGCCTCTTTGGCGCCAAAGGACGAAGCTCTGTAAGGAAATGTATTGTGTAGACCTTTTGTCGTATTTGGGATACTTATGTATTTATGAAAGGTTTTCCTCCATTAGGGTATCGTACATTGCTTTTGTCAACATAATTATGATGAATAAAGGGCAAGATTCATAACAAAAAAATAATGTTCGATTGCGATATGAGCTTCTTCAGATGATGTCTGGGTTAATGATTCGATTAATATAAAACATTTTATTAATAATCTTTTATGTTATAGACTTACTTGACTTACCATCTACATCTTTAGTAGGGGCAGCATAAGTAGGTATTTTAACATACGTGGCTGGTGTATTGTGTAGGCATATCATGGGAAGACAACCTGGTGAAAAACGATAAATAAGTCCTTGTATCCCCACAACGAAAATTAATTATTTTTTATTTATTAAATTCTTAGTTCCACAGGGTCTCATATTTTTTGCCGTTAGGTGTTACTTTTTTATTGTCCTAAAATTTCAAACGTAGAATTTCGGCATATTGATATCATCCATAAGAAAAATAAGTAGTCGTACCTCTGTCCAAAAGATGAATAGCGATACGTGCGCAATCACTTGTAATCTGAAAGCCAAGTAGAGGGACGTGCAGCGCCAAAGATGTCAAAGCCAGACCTCTTTTAGTTTCCCAGATGATAAGTGTTTTATCTTCCGCACCTATTTTGGGCAACAAAATACCACTTACAAAATTGTTTTAACAGAATTTAGAGACTTGAGGACGAAGAAATATACAGGGAGACGTTTTAAGATTAAGAGACGATTTTACCGGTTACATTAAAACTGCGTTCCTAGCAACTTAGTTTTCAGTGATCTAGTTTAGAAATTATAAATCCCGATAAAAAAATGTCAAATGCTTTTGCCTAAACGGCGTTCAGTTTGTGTTAGTGCAAATTGGAGCATTAAACTCAATTAAATGCGAGTATTAGCTTCCACTGATCGCGTTCATATGCACCCGTAAAGTCCGCCCTACATTTTATATTGTTCGGAGTAATACTTTTGACACAAAAAAAAATCAAATTAAGGATATCACGAGTTAGAAATAAAATATGAACTTACTAGAAACAGCAATCGTTCCATCTCCTGTCACTTTAACACAGGTGACCTTTCCAAGATGGCCGGATAGTAGATGCAAATCTGAACCAGTGTTGATGTCCCATACTATGAGGTTACAGTCCCATGAACCTGATACGATCTGTGTCTTGTTCGTAATGGACACAGCTACGCAAGTTACTATGTCTGAATGACCGACTAACACCTGTTGGGGATAATAGTATGAATTAAAATAAAGATAATTAAAGTACGAAAGTTCATTGTTGGTTTAACTAAAATTCTCATTTATTTCAATGAAGGTCATTTAACAAAAAAAAGGGTAACAAACCTGTGACAACTTCCCTCCATCCAGCTTCCAGACTTTAAGGGACATATCCATAGAACCAGTGACCACATGTTGCGAGTCCGCCGTAAGTGCAAAACACATGATTCGTTCTGCGTGCGACACGTTCCTCTTTTCCTCTCCGCTGTCTCCACCAGCTAATGTCCAGATACGAACTGAGTTATCACCGTCTGACAGGACCTATATAATATAGACATTTGAATATCTTTGCATAATTAAAAAAAAATGAAATTATATCCGTTTCCCTATAGCTTATCATTGAAATGTCAAAGAACGAAACAAAATTTCTGTTGCCGAAATACTCGATATAACTGATACTTTCAAAAGTGACCTTAAATCTCCACCAAAATTTAAATGACATAACTTTAAGGTCAAAGCTCTAAAACGTTTAAGTAGTAAAACTTGGAATGTATTAATCTAATGTTGTGGTTTTAGAACCGATGGAAGTTAAACTTACTGCGAACTTCATGTTGAGAGTGACGTCGAGACTGGCGGTTGGCGCGGCAGTTGAGTGAAGGACTATACCGGAGTCGACGAGCCACACGTGCACGTTGCGGGCTCGGTCGCCAGACATGGCGCGCCGGCCGTCAGACATCATGAGCAAAGTTTGGAGAGCTGCCGAGTGCCCCTGTGAATAAGCTTGTTAGTTCAGAGTTTAGTTTAATGAAGCTTTGAGTTTAGAAGCTTAACGTTTAGATTAAGTTTGAAAATAAACATCATGCTTTCGAAGAAACTTGCATTTTGGTTTCAATATAAAATTTTCTGTCGTACAAATATAGTATTCTAGGTAGAGAATTAGTTATTTACGCGTTTTGTAGTCCCAGGTGCTGACCCGGTGGAACACTACTTTTTTTTTGGTAACTGTACCAAAAAAAACTAGAACCTGTTGAAGTTCACTAATTACCAACCTTATATGTCAGCGACGGAGAATTATCAGCAAGCTGCCAGACCACGACTGTCCTATCCTCAGACCCACTCAACACCAGCAAATTGTTTGGTGAGAACGTAACACAGGTTACATGTCCTATATGACCGTTCAATGTGGTTTGCAGACGATGAGTGGACAGGTGCCATACTCGGACGAGACCACGAGCACAGCCGCTGGCCGCCAGTTGGCCGTCCCGGGATACTTCAAGGCAGCTAATTGGGATCAGTTCACTTTGCTCCGCCTGTTAGAAAATTATACGCATTTTTATTTTAAAAAGGAGCTCGTGTTTTGTTTTTTCCATGTTAATGGATATTTGAAGGGTTTATTACCTGCAACATTGAGACGTTAGTCATAGATTTGGTTTGACGTCTCTTGGCCTGTTTAGTTGGTCGGAAATTAGTTAAGTTGTCTTCAGTGTGGAATGAATATATTGTAACTCTGTTGCCACCTGAAAGTAAAAACAAGTTAGAACAAGTCTGATAAGACTTAAGAGGTCTGGTAATATCACTTAATGACTGTCCTAGGGTGATTGGAGACCAGATTCGGCCCAACCAGAACCTTTAATTATTTTAAGCTCATAACTGATATTCTCACGTAGTTTAATTTAGTTTTGTCACGAAAAGAAAAAAAACTTCTAAAGCTTTGTTTCGTATTACGAACAAAGCTTTAGAATTTTTTTATTATTAAATAACCTATATAACTTACCGGCAGCCAACAAAAAATGGTCTTTATCAGCGACAGCCAACGCCGCCAAGTCATGTGCCACTGCAAGAGTTCGCAGTAACGTTGCTGAATGTAGGCTGTATAGGTAGATACGCTGGTCCGTGCAGCCGACAGCCGCTCGAGACGAGTCGTGAGCCACGCAGAAGCATTTCACCTAAAAGTATTAGTTGCTGTTTATGCGAGCCTGGTACCTTAAAGCCATTCATAACAAGATAGGGGTTATAGATTTTTGCTGTTTTACTTGCGGTTACAGTTTTAATTAGATTGAACTTTCTTAAAAAACATCTATAACTCGATTTTATGTTGGATAATCGTATCATATCATAATCCTCATTTTGGGATAGTATTGTCATCATAAGGTCTACTTTTATACTTATTACGTTTCTGCATTTAGAGGGTTGGCTAAACAGACTATTGTTTGACGATATTGTACTATTACGTTCGTTATCTATGTATATTGATTAGCGTTCCTTATTTGCGTTTAAAATACATAATTCTTCAATATATCTAAAACAACTTCACTATAAATGATTTTAAATAATCTTGTTCAACTTTTATATTCGATATCGAAACTTCGTTATCAATATTGGTAAGAGAATACTTGATCCACTCAATTTGATCGCAAGATTTATTGCGTAATAGTTGTCTACCCAGACGAATAAAGTTCGTAAAGTTTTGAGATGAAACTAAATGGCAATTATTGTTCGTAGTTTAATGTTTTGTAACTTCCATTAAATACATTATGAAAATTGCACATCGTATATAGATAAAGTTTTACTATACATATCACGTTGTTACATAGATATAACACAATAAATATAGCTATGAATATCAGGAATCGTAGCAGAATATATAATTATAATTAGAGCTGACACTGGTATTCATGACAACACTATTGTATTACCGGTCTATAGCGGCTTCATATGTTATAAGCCCTATTTCACATTAATAACGATATTTCAATGTTTCAGTACTAGGTATAAAAACGGATTACAATGATTAAATATACCTATTGTTTAAAAGAGGCCATGAGAAAAAAATAAGTCAGAACACGAGGCTGTGGGGATGAAAGGAGCAAATGTACTCGAATAATTAAGCAAAAAAGGAAAAATGAGGATTGATTTAATAAACAAATGAATTGAAAGATTGATTGAAGTGTTGATAAAGAAATAAGTCGGATATAAAATAATATTATAAGTAGATAACATAAAAATAAACTCATCTTAAAACATTTTAATAGCAGTAACAAATTTACCAAAAATCGAGCAAAAATCTTTCATAAAAATAAAAATGGCAAAGAAATAAAATGCCGCTTCAAGTATAATTTAATATCGAAGAATCCAATAAACAAAAGAAAAGTTCTTCGAACCTCAATATATGGGAACGTAACAGCACCGCTTAGCGCCAAGTTTCCACCAAATGTAATAAGAGATGGCCCGAGAGCACTTAAAAGAAATCGGTGGTAATCTATTTCCCCTAACGAATAAAGTAGAGCTTAACCAGTTTGATGATCCTCAATTATTTGGGTCGAATGTGTGGAAGCCATGATGAGGTTTGAGGAAAATCGCTTTGAATATTTGGGCTGTGTGGTTGCATGTGTCTAGTTTACATAAATAGATAATGAAGCTATTTAAATTGGATAAGTGACATCAAGTTATCACTGTTCTACATAATAAAATTGTCGAGGTTTACTTATTTTTAAGGACAAAGTAAGCCCGCACTATCTTTAAACGAAAAATAACACTGCTATAAATATATTTTTTTTAAGTTGCTATTTTTTAATTTTATTTTATATGGACAGTGTCGCAACCTTTGATCTGAACCTAAAGTAAGTAGCTAAAGCACTTGTGTTACGGAATCGGAGACAACGAAGGTACCATAAACACCAAGACCCGAGATAATGTAGAAAAGTGGTTTTCTACATTGACCCGTCCGAGGATCGAACCCGGGGACCAGGCGACACCTTGAAAACCGGTGTGTACGCCACTTGACCACGGATACGATTGGAGGTAGGATAATTTAAATAATTTGCATCATACTTAACAATGTAATTTGATTGTTCTATTTCAGCTCCTGATTTATAATTAACCAACTATTGAATCTTTGTATAGTTAGCTTAGTAAACCTAGCTATGTTTAAAACATAAATGATTCGATCATCTTTGTTTGTATGACTAACCAAAAATAAAAATAAAAACAAGAATTATCCAAACTACGGTCTATAAATTGTCGAAACTTCCTATAGTTAACAAATTGCCGGATAAAGCGACTTAAACTATTAAAGCCGCTGACTATTTAACTTACGAAATCCCTAGTTTAGCGTCAGATAGCCGTTGTCCCACATAATGGAAAAGTATTGCTAAACTAAGTTTAAAGATAAAGTTATTGTGGGAACGCAACAGGGGTCCCAATTCAACTAACTTGTCGTTTTTGCTTCCAAAATAAATTGAAAGGGACTGCATAAAAGTAAAACGATTCGACGTGGAGGAGATTAAATTTATTACGGAAACAAGATTAACTGCAGGGAGAGTTTAACTGATACTTTTAATGCCTAACATTGGAGATTTAGAGGTTGCAAACTGATTTAAATTTGTCGTTGTATAATATTTAGCATCATATGCTAGAAATAATGAATAATCTTGGACTTCACGGATAGTTAAGTAGTATAAGGCATCACGCCAATTACCACAGTGAACGACATGCCGCGGGTTCGATGCCTGCACGGGGCATTCATTTGTTTTATCAACAAATGCTTGTACTATGTCTAAGTGTTCTTTGTACGTGATATGAAAACCCCAGCGACATAAGAATTTAATTCCTTAGTGCGAGAGTCATTATAAAAAAATCTAAATCACCCGATTTAGACTGAAAGTCAAACCAAACGTTGGAAATGGCTAGGCCAAGGCCCTTTAAAGGTAGATTATATATATGGTATTTCTTCTGCAAAGGTTAGATATTTAAACCTTATTTGTCGATTTTACTATCAAAATAGATATTTTTTTTGATTGTTTGTTGTTTTATGTATTAATTATTTCGACAATAATTAATTAAGAAAAAATCAGCTACTTTTTTACAAAGTAAAGCAACTCAAAAACCAACTTTAACTAAACAACAGCTAAGTTAATAAGACCTTGACGATTATCAAAATTTCTTTTGGCCAACGTATTTATCCCGCGTCTAATTATTAGTAATTGGCTTGATTAATTTTACTTATACATCAACTTGAAGTATAGTTCGGCGCACTTCCTACTACCACTCCTTCAGGGAATAAAAGTAAGATATTGAATTATCCAAAGTAAATAGGTATTTCTCTTAGTTTTCCCTATTATGAAGCTCCTAAGGGATTCGCAGTGGATCTAAAACAATAGTCTCTTTCTTTACTTAGAACAATAGGTTCTCTGTTTGTTCTCAAAGTTAATTAGACTTTGATTAATTCACTTTTTCTTAAATAACATTATTTTGGTATATTTACGTCATTTACGTAAATACTTGTACTAAAAAAAAATATCATGATTTACTTAAACTTTGAAGGTGCTAATAGATCTCCAAGCACGTTACTTCGATAAAAAAAATTAAAAATAACAAACCACTTACCTTAGCCTTATGTCTCTTCAGCACATGCAAATGCGTCCCCGTTATAAAAGTTCTGACATGAAGTTCGTTATCTCCTTGCAACGTGATAAGAAATACATTGTCATCCGTCACTTCCATAGTATGTATCGGTACTCCAGCGTTGACCGTGCTCAGTAGTGTAAAGTTGTCGACGTTCCAGGTGCAAACCGTCCCGTCTTGGGAACACGTGACTAAGATCTCGCCATCTTGGATCACTTTGACAGTTGTCACTGAGCCGCGGTGGTGGTCCAGTTTTGTTACCTGGGTAATTGTTTGAGACTTAGTACCTTAGATTATAAATATGTCAAGATAGAGTGTCGCTCAATAAACGAACTAAAACTAGCTACATATTTAATGATTCCCAGTTTAATTGACGAAGAATCGAAATAACCAATACAATTGTTAGGTTAATTAAAATTTTAAAAAATCAATCTGTAGAGCCTTTTCGAAATAAATACTAAAAAAATAAGTATATCACACTATATTGAAAAAATAAATTGTCTCTACAATTTAAATTAGCTGTTTATTACAAGTCCAGTTCAAATAAATAGAGTAGCTATTCACCAATGCGCCATCAACGAGTGACGTCACAATAACCGCAGAATCCTCTCCCCCGCTGATCACTAACGACCTGTTCACGATCGCTGCCACACACAACACCGGCGCTATGTGTTCCCTAATAAACAATAGAAATTACTACGCATTAGTACAATCACATATAAATAGTATACATACAGAAGACCCATCTACTAATAATACACGAACAGTATTAGAAAATATCTATAATAAAAGTTGTGCATGATTGATGAAAAGCTCTACGATTTCAATCGTAGCAGCTACGGTCGTAGCGTATGCTACGAACTTCGTAGCTGAGTGAGCAACTAAATAACTGCAGGTTTTTTCCATAGTTACGGTATGATTGTGAATATAAATCAATTCAAATAGTACTTTATTTAGCGTATAGATATAAAATGAAAAAATGTAGAGTAGTTCAAAGATGAGTTTACAAATTGCAATACGTGGATTCAAATCGATATTTTTTTATGCTCGTAACTGCTCGTAAGGAATGAAAGTTTTAACGTTGATTTTTCTATAGTTTTAATTTATTTATACTCCTATGTTCAATATAAGTTGATATAGCGTTTTAAACTACTTTTTGTAGAGGTACATTAAAAACAAAAGCAGTGTGTTACACATTCTATTTTTAAATTCAAGATTTGTAAATTGTCGTTACATTTTTCTTTGTAGCAATGTACTACAGTCATTAAAAAAATACGACTTTTTTTAAATATTTAATATCTTTTTTATATTGCGTTACTAGTAGTAGGCCTTTTGGGTTTCTTGTTATTTGGTTCAAAGCCCCGTTAATTGTAGTGGATGTTCTTATGTAATGAGATGAATGTTGTTGGTCGGTACAATAGACCAAGAATCAAGACGTCAATTAAGTACACTTTTGCGTGATCTTACTTTTATCATTTTATGTTAGGTCAAACTATTGTTAAGACCAAGTGTACCAAAGCTTGTAAGAAATATTAGAAAAGAAAAAAATATTTTTCAAAAAACGTATCGAAGAATAAAAAAAAAAGAAGTTCTGAAAATATTATAATGCATCGTTTGGTAATTAAATACTTACAGTATTTTAGTCTTGACTGCTAAAGTATGTAGATCCCATACAATGACACTGGTGTCTTCAGATCCAGTTAGCAGGTACTGTGACTCTCTTGTCACGCACATGCATAAAATCCTTCCCGAATGACCTGATACAAGAAAAACAATATGTTATAATTTTAAATTATATAAACAGTTAGTTTTGCTACAAGTACTCAAACGTGTCTCTCGTTAACGAAATATGCGGGTACGTAAAATGTTATTCATAAAATAAATTCTCAATTCACCTAACGAAACATAATTATACATCTATTGATACTGAAATCATTATATACTGATATCATATAGTGCAATAATAATTAAAAAAATAAAACGAAAATATAATTTTACGTATACTATTAATTGGTAGGTACCTCATTTTTCAAATCGTTTTCTGAACCAAAACGTATGAGCCGTCTTTTTATATTGGCAAAAGGAGCCAACTAGGGCCATGATCGCAATATTTTACTAAAAACTTATTACAGCTTACACCGCCCATCGGAGACAGGCATATGTTAACTGAACAGAAACTGCATGGTGAACATTTTCAGTGTATAACACGAAAAACTTTACCTAGCGGAAAATGTGGACATTTGCAAAACTCTACAGAGTAAATTTATAGCAGAATTGCGGCGTTGTATAGTGATATATGACAATCAATTGGTATTTTGCTATGTAACAGTAAACTGAATAAGAAAATCAAACATATTTTTTTTATTGGTTTTGGAGAAGGCTTGCAGACTAATTACATATTTAGGTAAACAAAATGATTTTTAAAGTTGCTAATAGCAAGCCTCCACAGATAAGTAATAAAACAGTTTTTTTTTCCTTTCTCCTCTTCTACAAAGTAACACAGTATTCAGATAGACAGCATACAGAAATACCACCACAGTCTGGGTCCGACTAACTAGGTAATATTACAAACTACTATATTTATTACTATACTATTATATTATGTTATTGCATTTATATATTTTGTCGGATCAGTTTTTACTCCGTATAATATAGGAAAAAAAAACGAAGAAATATTACACAAAAAAAAACAGTGGCACTCCGAGAGTCCCGACAGAAGTGAAAACTTGAGCAATTACAATATATGTAGATAAATCATAATTATACAGAGGTGTCGGTAACGGAAACAGTTTCGCGAATTCAATTATTTTTTTCCCATCTCAAAATTCCCAAAGCGAATGAAGAAGTCTTAAAGAAGTTTAAAAAAATCGTTTGCCAAGTCGGCAGCAAAAAATTTATAAATTCATAAACCGACAAATCATTATTCCCAAATCATTTAATCTCAAGAATTGACCAAACAAATAAAAAAGTAACCATTTTGTAGAGTCGCTTAAACTTAATCTACTTAAATTTTATCTTATTGAAGTTTTTTTCTAAAGAGTCGACTTAAGGTAAATCCAGCCTTTGTTCTCCCTTTCACAATACAGGATTAATGTTTGCCAAATAAATAAAACAAAAGGCTGTGACAATAGCGAACGTCGGGGTAATATAATAAAACTAATTGTATTATTTACGGTACAAAATACGTTATATTTTTCTAACTTTTAGTTACAAATTGGTATGATCAGAAATACAGGATTGAATTTCTTTTTCTTTTGTTTTAAATTGTTGATTTAAGATAATAGAAGTCTTGGCGTTTGAGACAACTTAATTCAACATTTTATTCAAGTTAGATAAGAGAGAAAATGCGCTTATTGTAGTGATGTTCTCTTTAATAAACTTAGATCTATTTTAAATACTTTGACTAAATATTTAGTAATTATTTGGTCAAATAAGTATAGTACAAATAAACACTGTTAATTTCAGAACAATTCTGACAAATCTTTTACTACCCGACTGCACTAAAAGGAGTTTTTGTTTATCGACTGTATGTTTGTTTGTAGGTTTTTAACTACGATAATTATCAGATATAAAACAATATAACCTTACGTGTATGCTATTTTGGATATGAGCCATTAGCCTATTCCACTTCATTTTTGTGCCAAATTCTTACTTAAAACCTTCCATGTTAAAAATAATCGAGCAAATAAATGCTTAATTTTACAGCCAGTAAATACAGCGGCATTAAAAACCTTTTAAATTTAATAGCTACCTACCTAAAACATTAAAGGTTGACACAATAAATAAAAACCTCAATACCAATACACATTAAACATGTTCGTAATAAAACTCAAAGCTATTATTCATATTTGTATAATTCGGTTGAAAAATTTACGATTACAGAAAAAAATTGGTAATACAATCGAAATTTGTATACAATCGAATTTCCACGCGAACAGGCTTACAATAATGTTAAGTCGAACCAAATCGCGATAATTACGAACGTATTGAGTTGAATCTGTTAAGTGGGAAAACCAATGCCATGGTTTTATATGCACTGGTTGGAGTAATAAGGTATACTCTCTGAGGTATATATTGGCAAAGCCAACGCCTATTGGCAAGACATGGGACAGACGTTTGTGTGATTTACAAATGTTTGATCCAAGTCTGGTTATTCTTTGTATATGTGATTTGAACCTTTGCGACACAGGAGTTAAATCCCCTAGAGCGAGAGTCGTTCTTTAAAAATATAAATACGGTCAATATATAATTATAACCTCATTAAGGTAAATAACTGACCGTCTCTACATTCTGAAAGTATCAAGATCGATGTACTGTTCACATAGGTCTGAAAAGAGCAATGTTTTGGACTGAACAAGTTCAATTTTCTAGATCGATCGCGGAAGTTTTC
The DNA here is from genome assembly GCA_932294365.1 of Diachrysia chrysitis. Lineage (NCBI taxonomy): Eukaryota > Metazoa > Arthropoda > Insecta > Lepidoptera > Noctuidae > Diachrysia > Diachrysia chrysitis. The sequence continues at coordinate 4,317,138 of OW028645.1, forward strand.
CGCGTCGTTGAAATTGATAAAGAATAATAAAGATTTTGCAAAAAAAAAAAAATTACACACAAGTAAGATAGCTTAATTAATGTAATCAATTTTTCTATTATTCTTTAATCTAGAATCCAAGTGGCGTGTTGTTGTTAACTTTAAGGAAATTTCTATAAGCTCAAGATATTCGAGATAAAGATTTACATAAGTGATATCTTAATATTATTTCAGCCATGATCATCCTGTTAGAGGGCAAAGACCCTCTCCTAATCCCTATTGTTACGATCATATATTCTTATACGTGATATCTCATTTTTTGTCTGTGTACTTGTTAGTTGGTATTCTTTTGTTTTTATACAAAGATCTTTCCGCATTCTATTTGCATTAATTAGGGATGTAAAATTAAACTATTATCTATATTATGCATGTTTAATAAAATGATAACTGTCACCCGAGCGGTTAAAATCGTCTTCAACAACTTGATGAACTTTTGCTTTGACATCACATTATTGGCTGTTAGGATTATCTGCCAATATTGTAAGTTAAGTGGAAAATTATTATGTTAGTTCTGTAATATAGAAGTTATTGTTGATCTGTTGTTTTATTCAAAGCCTGAATTTGCTTTGTTTAATGCCTGTGTTTCAATCCCCACATCATTTCCCTCTATATTTAAAACCTGGTATTAAGTGACGATCGTAATTCATTTGCTATCAGGAAGCGTTATTAGGATGTACACAATCAAGTCACGTCTCTAACAAAGGCCGGCTTTTATTTTATATATGACAAGGTTGGCTATCGTTGGGTTATATGAAGGCTGTATAATGGAAGGATTCGGTGTATTTTATGACGAGCTTCAAATGTGCATAGTTTTATCACAAAGATAAAAAATACATCTAACAAATTATTAGATTTTTCGATACGAACGATTTTTTATGAAGCTGTTTTTTTTTTCGTTTTTGTTATTATGTTAGTTTTCTTTTTTAATAATAATCTCAATTGTTTGAAAAGTTTTATGTATTGTATTTTATAGGCGTAATTTTTATCTCTAAAACATAATTATACGTGAAAATTCACTTTATACAAAAAAAAAAAACAAATAGGTTCACAATCAGCTGATATTCTTATTAAACGAACTATTAATATTATATTCCAAGAAAGGTTTACTAATTCATCCAAAAACGTGATACATTATTATACATCTATCCTTATATTATAAATGAAAAAAAAAAACGCTTTCTCGGCTAAACATTGAACCGATTCTGATAAAACTTGTGTAATGGAAAGGACATAGGCTAATTTTTCGCGAAAACCGATACACCCACAGGCGGAGACGCGGGCTAAAATATAATTATAGAAATCATAATCTTAGTTTACTTTTACAGGCGGTTAGTTTTAGAAAACTTTTACATTATAGAATATTTGAAAACAGTGATAAATTATGTATTTGGGTACTCAGTAAAATAGTATTGGACAATAACGTCGATAGTACAATAACTGTCACGCAATCAAAACTTCGAATCTTATATGAAATAGGACAACCTTCGTCATTCTGACAGCCTTTACGGAAAATGGAAGGGACAATATTCTCTCAGTAGATAAATAATAATATATTAATACATTTTATATGTTGTACAGAGTAATGTCGTAACTTGGGAGAACCCATGTTCAGTGGATAGCTTTGATTCATTGATATGATTCACGTATCGTCGTTTTAAATATATATAAACAGAAAATTACTTCGAGGGATGATATTATGTCATGAGTAAAAGGTTCGTAGTATCTAACAGTGCGCTTACACGGGCAATTAATTGCGCGTTTATTAAAAAAAACTTTGATTAAAAATTATGTTCTGGCAACACCTAGCAATGTATGGCAATATAAAAATTGTATAGAAATTGCGAGTTTTAGGTGTCAGGTAAGCGTACTGTTCTGTATCTTTCCAGAAGGCGTTTTAATAACACTTTTTATTACAAACATTAATTTTACTTTAAAATATTTGATTATGGAATAGGTCCAAAAAAAAACGTTGGAACTTTATCGTAAAGATCCGAAATACAGACTGATCAGCCCGCGGCTCAAAGTCGTACTTATAATATTACTGACTGCTGATACTAAAAGCAACACTGTTTCCAGGTAACTAGGTATGTAGGCAATAACTCTAAAACAGGAATATAACATCACCTTTAGTAAGAAACTGTAACTGTAACGCCAATAATTAATTTCTTGCCCAGGTCCAACAAAGTTAAACAAAGTACTAAACCCATATAAACAACTATTCAGAATAAACAAATTCTTATTTAACAATGCCGATAATGTTATACAGTTTTTTCTAAGAAAATACTTATTTACTGGAAATTCTATATTTGTATTTGTATTTGTGCATTGTTTAAATATTCGCTAAGTCCAGACATTTTACGGTACTATTATACAAAAAAAATCTTACTTACCTTTAAAAGTATGTACTCTGGAGTTAGACATGACATGCCATAGTTGAGGGTCACCAGCGGAGGGGGCGAGCACCAGATGTTGTCCCGACGGTGCTAGCTGCAGAAGTCGAGCTCCGGCGCCGGGGGTCGAACCTCCCACTGATAGCACTCGCACCGTTGATGCTATCGGTGGTTGCAGCCTAGGATAATAGAAACAGCTTTTATTGTATGAAGATTTTACATACAGAGAACATAGAGTTAACGATGATATTATTTATGACTAGCTTTTGCCCGCGACTTCGTCCGCGTTTCCGTCGATTTTCGTAAAAAATTAGCATATGTCTTTCCTCACGGTTCAGTGGTTTTGATGTAACAGACAGATTAACTTTCGTATTTTAGTAGAGAAATATAATATGTCAATCCACAATACTGTTGAAAAATATCGCAATAAGGAACCGCAGAATATTATTATTAATAGCTGTGCCCGCGACTCCATCAGCGTGTAACTCCTTGTATGTTATTAAGTTAATGTATTGGCGCGATGGCTTATTATCGTATTTCATGTATAAGTTTGGTGTTTCTGTACCGATTTCTATGATTCTTTTTTTATTGAATAGGTAATAATGTTAACTTTTTTATAATTAGGGATGAGTGAGAGTATTATAAACGTAAGAGTAAACAAATATAATCAGAAAGCTCCGAACTGCTAAGCTATCGGGAGTTACACGTGTTATAGTGTGTCAACCATAAAAGATAAACATATGCTGTTGTAGGATATTTTTTAGATAATTTTATGTAGAACATTTCCGTCATACATGATTTCTATGTAGCTTTAACCATTAAGGCTGCATATGCGACGGAAGCTTAAAAAATGGAGTTACTTCTCCCGTTTTCCAAACACTTCCCTTCACTGCTCTGCTTATATTGATTGTAGCGTGATAAAAAGTATACTATAACCTGCCCAGGAGTTTAAAGAATAATTGCACCAAATTTCGTTAAAATCCGTCAAGTAGATTTTTTTTCTATAAGGAACATACAGACAGACAGACAGACAGACTGACAAAAATTTTACTGATTGCATTTTTGGCATCAGTATCGATCACTAATCACCCCCTGATAGTTATTTTGAAAATATATTTGATGTACAGAATTGACCTCTCTACAGATTTATTATAAGTATAGAAGATAAGTTAAATATTTTTTATACTGTACGTAGTAAAACATTATTTTTTAGTTTTATTATTTAAGAAACGAGTCTTCTGCCTTCGACAGTAAATAAGTATGTCCAGTCATGTGCAGTTTAATAATAATTCTTGGTAAAATATAGAAATATTTATATTAAGTTAATTAACTAAAACTTATCAATTAGATAGTTAATAAAAATAAAAATATTAATCGGTACCTACTTTGACCTTCCATTTGGTATAGTCATGCGCTTTTGTTGTCCAAGATTTCGAATTTAAATCGAGGTCTAAAGAATAGAGAAGAATAAATTGTAGTCCTATTTACACAAGATAGAGCCTTCTGTCATATCTCGATTGTATTTTAAGAATATGAAATAACACGAAATAGAAAATGTGTCACGAACAAACTTCACAAACAATGAGAAAGAAGTTATAACAGCTTTATTGATCTGTAATCCAAGTTATAGAAAGTAAATGGCTGTATAGAAATCTTTTCGGGTATTCATTTACAGAAATTGCTCTGAAAGAAATGAACATTTTCGACACAAAAATAGTCGGGTAATTAAAGTCTCTCTGTACCCAATTATTTTGGAAAAATAAATAGTTAATAGTCTGGATTCCTACTTTATCCTCACTTATATATTATATGAGGTTATATACCCGAACCGAACATAATATATAACCTGACTTAAAAATCTATAAAAAGAAATGAATCTATCTAACAAACATATACTATATTCAATTTTCTTAACCTATTTTATTAATACAGGTCTCTTTATCCCCACGAAATCAACGGTCATTAATTACAAAAAAAAAACTTAATAAGATAGATACGTAGAAAGATTAACGACTTAATTAACGTTAAACGACGGTCGAGAGTCTCGTGACAATATTGCTGTACCTTTTACAAAAATATCATTAAGTCTTACTACCCTAGGGTAAGCAGAAATGTACGGCAATTTATTTTTCATGCTATTTTTGGGATTTTAACTCCATAATAAAATATTGATTTTTAATAGTATTAGGAAAGTTATGTGGATGTTATTTTTGAAGTAAACCTTTTTCACGCACGCTTGACGAGTAAGCTGGTGAATGCGTGATGAGAGAGTTACGAAAAGTGTAATCGGGCGAGGCGTACGGAAGTTGAGAGGGAGATAAAAGTTAGCGAAGATAGAAAGAGAGAGAGGTGCGTTTCGTATATTACTGTGGGGCAAGAGTAAGAGGTGCAAGCACACATTTTCTTTTCCTCTTTCTCTCATAGCCAGGTACGTTTCGTATATTTAATGTTTTACTTCAATCATGTGGTCTAAATAACACACACACATACACACACACATACACACACACTTCTTTTTTATTATTAGAATAAGTACGATGTCATTTTCATTTTTTTATTTCAGTGTCTAAACTCTACAGGATTTTCTAGAGATTACAACCTACTTGTAAAAATGTAGGTGAAAAACCTAAAAGTTTTGAATGGAGAAATGCTAGGTCAACCAAATAGAGAATGACTAAGTATATATAAATAATAATTATAATAATACCGTCGCATAGTTTTCCCACTGCTGGCCACAGACTTATTCTCATAAAGAGAAGGAACGAAGTTATAATTAAATAATAATAATTAATAACCTACGTTATGAAGAGACGTAAAATGACAAAAGCTAGCAGTCTAGTATAAAAGAGTGCGACTACCGAATATTCTTGAGATCGAATGAACAAAAATGAAAGTTTAGCTTTAAACAAAATACATACACAATTTAAACACCTTACATTTTTTCTTACCAGCCCTATATTTTTAGGCGTGTCACGTCGCCTGTCAGAAGTTGTCCTTAGTAAGTCATTCCGCCATAGGGAATGGACTTTTAGGTGGACTTGTGAACCCTTTTTAATTTACTTTTTTTTGGTAGAAAAACTATTACAACTTCCAGTCTCTTTGTTTATAGACCATTTATCTTTTTATCTTCGAGTTTTTAAGAGGTGAATTAAAATTGAATTAATAGTTATTTAGCAAAAAGACGGGATTTATCTAAGGGAAGTTAATGGCCGTAATATCAAACAAAAATGCAAAAAAGTATATTCTTCAGTTAGAAAAAAACTAAAAGTCAAAACATTGCCTTGATAATTTAATACCTTTTAAAACATTATTATTTCAGTGGATATGTTTTACTTGAAACATACGTTGATACCTCGTGGAAAACAACCCATTAATGTGTTAAAAACATACACAGTTTCTCCATTTGGAAACAACACAGTGGCTTTGCACTAGAGGTGTTACTCTGATATTTGTGACCCATTTTGAAATAAACAAATTGTGATTTAGCTATTTATTTTCTAGTATGTTTATTTAGAAATAGATCAGTAATTTGATCGCAAAAGAATATTTTATTTATCGTGTAGGATATTCAAACAATAATTAAACTTCCTTCTTGAGTAACATGAGGCTAAGTAGAAAAATAAAATGTAATTGATTGACACTCTAAGAAAAAGTTTAAGCTCTTGCCTCCAGAGAAAATAAAATGTAAGATTGATTGATTGAAAAAATGTCAAATGTAATCATTATAATCTATAAGCCGCTTAGAGTACATGAAAAACGTATTAATTAAGAAATTTAAATATTTTTTCATTCTACTCTAGACAACATACAATATTAAAAGATTATAGCTGCTTTATTAAAAAAAACAGAATCCTTTTAAAGATAAATTAAAACATTTTTTTCTAACCGATAACCATTAGCAAATTTAAAAAGAGAAAAAGAATTCCATTTTCAAAATTAACTTTTAGTTCCACGTGTGTGATCAGATGCGGCCAGCCGCGTTCAATTTGGGCTGAGTGGCCATGAGTGGCCAGTATGTTGGTAATTGAATAAAACTGGAGAGTATTATTAGCTATATCGATTGGCACTACGTTATCGAGAGAACACCACTAATCGACCACTTGTGTTTGTTAGTTTTAGCTTAGGGCTGCATGATTACCGGTTTCGATTTTGGAATTAGCTAATTCTGCATTATGTACGTATATAATTATGTATGTGCATGAGCATATATGTAGGTATGTATGTTAGTTTAATTCTAGACTCCATTTTCGTTTATTTGTAACTTAAAATCAAGTAATTATTAAATAATATTAATTAAATTTATTCTTTTTATGATCTTGGATGTTTTCGTTGTAGTTACGTCATGTATTATTTTATTTCAAATAAAATACCTAGTATCCGATTTATATATCTTCTTAAAAACTAGGTTCATAAACAATAATACAATATTTAATATAGAATAAAAAAATATCCGACAACCTTTTAAGAATTTTATTAAGTTGGTCTACATTCTACACTATGCCGTTTACATAGAATCAAGAAGTATAAACAAGAGCTACTAATAAGTAAAAGGAATACCCAATTTGACCTAAAAGTTAAGCCGAACTTGGGTAGCCCCTTTGCGATCACTAGACAAAGTGTACGGTCGACAACGCAACTTTTGTAACAAAGATACACAAATCTCAACCTTAAAGGTTCGACATAAAGGCGTTTTAAGATGAAAGAGTGTGTATCTTGCATGGTAGACTGTACAATACATTGATATATTAAGTATGCAGCTATCGTTTACACTCCCTTTATCGTGCTTACCGTTAATATATCACAGCTAAGGTCTTAAGTAATGGTCAGAACATTAAAAGCTTTTCTTAAAAGTATTTTGGTTCAGTATGAAGCAATGAATTATATAGGTAGTTTGTAATTTATCTAGGAATAAAGTAGAAAGAAGTAAAAGGATTGTAGAACATTAAAGCGCAATTAAAATTTTTATGGTTAGGTATGTATTTTCACTGAAAACCATGTACCAAAGATCTTTTGACGGAAAAGAATTTGATAAATAAATAATCTTTAAATTTCAAAATGAAATGAAATCTTAAATATTTCAAAAACTAATGCGGCAAAAAAATATTTTTATTACTATTGCTTCATAATAAAAATATTGCTGTTTTTTTTATTTAGTTATTATTAAATCATTACAATTAATATAGATTAGGTACATTAAAAACTATGGTCCACAAAACTGTATTAAATAGTTTGTCTGTGTACTCCAATGAGTTTCGATGTGATTTATTTGCTGACATTCAGGAACATCGAACAAAGCATATGACTCAAAAGCAAAACCAATCTGCATTCACTCAGTCATTTGAGCCCCGGGCGACGCTCTGTAACAACATCGATTGCCAAACGTACACAGTATTTGGCAAAGGATGCAAAGTGTACCCGGGGGGCTTAATATGTACAACACAATACGTTTAAAACAATGTCCAGTTGCCACCAGTTTCCGTGTCATTTCGATACTCTGTGGTATTGCGATGTTGCAAAGAAACTAATGCACCCAAAATTATCAAAAACCAGCTTTAAGTACTACAAAATTAGGGTGAAATGCTGTCAACAACTCCGTCGAGTATTATACGGATTTTTAAAACGACATTTTATCGCTCGTTGTTCACCAATCACAGTCCGTATTTCGAATTGTTAACATCAATATTGCCTTGTTGCAATGAAATACACTTTGACTACACAGATTTACACTTCTCTGATACCAGATGTCTAAAACGTCAATGTTTGGCTTTAGGTGATTATTATAACAATTTAAATAATAATATGTTGTTTGTATGTGACGTTTTTACGCCTAAATAACTTTACAAATAATGAAATATGGTACAGAGTAATCTGCATCCCCCAGAAATGAAATACTGCTGCACTTTTTGCCGCGATAACCCACTTTCATGTGGGAGGACACGCGACCGTAATCTTCAAATCTTGTACGATGCAATAGAGATTCTAGTACTATAATTATAAGAGATACATTGTAACTTACCATCCGTTGAGCGGCACGAGTAAAGGTTTGTCGTATCCATCGCACCAGGCCATTGCTGAGGTAACGAGTGTGGCTAGGACGCCACGTCGAGCCACTGCTGGGCGGAGCCAAGCTATTATCTGTCCAAAAAATCTTTGATTATGGTCTACGTTTACAAAAAAAATATATACATAAGAAGTATTTCTAGTGTATTTATTACATAGTGGTTTGGTTTGCCGACTCCTTTAAAGCCTATATATATATATTCTGATATATATATATATATATATATCTATATATATATATATATATATATATCAACCTATCGATATATATATATATATATATATATATATATATATATATATATATATATATATATATATATATATATATATATGCATGGATGGTAAATAATATACATTATACAGGTAATAGTTCTAAATACTTAGTTTACAATCGTTCCTCTTAGTAGTGTTCCTATCTATGTCAATAATTACGATTTTGTATAACTGTTGATAAGTAGTTAATCTATACTAATAATCTAAAACTGAAGAGTTTATTTGTTTGTTTGTTTGTTTGAACGCGCTAATCTCAGGAACTTCTGGTTCGAATTGAAAAATTATTTTTGTATTGGATAGTCCGTTTACTGAGGAAGGCTATAGGCTATATAACATCACGCTGCGACCAAAAGGAGCGGAGAATAAATGAAAAATGTTGCAAAAAGGAAAAACCGTTTAAACTAAAACACGCGGACAAAGTCGCGGGGGACAGCTAGTTCCTAATATTTAGACACTGTTAAAATATAAATAGATACAGCAAACTTAATGTTTATGTTAAAGAACAACGTTATTTACATTTAAACATAAAAAGCCGATAATATTCTAAGAAACGTGCGACATAGTATAACGACTTTATATAATTTATATAGACTATTGAATTATGTAGGTACGATAAACCTATTCTCAAAGTTCGGCATGAACAAAGGCTTATTGAAACTTGTTAAAGGGCTTTGTGGCCTGACATCGAGGGTACTTTATTGATTGCTACTTGATTCCAGATTAGATATCTATCTTATATTCTATAAATAGATTTACCTACTTATGTATAAGGTAGGGAGCAGTTGTAAAGCTCAGCTAAATGCTACGAAATTTGCGAAATTTTTCAGTTTGGTTCATGAAAAATGAAATTAAGTGAAGATATTTGACGGAATTCAATTCTGAAAAATTTTGTAATAAGTTCATGGGAAATGTTTAATCTATACTATATTTAATATTATAAAGCTGAAGAGTTTGTTTGTTTGTTTGTTTGTTTGTTTGTTTGTTTGTTTGTTTGAACGCGCTAACCTCAGGAACTACTGGTCCGATTTGAAAAAATCTTTCAGTGTTGGATAGCTCATTTATTGAGGAAGGCTATAGGATATATAACATCACGCTACGACCAATAGGAGTGGAGCATAAATGAAAAATGACGCAAAAATTAAAATCCGTTGAAACTAAAACACGCGGACAAAGTCGCGGGGGACAGCTAGTACAATATAATATACTTAAAAATTAATCCCGATTTCTTTTGGTCAGGCCATAACTGCCGAACGACTGCACCAAATCGGATTCATCAATCATTATTTTTTGTTAAGTTCCTGATTGTAAGGACAAGATTACGAGACGTAATAATTTTCTCGAAATTATTAATATATTTATCTTTGTTTTTTTCAGCCAGAAAACGGAATTGAATATTGAAAATACGGTGCATACATCAAATCTATTGTAAGGACAACAAAGAAATTTTAGTCTTTCGGCCGTCAATACTTTTCCCTTTTCAATTTAATAGAAATTACCTGTGCCCCCAACTGCATAGGATCCCTAGTGAGGATGTCGCTGGCCTTCCTGACTGCCCCATAGACCAGCTCCACGTCACGGTCCAGGATGTAGCAGCGCACGTGCTCCAGAATGCAGCGGAGGTACGATATGGTCACTGTTTGTACCTGTGTAGAGAAATAAGACGATTACTTTAAAAATTTAATTAAAACAAGAAAAAAAACCAATAAGATTAAAATAGTTAATTAAGAAATGAAAAACTTATTGATTTTCCACTGGACTATAGGAAATCTTTCAACTAATGGGAAAATATCCAATCACGTTTTTTTTAGTTTCATATAAAAGTTTGAAATTCTCTTTTAAAATTTTAAAGTATTCTCTGAGATCTAGGCGTGCAAAAATTTTATCAGATGGTATAAATATAAGCGAAAGAAGCATGTTACCATACATAATTTAATTAATATGTCTACTACATACCGCTCCAAGTATAAGCAGTCAAAACTTCACCAGACCGCGCAAAGTCCAAAGTTCAAGATAAACAAAACAAGAGTACACTCTAATATATCAGTTATAGTTATATACGTCAGTGTAATATATATCGGTGTAGCCAAGGACCACACTTAGCGGGAGGGTTGTGGAAACCGCACGCGCGGCCTGTCAAGCCGCCTTGTTAACCGAACGGTCGACAATGCAACGGCTACAACATTGAAGAGGTTTTATGCAAAATCTAAACCTATTTGGAATGCTTAAGAAAAGCCGAATTTTCTGATGAAGTAAAGTTTTAAATTTTATAAATAAATAAATGTGGACAACAGCACATACATTGCTCCGATCTGAATATAAGTTGTATTAAAGGTTCAGAGACAACGAAGGTACCACAAACATACTGATCCAAGACAATGAAGAAAAGTGGTTTTCTACATTGAATCGCCCGGTACCTTAGAGCTATCGACACCTGTGTGAAAACCAGTGTGTAAACCACTCGACAAAAAAAAAATGCAATTCTTGTAAGAAGCCAGTTGGCCAATAAAACTATACACTACCTTAAAACCTGCGTCCAACGGTTTAATAGCAGTAGTTTTCCAACTAATCGATCATTTCGGTTCAGGAATTAACGTTTAATGTGAAGGTACCGTCTCGTAAACTTTGTGAGGTCACCCATTAACTGGGAAACTTGGAAAACTATCCGTTATGTAGTCTGTAAGTAATCTGTACTAATTATACCTTTGGAACACATTGACTTTGTCGTTTGAGACCACTGTGTGACATGATTGATGTATGTGTTTGGTCAGAATTTTGGATGGACAATACTTATAGACAGAAATATAATAAAACTATGTTGTATCAATTTAAGAACTGATTGACTTTACCCTTGATCAACGGGCTGACTTTTTTTTGCGCAAAGAATCATTATTGCCATTTAACGTGGAAATGCTGCCAGCCTCCTGGCAACGGTTCCCGTAATGGACAAAGTTGACGATGAATTTTGTAACGCTTTTTCGCCACTATTGAACAATTTTGTTTAATAATGGTAACTCTCGTTCTTTTTACTTAATCTTTACATTTATTATTAAATTCTAAGGTTTGTAGTTTTATTTATATTATAAGTTTTAGATTTAGTATAGTTTTTCTTTTTGATTCAAATACCGAATCAATTAACTGTGCTACCATAAATTACTGAGAGTTTACCTAAACATTTTAAATATTTTTCTCACAAAGAAGGTTACAATATGTATTCAAAGAAAAGTTTTTGCATTTTGGGAAAAAATATCTTTTATGTCAAAGTTAGTACCACAAAATAAATAAAATACTCGTTACAGTGTATATATGTATATTGAAAAGTGCACATCAATAAAGGTTTTGAAAGGATTTTATGGTGCATGCAAAACAACGTTACGGTAGTACAGAAACGTAATGGACGCTTTGGTAATGGTTGAATGCTAACGATCGGTATTCGATTCAATAAATTTCGCAAAACTAGACCGTATGATAGTGTAACGAATGATAGTATATACGTTTTTTTTTATGAACATGACTCGTGGAGTAAATTCCGTGTGGAAAAATGCCTCGGATTTTTTATGCATCGTCATACGTTATAATGGACTTCATTGAGTTTTATTGTAATAGCAAAACGATATGGACAAATCTTTGTGTGATGAGCATGATCATTTTGTTATGTGTCTGGATGGAATTTAGTTAAAATAATATGTATGTATTTAGAAATGTATAAATATGTTTATTAGTTGTCTGGTTGCCATAATGCAGGCCTAGCCTGCCTAGTTTGGGATCATCTGATCCGCCGATTGTGAGTTGTCTCAAGATAATATTCAAATAATTGATTATTATATTATTATATATTATAATTAAGTACTATATTTAGGTGCCCATTCGTATATATTTGTACTAAGTGAATACCTATATGATTTGGATGTCTTAGACAATTTCGAGCCTTGTTTTTTTAGGTATAAATCAGTTTCATAATATTTAAAATTATATAAAACAGTATTGTACTACATCGTCAACAAAACTGCTTTAATTTTCGTCAATTAGCCGCTGCAATCGATGCAGACTGTTCAGAGAATAATGTAGCTCAATTGTATTATAATCTTATATTTCATTAGATATTCGCTGATATTATAAATACTTAGTAAGGAAAAATTCTTCCTATATCATCATAGTGTATCCTTAAAAATAAAAACAAGGCAATATAGTACGTCAAGGTATTTATAACAACTTACCGAAGCCAATAAGAAGTCAAAGTTGCAAACGGTAAGATCCTTTAGCTTCGAGAAGTCTCCAGCCAGTAGGAGATGGAGCCAGGACTCTTCAACATGGCGCTGCGTGAAGGCTGCCGCTGTTCTGCTGCCCGAGTGGAATGGAGTCGAATCTAGGAGGGCATCATCGTCGTTGTCTACACAACCTGTGAGATAGAGGTATATTTTTGAGAGACTGGGAATAGAAGGCTTTCAGCTAAATATGGCGAGACTGAAAGCCAAATAATTTAATGAATTTGAGTTTTTTTTTTTATAAAAGTTTTTAGCAATGTGGGTGGAATTCACAGTAATAGCAATCTTGTTAACCCCCTCCAAGTAAGCTAAATATGCTTGTGTCTGAAGTGGGTTCACGTAAATTGTGCAATGGGTGGGGATAAAACTTGCGACCTCTCAATCACAAGGCCGTCACTCTAACCATTAAGCTATTGCCGCTTCAAAATTATAAGTAGAAAGAGATACACAATAAAAAACTTCAAAAAAAGCAATGTCACATTAACCCCCGGTTTCTGAAAGGCTGATTAATTTAATCTATTGTCAAATCATGATCTCAACTATGTTTAGAAACCCTCTTATTATAAGACCTTATCAAAGTTTCATAACAATCTGTTGATTGGTTAAGGCACACATAAAGGACAAACATACAAACATTAACTTTTTATATATATATAGATATACCCTGAAAATTGAGGTAAGAGAACAACGTGTAATACCTGTTTTCTGTTTGAGAGCTTTTGGCTTTATCTCCGATATCTAAAGCTTCCGCTTTGTGCGAAGTGCACAATAGTAGAGGTACGGAATTCAATCAAAAGGAATTGAATGACAGTTCCGTGTTTTCGCTGTTACCGAATACATTTTCGTTTGACGTGCTCATATATTTTGCAGCTTTTGATAGATTCCGATCTACTTGTTTCGATACTTTTTTGTTACTTTAACAATACAAGCCTAAAGCTATTCGAATGTAAGGTATAGGATATAAGGTAGAGAAGGGACTATTGATCTACTAGCTCGAGGGTGATTCAAACATCAATATTTTTGTTTCTAGATATCAATTTTACGAGTGTAGTGTTGTGCCGCAACTTGGCATATGTCCAGCAGTGGGCCGCTATAGGCTGAGTTGATTGATTGATTGATATATTATACGAGAATTATATCTGCCGTGTTACTTATAGGAGATGCCTTAAAATATGACATTTTACAACCATACTAGTTCCAAGATAATTTGTAGATTTAAATCTTTTTCGCCCTAAGCCATTGCTAAGAAACTTCTAAATTCAAATACTCTATAGACAAATTGAAATAAGAATCTGCTAATCAATTGCTTATCGTCGAGATTTTTTAAATAAGGCCATTTTTAATTAACCAACTTTAATCAGAACACGACACGACGTAATACAATGTAAGTAGGTATTCAGTTATATTAATCGCTTACGATATTCATTTGTTATTTAATCTAATTTTAAAAAACATCATTTCCAATTTAATTTACTTTGTGTGCTTTGTGCTCTCACAATTCAATTACAAAACTGATCATGGTAAGGAAGCGCCGCATAAGCTTGTTTTAATAATCTTGTTGACACCGACGGCACACACAAACATGCCATATACCTATTTTATATTAAATTCTATCCAACTCGACCTAATTGTGGTAATGGAAATTTAAATGTGTTACTGTAAAAGCCCATACATAGGGGTGAAGTGTACATCTGGTATAGAGTCAGTTTACAAAATTTCAGCTCAAAATTGGTTAATTAAATAAATTGATGTTCAATTTATAACAACTATTATTCGATACCAAAAATCATAAAAAGACCTGTCACCCCTCTAGAAGGCGAAAGTAGGGCCAATATCTTATGATATTGGCCCTACGTTATTCGCTTAATGTTAATAGATAAACAGCTTCAGCGGTCTGGTTATAGTTTTTGGTGTCGAATGATTGTTGCAAAAATTTGGAAATCATTTGGACCTAAAATTTTGTGAACTGACTCTATTACCTTATGTACTTTTTTAACCACACAAAATCTTATAAATCGCAATAAAACGAAATGGACGTAGAGAATTTTTATATTTCGTTCTCTGCCGACTCATACTGAACACAAGCTGAATATGAATGATCAATGAATGTTAACCTTACATAATAATCTAAGGTCAAGGTTCTTCATATTTATTGACATTAACATATTAAATTTTATAATCTGGAATAAATAAATAACATAAAAAGATTCTAAGTAGGGGAAATTGACAATTTTAATTGAATGATATGTGCATCGTATTATAAGGTTTTTTGTTTTTCCTGAATTTAAATATAAATGAAGATATATAGAGCTGCGGTATAAACAATGGTATAACATTTTCAAAGTATGTTCAGTTCAATAAATAGTGAAGTGTTTCGCTCTCTCGGAACACCTGAACTTCTGCTATAAACTAGAGTCTTTTAAAAAGTTCACGAAATGAACGAACACCAGTAAGACGGAGAAATATGAGCGCTAAAACAACTCTTATATTGTTAGTTTGTAAAAACGTATTGGTTTCTTTAGTGGAAAAGCAATATTTAATTGGTGTTAGTTTGTTTTTTATTAGTTTGCGCTTACGTGCGCCATATGAGTATTAATCTATCGAGTGAACAAGTCAAGCTTTTATAATCATAGTCCAGATCTTCTCTTGAGATTAGGAAGATGTAATTTCAACGTAAGGACATCATTGACCAGTCTAAAGATTAGCGAGAAGACGAAAGGGTTAGAGCGATAATAATTGAACAAGATCGCAGCATTCTTAAACCGGCTACCCGGCTCTTGCGCTTCGGAAGTATAAGTGTCATCAGACTCTTGCAGGAAGTTCGCGAAGTGTATTGTGGCTAACTCTGAGTGGGCCTCCCTCAGCGCAGCTTGAGAGCGCACGTAACGGCAGCGAGCGCACATCGCGGCTCGCCATTGAAACTTACATAAAAGGTTTTATCACACTTACCCGGCTCTTGTGCTTCGGAAGTATCAGTGTCATCAGCTTCATGCAGGAAGCTTGCGAAGTGTAGTGTGGCTAAGTCTGAGTGGGCGTCCCTCAGCGCGGCTTGAGAGCGCACGTAGCGGCGGCGAGCGCGCGATCCCGCGGCCGCCGCACGCCAGCGCCATGTGCACCGACCCGATACAACGTTCTCAGATATCAAGGTTTCTGTAGGAAATAATATATGGAATAGATTCATTGAGCCCGCGAAAATAAATAGATTTTGGTATATAACAAATATAACAATAACATACTTAAAAAACAATAACAGATTTAACGTGGCTGTTTTGCATTTAAGAATGATGAAAATAAAACATAACAAGGGTTTTGCGTATCAATGTTTTACGTGTAATCTATAAAAAGGATATCAGTAAAATTAGGAACGTAGTTCGCAAACTGCGTCATGTACCATAATAACTAAGCTTATATTTTGTTATTATTATACAAATTCATCATAATTATTATTATGATGAAATTATCATCATAAAAAAACTAAACAAAAGATGCACGATGATAATAAAAGTGAGTGCCACTTTATTTTTACGTAGTGAATTGCTGCTATATAAGCCAGTGCTTTTTAGATGTATAACAATGCATGGAATGAAACGCATATCAGAGAATACGCTAATTGTATTACTGGTGTCCGAGGGGGTCAGGTGTTACAGAATATATTTATAAACACGAATGTTATGATAAAAAAATCGGAGATTTTTATCGATAAATTGTTATTGAATTTATTAAGTTGAATTTAAAATTATAGAATATTTTAAGTTTCTGATGTGATTTTGCAAAAGTGCGAGCGTAATTAAGAAATAATTAAAAAAGTTATTGGCCGAGTTTTATGGATGAACGGGCTGTTTGCCTGTATTACCCCTTTGGTTGAACTCACGTAACTCAATAATTAACAACACGATGGGATTAAATTTGGCGAGTAAAGCTCAACTGAGCCAATATTATTTCGATAAAATATTATTACAGGAATAACAATAGCGGCGTTATGGGTATCGTGCGCAGCTGATATTTAAATGGACGTAATATAATGGAAATGTTTCTGAAAATAGCATTTAAATAAATAACTACGCATCACATGCATTGGAAAAAGTAGTTAGCTACATTTCATAAGTGCTTGAATAATAGACATGTTGTTTGAAAATTATGTTACTTGTTTTTAGGTTTTTGAAAAACATTTGCGTACTGAAGTATTCTTTGTACATTACTATGAATTTTAACACACTAGGTAACTACCATAGCATTTTTTTTTAATCTCGGTGCTAGAAGATGATTATAATATAATATATAAATTGTGATTTGCCATATAAAATTGCCCTAAAAAAAAATCTGTAGAGGGCCACCACCCTTATCATCTAAAGGTAAAAAAAACCTTGGATATTAGGATTCTTAGACCTATCAAATCATCATATCAAACCTACACAAAAAGAATCATAAAAATCGGTCAAACCGTTTCGGAGAAGTTCGATAACAAACACTGTGAAACGAGGTATATATATGAAGAAGATAATCTATAAATATCAAAAGCAAATCAACTTAAACGACTTTTTGTCTAGAAAAACAAAATACTATGTAATATATAGCATAATACATAGCACTACTATCACCAACATCAAAAGCATATTAACCTAAACCTAGAACATTTAAAAACATCTATACTTACTCATCATACATTTCGCGACACATATGGTAGAAAAGTTAAAGTTAGCGTCCTTCAGCTCTATTACAGCATCGCTATTGCTGGTAGGCATCAACAGTTCCAACAGTTCCAACTCTGTGAGCCCGAACTCTGAACAAGTTATGTAACCTACGAACAATGGAAAATGTAACTGGCAGTTTGTATGGCCGCATTATCCTGGCCTGTTGTTTGTTTTTAATTTAATTAGAAGGTTCTTGTTTACGTTTTGGTAGGTTGTTATTGTGACCCATTTTGACGATTGTAATGTTTGAAACATTTTCAAGCCTATTATGTTTTTATACAGTTGATTGCAATAGAAAAGTTAACGATAAAAGCACCGAGCAACATAAAGGTTTATAAAAATAAGTGTTTTTAAAATTAAGTCTTTAAATTAATCAGGGGCATAAAATTATCAAGAATTTCAATTGGAATCTCAAATATTATTTACGTATAAGGTGATTTTATTAACTTACTGGCTAATTTACTAAACGCTTTAGCACCGAAGGCAACTTCTAAGTTGTCGAAAGCACCATCAATATAGTCTCCGTAGCTATTATTTTCCGGAGTCTCCTCGATCTCGTCCAACAAATAGTAACAGTTCTGAACTTTGAACTTTTCCTTCTGAGCTGGCGTCAGCTGCAGTTGGTCTAAAGATACGGCACTAGTACATACAAGGAACACGTTTCTTGGCAACGACATCGGCAGCCAAGATAATCCCGTCACTATATCACACTCCAACGGATTCACTCTGTGGACGTTGTCGATAAATATCAACAGTATCTCATTTTCCATCTCCTCACATTTCCTGAGCAGATTTTGGAACCAATTGTTGATATAAAGAGGATCAAAACTCGCGTCTTTCGGTAAGTAACCTTCTGGAATGTTTAAAATTATCGATATTTGTTGACACATCACTCGCAGAAGTTCTA
This sequence comes from Diachrysia chrysitis, assembly GCA_932294365.1. Lineage (NCBI taxonomy): Eukaryota > Metazoa > Arthropoda > Insecta > Lepidoptera > Noctuidae > Diachrysia > Diachrysia chrysitis. Next base: position 4,335,763 of record OW028645.1, read on the forward strand.
AGTTATAGGCCGATCTTGGTGTGGAAGCGGAAAATCTTACTATCCTCAAAACAGGTTTTGGGAAAATCTCTTCGCATTTGAAGTAAAGGTGTGTCAATAAAGTGCTTTTTCCTGAAGCATCTGGGCCATATATTAGAGTTGGAGGATGCCGAGTGCGATTTTCATAATTTTCCTTAGCATTATTTAGAATACTGTTGGCTGCTTCTTCAATTTGTTTAACGTTAACTTTATACAAACGATTATGTTCTATGCATATCCTAAGATGAGTAATGTGTTCCAGAAATACTTCCTGAAAGTTAAAACGAAAGTCAATAAATAATTCATGAACGACAAGTTACGACGTCATACATTCAAAGTTTGTTCAATATTTAAACTTGTCAGTTGGATACTTTGCACTGGTATTATTAATTCCTTTTAAAACTTTGGATAGCTGTACCTGTACAGTCTTTTTTCTTCCTTTCCCTTGATCGGGCTCAGTGCTGAGGCTCTCGTCAACCAGTGAACTGACTACGACCTGGACCTTCTCTCTGAAGGGAGCCAACTTTTCTTCGTTGTCTGAAGCCCCGTCAGTTCTTGAGGAATCCGCTGATGAAGATCTAGGAAAAAATAACCCTTTAAATAATCTTTTAAAGTACCTATAATCTTACTAAATCGATTTTAATAGCATTCTGCGTCTACACATTGAAAACGCTTAGACAGAACAAACAAATTTTTACGTCAGTGTAGTATAAATTAAATTTACGTTATACAAAGTCTAGTACCATAACGAAAATTATTATAATAAAGATTGATTCCTAACATTTTTAGTTCATAATTTCAAGCAAACGAATTTCGCTATCATAATTGTTTGCAGGCTGTCACCCTCTTCACCTTAAACTTCATACTTATACTAAAAGCTTTTTCTCAAACAAAACTCTGAAAATTGATCATAATTACTTTATAATTATTTTAAAAGCTTCCAATTTAATTATTTCATTAACTTCTGATTTAATAAGAGAGGTTGAAAGTTCAGCTGTAGGTGAACTTTTAATTCGGATTTCATATTTTTTTAGATAATAATCTTGTGTATTAGATTATGTCTAGGACGACGTATCACGTAAGTTATCGAAATACTTACAATATGTAAGGAAATCAGAGTTCCAAATGTTGGATCAAAAGTTCGCTATACTTGAAAAGATATAGGCAACACATGAGCCTTTCATAATGCATGGAGATGTATCTCCAAACATAACAGCACATATATACCTTTCTCAAACATCCCTAAATCCCCACACCAGTCATCCTATTTAGATCCAACGAGGCAATGAAAATATCACGAAAATACGTACAAAATGCTCCCCTTCGCACCTCACATACCCACACAAAAATAAACTATTAATCGCCCAAGGTTTAGTGTTATGAGGAAAATATTTTCTTTTTGTGACTATCCCCTTTGACGTAACTTGACTCGTAATATGTATGAAGAAAATAGGATCATATAGTTATTTGACATAGACTTGACAGTACAAAAAGCCCGAAAGTATAGCGATGTGTGCTATTCTTAAAGATAAAAATCATACCACGCACTTTTATCGTAAAAGCAATTTGTAGTATGGAAAATAAGCACGTAAAATAGTTTTAGAAGCATTTACTCTTTAGCCTATTTGTGTAATTCGAAATATGTGGACTTTATTGACTTATAAAATAACAAGAAAAAATTAATTAATTATTTATGGACTATTATCCTTTTAACATTAATAACTTACTCTAGTCTGATGTAATGTGTTTCAGGCAACATATCTTCTAGTTTCCTATTTAATTGTTTTAATCTGGCGTGAGCTAAGGCTGTTATTTTAGAATCTTCAGGCTCAAGATCTGGTATATCTCGTACTACCGCTATAACGCCTTTAGGATGGTTGCCATTTGATAGAAGTTCTGCAAGGGAAAAAAATACATTACTTTTTAAGGCATTAATATAAAATATAATAGTACTTTTAAAAAAAATAAGTCCTTGAAATTATAATAATAAATATACAATATTTTATATTTTTTAATGTATTTTTATTTATTTAGTGTATATTTAAAAATGTATTTTATATGTTATTATTTCAATAAAGGAAATAATAATAAATAACCGAAAAATTCCAGATCGAACATTATGATAATATTGTGACTATCACCGAAATAGCAGCGTGAATCACCGAAATAGCAAATGTCGCTACTCAATAAATTTGTACTCAGAATAATACCAGTAACTAGTCCACAACAAAGTTAACTCCAACATTCCCATTAATAAGCTCTCAACCCCAACTGAGGTAAAAGTGCTTGGATGCCAGCAACAGTTTAAAAAAAAAAAGAAAAAAAAAATGTTTTCAGCCGGCCAGCGTTGTCTGTGTAATTGGATCACAGCAACGTTCAATTTTTAAGTTTCCACCGATATTTTTTTTTATAGAGGTGGAGATGTTATGACTTGATTGCCGAGTGACATTTTTATCGAATATTTTCATGGAGTTCCATTGGGAATTAATTGACTAGAGAGTAGTCCATAATTTACTGTTAAGGTGATTAATTCTATGGACATCCATTGTTCTTATTTATTATTGACAAATGAGCGTTGTTGTTGTTTTCTATTGGATGTCTTTTGGAATAACCCAATTCAAGCCGAAGTCATAGTATTAATTAATTAATTACTATTATCAATGTCGAAATATTTAAAATCTGGTTAATAAAAAATAAGGTTCACAAGAATCATATTTTTTTACAAAAATAGGGTCTAGAATTATTTCTATTTACCTAAAGCTAATTCACACTGTATTTCAACAGGGCTTTTTAACATGTCAGCAACTTCAGCGCCACTCTCTATCGCTTCTAGCACTGTAGCGTTGAAGGCTTTTTGGACTTCAAAGAGGCGATTCCGCTGCTCCTCCCGATCAAGTAAGTCGCTGAACCTGAGAAATGATTAAACATTGTTACTGTTTCTACAGACTTTATCTTATTGTCGCTCTTAACCGCTTTATGTTGTACAATGAAAGACGAGTATCAAAATTTATTTAAAGCAAAACGGTTTACTCACAATAGGAGTGTCACTCAATAGGAGTGTCACTCAATAGGAGTCCCTAACTTCGTTCGACTCGCGACACCACCGCCGCCGCGTCAGCTCATGATTAGGGACTCCTATTGAGTCTGAAACTAGTCGGGGGGTGTCGAGAATATACGCGAGTAAACCGTTTTGTTTTAAATAAATATGAATACTCCTCCCGAAAGTTATTATACGAGCATCAAAATATTTATGCACGAGAAAACTAAGTTTTAAACCGAAAAAATTACATCAAATCATCATTTTTTACTAAAGCAAATAAATATACGTATGTATTTACGAGCCTCCTAAACTTATTGTACGTAATATAACATGAGTAGTAGTTAACATTATCGGAGCAAAAGTTCCCGAAACTTCTCGTACATGCAAAGTTGATAATGTGCCAAAACACGTAGACAGTGGCGAAACAATCTAGCCTATTACGATTATTGTTATGTAAATAGCATTGCTTAGTACAACTTAAAACGCTTACAGCTGAAATATACAGAATAACTTTCGAAAATGTATTTTGTATGCCTTATTTACACGTCGCTTCACTTGAGTTAATATTGAGTAAGCAACGCGTTCTTGTTATTCTGAATGTTTATTAAGCATATCTTACTGAATGTTCATACTCCTGTAACATGATAGTGAGCTTTTGTTCAATCAGTTTTCTCAAGCAACAAATATATAAATATATATATTATTATACGAATTAAGTTTTTCTGACAGAGTGACAGTAGTTTAATACTAAGCAATGCTGATAGCAAGTCCACTTTTGACATCCACCATCCACGATCATGATACTAACGCTAAAAATATTATAGTGACACGCCACTCAATATAATAAGTTCTTACTAACTCAATATAATTTGTATACTTGTAGCTACTTTACGCCTTAAGTGACAGAGACAGCATGAGACTTAAAGGCGACTTAAAACAGATTAACATTTCAGAGAAAAGTCATTTGTACTAGTTAGCTCATTAGTCAATACTACTAACGGAAGGGTTTTACTAATATTCTTGTATTTATAGAATGTATTTATTTACTTGTATAATAATATAAACTAATGGAAAAAATTAAAGGATCAAAAAAAAAATCTAAATTTTTAGGTGATTTTCAACAGGCTCTAACTTTGAGAGAAATGGTCGTACAAGAAAAAAAAAAAAAGGAAATTGTAGCTCCAAGTGTCTACTTTTTGGATTAGAACTTTAAAATTTTTTAGCGTCAGCAGTTTTTGAGTAATCTTGAAAAAACCAGCGACAAAAAAAATTTCAAATTTTTTTAATTTTTTTTTTTTGGTCTACGGGCGTGGAAAAAATTATTTTTGCTTAACCCCTATAAGGGTCGGATACCTTCATTATTCAGCTTTAATTTCTTTTTTTATGGACCTTGATACGTCCACTTCTCGCCGAGATATCGATCTTCAAATGGAAAAGGATCCTTTTGTCTTTGATTATCGATATCTCAGAAACCAATGATCGCACAGAAAGTTAATGGTGGGTTTTAAAAACTTGAATAAATTCCCTTCAAGCATCAGCCATTGCTTTTTCGAAAAAAAAAATTTTTCCTATCGTCACATGAATTTAAAAATGCAACAAAAAAAGGGCTTTTTGTGTTTTTTTGGAAAATTAAGCGCTGAAACGAAAATAATGTGGAAATCGATAATGTTGACTGTGCATTTTACAGGTCAATATGTCCACAAAAACCCTGCAGAGAGCCAGATTAATCCAACCAGCCGTTTCTTTGTTTCACGCGATCAAATTTTAAAAAAAATTAAAGGATCACGTTTTTTGCTCTGAAAAGCTCATAATCTCTGACAAAATGAAAAAAAAAAAAAATTCGAGCTTTGTCCACATTTTTATTGTTTAAAACTGTTTAATTGTTTAATCGTTGAAGGGAATTTATTCAAGTTTTTAAAACCCACCATTAACTTTCTGTGCGATCATTGGTTTCTGAGATATCGATAATCAAAGACAAAAGGATCCTTTTCCATTTGAAGATCGATATCTCGGCGAGAAGTGGACGTATCAAGGTCCATAAAAAAAGAAATTAAAGCTGAATAATGAAGGTATCCGACCCTTATAGGGGTTAAGCAAAAATAATTTTTTCCACGCCCGTAGACCAAAAAAAAAAATTAAAAAAATTTAAAATTTTTTTTGTCGCTGGTTTTTTCAAGATTACTCAAAAACTGCTGACGCTAAAAAAATTTAAAGTTCTAATCCAAAAAGTAGACACTTGAAGCTACAATTTCCTTTTTTTTTTTTTCTTGTACGACCATTTCTCTCAAAGTTAGAGCCTGTTGAAAATCGCCTAAAAATTTAGAATTTTTTTTTGATCCTTTAATTTTTTCCATTAGTGTATAATATAATACTTGTATTTATATAATAGTAGACAAAACATTAATGCATTAAACACACAATTTTTTTGTTGGAAACTCGTTCGGTAATAAAAAACCAATCCAATAGTTTTTAAGTTTATCGCGTTCAGATAGACAGTCACGTCGGGGGACTTTGTTTTATAATATGTATGGATAGAAGTTATAGTGCTAACAACATCGTTCTATTTTCGCAAGAATAAAAGAATTCAATATGAAAACATGAGGAAAAAGGACCAACATTGTACCAAGAATATAGCTTATTAACGCATTTATTTTGATACCCTATTGTTCTATTATCATATACCTACGTGCTCTTTCTCAGAATGGTCCATTGCGTCGCGTGTTGCTTCTTTATATCCCCATATTGGGTTCCCCGCAATAAAAGATAACCTGCGGGACCTACTTGGAGGTATATTTATGTGGACGGAACCCTCGTGGCGTACGATAAATTATTTATTTTACGACCCCACTGAGTAATCGGACCTCGTAGTAAGAAAACGCTCGTAAATTGTTACGACCTATACGAAACGCGAGGATGATACAACGCTCTTTGAAAATTATTAAGAGGAAAGGGAGTCGGAGTGACTTGAAAATTAGGTATTTGAAGAAACTATCGCTGTCGCGCGGCGTCTGGCCTATCCATCCAAGTGTGACAAGGACAACTAAAATCGGAAAATGTTATAATTCGAGGTTTAGCTTTGGCCTATTTTCTCCTCCACTGCTGAACCAATCTAAAAGATATTCCATAAACTGAATAAGTCTTTTTTCATCAATAGTTGTCAAATTTGTACACTACGTCTTTGAAAATAGCGATCGAAATAGGCATTTTTGGAGGGTTTTGGTGCTTTTGATTATAGCTTATTATTAAAAAGGGAAACATAGTGGCATAAAACTAGTTTATATAAAATAATATTTTTTCTAAGCGAGAGTTCTCGCGAGAGCGTTGAGAAAGGACGACCCACCTTTCCTCAATAGAAAGTCAACGAACAGATGGGAACAATCAAAAGTTTTTGTTAAGAAGTATAATACCGCGATATAATACCGGTTACGCGCCAAGTAAAAAGATTGTAACTTTGAGTTTGGAATGAATTTTTTAAAAGTAAGGCAAAGTTATATCGTCTAACCAAAATTAAAGCTAAAAGCTAGGGCTACCAAAAAAATAAGGTAACTTCTTTTTGTACAAAATTCATACTAATATTATAAATGCGAAAGCAACTCTGTTTGTCTGTTTGTATTTCTGTCTGTCTGTTCCGCTTTTTCGGTTTCGTTCGGTTCAGTAAACGACTGAACCGATTTAGATGAAATTTGGTATGGGGTAAACTTGGATCCCAAAAAAGTACATAGGCAAATTTTTGCCTCAATAACCGACACAGACGCGGGTGGAACCGCAGGCAACAGCTAGTATTTAAATATGTGTCAATATTCGATTGAGTTACCTAATAGTTGTTAAAGACTTATTATTACTGATTAAAAAAAAAACCGGCCAAGTGCGAGTCGGACTCGCGCACCGAGGGTTCCGTACACACCTGTAGGTATATAAGTAAAAGTTCACCCATCACTACGATCGAGTCATAGTTATGGTATGATAATTGCAAAATGAAAAAAAAAAAATCAGAAATATTTTTTTTTATATGATGTAACTAAAAATTTACGGTTTTCGCAATTTTTCCTTTATCTGTACTATAAGACGTTACTTCGTACCAAATTTCAAGATTCTGAGTTCACGGGAAGTACCCTGTAGGTTTTGATTCCCGGGCGAGTTTCGAAAATTTGCGGAATTTTGCGGCATAAACGGGAGTAACTTTTGACTTGAGTATTTGATATGAATTTCAGCTTGATACCTCCACGCGTTCCTGAGAAAAAAGGTCTTGACAGACAGACAGACAGACAGACAGACAGACGGACAACAAAGTGATCCTATAAGGGTTCCGTTTTTACCTTTTGAGGTACGGAACCCTAAAAATGTTTTACAACCTATTAGAGTTTAATAAGAAAGCAAGAAATACACACCCTACAAACTAATATACCTAAATACTGAAATAGACTCATCTTAGACCATAAATTACTTGGACTTTTCGTCTTAGCCGCAAGTCAGCATTAATAATGCCTTTATCACAAAGACATAAGGTTGAAATTCACAATTCATTACTTAACATGTGAGAATATTCACCATTTATCTTCCCCTTCGAGATGGTAGCTGCCATCACCGTTGAGTCTGTAGCACGCTCTGATCAGCGCAGTCTGAGCTGAGCCCGATTTGACCAGCTCATCGAAGGTGGCTTCAGGGATCTTGAAGGGAAGAACTGGCTGGTAGCACGATGCGTCGCCACCGATGAGACACTAATTGGGAATGAAAGAATTATAAGATATAAAAAAATACAACTTTAAATATCAAAAATGCGGTGATTAAAAACTTGTTAAATTATTATACCTATAATATATTTATTTAATTATTTATGTACACATTTATTAGTTAAATACTACATAAGTCAAAAAATGTACAAAGGCATTGCTTATTTAATAAGATTTTTATACATATTCCATATCCATACTTCCATACTGATAATATTATAAATGCGAAATTAGCTCTGTCTGTCTGTTACGTTTTCACGCTTAAAACGGTAAACACGTTCTGATGAAACTTGATATTGGGTAAGCTTGGATCCTAAGATAGAACATAGGTTACTTTTTGTCGCGATAACCGACACCCACGCGGGCTGAGTTGCGGGCAAAAGTTAGTATCTAATTTACATTAAGATGATAAGAAAACAATTATCAGATCTGTTATTCTTCGGCATTATTCTTCCTTCTCTGCGTAATACTATATTTTATAATTTCAAAATAAAACTAGCGCGCATAAAATTAGCTAAGCGGACTAGGAAAATATAAGAACTCAGTTCTGATATTATATTAGTTTCTCGACACTTTAAAAATCTACTCAGAGAAGAGACAAAAGTTTTTAGATTAAGGTACCACCATTAACCTATGTCTATTATCCTAAGAATTTGAATAGAGAACGTCTTCAAGAAATTTTTCTTTTTAAGAACGTTTAATTTTTGCTTTTAACATTAATTTTATTTGTAATATTTTATTACTTTAAATTTGTTCAGACCGCTTTGCGATGTAAAAAAAAAGAAAATTATTCTAATGAGCGGCTTCTATGTTCAAATTACCCTTTCCAATTAAAAATAATTACTTAGAAAGTGCCCTCTACTTGGTTGAGGCATAATGGTTTGTAGACATTTTGTTAAGGTAGGTATTTTATATTTAACTTTCTAACTACCGCGATTCTTGAGATACGCTAAACATTCTTTTTAAAGCGAGTCCATTTTTATATGAATAATTTTAGTCCGCTATTATGTTATTATTTAAAGAGTCTAAAGTTAGAATTTTTGATACCGTACTAAGTTATGCTAGGTTGATGCATTTTTGTCGTAAAGACAACGTTTTTATTGGGTAAGCTAGCTTACCCAACATACGTTGTTTTGTCTTAGCTATGAATATTAAATTGGAAATTGCAAATTTTCATTTTATTTTACAATATAATTTGATATTTTAATTTATTTAATTATCAAAATGAAAAAGCAGCTATCTGCTCAATAATTCTCATTCATTAAATGTGCGAACTGTCAAAAGACCAAAGTTAAAAAAGACGTACAATTTCGGAATTATAGTTTTTTTTTTTCAAAATTTTCTTTTTGTGATTTCAGATTCCATATATTTGAATCAATGATGACTTAGAATAATTAAGAAAGTAGATACATATCACTTTGAAAAAGTCACATAGGTATTTGCCTGTAATGGGTTCAAACCTGCAACCTTGTGCACACAAATCCGGTCATTAAACCACTTGGCCATCATAACATTAGTATTAGAAAACTTAAAAAAAAAGGTGAATGATATCGGTGAAGTATATTATAGCCTTCGCAAGTTCTAAACCTGTTACCTACTTGTCGGTTCTTATTTTATTATTCCGAGAACTAGCCATCGAACATAATAATTCGTATATGAGAACTAGCCAAGTCAGACCTTAGGCTTCAATATATTATCCTAAGTTATAAGAAGAAATTATATTTTATGTTGTTATAAATAACTTTCAGGACTGACCATTGAACTTGGCACCCATTTAGATCTCACTTCTTTTGTCGTTGAAGTCAACAACCAAGGCATATATCATAATATTGAACTTGGCTCTCATTTACATTTATGTTTTTGATGGGATTTTACTTACAAGAAAGTAACCGGCTTTCGATGTGTGATTGCAGCATTGTATTTCGTCGAGGTAGTAGTGCAGAAGTGCAGGGTTAGCTTCGTCACCACCGTCGGTACCATAGTGCATGTCCACGAACTCGATCTATGAAAAGATAAAATAGTTAAGTAAAAAGAATTCATAGGGAATCGGACTGGGAATGAAAACGAATAATATATTAAGTCCACCAGATAGATAAAAAAGCTCGTTTTTTTTCTTTTATTAAAAGTCACATTCATATTTATTTTTAGATGTTGGGCTGATTTTACAACATGAAAGTACTATATCATACCTCTTTTAAAATAATACCCAACTACGTTTAATCAACTTCAAGTGTTTGCTACACACGAAAGCCTTTTAACCGAAGCGTTCAGAAAGTTTCTTCCACAGACCACATCCTACATAAGTTTCGCATTAACTGGCTTTATTGAGAGGTTACGTAGCGTTTAAGTTTTATTGATTTAGTTAGATTGCGTTTTCGAACTTTTAATTTTGAATTGCATATATTTTCTCTAGTGGGTTTACTTTCAAGGTTTAATTTCTGATGGCATTGTAAATGGAATAACTCGTAAGGACCCATCGATAAATGGTGATAGACTTGTTACTCTTTTATACGACTTAAGAGCACCTCAGAAGAAGGTATTTCAGAGACATTTCAATGAGACACATAATAAACGATTTGAATCCGGGATCTCATTAAAATAATATATTTTTATATAAATTTATTTATTTATAAGTATCATAAATTATTAGTTTTTTAAATGAGCATTTATTTAAGAAAACATCAGAAATCATTTAGGTAGGTAAGTATATTTTTCGCAGCAATGTTCAATATATAGGTATAGACATCTAAGATACGTATCTGTAAACGGACCAAAACGCCAACTCTCCTACTTACTGAACTTGATGATTCAAACTTTCAAGCAAAGCTAAAAAAATCGTTCCTTTTCGTAAGCACGAAATACATTTACATCCATTTAGTACTCAACCTCCATCCATCCTTAATCCAGTATATGATATTATCCGCAGATTTTACAACATTTCTAAATGCCTGACTCAGAGATTCGGCTTTATCAATTATGTGAATTGCAGATCGTGAAACGCGCCGTCAAAGTTTCAGTTGCAGCCGAATGAGCGGTAACGGGTGGTACGAACTAAATTGTTTAGTGAGACTAAATTCACAATGGCTTGGAGTTGTTAGTCCGCTTGTTGGGTTGTGAACTTATACATAAATTATGTTTGGATTTGGGACATAATGTAAAATATGGCCTAAAATTTAGCTTTTGCTCTAAAGGTTTTTTCTCTTTTTCTTGCGCCTTGAACTTAAATGTGCAGCTATTTATGTAACTAAAACATGAAATAATAATACCGGAAACCTACATTGTGATTAAACTAAAACAATGCTGTATACCATAGATAGTTTCTCTACAAAATAAAACGATAAGCGACACCTGCATTTCGCTATAGAACTATATTGAATTTTTGGCAGTTATTCCATACAAAATCTATCAGATGTCAATTTTATTCCACGAATAAAAAATATCTGGCTTTGGAAAGAGCCGACATTAGCCAACAATGAATATAAAACTGGTGTATGGTTAAATGCAACATTTTAATTCCTTACACCATCAAGGTTTTGGAGGTGGAGCGTCGATATTCATATGATAGCGAACAGTAACTGGAAGAGGAGAGCTAAAGATCGGGCTCAGTGGCGTGCCAAAGCAGAGGCCTTTCTTTTCTTAAAAAAAAAAACTATCCTTGTATCTCGGGGGTTTTACAATTAATTCACATTCACAAAGAACACCCCGACTTGCAGCAAGCATTTGTGGATCACACAAATGCTTGTCTCATGCGAGGATTGAACCCGCAGCACGTCGCTCAGTGATAATTGGCGTGGTTACCTATACCACTCGGTTATCTGTGCAGTCAATGGCTATGTCCAGCAGTAAACTGATACGGATGGAATATGATGACTATGATAAATCAAGGTTCTTATTTAAAAGCAAGAACTGTACTATAAACTAAACTAATGTCTGAAAAAGCACCAGCAGGCAAACATCGCTTCAAATAAAACATAAAAAGAATCTTCAGGTCACGTTTTAAATCAGATTTCCTTTTATCTTTTTTATCTTTTGCAGTAATGTCGCAGTAAGATTTCAATCTGCAGCTTGCTTACAAAGAAAACATTTAGTTAATTCTTTTTATACCTACAGAAAGGAATTGCGAATCCTTTTATTGACATCTTTTAAAATGTTGGACAATAATTATGGTATTTTTTTTGTAAATCTTTTGTTATCTTTAGTTGACGTTCCTTAATTAATTTTTTTTAAAAAGCTACTAGTTCTAGTGTCTTTTATATTAATCTTTGTATACATTTTTAACAGGTTGTGTATCGGATTGTTTAAAAAAACAATAATATTTGATGACCTCCATTAGTCGAATGGCATACACACTGGTTTTCAAGGTTTCGCCAGCTCTAAGGTCCCGGGTTTGATCCCCGGAAAATGTAGATAACATTTTTTCTACATTCTCTCGGGTCTAGGTGTTTGTTGTATCTTCGTTGTCTCTGATTCAATAACTCAAGTGCGCTACTAAATTTGGGTTCAGAGTAATGTATGTCATGTTGTCCACATTTATTTATTTATTATTTGAAGTTTACACATCGTTGTATGATTTAATCTTTGAATGCTTGTGTTTTATGTCATAAATTCATTTTCCGAATTGCATGACATGTTTTTTGTACATACTACTACTGCTTTTGTAAACTCTCATTTTCTAAAGGGCAAATTGACTGTTTTTAACCTGTGTTTTTAACCACCGCAATAATTCTGGAAAGGTTTTAACTAAAAGATCAAACAATTTCGATTTAATGCAGAAATACGTGAAATACTTTTATCGAAATTGCAGCTCAAATGTAATGCATTATTTTCAGTGATTAAAAAAGGTTAAATAATATTTATCCTACCAAGAAATTGAATCGAAATACGCTTGTTTTTGGCAATACGTCCTGCGATATCCATATTTGACATAATTTAATGTTACCTATGGATAATCCATTTTAGAATGCGAGGTCAAGTGTTTAGTCATAAAGCGAACCGCGCAGGAGTTTTTGCTTCTTTTTAGGTATCCGTACCCAAAGGGGGCAACGGACCCCTATTACTAAGCCTCCGCTGTCGGTCCGTCAATCTGTCTATCAGTCAGCGGGACCAGCGGGTTCTCATGAACCGTAATAGGTAGACAGTTGAAATTCTCACAGAGTGTGTATTTCTGTTGCCGCTATAACAACAAATAATAAATACCTATAAATAAATAATTAAAGAGGGCTTCCTTACTAGAAACGTGTTTCTTTTTTGCGTTTTTTTTTGCTCGATTTTAGGAATAGCAACAGGTAAACGCTTTTTAATCTACACAGAGTTTGTATTGCTTTACTCGATAAATCTCTTTCGATGGTAAGTAACCCTTCGTGCGCGCGTCCGATTGCACTTGGCCGGTTTTATGCTATTACTTATAATAATTTTGATGCAGCGTCCCAGTGTAGGACCTTTTATTGCATTAAGCTGTTGCCTGATTTACGAGGCCATTTTCGTGCACCAAGTTTTTAAACTGTTAAAAACATGTAATGCATTTAAAAAGAGGTGCTATTTGTAGTGTAACAAATATTTTATGTTAGGAGTAAAACGAATAAATAGTACATTTTTAAATCGATATAGGTTTCATAAGTTATTGTAAAGCCGGCTTCTCACAGTGCCGATATCATGGAGCCGACGACCAAGGACAGCCACGCACCGCGCAGTGAGTGTTGAGATTCAAACCCTATTTCGACCGGCTTAGGGTACATTTCGACTCGCGGTGGATTGCGACGGACCGAGGCAGACGCGTTTGAGCACCGTCCCATGGTCGGCGTTGCGAGCGCCGTGGCAGACCGGCTTAAGATTTTTTATTTTTATTTTTAAACGACTCCCGCACTAAGGAGTTTAATCCTTGTGTCGCGGGGGGTTTCACAAACATTCAAATCACATGCACAAAGAACACCCAGACTTGGAACAAGCATTTGTGGGTCACACAAATGCTTGTCCCATGCGGGGATCGAACCCGCGGCACGTCGCGCACAGAGGTAATTGGCTTGGTGATCTATACCACTCGGCTATCCGTGCAGCCAAATTATTAGCAGTTTATTAGCAGTTTGCATGCTGGATCTTAAAACCATCGCAAATATACTTTATTGGAAAAGCATTTGAGATGTGTGTTCTAGTATTAAACTTCTGCAGTCAGACTCCATTTAGGTATAAATCTTTTGTAAAAAAATTACGGCAATCCTTAAAGTTGTTTATCATAATGAAATACACAGCTAAATATGTATATCTTACTTAACTATTTCATAAATGCCTTACACACGGTACAAAAGTTTCAAACTATACGTTCATTTAAATTTCGCTGGCTAATACGTTTCCTAGTTACTACTGCACCGAAAACTTCAGGTACTAAAGCTTGTCGTCCACAACTTTTGCCTCGTCCGGCTTTGAACATTTGTGGGTATATTGTTAAGTAGTAACTTTGTGTGCACAACTTTGTCAGTTGTAATGCGATAGGTATGTAGGAGGCGCCACTGTTGCTAGGCCGTGTGTGTGGTTATAATAGAAGTATGTTGAACAGGTGTTCGGGTTTACGTACCTATCGGGGTTTATCATGGTTTACACTTTGGACATCCGAGAAAGCACTTTAAGTTCGACAAAGTTTCCACCACGGTATTGTGATTGTTGTTCGGTACGTACAATAGAGATGTTGACTAAATATTTTTTTAATGTTAGTTTTTTAGATAATGAAAAATATTAGATGGTATTTGTTCCCTTATCAAAATAATAAAAATTTACAAAAATAAACCACTTTAAAGTAAAAGATAAGAGTTCAATTTTAGACAAATTTTGCCAAACAAAGACGTGATGCAAAGGTTCTATTTACTGTACCTTCGTAATTTTTTATTTTACAAGACAAGAAAAATGTGTTAATTTTTATTTTAAAGACTTATTACCTAAAAGACAGATATTGAAAAATATTTAAGCCAACATCCCTATTACTGATCGTTGGAGCTGTAGTTGTATATATAAAGAGAATATAATTAGTTATTTATTTTGAACCCTGAACTGTAGAGCAAAGGCCTTCTTCTTACTATTATTATCATTACTAAGAAATATTTACCTCAATGTATCGATCGTCGTACGTGGACTGCAACTCTGGTCCGACCATCTCCAGGATCTGCCTTCTTTCTTCGCGGAAATCTGTGACAAAAGAAAGCAAAATGTTCTTCATTTGATAAACCTGTTATACAAAACATTGCTGTATTTATTAAATGCCTTTTGGCACATGTTTTACATGGAGAGCAGTGAGCTGGGCCACTTGACACGATTGTCGACACAAATCCTGAGTTGGATCACAAATGCGTACAGCAAAGTTTTTGCAAATCGAATTGAAAGTACCTACTTAGTTGCATATACCAGTAACATATATATTTTTTTTTATTTGGAACTAGATTTAACATGGCTTTTATAAAAACAACAAAACGTGGTAGTTCTGATTTAATAAAACTCTTTTGTTTTTTTTATAACTTTTCAAACATATCTCAACGTATCGCTGATAATTCTATTATATTACACCGTGTAGTATGAGTAGGTTCCCGTTGTATATTGTTTATGCTGTAGTTAAATATCACAAACTATAACATTCTATTCCTGCCTTTTGTATTAAATTTTTCCCAAATAAAATGAAATGAAATAGATATGTAAACTCTTTTTCTTTGTAGAACTTTCTTAAAATGGTTACGGTTGGTCTCAAATCTTACTAGCTACATCATAGGTACTATTGACGGTTATATAAAAAACAAAAGATTTAACCTAATTTGACTCTATTGTCTGAGGATCGGGTAAAAGCTCATTACCAATATTTGACATAATTCGACTTTTTTTATCTAAAAACATTAATCGAAATCTACTTACCATTATATACGGAGGCGACATAGATCTTGACAGCCCTGGGTCCGGGCCACTTCTCGCAGTTCTGCGTGAAGCCCTTGAGTGCGTTGAGCACCGAAGGCTCCGGAGCGCTCATCGCGCCCCCTGCTGCCTCACCCCGCGCCGCTCACGTTATGAAGCCGCATTCTGGTGACAAATATGGTTTATGGTTAGATTTTATGATAACATTACTTTTTAGTTAACATTGAATGTTAACATTAATTATTTGAATCTATTGTATAGCCAAAAAATGTATGCAAATATAATACGCAGAATCTAGACTTGGAACTTTTTCTTTCAACACGCCAGCATTCTAAGTAATGCCGTTACAAATTTTTAAATAATGTTTGTGAATATTAAATTAACTGAAAATAATTTTTCCTCAAAATTCGCACAGTTTTAATAAAAATGTGTATTTTATTTTCAATTTCATATAACATTTAACTTTCAAAGAGTTGAATAAAACAGGTCAGGCGTTTTTGTTTACAAAACTTTTTACGCGACCTATATAACTTATGTACATAAAATTCGGTATAGAAAAATAATTATAGGATGTACACAATTATTAATCATTCCAACAAAATTTTCAATTTCGAATAGTTTAAACCGACACTTTCAGCCATTTACACACGCGATCTGATAAACGACCATTACTCGCTTTTGATTAAAATTTAAACAATAAACGCGAATCCCAAATTAGTTTAACAACTAACACCCGAAATTAAACTAGTCGTAATTTACAAACTATGAAACCATAATTTTCAATCTGCGGAGTAACAGATACCTACCAGTTGTTTGAAATTGCTTTGCACCTTCTAAAGGTCTATTATTACAGTCTGTAACGGAGGTAGCTCTCATTGCAGATTGAGCAGAATACAAAGGAGGCTAATCAAAAGCTTCTCGACTGAAACCTTTATCTAGCCTTCAAAGTTTGAAGCCCTGTGGACTTTTCATAGAGATTTTAGTTTCAATTGTTATGGACGCTTCTTGGATATGTTTTATTCAGATACCTATGTTAAAATTTATTTGGTTTTTGTTTGTTTGATTTATAAGCAGAAAGTTGTTGTTACGGCAAAACTTTCTGAAGCAAGGTCGTATGTGTAAAGAATTTGATGAGATTGAAAGTTGCGGGAAATGTAGAAGTCGATATTTGTATGTCGTCTTACTGTTCTCTTGTCGAATGACCCTCAAACTCTTTCCGACCAAAAAGTTGCCAACCGGATGGCACAGTAGTTGACAAGTAAGGTAAAATACTCAAAAAAAAATCAAAAGTAGTAATTAGTTCCTTTGCATAATATGTCTAAATTGTAAATTGTAATATGAAGAAATACCTAGTACACAATAAACATAATCTTTTATTAAATCGATTCGAAGATGATGGTCTAACGGTTCATAAATCTCTTGTAAGCAAAGTTCCAGATTATAATGTGACTAAAACACAACACAAAACAAAATGTTTACATAACATAAATATACACCATTAGGTAGTACCTACTGCTAAATAGATTACTGTTAAAGCAATTTCAATGTATGAGAGCGCAGATAAATGCTTGCTAGTATTCCGGATCGGAAATGTCGTTAGTACAAATTACTGATGCTTTTGAATCTTCACGTGACTCTACAAAAGATTCAAAGTAAGTAAATAGGTTTTAACACGAAGAACATTGAATAGTGACGGGACTAATTGATTCAGTGCAAACATTTGATATTGATGCATTAGGGATATAGTAAGCAGTTGTGGTGGTCTAGCGGTTTAATGAACGGATTTTTGTGCACAAGGTTGCAGGTTTGAACCCATTACAGACAAGTGCCAAAGTGAATTCTTTAAAGTTATATGCATTCTTAATTATTTTAAAACATCATTGACATTCGTTGAACAATAACTGGAATTTGAAATTGCCAATCCGCAATGAGCAAGCATGGGGATCAATGCTCGTTCCTTCCCTACATGAGAAGAGTCCTGTGCCCTGCAGTGGGACACTTATAGGCCAGTATTATTACTAGGTACAGAATAACAGTACCTTGAGTTGATTTACTAATTTCCTTCTTTTGTTGCTTCAAAACTTGTACCTATACCTAATGTTAAACGGGCAAAAAGTGTCTGATGATGACCGCTAAAATACTTGTTCCAAGTCTGGGTGTCCTTTGCGCAAGTGCTTTGAATATTTGTAAAAACCACCCGTGATACAAGGACTTAGTGCGGGAGTAGTATAAAAAAATTGTTTGTAAGTATTATAGGTACATATTATGGGTATAATCAATCAGCTGCTCAGGTATATATAAAAACATAGTATGTTTCAAAATACCAGACAGCTTTTACGTTCCGTAAAATTTTCATTACTTATATCAAAAAATCTAACAATATTTTCTTTATACTATAACATACTAAATCTAAATAAACTTGCGTCAAAAGTGTAGTGACCACTAGAACGCTGAGTCTAGAATTAAAAACTGACATGAATTTGTTTTAATTAATGAGTTATGCTTTGTACACAGAATGTATACTTAATTTAATGACGCCATACCATTTGTATACAATTTCTGGTAAAATAGAGTCCGATATATAAACTGGGAATTGAGTTTTCGATGGTCATTTAGTTTGAATTTGCGTTGTTAAAGCCGATTTCAAACGAACGACATAATTAACAGCTATACATTGAATTTACCAAGCAATTCAATTTTTTACACATAAATAGTTTTGTGAATTTAGATAGGATAATATTATGTGGGTTGGTTTTGATGTAATGGTATTAGTTTCCCGCGGCTCTGCCCGCTTGGATGTCGGTTATTGCGAAAAAAGTATGTAAGTAGCCTATGTCCTTTCTCAGGCTCTAGACTAGGTAGTCTAGAGCCTGAGAATGTACCAAATTTCATTTAAATCGGTTCAGTA
Organism: Diachrysia chrysitis; assembly: GCA_932294365.1. Lineage (NCBI taxonomy): Eukaryota > Metazoa > Arthropoda > Insecta > Lepidoptera > Noctuidae > Diachrysia > Diachrysia chrysitis. Next base: position 4,354,343 of record OW028645.1, read on the forward strand.
GTTTCGACGTGAAAGCGCGACAGACAGAGTTACTTTCGTATTTATAATATAAGTGAGGATTAGAAAGAAGATGTAGGTATGTATGAACATAATAATACCGTTTTTTTATATATCTTTATCTTTAGTGTTTTATTACGTTGATAGTCTTTCCAACAAAATTGACAAAGAAGGTTAGAGTACCTGCTTACTTAGATTATTACACTAAAAAGCACTCTAAAATTTTTACCTTGACAGTTTTACCACAACGATGAAATTTCAAATAGCTACAGTATAAAGTTTTAGCAACCATGACATTTCAAGCACATCAAAACAATACTACTTATTCACTTACATCTTCAATTTCAATATATTATTAGGTTCACTGTATAATGTAAGTACATAAAACCATAAGTTTATGGTACCACAGTGATACGAATTTGAACCTTACATCATCGAAATAAAGACGCTATCAATATCAAAATATTACCATAAGCTGTTAGGTCCACTGTATACGTTGATGTATTGTTCTGTCATCTTCATACTGTATTACATAAATGCGTCACTCCTTATCTACTGCTATTGATTCGGAGTCGAGAATATAATAAATTATGCTCCATTTCAGTTGAATTAATATTCTGGAGTGGGCGAACTCTTAAGTAAAACGGTCGAGGGGACGATTCGTAGTTTGTTGAAGTCTTTATTGAAGATTTAAAGGAGTAAAATAGCTGTAGCATAATAGAATCATTGCCTTGGTAATTAATAATATATTGTATGATCTTTCGACATCCGCAAAGTGGCTGGCAGTAGTTGAAGACGAAGAGCTGAAGATCGAGCTCAGTGGCGTGCCATAGGAGAGGCCTGTGTCCAGCAGTGGACGAACATAGGCTGATGATGATGATGATGCTCTTTCATTAAGTGTTTGTTCTGGCATTTATCTAGCGATTATCGTGGTTTGCTGCTTTTTGGAACAAAAAACATCTTTATCACTATCTGTTCAGTACTTTTCACGGATATAAATTCTTACTCTTTATATAAATAAACATGTTCACGAACCCTCTTTTAATATAGTTTGTTAATCAGCCTTTCTAAAACAAAAGAATACATCTATCCTTTTTATTTAAACTTACAATAAAATTCATTACTCATTAGTTCGTTTGCATAAAGTAGTAGGTACTGTAATAAATTTAAAAGATAAGAAAAATACAAAGAAACCTAAAGGTACTTACTAAAGAAACTTTAACACGTAAGCTTTCAAACAAACGTAGGTAGGTACTGTATAAAACTAGTCATTTTAACTTAATTATCCCACCTCAGACTTAGCATACTGAGGTGTTACGCATATATTTGAACACGACAGAATGTAGGCATAGCACTTAGGTGTTACATAAGCACTAATGTTACTTAACACTAAATGTGAGCTGCTTTTGTAAGTAAACTTATTATTTATTTACTCACAAGCTTTTGCTCGCGGCTCCTGTCTTAAGATTCTAGCTTACTTTATACCAAGTTTAATCTATGTCGGTTTAGTGGTTTAGCTCTGTAAGTATAACAGACCGACAGAGTCACTTTTGCATGTGTAATTGTCATATAAACCCCTTTAAAAAAAAACCGGTGCTAGTGATGTTTACTCTTGCAATTTATACTAATATTATAAAGCTAAAGAGTTTGTTTGTTTGTTTGAACACGCTAATCTCAGGAACTACTGGTTCGAATTGAAAAATTATTTTTGTATTGGATAGTCCGTTTATTGAGGAAGGCTATAGGCTATATAACATCACGCTACGACCAATAGGAGCAGAGCTAAAATGAAAAATGTTGCAAAAATGAAAAACCCTTGAAACTAAAACACGCGATCAAAGTCGCGGGGGCAGCTAGTTATTTATAATATTGAAGATCGATGAAAATGTGTTATTAGTAATAAAATAAAGTTGGTTAGTTTAGAATATAGTGACAAACTCAGTTTTTCAATAATAATAAAACGTGCAGTTACTCAATTAATTCTTTATTGTTGATATCGCACATGTTTTGATCCTAAGAATATTTCTTAATTATAAATAGAAAAAATACAGGAAATAAATTAATATACAATACAATACATTAAATAATAATATTTATTTATTTACACAAAATTTACTTTATAAATTATCACTTACTATTACAATTGTACAACGGTAGGAACTTTTTTCGAGTGTCCGTTGTTTTTTTCAAAGGGATGTAGCATGACTAATGCTACTTAACACTAAATGGAAAGACGTGGCCTCATAGTAAGTAAGCTTATTATTTATTCACTTGTAAGATGGCTGATCTTAGAAAAACTGAAGAAGGATCTGTGTCGCAAAAGGTACTGAATATTTAATCAAATGTTTGTTAATCTTTTAGTTGGGTGGAAGGTATATTTTAGTCAGTGTAATCGGATTTAGTAAGTGATGTAATAAGAATTCGGTGTGTAGGTACCATATATTATATTGGATAAATAATGAAGAGATTCTTAAGACACGAGTAAGATGAAATGTATTAATTTTATTAATAAACGTATTCAAAGATTTATAGTGTAATAAATACTTGACATCTTTAAATACGTTTCAATAGTGTAGGTGCAATTTAATAGAAACAATATACCAATGTCGATGTGTCATGACACTGTTTTTAAGTGACGGGCCTGTTGGTCTAGTGGTTAGTGACCCTGACTGCTAAACCGGAGGTCGTGAGTTCGATTCCCACCCAGGATAAGTCTTTGTGTGATTTGCATGTTCATTTGTTCTGTGTCTGGGTGTAATTTATCTATTCTATATTATATGTATTTAGAAATATTTATGTACATGTTTATCAGTTCTCTGGTTGTCAAAATACAGGCTCTGCCAAGTTTGTGATCAGATGGCCGTGTGTAAGTTGTTTCAAGATATTATATTATATTGTAAGTGACAGCAGTTGTAATCAGCGCATAATTTATTTTTTTCGTTGGATTCCGCCAGCAGTATTTATTATTTAATATTTCCTTTATTTCAAATAAAAAATCACAAACACTAATGTGTAGCTTTTACCATTATGTAATAAGTACAATAAACAAAGGAAATGAGCTTGTTCAAACACAACGTATTGTATTGATTTTGCGTTTGAAAGACGAGCTTACCATTTTCATTTCAAGCTCACTAGTTTTCTGCAAATACTGCGCCATTAATCAAAACATACAAACAAGTTTGTTTGAGAACAAAATTCATCCACTTTTTCATTATACTTGATTATAAAAAAGAAGATAAACTTGCACTGTCAGGAAATAAAATATTTTTATAGAAGATTTTTACCATTAAAAACCTGAACTTGAATGATCCAACGTTAAATTTACACTAGAAATACATTTTATTATAAAAAAAATCTTTAAATTATTTCGTAATTATTCTTCAAATAATTTAATAAGTATTTTAATTTATTGGCAAGAAATAAAACATACACTAGATGCCATTTAATAATACACTAGCTGTCCCCCGCGACTTTGTTCGCGTGTTTTAGTTTCAACGGTTTTTAATTTTTGCAACAATTTCCATTTATGCTCCGCTCCTATTGGTCTTAGCGTGATGTTATATAGCCTATAGCCTTCCTCAATAAACGGACTATCCAATACAAAAAGAATTTTTCAATTCGAACCTGTAATTCCTGAGATTAGCGCGTTCAAACAAACAAACAAACTCTTCAGCTTTATAATATTAGTATTAGTATAGATAGAGTTGAATAATGCGTATCATTCTATGTGAATAATTCATTGGTAGAATAAACCATTGTATTCTTAGCCTTTTATGGCCGTTGCTGTAATAGGAGTGGCGTTACGATACGTTCATACGATACGAGATAATAAGGAGTGAATTACATCATTACATATTTTTATTATGTACCATAAAGTTGGACATTGCTATGTTATTTTCTTCTTACGTCTTTGGTAAACAAAGTTATTATTAAAACTACCTGATTTTCATTTGTTTACTTGTAAGACTGAGGTATTTTCTAATTTGTAGTCTTTTTTTCAATCACTGTTTGTGTCAAAAACGAACAACTTAAGTACCTAGTTCTCTGCGAGTCTGGACACACTCGTTCATCAACAGCTAACAACTGATTAATTAACGTGTACAGAAATAATAGAAGTAAAATTATAATTTTGAAAGAAAACCAGTTTCTAACATTAAAAATAATTAAATTCATTAGTTTTTATTCGGTAAATATTTGTACCTATTACTTTTTAATCTTTGATGTCGTTGGACTCGGCAAATAATGTGAATAGTTATAAAAAATTAAGAACAAAAAACAACTACCTTTATAATAAAACTAATTAACATAGTTTTCGAGACAACCTTTATCGCCGTTACGGCAGGTGAGGTCTATTTTCAATTTAGGCCACGTATTCATCTCATAATTATATAAATAAAGATACTATGAAAATGTTTTCAACCCCTGACCCTCCCTTTTGTGGGAACAACCCTTTCAGTGTTTATTGAAGCTGCCTTATTTTATGCGCCCCAAGTTATTTCTATGATTGCTTAGCTGGATATGAAATATTCACGAACCATTTTTACTTACAATTTGTCCAACCTTTGTGGAAGTGTTTTATATGTGAGCTTTTGACATAGTTACAACTACTTTCTTTCACAATAAAAAGGTAAATATATAAGTAAGTTAAATATAAAAGGTAAATATATAGGTAAGTTATAATTAGGTAAATCGTGTGGTAAATATGAAATTTCGCTTATGATTTTTAAACAACATTACATACAACCAACAATCTCACACATTCGCAAATGAAGGATAAGTTGAATCTTATTTAGCAAATATGGTAACATAAATGGTAGATAACTCCTAATAATTAAATTTTCTACTAATGAAGTGGTTACCTAAGCCGTTCTATACAAACAATATAGTTAAGGTTTTCACATCTATAAGTGTCTACATTTTAAAGGCTATGGTAGGAATTTAGTTGGAAAAGCTTAGCCGAATTAGTGAAACAGTAATCCTATCGATACTCATTTTAATTGCTCGTTAAACTGCCGTTCTAAACAGAATAATATATGAAGGATTATTTTTAGTTTTCATCAAATTTTGAAGGTTTGATTTCAATTTATTTTGGAACCAATAGCATGTGGGCGGATTAACCAGTATCATTTTTACGTTTTCAGTTAATTTGAAACTGTATTCGCCCAGCTTTACTTTTTACATTTTTTTTTGTATTCTAACTTTCACGAAAAAAAAATAAACCTACTAAAATAAATTAATAATGTAGGTTTAGTTCTATCGTTGGCTATTTCGTTGTATAAGGTAGCATAATAATTTTGGTATAATTTAAACATGACACCTACAAATCCGCAACACCAGTAACGTTGCATTCTGACCTCTTAAAGCAGGACTGTTGCCGTTGTGGAAGTGAGACGCCGCTATGCGCTCGCTCTCTCCCACTCTCGCTCCCACAATGGCAACAGACCTGCTTTAATACTTCATAGTTCAGGCCCTGTTTTCGCTCAATATCCTTTGATGGCTGACGGTGTGTTTTGTGTATTTCGGCGACAACGTCGAAAATTATTTAAAATACGTACATATACAAACTTATTATGTCTTTCTGACTTTTTATTATGTTTAAGTCATCTATACTTATAATAAATCTGTAGAGAGGTCAATTCTGTACATCAAATATATTTTCAAAATAACTATCAGGGGGTGATTAGTGATCGATACTGATGCCAAAAATGCAATCAGTAAAATTTTTGTCTGTCTGTCTGTCTGTCTGTCTTTCTGTCTGTATGTTCCTTATAGAAACGAAAACTACTCGACGGATTTTAACGAAACTTGGTACATTTATTCTTCATACTCCTGGGCAGGTTATAGTATACTTTTCATCACGCTACAATCAATAGGAGCAGAGCAGTAAAGGGAAATGTTGGGAAAACGGTATTTTTTAAGCTTCCGTCGCGTATGCAGCCTTAATGGTTAAAGCTACATAGAAATCATGTATGACGGAAATGTTCTACATAAAATTATCTAAAAAATATCCCACAACAGCATATGTCTATCTTTTATGGTTGACACACAATAACACGTGTAACTCCCGATAGCTTAGCAGTTCGGCGATTTCTGATTATATTTGTTTACTCTTACCCTATAATACTCTCACTCATCCCTAATTAAAAAAAGTTAACATTATTACCTATTCAATAAAAAAAGAATCATAGAAATCGGTATAGAAACACCAAACTTATACATGAAATACGATAATAAGCCATCGCGCCGTCGCGCCGAATACTGAATCATGCTATAAGGATTATTTTTGTGTAACGTGATATATTATATTTCCCTACTAAAATACGAAAGTTAATCTGTCTGTTACATCAAAACCACTGAACAGTGAGGAAGGACATATGCTACTTTTTTACGAAAAACGACGGAAACGCGGACGAAGTCGCTGGCAAAAGCTAGTTTAATAATATAACATTAATTTGCTAATAAATTTAGGCATACCTATTTATAAGAAGCTACAACGCAGTTCATAAGTAAACTAGACTTACGTATCTATTATTTAATCCAGTATTACCAAATACGTTGTAAAATGTAAAATAAAATAAATGTTCATATCATTTCACAAAACATTATTTTAAATTCTATGCACACTTCAATAGCAAGTACACATTTTATCCCTCTTGGAAATTATCTATCCTATCTTCAGACATGTAAGTTCCTCCCGGCTCCATATTCCCGGGATGGGGAACACACCTGTACACCCATTTTTCTCACAATTCTAAAGCCTGTTGCTAAGAATATTCAAGATAATTTAGTTGTTTTCAATTGTAAGGAAATATTCAGCCAGCATGATAAATGTATAAACTAATGTAGTTTTGAAATCAATATATTAGGATTAAAAATTCTTTAAGCTGTATATACATACTGAACAAAAAACTAGTTGTAGTCCCACTGCTGATCAAAAGCTTTTTATCATATTAAAAATCGATCGATTATAAGCTTTGAAATATATCTCTTTCGTGTATTTACGTTTAAACCTAAGGACATCTTTTGGGGATTTATAAGACCGAGATGTGGGATTCTCACTTCACTAAAAACACTTCGGCATCGCGTTGCGTCGGTCACATAAAGGACCTTTTAAAATACTTTTTAATAACCAGAAACCACATCGCCTTGGAGTAATGTATATAGTAAGTCCTAGAATATATATTTTATGTGATGTTAGCATTAGATAATAATCCTCCGAAGTAATTAATGTTTAAGAAATAACCATGTAATTGTAATATATCTGTGTGACAGCGATGTTTGTAACATAGAACAAAAAGAAATTTATATAATTTTATTTTGTAGAACGAGGTTACCGACTGACTCAGTTAACAGGTTTATTGTATCTCAAATACGCGTTGTTTACACACATTTCCCGCGCATCATAAAACCAAATAAAACAGTTAAGAAATATGAGGCAGTTGTTGATATAACTGTGGCCATTAAATCTAGAATTGCCCTATATTATGAGAATAGCTGCCGTAGTCATTGTTAAGGTATGATATTATATACATATTTGTATGATGGAATATAATAAGCCTATTAGTTTTACGCCTCCCTATCAGTGACCTAATTAAAAATATCACATTCATAATTATGTAATCTATACATATTATAAAACATGGTCCTCCACCCGGTCTATCTGTCTGTGTGAACGCGATAAACTCAAAAACTATAGAACGGAACTTCAAATGGTTTTTACCAAAGGATAGAGTAATTTAAGATGAGGGTATAATTCATATGCGTGTATAATTCATTAAGGTTTTGTCTACTCGTACTACTCGTAGTAGGGAGCAATATCTATTCGGATGCATAGTATCTGAAATTGTTGCATGTTAAGAGTTTAAGTTGTTTTATAGATTTTTGTTAATTAGTTTATTATAAAAGTTACAAAGACTGTTAGCCTAGATTTTTATTTTTAATCGTATTTACTGTTTTTTTTTCATTAATTATCTTTTTTATATAAGCACATTTTTTTCTTAACTTATCTTTTTTTTGTTTTTATTTCATATTATGAAAATCACCATACAGCAACTGAAAATATCGTACTATTTTCTGTTACTAAAAGTGCACTGTACTACTACTGTCCAAAATAAATCCGGTCAAATTAGACATCCAAAGGTACGAAGAAAGACCTATGACTTTTTTTGTGTTGTATCGCTAATATGTCGGACTACGCCTAGGCTGCAGTCTTGGGATCGCTAGCGCATTCTCAGCACCACTCCGGCCGGCCATAGTCCTAGTGGACTTCTTCCCGAGGGGTGGATAGACCATGACCAACCGTAGATCGCAACTGGATGCATTAACAGAAATTGAGGTAATTACACAGCATAATTTTGAATTGATACTCTGCATCTAATCTCGACTAATACCCACAATTACATTAGATCTAGACAGGCCTATTTCATCAGCAAACTCGCCTGTTGCACGTCAGCTGTTGACATTACAATTGATGGCCGCAATTAAGCCGATCGAAATGCATGACAATTACACCATTCGGTACCTTCTGGTAATTCTCTAAGCATTGTAATAACTAAGTTAGTGTATATTGTTAATATTAATGTTAAGCTAAATGAATTAACGTTGTATCGTTTATTTTGTATGAGAAGTGTACCTGTCTTTGTCGAACTATCGATAAGTATTTTTTTTATTTGGTTATATTTTCGGGTTATGTAATATTTGTAATTTGTATAACTTAATTGTAGTTTATATAAGTTTTATGTTCAATTTAAACATTTCAATTTCATGATCTCATATTATTAAGTAAGATTGTTCACTTAATTTTCTAAATAAGAAAACTGTGATCTCCTGTAATTGAGGGAGCACAACTCAAATTAACAGTATACTCTACTTTTTACTATAAATGTACGTTGAAGAACCATAGATAAATAAGAAAATTAACAAACTGCCGCACGAGACTATAATGGTTAATTAAGAGATTTATTATTTTGAGTAAGTACCTAACCTACGGCAGTTAGAGCTTTGTAATAAAGGGACTTTAAGCCTTGAATTTCAACGGTACCTTTCAAAATCATGGTATAAATGCAACAAAAAGGAACGATGGTTTTAAACGGATATGCCAATCCGAATAAAGGGTATCTGTGTCGTGGAAGAGCCGCGTCAAATTAGATATCGTAGTCGCTGTCGGCTCAACTAACAGGCTCGGCTGCAGTCGGCTATCGGTCTAATAGGTAGCTTTTACAGGCAAGGCATTAAAATATTGGATACGGTGATGTAAAAGATGATAGTACTTTATTACGTAACTATAACAATAATAACCAAAAGCAATAGCATTTTTTTTTTTATTACATTAAGAACACCTTTGTTAAATATGTCGACCTTTAATTTTAATATTTAGTGAGCTTTTAAGGATTAACGTATTTTTTTCCTTAGCCGAAGTTGTCCCAGTGCTATGAGAAGACCTCCCTCGGGGCCTATATTTAACATAATCATTATATTTATAATTAACCTACCACCTGTAGTACAATGCTTTTCCTTCCTCCAGTTTTTTTTTACGTCACATACATACAGCCAGCCGAGTTCGTGTAGGAAAGTGTTTTTTATTTAAATTGACCCGATCGGAGATCAAAATCTGGACCTCAGAGCTGGCGACACCTTGAAAAACGGTGAAATATCGCCGCTCGATCACTGAAATCGTCATTCTTACTGTCTAATTAGAACTTAATCTAGTTTCTACAGTTAAACCGTTATACTGTATTTTTTTCTAATAAAGACAAAAAAAAAAAGTAAAATAAAAAGCTTAAATCATTTGAAGTATACTCATCACTCTGACAAACAGTTACAAAAAGGGTGTTATCCCCTCAACTTACAATTACAAGCCATTACGTAGGCTGGTTTAATTAAATTTTGTGAACATTCATGACGTCACCGTCAGCGGTATCTGGTGTGACGTCATCGCAATACCTTTTTCTGTATCGCGGTGTAATCCCGCGTAATCCTGTAATACGTACACGAACGGCGCAAGATTAAATTTTGATGCGTGAGCTTGGGATAGTTAGTCGAGCAATTTCGTTTTCAGGTAAAATAATGTATTTTTTTATTAATGAAATATATTAGACTTTGATGGCAGAGTACGGGTAAAACTGGCTTCCCATGGTGCGCAATACTACGTATCACCAATTGTGTTACATCTTACAGCGTGACGTGAGCGTTCCTCGCGTCCGAATGAAATTAATCTTTTTAAATTTACATTTATTAACAGGTAACAATTACCTGTTGAAATATATCCTTTGGGAAATAATAAAAAATACAAATGGTCACATTTTTGTGTATGTCCCAATGATACACAAGATTTGTTATTTACCTTCAAAGTTACCATCGTTTAAAATATGATCGCGCTGGTATATGTCAAAATGTTGTCAACTAATGAATAGTACAACAAAAAATAGGATAAGCAAGCATGCATGTAAGTAAAATAGATAGCTTCCTATCATTGAAAACTTCCTAATTAAGAGTTTTCGATTCCTCAAATTAGAAGCGCTTATAACATATCTGCCTTATTATTTCTGTATAGTATCATTGGTCTGGTATTAGAAATGTTACGGTAATATACCTACATAAAATACAGAGTATCCATACCTATCATAAAACTTGTAAGCACCGAATTTCGCGTGACACTTTTCTCTTGCAATTTAACACAATGGGTTTTTGCTGTATAACCATGGCACTAACGATCCTTAGAACCGCCGCGTCATGGTGTAATGGCACCAACACCAACCCCACAAATGTATTTACCCAGATTAAGCAAATTGCTTCCACGCTTTAATTATGTTGGTATTTCCCATAGCATGTCATTTGTAGGTGCTATTAGGAGCATGTTAGCAATGCTTTTTAGACCTTTCTAGGTGCTCTACATTTGTCACTTCAGATTTTGATGACTCTTTACAATGACACAATACATTCTAATGTAAGTAACCTATTAGTTTGCTATTGAGAACATAACATAACATATATAGAAGGCAATTTTTTTAATGTCCGTTAGATATATATTAAAATATCTTAGACACGTATTTTTTTTATTTTACATAACAAAAATCCACGACGATATAATAGCACGATTTGAAATATCGCCTGACGTCACAATTTTGTGCATTTTGTGCACAAGCATGACGCTATTAGCCCCTACTCCTGAACTTTGATTTGATTTATTTACTTAGTGATATCTTATTTCAAAAACAAAAATACGTGACTCTTGATTTTCACTTTATCTAACTTACGTACTAAATAGATTTAACTTTTCATACCCCAGTCATCGACCCCATTCTAACGTCTAGATATGACAAAATTTATTGTTTATTTCATTTTTTCACGTAAAATCTCAATTTCATTAAAAAATGTCCATGTCTGTGGCCGGATCTAACAGATTCTAGCATAAATTAACACTAAAAACAAAGAACTTAAATTACTCGAAAGTTTTCTAATTAACCAGGCTTTCTAGTCCCTAGAGCCATATAAATAAACTCTGAAAACAAGCCATAAACACAAACAGTAACTAAAACATTTCTAGCGTAGAATTGTAACGCGTAAAGTAACATCAGCAACAAAAGTCAATGAACAAAATGACATTTCCTAATTGCTAGAAGTATTCAGTGAAATTTATATTATTAGTGTTAAGCGTGTTTTCAGAAGAGAGAAAGGAAAACCTATTTTTTTCTAGTCGCTACAATAGGGTTGTTGACTGAGTATGAAAAGTAAAAATCTATTTAGTGCGTAAATTATATAGTAAAAAAAAATATACGTATTTACTTACTTTACTTTTAAAAATTAATTTAGTTTTTCAAAATAACTACAAACTAAGGAGATAAATCAAATCAAAGTTCAGGAGTGGGGGCTGATTACGTCAAGATGTTATACGACATTTCAAAGTAATATATCGTCATTGAAATAAAACTAGTTTGAACGGATTCTATCGCGGTTTATTTCACCGCTCAGAGGCAACACGACAGCGTTTGTGAAGGATTCATACCATTTTGTCAATGAGATTAAACACCTACGTCTACATGACAATGAAGTAATGGTTAGTTTCGATGTACAGTCCTTATTCACATGCCTACCAGTTAAGGATTGTACTGAAATTATCTCTAAGAAGTTAGCAGAGAATGACTTACCTATAGAACATGCAGAGCTACTCGAACACTGCCTCACATCTGGCTATCTGTTGTGGAACAATCAATTCTATGTACAAGTAGATGGAGTAGCAATGGGTTCGCCTGTATCCCCAGTAGTCGCCGACATCTTCATGGAAGACTTTGAGGAGACAGCCTTAAAAACAGCCCCTGTCACTCCCAGGTTTTATAAACGGTACGTAGATGATACTTTCACAATTTTACCATCTAACAAAGTAACTGCATTTTTAAACCATCTCAACTCCATTAATAACAAAATTCAATTCACTATGGAGTTGGAGGAAAATAACTCTCTTGCCTTCTTAGACGTATTAGTCCACCGTAATCCTGATCAGACAATAAGTCACACTGTGTATCGAAAAAAGACCCATACAGACAGATACCTGAACGGTGAATCTCACCACCACCCGAAACAGTTAGCTACCGTGGGTAAATCTTTGTTTCAGAGAGCACACGGAATCTGTGATGACAGACACCTTGCCGCTGAGCTTCAACATGTCAAGCAAGTACTGCGAGACAACAAGCTCCAAATTCCACGGCCCCGTCACAGAAACCGAGTGAAGCCAACCACAGTCGACCGTTTACCTGCTGTACTACCATATGTCAGAGGAGTCACAGACAAGATTGGCTACATCCTGAAGCGCGCTTCAATTAAAACATATTTTAAGCCGCCCAAGAAGATTAGTCAGTCCTTACCACCTGTCAAGTGTCACATACCTCTACAAGATGCAGGAGTATATAAACTAGATTGTGACTGCGGTCTCTCTTACATCGGTCAAACAAAGCGCAGCATAGGGACCCGCGTAAAAGAACATATAGCTGACGTTAAACACCGCCGCTCAACGAAGTCTGCAGTCGCCGAACATGCTGAAGGCTCCAGTCATTATATTAGATTTGACAAACCACAGATCCTCGCTAAAGAACACAAATTCCTACCTAGGATGTTTCGTGAGGCTATTGAAATTAAAAAACATCCTAATTTCAATAGAGAAGACGGCTGGAAGATATCACCTACTTGGGACCCAATAATACACAAACTTAAAAACAAACCCAAGAGCAGCGCTGCAAGACTTCAAGACACAGTGAGCTCATATTGCGTAGGTCGGAATACAAATAATTAATTAAAATATGAAGGTAGAACGAGCAACATCACCTGTCAAGACGAATACCACCTCAGTCTGCCCGTGACCATGACACCTGCAAAGGCGTCGAAACGTCGGGAACAAAAATCTAAAATAAACCGCGATAGAATCCGTTCAAACTAGTTTTATTTCAATGTCTAATATTCGCGTAAACCTCAGAAAGCAATAATATATCGTCGTAAATTTAAGGTTACGTAAAAAAAAAAGTATTGTCTAATATTTTTTACTAATTATATTTTGACTGTTCAGGTGTTTTGTAAATTCGATCCATGTTCATGGGTTATTGTTGCTAACTGTACACAGTACAAACGCGATAAGAGCCTTGCGTCTGTACATCTTTTTTGCAAACAAAATCTGCACGTTATTGTTGTATTGCGTGTCCAAAGGTACTGCGTCATGGTTGTAATAACCGTAGAATTCGTGACGGTTGAAAATCGTTTGGCAGGGGTTTAATCACAACCCTCGGCTCGGCTATTGTGTGGTAAATACTGCTAGCTTCCGCTCACGGATTCACCTGCTCGTATACAATATTTATCTTTGTTAATTGTAGTCCATGTTCCTGGCTGCAATGATTATTAACGAATACAGCGTGTTTAATACTTTTTAGTTTGTTATTCTACATGTTAATCTAAATTATCATCTATATTGCTGAAAAGTTTTACCAAAATCTGTTTAGTAGAGATTTATAGTCGCGCTTTTTAAATTAAATGAATCAACCAACTGACGCTTGCGCGACTTGAAGTCTGCCTTTGTCCTTTCCCAGGGTTCAAGGCTTACTCCATGCCGATTTTTTTCAATTCGGTTACGTGGTTTAGCAGTTTAAGCGTAATAAACTATCAAAGTTACGAAACGAGTTAAGTGGTAAGAAGAGATAGTGATAAAAAGAGATAGTGGTAGAGCGCCACCCCTCATTTAATGGAACAAGTATATCTAAAACTACATATTGCCCTGCTCTGAATAATACATTATTAAAATACTGGCTGTATACTGTTGGCTTATAATAACAGCAAACAATAGACGCAAATACTTGCTTGCTAATCCTTGCGTATTTTAAAAACGGAAGTAAATCAGACCTTTTGTTCTATTTATGGAAGCAGTTGTGTTAAAAATACAATGGAGTTGAAAATTGTAATTTATGATTAAGTACCTACGTAATTTAATATTTTTTAGTCCATTTTTTATTTTATTTTTAATTAAAACTTTTGCGTTTAAGAACTAAATTCAGTATACGTGAAAATGTGAATCATTCTGTTTTCACTGTACTTACTAGTATTTATGAAATCAATAGCAGAGGCGATAAAGTGGAAAACCAAGTACAAAGGTAAGAAAAATAAAAAATAAATCAAATTCAATTTCAGTATACATGTACAAAATATTGTTAGAGTAAGTACTACTCAATGGAAGAGCAAGAAATAAGGGCGAGAATAAAAATAAATAAAAAAGTTCACGCGATGAAACGTGTTGTGCGAAAAGAAATGGATGGATGCGCAAATGTGTTAAGATTTTGGCTAGTCAATGATCCAAGATGATTGATTCGATTTGGGCAAACACTACATTATGTATGTATCGAAACGTAGAGGAAAATATTGAAGAAACACTAATCCGTTGTAACATAGAAATGTGTTCATGATTTATGGACAAGTCATTATTATGTGGGGCGTTCACTCGTCACTTAATAAAATTGTTCTATCGCATACAAAATGGGATACTTTTTGGTGTGTGATAAACGTGAATAAATATCGTTTATTTAAATAAGATAGGATAAGAAACCAGGTTTAGAATATTAAGGGCTCGTCATACTAGGATAGAAAAAAAGAAATGTAGAGTTATCTAATATATAAAATCGTGTCACTATGTTTGTAATAGAACTCCTCCGAAACGGCTTGACCGATTTTTATGTTTTTTTTGTGTGTATATTATGGTCTGAGAATAGGTCATAAGTATTTTTTTATACCCCTCGGTAATAAGTGCAGCCCTGGAAAAAACATCTTTTGCCCAGTCAGCTAATTATTATAATTAGATTGGACTGCTTGCGGACCTAAGTACACACGTAGACAATGAGCATAGGTCTGGTTGAGTTGATAATCGGAAGAAGGTTGATAAAAGGAGTTGGAAGAAATTCCTTATGTTCTGCTTTGAAAATATAATAGAAAAAAGTATGATTTGAATAATATGCCAGTAATATTTATAAATATAAAAGAAAATTATACGCTACGCTTTGTTAAGCACAGAACATGTCTACAGAACAATTCAAATTTTGAATAAAAATTACACGACAATTTGTACATGATACGGAGGATATATTTTTAATAAATTCGTTTCGAGCCTTCAGGCATCTTTCTTTGAATTCCATTGCCTTTGTCAGCTTACAGAACTCGGTGTAGGATTCCAATTCTACAGAAAGTATTTGTCATTGATGTACTTATATAATGCATACATATATATACGCATATACATACATACTCATATAGGTCCCTTGATATGGGTACCTATTATTTGAAATTCCCTTTTTAAATACACCTTTTCCACCGTTCATATATCTACTTTATACAGGAGGTACAGGTGTTACTCACCCAAAATCTGGCGTTATAATGATTAATCATTACCTATTATTAAAAAAGGACTCTCTCATTAGGGAATTACTCCTATGGCGTTGTCAATTAAGCGGGGAGGCGACTTTTTCCATACCAACGCATTCTGCTGTTTTCTTAGTGGAAAATGCCACTAGAGCTATAATTTTTTCCCCAAAAATCTATATTTACTTACCGCGTAACACAATAAATAAAAGAAATGTAACTTTTCAAAAATCTACAAAATTGACCGTTTTTTACCACTGCGTTCAAACGTCTATCCGGCTATAGATTTGATAGGAAAATTACAATATATACTTTTCTTCTAAATTTTGATTATTAATTTTTTGGATTAGACCAATTTTGCGGAAGAAAACAGCTTAATACGAAACGTCTTTTGGTCAAGGGTTTTGTATGTATAATCAGCATGAGTTGTAGTCGTCCCTTACGCACTTTACGGGAAGAGGACGGGCGTAGCGCGATGGCAAAAGTTTCTTCAAATACCTCGGGAGTAGTGTCCCATCTTAATTGTATATTTTTTTATATTATGTAAAAGCAACCTGTAAATACTGTTTTGTAGAGCCTTTTTCCTACAGAAAAGGCACGATCAGTACGCTTTAAATTCAATAATAACTATAATGTATAAGAAGCTCATAATAACAGGTCTTACGAGTCCATAACGCCTTAAATCTAATGAGTCAGTAAGAAGCAGTCTTAACCTGTATAAACCGCCTCCAAAAATCCGTGTGATCCCGTAATCTCCATGTAATACACGCCGGATTCCGGAACGCAGAGTTAAGCCAAGACAAGATAATGAGATTGAAACTTTTTCATGCGTAGGTACGTAATCTTTGTAAAATTATGTTCTTATTATATCTACTTGTATTAATTAAGAGAAGTATGTTAAAATTGAAATAAAATTATGAGAAGGTAGAATATTGTGTAAGTCTTGAAAGTATTTAAAGGGTTTGAGAAACTATAATTATGATTTTTTTTTGTGTAAGTAAGTTGACGAAAGAAAAATAGTGGCTGATATTCAAAACGCGCATAAAATGCAGATGGCAAATAGGTTGGTAAAAAAAAATCAAACCTTTTTATTAATTAAAAAAAAACAACTTGCTCTGATGAGAAATTTCTCAGGCAAAACTCACACATAGTTTTTAGGATTTCTCAAATAGTTATACAGAGGATCAACCAACAAACACCCAGACTTACATCGAATGTTGGCGGGTATACGCATCCCCGGACATCGCTATTTGGGTCAACCGCACGTATGTATGTGAGTCCCTTCCACAAATTACGCACGACTTAAACAAAGAAGATACAGAATAGGCAATTAGTGAGTTATCAGAAAACCTGGCGACCTTATTACGTACCTCGCAATATCAAAGCGTTAGCAATTGATGCAAAATTTGTTCAATTCTTGCTGTAAATTTGATAATTTGTATTTGAAGTTGTCGTGATGCACACGAATAATCAATTTGATAGCAATAATTGCCAGTTATGCTATCGCTATAAGATAAGATACGTAATACCGCCCTGTGAGGTAAAAGGAAATTAGGGATTGTTTATGCGACCTTAATTAGTGGGAGGGGTCAAAATCGCGTGATTCCATAGACGGTTTACGGTAAAATATACCTGTTAATGTACTCGGTTTAGTGTTTTCTCGTTTAATGGGCGTTTACAACTGAATTTACGGTGTTAGGTGTTTTTGTAAGACCGTTCTTGCTAGTAACGACCTAACTCCCAGTAAGCTATATGTAGGTACCTATATTATCTCTACTTAAGTCATGGTAGTAGTAGAGGTGTACCTACAGAAATTTCTCATAACCTGTATTGATACGTATAGATTGCGTTTTTTCAATGAATATCATTTATTTAATGAAGCTTTTTGCGCTGGTGCAACAAGTCAGTCTCGTAAGGTAACACTAATTACAACAAAAATCTTATCACTAAATATCTACCTAAATTTTACCTTAACCTTAAGTCAGGTTAAGTTAAAATTAGAAACCACACCACGTCGACATGAAGCGACACACTGACACCGTCATACGTAATAATCAGCAGCAATATGCATGTTTGAATTCATGCCCTGCTCGGGATTTGGTTATTTTAGACGAGGGTGTGATCCAGTACAAAATATTGAATGTATTATGCTAAAAGAGCATACTAAGCTAAAAGTTGTGGTCAAACTATCAAGTATTTTTTCTCAAAAACAATTTCTTAACAAATTTATAAATCGCAATACTCTGCTACGAATGAGGCCTCGCAAGGAACACAGCAGAGATTGCTGTGGCTCTCTTATTGGAGATATTATCAGATATAAGCAAGGCAAATTATTTTAAATTCCTCTGTTTGGTAGAGGCAATGATAATGGATAGATTATTTTACGTAGTAATTTGTTTGATGTCAAATTGTTTCTCTAAATAGCTCGTTAATAATCTTAACGGACTTAAAGACATGATCATTATACCTACTTAATATTAATCGTAATATAATAGGGGTCGAGCTTACTGCCCCTTAAGAAAAATTACCTTTGCTTCTAATAATATAAAAGCTGGAAGGAAAAACTTACCTGACTGCATATAATTCTATGACATGCCGTTGCGTGCAATGCGTTGCATGAGTTGCGGGTTGTAAGCGCGCATGAAATCCGTCATTTAAATCTAAGTGCTTTAAAAATGTTTTTTATTAACTCGCATACGTAGTACTATATTATGTGCTATTAATAGTATAGTTAACCTTATTTTTTGCAATAACTAGCTTTTTTATTACGTCTTATAACTTCTACAAATATACGTGTCGACTTGAGAACGGAACTTTTCTTCGGTAAAAATTGCACATTGTAAATTAGCTGTAGAGGCGGAGGCATTGATTTTTTAATGATAATAATAGCTTTATTAATATATTACTTTTCTGTCTTACTTGGATAACGTTTAAGTCCGTTTGATGATAGTTCTTTTACACATACGCAGTTACTCAAAATTCTTAATTTATATATTGTAGGTGTATTAGCCATAATTGTTATGTGAATAAATTTTAAACTCTCCGTAATCTAAATTTAGTTTAAGCTGCTAGCTTCAGCCACTTCCCATTTCCAACCACTTTCCTCTCAACGGCATTGTATTCGATCCTTACATAAAAAATATTTCATTATGAACGAATGGTCCCATTAGTCTCGCTAGCCCAGATCACCTGTTGCGAAGCGCATTATCGATCCCACCCCGCAAGCCACTGTTCATGATAACGCAATACAACTGTGATGGATTAAACTGAGCCGTTTGGTATTTTCAATTGTTTCATGGACATTAAGAAATCCTTTAAAATTTATGTTGTTTATTTTGTTGTGGAATTTGAAGTATATTTTATACTAGCTGTCCCGCGACTTTGTCCGCGTGTTTCATTTTTGCAACATTATTCAATTATGCTCCGCTCGTTTTAGTCACAGCGTAATATTATATAGCTTATAGCCTTCCTCAATAAATGGGCTATCTAACACTGAAAGAATTTTTAAATCGGACCATTAGCTCCTGAGATTAGCGCGTTCAAACAAACAAACTCTTTAGCTTTATATATTAGTATAGATGAGTTGAATTATCTATGGAAGGATAGTGATCATGGCAACATGGATTCTTTTATCTACTTTCTCGTCGCATTTTATGAACAATTTATTTGGCTTTCCTTCAGATATAATCATGCAAATATATCATCATATGTATTGTACCTACATAGAATCTAATTATAGGCAGCTATCACAATTTATATATCTCGAACAACCAGAAACTCAAATGGGTGGAGTTCGGAATATTCTTTACATAGGTAGGCGTAATCATATAAAACATGTTACTAACTAATAACTGAAAAACACGATATTGTTGTATACAAAACCACGCCAAACAATGATATTACAAGGCCATTACGCAATACAGGGACTGTTTGCAAAAGTGCGTGCACGAAAGCGTACAGACGACCGCACAATACTTGTAATACTTGAATCTTAAAAGCGCCCTTATTTCAAGGCCGTATGATTGGTTTTTGTTTTACGTTGTGACTAGTATCGTGTGGTTGACGGTACAAGCTCCCTTGGCGCACCTGTTGCGGCCATTAATATCGATCTATCCAATCTTTACGCTGCTATCTTTACAGCCGAATCTCTTTTACGAACTTTCATTGTCGAATACATTTTCAGTCTCGGTATGATTATGTTTGTCGCGAAAATGGCTGTCATAATCCACCCAGTAGGTTCAACGAACTTTATGGGTGTTAAAGTTTGTTGGATCTCTTTTGTATATTTTTATTAAACTAACCTACATTGATAGTTCTAAATTTTACTAAAACACGTGATTTGCCAAGGTTTTGGACAATTTATGACTGAACAATTTTTGTGTTTTGTGTTTATTTATGCTACAAGAAATCAGGTGTCCGAATGTCATGTTTTTTTATAAGTGGTCGTCGGGAATAAATATTATAAGTTTTTTAAGTTCCTAACCTAACCCGTGACTGGGTTAGGGTTTCCGGGCAGGTTCGGGATAATCGCATTTGTAGACTAAGTGTTAATAATATAATATCATTTGAAAATTATGTTTAAAAAGTTATAGAAGTGAATCAGATCTCACGAATTAATTCCATAACTGATTAAAAAGTACCAGATTGTTCAGTAATATTAACTGAAATATGAACAAAGATATAAATTACGAAATTAATTATAGAAAAATTGTTTGAACAGGTTCCTTTTATACTTTGTTTGCTAATTACGAAGCGAATTCCTGTCATAAACGGGCGCTCATCACTTCAATAGCTGTAATATCCGAACGGACGGCTAATTGAATTACTCCAGCACAAAAAGTTATGAGAATATTAAAATTTTTTTGTTACATTCTGAAAATTCATTATACAAAAAATATTTTTATTTAAATTACGATAGTTGTGTAGTAACAATGACATTAACAGCACTTTGTTACTACTAACTGTACGGTCTGTCGTGCTTATAATTCATTATTATTTATACGATAGATTGGGTTAAGCAGCGCGTAGAAGCAAGCCATGCATTTTAGTTGGACTAATTATAAACATGGCCGAATGGCTAAAAATATAACATAATAGCTGTCCCCCACGACTTTGTCGCAGCGTAATGTTATATAGCCTAAAGCCTTCCTCAATAAATAGGCTATCCATCACTGAAAGAATTTTTTTAATCGGATTAGTAGTTCCTGAGATTAGCATGTTCAAACAAACAAACAAACTCTTCAGCTTTGTATATTAGTAAGTATAGTAGTAGTAGTAGTAGTAGTAGTTGTATATTAGTAAGTAATAGATTAAAATATAAAAATTCTATCATTTAAAAAAGTCGGAGCAGAAGCGATTGCTCTATCCAGCAATGGGTGAAGTACCAACCAACAACGTTGAGAAAACCAATGCTATATTTTTAGATAATTATTTTTAAGTAATTAATAGCTCTGAGTTACATTTTTTTTATCTCTGCTGTCCTGTAGAAAAATACGAGCGAGATAGTTCATAATACTAAAATAAAAATTCAAAGAACATAATTCATAATTAATGTGTCGTATGATTAGTTACAGTTTTAATGAATATCCAAGTTCGCTCCACAACTTTCGACTGTTATAAATGATAGTATAAAACTCAATTTATCTGAGGTTTTCGCTTAATTACATATACTTTGTCTTTGTTAACAAAATTAGGACAAAAATTTCATATTTAATTTTATTAGTATAGTAAAAGAAAATTGAAATGATGCCAAGGGGATTAAAAATTATAATTATTTAAATTATTGCATTAGACAACTTGGTATGAAAAGTAAAAATCTTTTTAATCCGTAAATTAGATAATAAAAAAATATTAGACACATATTTTTACTTTTATAAAATTACTAGAAAGGAAGGAGATAAAGCGAATCAAAGTTCAGGAGTGGGGGCTTATTACGTCACGGTGAAACACAAAACGTATGACATCATGACGTCATGCGACATTTCAAGTTATTGGTTACGTAAAAAAGGAAAAAATACCTGTCATATTTTTTTTATTAATCTATCTGACGGACATTATAATAAAAATTGACAACATACTTTTTGTAGTAGGCATATAAGCACATAATGTACCTACGCGTACATTATGTAGCGAGAGTTTAGGTACTTAAATGTATATGTCATTATTACGCTTGTTAAAATCTAGATTAGAAATAGAAAGTTCACAAAAATAACGTTATCTTTATTAGTAGTCACTCCAAAACAAGGATAGTTGTAGTTTTTAATATTCGTGGTTCAATTTTTTCTGTTATGAAAGCGACCTTATCAGAAAAATAAACTCTGTATCTCTAAAAATACCAAAAGCTACATTCACTTGTCTATCCACAAAGGCAGTTTCCCAAATAAATATTTATGTACCAACTGTAAATGTTTAAACATTTCCGTACCTCAGGCGACATGGTCCTTTGAAGCCCGTTTATTTACCTTACTCGCAGACAGGAGGTAATGTGGCCCAAAGGACCAAGGTGTGTTATGAAGACTCCAAGGAATAAACTCATGAAATGGTTTTTGAGGAACGCGGACTTTGTATTCAGTAATTAGAGTTGTTTGACATTGACTAATCGATTTTGTTTGTAATTAAATAGGTGGTTTTAAAGTTTGGAACAAACAAAAGTAGATTCTAAATTGGATGTTATTAAGGTAGGTTTTTATATAGACTTAGTTTTCAAATATTATGACCCATTTTCAAATCACTTCAGCTTAGAGTAAACATATGTGAACTACAGATTCCGCCTAACAGAGTATGAACTGTGAGCACCAGTATGAATAAATAAAATCAAAATAGAGCGCGCCATTTTATTACAACTATCTCTAAACCTAATATTACCCTAATAATATCGATATTTTCGCATAAACGTCTGTCTTCACACGGAAAATCAGTAAACGAGCGTAGTATTCGATATTATATTATGTATAAATTTCCTTACGCTCGGCACAACGCTACTAGCGATACGCGCTCTCCACTAGTATAAATTTTATGTAAACTGTATTAATGTATTTATATTTCTTACTTTTGAAAAACATAATATAGTTATAAAGAGAATATACCGTATATACTTTGAGAGTATAGAGAATAAATAAAGAGATTATGTATAAATAAGCATGGGTTAGATTTCATATTTCCTTTCACACAGCTACGGGCATTCCCTTTGAGTTCTGTACACTGACACACACGTCAAATGCACAGACCGATCAGACTCAAAGCATTGTCCGACACAGAACTGACTAAGTACTTGTATCCGTTATGTGTCAGTTCAGTAGCAAGGAGTATTTTGTATTGTTTGTTTTGTTTGGATTTATTAGAAGAATGTATGTACATAATAAAAATATTATGGTGCTTTAAACATAATCAATATAAAAAAAAACCATTTGGGTACAAATAAATATAATACCGGCCTATAAAAGATGAGTAATTCCCACTGATTCCCACTGATGGGCACAGGCCTCTTCTCATGTAGAACGAGAACGAGCATTGATCACCACGCTTGCTGTTTGCTGGTTGGCGATGTCAGATTCCAATATTTTGAATCCAGGCTTACATTGTCAATGTCTTAGAACAATATCAAGAAAGTACATTTATAACTTTGAAAAAGTCACATTGGTAAAAGCCTGTAATGGGTTCGAAACTGCACACAAATCCGTTTATTGAACCGCTAGGCCACCACGACATATAAAGTAACTTTTATCTACTTTTCTCACACTAAAAATAGAACCAGTTAATACTCCACGTAAGTAGTCAGATACATCTCATGAATTTAATAAACTTTACAACGACATAAAATAAACACGAAGAAATAAAAGTTCCACCCGTCTACTGTTAATAACATAAATTACATCGATTAAAACAATGAAAACATGCCATGGGAACACCATATTATTCTGCCAGTAAAATTTTATTTGGAAACTTTGATGATTACAAGAGTTTCGGCGTTATCGGGCGGGGAAAGCGTTTTTGGTCACCAGTAATAAGAAATGAACATTATTGCTGTACTTTTCACTCTATATTTACTGGATTAAGAAAGTTATGGCTATTATTTAGACTGTTTATGGAAACGTTTGTTGAATTCTTTAGTGAATTTGTTTGGTATATTATTAGTTGTCGTGAGCAATTTTAACCAACTTCAATAAGGAGGAGGTTTTCAATTCGGTAGTATGTTTTTTTGTATGTTTGTGGCGGGTTATCTTCGGCTATTGTAAATGGAGGTAATAAAATCTGTTTGTAATCAATAGGTATATATCTCGGAGGTGCTCCCATATAAATTAATTTAAAGTCAGTTCCTTTTTAAATTTATGTTTAATCTGGGTAATGTTTGAATTTTTTATCTATATTTGCCATTTAATTTGCTTGGATTTAATTGCAAAAAAAGAGTCATAATGCCAGTATTTAAACAGTACTGTTGATTTTATATACTTTTCTCTCTCCATAACAACATACCGACTGTTAATAAGTATGACACAAGCTAAGGACTTTTTTGATTTAAAAGCTTATTTTTTATTTTTCTTGATCAATTATTAAACAACCAGTTACAATCCTACATTTTGGCAAACAAAATACTTTTTTTTATTTCGTTTTGTATAAAATAGATAGGTAGCTAAATAGTTAGCCGTAAACTATCAAATTAAGGCCTATTTGCACGAAAAACCTAACTCAAAGAAATTGCTAACACGAAGTTAAATTTTCAATACTGTATGACAAACGATCAATATAACCTCGTGTTAGCATTAAGTCTGAGTTAAAAAGATAACCCTTGCTTAAGCAGAAGGCCTTAGACCAACATTTCTGATGATCACTTAATTACACTGCAACACAGATTTTTCAGACGCAATCGTTAAAGTATTATCACGTAGAGACTCATACATTAATCAGTATTCATACATTTTGAGTGCGGCCATTATTCCCGTTCATCTCTCACAGAAGGGAGGTACCATAAATTACTCGTCGAGTCATCATGCCCGCTGATTTTCCCGTTACTATAGCAACGAATAATTATTGTAATAAATTATTTATCTGGGGGCACGGTAGTGCCCCCGCCAAGACGAGCCAAGCGAAGCGCACGGGCACTACCTACCTTTTCTCGAAGCGCTTCGTCGTTTTTTGAACCCTCATAACTTGGGTTTGGATTATGCTAGATCAACAAAATTTTCGGGATATATTGTCAATAGCGGACTTATTGAACATATTAAGTTTTAATTACATTAGCTTTTATACTTCAGATTTTATTTATATCTAAAAAACGCTAATTTCGTCACTGACTCACTGATGATCATCAAAATTCTTAAGGTATTTCCTAATGTCCTAGAAAGCTGAAATTTTGTATGTAAGCTAGTATTAGCACACAAACAACAAAAAAATTATAAAACTTGTAACTTTCATCCCCCAACCCCTTAAACTAGGGGATGGGAGTTTGTATGAGACCTGTAATTTTAAATTAAATTTTGATGACGCTAGAGGTCTAATCTAATAATCTAAAACTTGGTTCCCCTAGATATATATATGTATAGGTACTCCTTGTAAAAAAAAAAAAAAAAAAAAAATAATCGACATATATTGAGACATATACTTCAGATCAGATCATATAAATATGAATGAATAGAAGTGTTGCGAACGTCTCCTGCCTCTTACGTCAGAAATACACCCCAAAAAAAGAAGAAAAATATAAAAAAAAAATTGTTACAAACAACTTACAAATAGAAATGAAATCCCACCAAAAACATTTTCATGTAAAATGTTGCCAAGACGAGCCCATATGACTCGCACTGTCAAAAAGTTATCAGATCTCATGTAGAGCCAAGCTTCTAACACTACACGCCCTAACTCTACAAGGCCTAACTTCACAAACTCTACACCTTAGTCAAAATATGTGGCTTGGCCGTTCGTTACTACAAGAACTATTGTATAACACAAAAGTAATGAACAGTGAATTAATTTTTCACCTTACGCCGATGTGAATGTAGCGAAATGGCCAAGCCACATATTTTGACTAAGGTGTAGAGTTTGTGAAGTTAGGCCTTGTAGAGTTAGGGCGTGTAGTGTTAGAAGCTTGGCTCTACATGAGATCTGATAACTTTTTGACAGTGCGAGTCATATGGGCTCGTCTTGGCAACATTTTACATGAAAATGTTTTTGGTGGGATTTTATTATAGCAATGTTGTTTTGCTGTTCATGAATCGAAAGATTAAACGAAGATTAATGAGTAAGATACAATTGGCAATTTAAGGTGTAATAACAAAAAATTAAACATGCTTTAAAAAAAAACTAACGATGCAATGTGTTTTTTGCATTAAAATAAATAGTAAATATTTTATTTTTGGAAATTTAGTCTGAATTGCGGATGACAAGATTAACGCGGCGGTTATGATTGAGCATCGTGTGACGTCACATTCCTGAAAGTTTCACTCAAAATACGCACGTGTGTGACTCGACGCCATAATGACGTCACCGCACTCGCAGCCGCCATGTTACGTGACCGACTGTTTTTCGCATATATTTAAAATCATTGGATTAAAATAATATTTTTTTCATACGAAAATAAGATTATTCATACCCTGAGTTGGTTAAATATTTGATTCTCAACACTCACTGCGCCGTGCGTGTCTGTCCGTGGTCTGGCTTAACATGGATATTATTATTTTATTAATATTGGTCAATAATCAATCGTCTATATCAGATAGTAATTATACACACAAGTTTACTCGATTTAATAGATTTGAAGCTGGCTCTATGTAATTACTATTTACGATTGAATGGGTTTACCAATAATTTGATTTAATTAACAAAATAATCAAAACAGAGCTCATAAGCGTAGACTTGACAAGAAAAGCTCTGAATTAATTTGATATTCTTGTGATTTAATAGATGAGTTTGAAATGAATTATATTTTGATGTGTTTGATTATTTGATTGCATTTGAATTTTAAAATGATGTTTATCGTTATTGAATAAAATAATATATTATGTTCCTACAAATAAAAATAATATAAAAATTTAAACTACTTTTATTTAAAAATAAAAACATTTTTAAATTAAGCCTCCGTATGTAATCTGAGCGTTCATGTTTAAAAATTAATTAAGTAATTTTTCGCAGAAGTGAATGCCAATATCGTATTGATTATTTTCGTTCTTTTACCAGCATTCGCCGAAATCATTTAAATCCGATCCTCTTTATATCATTACCTTTATCTTTAATCCAAACCAATATTCTGTACAAATATTCCTGATAAAAAATATTCCGAATATATAAAATATAAATTATATTTTTAATAAAATATCAACGATGTTGTGTTATTTAATACCCATGTCTTCACCCAACCTTGAAACACACATTTGCGAAGAATTCAAATAGAGTGGTAGTTGTCATGGTAACCAAAACCAATTTGTATCCGTGCATCTCAACCATACAATCATCATCATTGTAAAACGTCATTTTTTTTCTTGTCAGATATTTTTCGGGAATTTATTAAACAAGGGCGAAATGGTGTTATCAGCCCCTTAAATTTATTGCTTGGGGCGAAGACAGCTGACGCGCCATAAATATTTAACGCTGACAGAGAGTTTAAGGAGAACGTTAATTATTCCATTATTTAACGTGTAAAGTGTTTTTTCTTTAGCTAAAAAAGAAATAAGTGGTTCAGTAAAAATATTTTTGTATTTAGCCTGGGATGTAAACGTACATAAATAATAGAACTTTAATGTATTATTATTTGTTTATGAATGCTATTATTACTCTGTCTAATGCTAACTTTACAAACTGATTATTTATACCTGTAGTATTCTTACACAGGGACCCATCAAGAATCATTTTTTATAATGTTTTATATATAACATTATCTTGTGTCTTAATAATACATATTAAATAAAGTCTTAATCATCCCTTACCATTTGAAATTTCATTCTACTAAATAAAATACCTACCCTACTCCCACTGCATTATTGTTCCCTGTTGGTATAAAAATATGATATTGCATTTACAGTACGCGCGTTATAAAACTATATTATAATTAGTCACCGTTACAACTGCGAGCTTTCAGTCGATTGCTATTGAATCGTGTACGTATCGACTACTACAAAATTGTAAATATATTTTTTATATTTTTATGCAATCTATTATTTTTCTACGTATGGATAACCTTCATTCATTTATTAGATTGTATTCATTTTTGTATTATATTCTAATATAAGCAATTCTAATAGATATAGATACCTATTTAAAGTAATATACATAATTATAGGAAGTAAAATTAATAAAAAATGGCTTTTAAATGGTAACATCACTAGTTACAAAAACATTTTTGTTACATACGTGAAATTCATAAAAAATTAAAGGCGCCAGAGTCGATAAATTGACTTTGAATTATGGTAACATCACTAGTTACAAAATATATTCGTTACCTATATGTGACATATCCGGTTGTGCCGATAAATATACGTTACCACAGGAAACATCTCAACATGTAAATGATAATGTTACCATAAGTTACAATACGTGAACCCCACATTAACAGGTTCAATAAATTATTTATTACGCATACCGTGTGAAGAAAATACTGGAATCGAGTCTTGAAAACGAAAGTACATAATTATAATTATTTATAGACGTAATGTATAATATTTTAAGTACAAGAATTATTGACGTATTTAAATAATGAAACGTAAATACATACGTGTGTGTATAGAAATTTTATTATTTTACTAAAATTTAAATTATCAAAAGTTTTACAAACATATCATTAAAAGAAAAACAAAAGCTTTACCCATATAATTATTCTTCAACCCATTCAATTCACCAGGAATTACTATCCAATATAAAACAAATTTATAATTCTGTCGATGTTATCAGAAACAGGTAACCGCATTAATATCTCGTTTTAAAACTGATACGATGCCACCGGAAATTAATTTTGTTGATAAGTTCGATTGTGCAATCAAGTGCATCGTAATTCCCTGATTACTTGGTACCCTGATTTGCATGGCGGGATATTAGCTCAATATGAATTTTTCAGACGGGATTTAAAAAATTCGAAGTGATTTTTCATCTGTTTGGCTTCATTTAGTTGTTTTAAATCACTGTTTCCTTCGACTGTGCATTTTGCAATGTACGTTATCGACCTTTTTTTATGTTATCTCACGCAACTGCCCGGTCGAGGTTAAGCATTTTACTCTTTCTTCCAAGTTACAGAATATAATATTATAGAAAACAACCCTTATTAAGATTGTTAGCAACGCACTAAGTCGTGGTCCAAACCCAAAGGGTTTGCCTTTAGTGAACGATGCTGATGTTGTTTGTAGGTATTCCCCTGCTTAGGCGAACTACAAAGATCATTATTAAAAAACAATAAAAAAACAAAAAACCCTAAAGTCGAAGTAGTTTCAAGCGACATAGTTTCACTATAAATTGAGCTATTAAAAAAGGAACTATTATCTTAAAACAATAGTGCAAGTAAACTAAGAGATATCGCGATACAATATACATTAATATTACTATCCTTATCTAATATCCTTGTGTTTCGCGTATTAAACAATAATCCGCATGACCTAATTCTAAAATAATTACACACATGATCGTGACAAGTAATACACACGTGGAAGATAGCAGGCGGCCTGGCTCATGGTATTTGCACACCGAGGGAATGAATATGTGCGTATCGTATAATTATGTTTTAGAGGCATGGTTGTTTTAGGGATAAATGTGGACCTATATAGATAGCAGCATCACCACCAAATAAACGCTCACTACAAATATACATAATGCATATAAATACAAATACAATCTCCTTTTTAATAAATAAATATAGCCAAAATAAGAATAAAAAGTTTAACTTATTAATTAATAACTCGGCAAAAAAAATGATTGTGGGACAAACCAGACCTTTATTTAGGTAATTATTGCAATTAGAATTGTTTACTTTTATTTATTTAATTTCCTCAGTGTCTTGGCCAATGATATCAATCAATTTAAGTCACAAAAAATAGTCTCTCCATATTCATAACTCGAGTTGTACTATAAATGAAAACAACAACAGCATTCCATTGATTGTCAAAACAAAGCTGGTACATTTCTGGCTGGCATTGCATACAAGTTGGGATTTTCAGTGTAAACGAAGATTAGCCGAGCGTTTGCCAGAACTGAATGGATCTCTTTGTTGGGTCTCGGTCAAACGAATACACCGTCCATTAGGGAAAATGAATGTTCTATTGATGATGGTTTTGCTGTGCATTTGTGGAATACTGGCGTAAATAACTTTACGTTGAACATTTATAAATAAATAAAAACTCGTATTTTTTATTTTATCAACTCAATGAAAAATTACAAAATTAAAGCGCTGTAAACTTCTGAAGTGGGGGCTTGTGACGTCAACGTCATTTATAGGTAAAAATTGTAGCCACAAGTGACTTTACGCGACATTTCCATTCACTATATCGTCCTCATCGTTTGTATAATTAAAAAGGAAATATACGTGTCTAATATTTTTTTAATATGTATGTGACGAGAAAATAAAATAAAAATCTGTCTGTTCTCCTATTTAGTAGTAGTATGTTTAAATGCCGGGCAGTAGTATGTTAACTGCTGCATTCAGAGATGTTAGTAGTTACTTAAATATTTTTTTTAGTATCAACTTGAGTAAGCCAACTCTTAAAAGTCTGAGAGTTGGCTTACTTAAATCGATTTATGGGATTCCTTAGTACCGATTTAAGTTATCCATCGCTCAGAAATTTGATAGTTGGCTTTTTTAAATCGATATTCTCTAAATACAGTAAAACTGTTACTATGCATACTGGTGCATTAAAAAAATAAATCATAATTAATACAGCGATATAATGATGAGTAACAGATTTTATATTTGTTTTTTTAAGGATACTTAAATCTGTCGTTGCACTTGTACGATTCGGAATCAAGAAAATTGTAACAATCTCTCAGTAATTGTGTGTACATAACATTTATAATCGATTTTTTTTTTATTATTATACAAGATTATTAAATTTACTCTTCTCATAAGTCACACGATAATGTTAGTTTTTAATAAATGAATTAATATGCTTAGTGTGCTAATACCTTTAGCTTCAATCTCGCATAACACCTCACTGCGCAGATAATTTGGTCTTGTGTCTGGTCTTATGTAATTACGTGCAAGGTATAGTTTTAGTTGGTATAAGATAAATATAATATTGTAGATAGAATGTTGACTACGGTCAAAGACTAAAATAGTTTTTCTATAGATTGTTGAGCTTATGATATCCTTTGCAGTAGAGGAACAATGGCGGACAAAATGTCCGCGGTGCGCTCTTTTTATTACTCTTATTAGTTTGCACTTGCGACATGTAATATTGCGCGGACCAAGTGCAACCTTATTTTAGTAAAAAGTGCCGTGGAAATTTTGTCCACCAGCTTCCCTCGTCTGTGGAGTAATAGAATTTATTCGCATAGATATAAACTGAGAAGCTACTTTCTTATTTGAATCTATACTAATATTATAAAGCTGAAGAGTTTGTTTGTTTGTTTGTTTGAACGCGCTAATCTCAGGAACTACTGGTTCGAATTGAAAAATACTTTTTGTATTGGATAGTCCGTTTATTGAGGAAGGCTATAGGCTATATAACATCACGCTACGACCAATAGGAGCGAAGGTTTAATGAAAAATGTTGCAAAAATGAAAAACCGTTGAAACTAAAACACGCGAACAAAGTCGCGGGGGACAGCTAGTCTAATATAACGTAAAGGTATCCTAACAATAGACAAGCGGTTATACAAAGGTATATATAAAATTGTGAGCATCTTACGATAAGAACCATAACAAAAAGATAAAAGAGATAATAGAACAAACTTCGTTTCCCGAAGTTAAATATTTAAGCGGATACCTTTCCATTTACAATCCTTGTTTGTAATGCAAACAATGTAAAATGGAAACACAATAGCAAACTTTAGGTGTTGTGAAGGTTTACACCAACTTCAGGTAAGTCCAGCTGACGCACCCTAAATAAAATAAACAACAACAACACTAACTGTTGATGAACACATCTATGTAAAAAATATGACGTAACTCAGCGAACTATCCTTAGAGAAAACAAAAGTATAGTATAGACGGGCCTGTTGGTCTAGTGGTTTGTGACCCTGACTGCTAAACCGGAGGTCGTGGGTTCGATTCCTACTCAGGACAAATCTTTGTGTGATGAGCACGATCATTTGTTCTGTGTCTGGGTGTAATTTATCTATAATATGTATGTATTTAGAAATATATATAAGTAAGTTTATCAGTTGTCTGGTTACCATAATACAGGCTCTGCCTAGTTTGGGATCAGATGGCCGTGTGTGAGTTGTACCAAGATATTATAAAAAAAAAAAGATATTATAAGTAAACTAATAGAGTGCGCGGCGCATATCAAGTATGAACTGTCGTCACTAGTATGAATAAGTAAAATAATTAAAATTAGTGTCAAAACAGAGTGCGCCGTTTTATTAAACTATCACAAAACCTAATATTACCCCCATAATATTACATATAACCATAGTTATTTTCACATAAAAGTCTGTCGTCCAACGGAAAATCACTTGAATTTGTAAAAGAGCGTAGTACTTACAGTTAAAATTTTATCATCAATGTTTAATTTCTGCTCCTATTTCTTTATAACCCTAAAATCTAAAATCGATTATGTGGTGATGAAACGCCCAAAAAAACCAGTCACAGCAAAGCAGCAAAAAAGAACATTCAAGAAACGATAAGCGAAATGAAAAATTCGTATTTTGTATTCAACCGGCATGCTGCCGCACCCTTTGCCATAATTCACAACACACGTTTACCCGTTTTTCCCAACCCTACTTATATTATTACGGCAAAGGTACGTCACTACAAGGTCCAAAGTAATAATCTGTTTGTTCATACTTAGAGTACAACTGCGCATTCTTTGGTTTAAGTAGCCGTGACTTGAGTAAATAACATAAATGTATACAATATACATCAAATGGAAGTAAACGTTGTACTGAGGTACATATTATGTAAGTAGGTAATAGAATGTCTATTTTATCATTTATACGCACCTACTCTAATTTTGTAGTATTGTTATTTAAAAACATAACGGTTTACTCACGCACGTTCTCGGGATCGTTCGACTAGTTTCAGACTCAATAGGAGTCCCTAATCATGAGCTGAGGCGGCGGCGGTGGTGTCGCGAGTCGAACTCGTTCGACTTTAGCATGTTTTTAAATAATTATAAATACTCTTTATTATACAATTATTGTAGTAATGTCTTTTCTTTGTAATTAAATACATAGGTTTTTAATATATGTACTTTGATAAGAAGTAATTTTTTTAAATCTTTTGTCACGGGACGTCGAAATTTAGTTTCTTTTATTCACACTCATTTTGTCAGTTGCGGTTTTGAAAACGAAACATCTAGAGCAGTAGAACTTGGCATTGAATACAGATAAAGAGGACTGACTGATTTAAAATACTCCACGTAACTCGACAATTTTCTTCAATATACTCATTTATATTACGAAGTGAAAGTAAGTTGATACGTTAAATATATGTACATATTTACGTAATTATGTATCACGTATTCTTTATACACACATACGTGAATACTGTATTTAATAAGGTACACAAGACTAAAGGGTTCAAGGTAAAGTATTCGTTCTAAAGGCGTTTCTTTCATAGAATATTTTATTTATTGTGTAGTAAACGGTATTTTACGTGAAGTTGATTTTCTGATGCCTAATTTCTAAACAAAAGCTTAATAATTTTTAACAATTTTTAAAGCACTTTTGTTATGGAATCAGAGCCTACGAAGATACAACAAACACCCAGACCCTGATCATCATGTACTTTTATTACATTAGATATTATTGAGTCCAATAAATAGGTTTAATCTATACTAATATTATATGTATAAAGCTGACGAGTTTGTTTGAACGCGCTAATCTCAGGATCTGCTGAAAAATTCTTTCAGTGTTGTATAGCACATTTATTGAGGAAGGCTATAAACTATGTAACATTACGCTGCAACCAATATTGCAAAAATTAAAAACCACTAAAACTAAAACACGCAGAAAAAGTCGCTGGGGACAGCTAGTTTATAGTATAAGACCATGCATTGAATAACAGACCTTATTATTTCGGATGGAAACTTACGTATGCACGTATAAGTTTTCTATTCAAAAATTCTAATTTTATATAAGATGTAAACGAAACTTCAATCTTAAAATTAACCTGTAGTTTGCGTCTACACGAGTTGTAATAAAAAACTCATCTATTTATAAAGTAACAATATACATACATAATTTATAATACTGACCTGACTCCTAAACATAAATCAATGTTAACTTTAGCACATCAAAAGGCCATTTTTTTTCGCTCGACTGTAATGAATCATAGTCAAGAAATACGTATAACAGAAATGATATATTATATAAAAATGAGGCAGATTTGTTATCAGCGCTAGCATTTTGAGGACTTAAAACGTCCTAAAAAGGAAGTTTTCAATGATAGCTATCTCTTTTACTTGCGTGCTTATCCTATATTTTGTACTATTCATTGGTGCAACTTGACAATATTTTGACATCTATATCATATAATATCGTTGGTAACTATGAAGGTATCACATCTTGTGTATAATATCATTGTATAACAGTCTATAAAATAAAAATAGAACGCAACAAATAGGTAAACCTAACAACTAGTTTATGATTTTGTTTACCGTAATACCCTTTGTAACCCACGCATGTGAAATTGATATATACAGTTCTTTTTGTAGTCCATAAAATAATAGAATAAATAAACTATTGTGTCGGTACCATTAATGTACTACATATTATTTAAATAAACATATGAAGGTGATCACGATTTTAAGTTAATTATTTATTTTTCTGTGGTTTTGGTGTTGGGTAACGCGTTTCACTAAACATACATAGTTTCTGCTACCCATAAAGATGGTGCTTCTTAAGGTGACACGTTGGGTATGTCAAATAAATAAATAAATTTTGTTTTTTTTTTAGGATAACAACAGATAATTATGTCTTAATAATAAATATTAACAAATACTTATGTATAAAATATGTGTAACTCACAACGTTATCCACATCTTGTTTAAGATTTGTAATGAAATAATTTTAAAAGATTTTGATGTTTACGTAACCAAATAATTGCTAAAGTTCAACTCCGAGTCTATGCCTACTTTTACCTAATGACATGATTTTAATGATGACATCCATTTTATATACATCTCTTAACTATAAGCTAATGAACACTTTTCCTTGAAACAGAATTGAAATATGACCTATCTAACAAGAGCACTAAGCCAAAATATTGATTGGTCTACGAGGGTACTCTACGAAAGAGCTTTTCAAAGAATAAGCCTTTAAAAGAGCATTTTGTGCTGCATTTTATAGTTACGTAATATTTTACGCTGGTTGGCTTTATTATAAACTAGCGACTCACTGTGGCTTCGCTCGCGTATAAAAACATTAATGAATTATACACACAAACATTCCTCTTGAATGACTCTATCTATCGGTGAAAACCATATGAAAATCCGTTCGGTAGTTTTTGAGTTTATTGCGTTCAGGTAGAAAGACAGACAGAAGCGGCGGAGAACATTGTTTTATATATGTACAGATATAGATTTTATTATGTGCTTGTGTATACGTTCATTTTGAGTTTTCATACCTAGAAATTACTTCATCATTGAGGTAATTTTTTATTATGTAACAGAAACCGTTATTTTTTTAACAAAAATATGAAAAATATTCAAGGTAGGTAGGTACTGAAACAATGATAATTATATATGTGTTTCATATATATTGTATTTATTTTAGGAACTATTTATTACTGACGACCTCTGTGTTTGAGCGGCGTAAACACTGGTTTTCAATGTGTCGCTAGCTCTTAGGTCCCAGTTTCGATCCCCGGACGGGTCCGCTTAAATCCAAAAAAAAACACTTTTCTACATTGTCTCGGGTCTGGATGTTTGTAACTTGGTAACTTCGTTGTCTCTGATTCCATGACACAATTGCTTTATTTAGCTACTTAGTTTGGGTTTACGGCAATGTATGTGATTTATATTTATTTTTATTTTTATATAAGTAATTGTTTAATTAGGTATATTATGCTTAAAATATGTATTTTAAAATAAATTATTTTATTTTTATCTTGTGCTCTTAATTTGTCACGCCACATTTTAATACTAGCAACCTATTTAAATTGACGCTAACGTAGTACCTAAGAATTTTACCAAAAATGAAAAATAAAATTAAGTCTTTGTATTTTGAAGATGCAAGGGTAATAAATTAATGCATTAGTTTCGTAAAGTGAAATTAGTTTGCATAAAACTTGTTGCGTCGTGCAAAACCTTTGAGATAACTTAACCCTTTTTGTTTAACTTTAATAAGATTCACAGTGTACTTTGATAATCTCAGACCACTTATTATAATTGCTTTTTTAAAAGGAAAAGAGACTTAATCTAAAAGAAAGACACAGTAATGATACAAAATTAAATTTAATGAAAATTATACGAAATTATATCTAAGAAATCATTATACCTATTTAATTAATAGCTTAATTTCACGTAAGAACTATATTTTTTGTATAAATTCCAAAAACAATGATTTTTGATTGAAAAATATTTATCACCTAGGGGTACTTATAAAAGCCTACAATCCAAAATATACACAAATAAAATCATAAAAATCGGTCAAGCCCTTTCGGAGGAATCCGATAGCAAGCACTGTGACATAAGATTTTTATATATTAGACTAGCTGTCCCCCGCGACTTTGTTCGCGTGTTTTAGTTTCAACGGTTTTTCATTTTTGCAACATTTTTCATTTATACTTCACTCCTATTGGTCGTAGCGTGATGTTATATAGCCTTCCTCAATAAACGGACTATCCAATACAAAAAGATTTTTTCAATTCGAACCAGTAGTTCCTGAGATTAGCGCGTTCAAACAAACAAACAAACAAACTCTTCAGCTTTATAATATTAGTATAGATAACGTGTCATTCAAAACACTACCTATAACACGTTTTATCCATATGTAATTGCATAGACCTTAGTCTATGCGATTACATATGGACAAAACGTCAGGCGGACATGACGCAATTAATATTGTAACCGAACGATAAATTGAATTAATCATTAAGCGGAAATAGAGGCGCCTGTACAAGCTTTGTGTAGTTATTTAATGTAACAGTAAGCTGATAAAAGAGACGGGATTATTGTAGTTGTTAAACATTAAATTGTTTTTGAAAATGTGCGGTAAACTAAAATACTAAAAGAAATGGCAAATAGTTATCGTTATTGTGAGTATTCATTGTTGACAATGTTATATATTAATAATGATTTTTGCTCATTCCTTCTCTATATGGGAATAGGATTTTACACAGTTTCCTGTGGAACATATACCTGCTGGTATTATATTATTATTGTATTTAATATTAAAACAATAGCAACAAAATATTTATATCAATGTTTTAAAGCAACGGCGTCTTATGTCTATGTATTGAGTACATTACCACTATTAAAAGGCTAATAAATTTGAACATTACCGAATGTTATAAAAAAGTAGTTTCTTTTAGTGAGAAAATAAATGCGAGAATAAGATCTTGGGGAAAGAATGCCGCGTTTTATTTATAGTATCAGCTTTAGAATTAGCCGTATAGTACACAGTTCAGTATCTAAGCGCAGAGCAAAAAGTTCCGCTTAAATATGGTAATGTAAATATACAAATATTATTAACGCAACCATTATCTTGACATGTCAAGGATTTTCCTGATTCGGGATCATTATTATAATCGATTATATTTATGTAACTACACTAGCACAGCCTAAACTGCTGGTCATAAAGACCTGAAACTTGGAGTGTGTTTTTTGGATGACGTAGGCATCCGATAAGGAGGGATTTCCCGACATTCTACCCCTGAGAGCGTGACAAACGGGACAAAGTTTGTATGGGACAACGTGATTCCTTGGTCTATTTATATATACACAAAACACACACAACTCACATAAAACCATGGTGCAATGCAAAACTCTTTAAAATTATAATGTCAGCTACCATTTTTTAATTCTATGCGAACGAAGTCGCGGGCAAAAGCTAGTAATAGATATTATTGTAATTTTATTTCTTTTCCACGTGCCTATGGTCATTCTAACTCTATTTTCATCCATCAATCTTTTCGATAGGATTTCTGTCCTATTTTTTAGAGTTGCTTTGACAACACAGACAGTGAAAAATAGGGTGGACAAAACAAAGAAATTACTTTTTTCGTGCCGAAAGCCGAATTGGCGAATGCGAAACGTACCTTTATTTTCGGCCCAAATGTTTGTTTGTGTAGCTCGGCCTTTGTAATCGAATGCCGGGTAGTTAGCAGAAGACGGATCTTGTTTATTTATTACAGAAATAGATGGATGTTTTTAAAAATATCTGCTATACTGTAACATTTTGTGATGACCTTGATTTAAAAATTAGCGTTCGGTAACTACGTTCAGGTGAATAATATCAAATAAATAAGATTTTTGACGTGACAACGTCTTATAAATTGGTTTGCCGGGTGACACTTCAAGAAACTGGGTAACGCTCCGCTCACGTTATGCGCTCACAATGAGAGCGAGTGAGAGGCACGCGTCCCTTCCACTCGGGCATGGTTAGCCCGCCTAAGAGCGAGAGAGACAGACATTGACATTGACAGTCGTTGTCACGTAAAACTTTCGCCCGTATACCGACTTTACAGGCAACCAACGATTTTTTTTTTATTTCATATTTAAAATTTGTTTGTTACGACAAAATTTGTAAAATTATTACAAAAGAATTAACGAAATATCTATTAAAACAAGTATATAATTTAACCATTAATTTTGATATAGAAAACAATGAATTTTAAACTAAAATATAAATACAGATTTTTTCTCGGCAAAACCCTATGAATTTTATTTCAAAATTGAATTTTTAAAGCTCAGATTTCTTTGTGCTATTGACAAAGTAAGATGCAGGTGTGAAGCCAATGTTTGAGCTCCAATCAAACACATTTCTCGACTCTTTGGTCTTTCACGAAGCAGCGTGTAAATCTAAGAAAATACTCTATAAAACTATTGGAAGTAAAAGGTGTCGATTTCTTAGAGTTTTATTTGTTGATAATCAGGTTTGCCGACACAATGAAATGTAATAAATAAAAATACGGCACGAAGTAATACAAAATACGAAAATACAAGACGTATAAGATTTCAAACTTCACGTGTAAAATTGTTGCTCTTGTTTTGTTTGATATCATCTTAATTACAAGTATATATAAAAAAGTAGGTATGAAAACCGTTTACTTAAATAGCAGAAGATGATTCATATAGCTTGTAGTAGCATTGATAAATTAGCAAATTGAGCGATATAAAAATAAAAAATGAAAAGTATTGGAAATGATAGCCCAAGTAAACAATTAAATGTACATAAAATAAAATTATTTTTATTTTTTTATAATTAATTGAAATTATTTCACGCTCGATATAATGAAAACGCAACGTGGCGGCCATGCTAAATCTAGGCGTGACGTCACGAAACGATAAATAAAAGAAGTTGTTGAACTGTTAAGCTTGTAAAAATTTAAGACGGATTTGTCGAAGCTTGTTTGTGTTGTTTCGTGACGTCACAGCCGTAAAATGTAACGTGATCAACTGTACGTAGGTAGAATTAAATAAATGGATTCAGTATTAAAAATATTAATTTTCTCTTTATAAATAATGTTTTAAGCAAGCGACGAGCCTTGGTCAAGTTATTTATTGGAGCGTTGTGACCATAAAATTAATAACGAAAGAATAAAAAAACATTAGGTCGTGTAAATATAAAAAGAAATCAATAGGTACATAAAACTTTTTTTTTAACTCACATTTTTCTCT
This sequence comes from Diachrysia chrysitis, assembly GCA_932294365.1. Classification (NCBI taxonomy): domain Eukaryota; kingdom Metazoa; phylum Arthropoda; class Insecta; order Lepidoptera; family Noctuidae; genus Diachrysia; species Diachrysia chrysitis. The sequence goes on from OW028645.1 coordinate 4,394,131, forward strand.
TTCTACGGTAAAAGATCTCAATTCTTATAAAAATAAGTTAAAAGTATTTCAGTGACCCACACAACAGATTGCTGGCGTTAACTATGTTTGTACAACACTTAACACAATAGGGACGACACTTGAAATGTTAATATTTGTTGAGACAATATTAATACGCTGTCACGAACAGAGCTACGTCCAATAGAGCAATGTTACAATGTATATTATGTATGTGCTTGTATGAAATGCAATTGAAATACGCGTGTGCTGTCAATTTGATTTGAAATTGTGTTTCATTATGCTTGAATAGGTAAAGGTGGCAGACTTGATTAAGTTATTATTTTTTTACTTTGGTAATTATATAGGAATATAACAAATTGGGATCGCCCGCCTAGTTTCAGACTCAATAGGAGTCCCTAATCATGAGATAAGGCGGAGACGGCGGTGTCGCGAGGTGAACTGAAAAATATGAATACTCCTCACGAAAGTTATTATACTTTGGTGATTATAATAATATGTAATTTATATATTTTTGTATCACTTTTTGGATTGACAGCGTCTCCGGAACTTAATGGGGTACGAATTAGAATACGGGTTAGGAATTAGGCTGCAAAAGACAGAAAAAAGGGCAATGCGATAAAGTATTAGGTATTTTTCAATACTCACCTATAGTGACACATACCATAATAATAATATTTATGCAGTTATCTGTCTATAGAAAAAAGAATGTATGTGTGTATGTATGTTCGCATAAAACTCGAGAATCGTTAGCTCAATTGATATAAAACTTTGCACACATATAAAGGGCGACATAATCACTCCGACGAACATCGTTTCGTTAGTGACGGATAGGTTTCGCTGGTGGCAGTGATTATTATCTTTTGAACCATAGGTCAAATTGTAGATTTTTTAAGGTGAGGCGAAGCGCACTGGGCCTCAGATATTTTAAAAATAATTTTATGAAATTATATAATAAATAAAATCTTTTGCAAAATGTTGATCCTCATTTACCTAATACGGGTGAATTGACATACAAAAGAAAACGAACCGTTCTGCTTACTTTAAACATAACAGGCGTGACGTTCTAGAAATATACGTTTAATATAATATGTTTTGTACCTGAGTATCCGCTTAAGATACTCATGCTCAGCTGAGCGAATCGACAAACGTTCCCCGTTTAAACAGGCGTTAGTAACTCGATTGAACGCAACCAAAAAGGCGTGAGGCCGTAAGTATTTATCTTCCATGCCTCTAAATTGTATTTGTTTCTTTCTTTAACTCTATACACAAGCGACGTTCGATTTACCTTTTGAAAGGCCTTGAGTAAAGGTAAAGGCATTTGTTTAAGCAAAACAATTTCGTAATGCGAAAAGCTTTTAGGTCGGACAGTCTGACGTTTCGCAATTGATAGAGGTACGGAATCAATATCATGTGGGATTTCGCAAAATACACAATAGTAAAGTAAGGACAAAATAAAATGTAAAACAAACATAGTTAGGTACAAGGTGATCGCTTTAATGTATAAATATCTTTGAAAATTATGTTATGTATCGCCTTTGTTATAATTATACTGGTTGGACCCCGGATACCCCTAAATTATGAGAAATGTAAATTGTCTTTATTGACGTGACTATTAGGTCCACCTTGTATATTACGAAAGAAATGGCCGCCCAATACTTGTGAGTCATAGGTATAACATACTTAATTTAAATTACTAAAACGTACTTGTAAGTACGTATTTTTAAATAAAAACAAAATTGCAAGACTTATTGGTAAGTTAAATAACACTAACATTTTAATACATTGACAAAATCTATTCCAATAATCTGTTCACAAAATGTGTTCAACACGAGTTTCAGATGTTTTTAATAATTTGCTGCTATTTGCTAGACTTGTTTGACCACTCAAAGGTAACACCGCCGTACGAAAATGAACCCTATCACCTTGTCAAAAGGTTATCGCTAACGTGTGGTATCTTGTATTTATAAATTTTCGTGTTGTTTGAACGTCGTGTCGGGAACGATTTAGATATAGATTTGTATATTGACACATGATTTGTAGACTAGGATGCCTACATTAAAAGAGTGTGAAATTATGTATTTGGCATGCATTTTGGATAATTTGATTTGTTGTTAGCGTGATTTAAAATATATAAAAAAAAAAAACACAACAAGAATACAACACAATGCATACACTATAAAAGTGCGCATTAACGGGCCATTAATTGCGTGATTATTGGCAATTTTGGTTAAGAATTATGTCTTGCAACACTTAGCAATGTATGGCAATACAACAATTGTATAGAAATTGTCAAGAATTGCCCAATTTTAGTAAGTGCACCTTTAAAAAACTCAATCGAAATAATGTTTAAATCGTTAGGTATAAATGCTACAAAAGAGTCAAAGAGATTTTTTTGTGTATACTTGATTTTATCTAGAGCTTACTAACTTAATATATTTACAGCAGTCCGTAAAAAAAGTTTTTATTCGGACTGATTTATACCGGCTATAATTATTATTATATAAACTCACGCTACCACCCTTACCGCAGAGCACATCTAGTGCAAATATATTCTGCAACTTATTACATACTGGTTTCGTCAAACAGTTGCGTACCTGCAAAAAAAAAGAAAAACTTTAGTTAGTGTTGGCTGTTTTTCAAAAACCCACATTTCAATGACGTATTCATCTATACAATGGATGGTGGACACATTTCAACGGTCTCTGATTGATCGCTACTGCAGGAGTGTAAGTGGGTATCAATATCAATAATATTTTATGTTGGAAGATTGTTTTTGTAGGTATCTAAGGTTTATCTACGGTAAAACCGAAAATCGGTTTTACTGCTATAAACTTACTGCCAGCGTATTATGGGCAATTTATATATAAGTATAATTATTATTATTAAATCATATTGACTGGCTTATTGGTGCTAAACAGAGGTCGTAGGTTCGATTCCCGCCCAGTTCAAATCATTGTGTGATGAGCAAGATTATTTGCTTTGTTTCTGGGTTTAATCTATGTATAATTGTATGTATTTAGAAATATATAAGTATGTTTATCAGTTGTCTGCTTGCCATAATACAGGCTCTGCATAGTTTGGGATCAGATGGCCGTATGTGAGTTGACCTAAGGTGTTATTATATTTGGTACAAAAGTGTAAATAGAAAAAAGAAACATTTGAATTAATGTAAGTATATTGCGTTCACAATCGTTAAAAAATAAGCTTTAAACATTTTTAACAACATTTTATTGTGCTCAGAAGAAAACTATTATTATGTCTAGACAAATAAAATATATTAGTTCGATAATAGTATCACATCATATAACATAATATTTGCAATGCTCGTAAACAACTAGAATAATATGTTATTCACGGTCCGGTTAGGTCTCACAAGGCGATATAAAATAACTAAAAAATGGCTTTGCAAAGAAAATTGTATATCATAATAAAACAAGAAATAATGTATCTTTAGTGGTGTACAATAAAGCATATAAAGGTAATAATAAGGTTCCGAAATAATATATGTTACATTTTATTTTATTTTATAAGTTAAATCATGAAAATATTCACATATTTTTACTCAGCCTTTCGGAATTCACAAAAAGGGTATACATACATACAAACCGTAATACTTTAAAGGTTTTAGTTTTTTTGCAATTTAAATTTTGTGTATTTTTTTTTATTTTGTTTAGTTTATAAGATTTAGTATAGTTTATTATTCAATGTAGGTACTTACCTTGTTAATTTTATAACATGTAAAGGTCAAATAAATAAATTTTCTAAGACAACTATAATAAGATTGTTTTTTCTTTATAGGGACTAGCCCACCACACTTACCCATCATTGCAACTCCTGTAATACAGATCTACAATGATAACCAATGAATACCACCGAAACAGTTAAGCTCTTTGTGTCCCAGGATAACGATTGACTGTCTTGGAACCCGTAACGAATTTAAACAGAAGTAGTAAATAGGAGGAGTAGGAAACCATTGTTTCCTCTTCCCTCCATTGCAAGCGGGAGACAAAAAAAAAGATAGGCTATGGGCAAAGAAAAGATAAGACAACTGAGTTAGGCCCAGTTGCCAAGCACCACGGATAAAATTTTAACATGAATGGGTCCTAAAATTCATTAAGGAGCTGTTTTGATTCCAATAATAGGTATGGCCAAAACGTCTGAAAGCACAGAAATTGCTCTGGTAGCAACAAGGTCCTCATAATAAACAACAACGGACGTCGTATGTGAAGTGTCTCATAAAGCGTTACGTTCATTTTGCCAAAGACTACACTCCCACAGTATATGATGTGCAGTTTGCTCAAACTCACTATTTACGGATAAACACTGACACACACTGACTATAAAAAGATTGTCAAACAATGCAACAAATCTCATAATACCTATTTTCCATTTCGTGCAAGCGAAGCGGATTTTTTACTCTAACGGAGATTGCAACCGGTCCTTGATATAGGACCGGAAATTGCCAGGACGGAAAAATTATGTCACACCATTTTAGAGCCTTGATGTGTGTTCCTTTATCTATTACAGGCTGAGTAGCAGAACAGGCAACACGTTTACCGGGGCGCAGGTGAGACAGAATTCATTACAGTTTGTATGAAATATCCAATCGTTAGATTGTAAGCTATGCGCTTTATGTCATTTTAGTAAAGTTTTTTTTTCAGTTTGGTGATAATTTAGTAGGTACCTACTTAAAGAATAAGAGAACCTTTTTTTTAGGGTAAAATCTTTACAAAATACAAACTTACATTCAGTTGATATAGGCAGAACGAAAATAATTCAGAATCCTTTTTTTTATAAAACCAGTCCCGTTCTTAATAATCTATACCTTGTATCGCGGCAGTTTCTCAAACATTAAAATCACATGCACAAAGAACACTAAGGCTTAGAGCAAGCATAAAATTTGTAAATCATACAAACGCTTGTCTCGTGCGGGGATCGAATCCGCAGCACGTCGCGCATTAGTAGTTGGCGTGATAACCAATACCACTCTGCTATCCGTGTAGTAAATATGTGTATATTCAGCATTCATACTATACTATTATAATTTTCGTATTATTCTTAATGAAGGAAGTTCAATATTATTTAGTTTGTCTATAAAATCAGCCAAATAAAATGTCGGATATTTTCCAAATGCACCGTTGAATAATCTTAACAATATCAAAATTGTTTCCCGATTGACGTAACGTATTTAATTTAAATCACGTTAGTTTATCTCGAAGAGCAAGAGATCTATAATTAAATTAAAAGTGGATCTATGAGGATTGAGGGTCGATCTTTTTAATCAGTAGATGTATATGTCGTAAACTTAATTGGTAAGGCAATCACTTAAAGTCCCCTCACTTAATAAAATTGCGTCTACCATTCAACAAGATTAACAAAATATTAGAGATAAATATGATAATAATAAAGATGATGTTATTTATTCTTTTGTTTAACATTCAATTGACAGACAATTTATATTCATTGTCACATATTATTATTAATAGCCTCACTGTGCCGTGTGCAAAATACGAATGATAAAACATTATATTATGTAATGCTAATACATACATACTTCAATATCAGTTCTGGAGTTCCAAAATACACAAACTTAGGGTCCAAAATTCCAAATAAAGCCTACAAAAACCTCCATTTACCTGAAAACTAAGCCAAAAGTACACATTATTTTATAGACATCTAATTATTTGACCTATGTTTTACCTTTGGACCTCTTTAACAGAAATAAACTTCTATACAATTTATAAAGTAGGTTAGTTATATTTATCTTTATGTTTTGTACAAGTACTTTTTTATTCTTTATATTTTTCGTAATAAAATTACTTCGTCGGGTAGATTATCTACGGCGCCTGTAATACATATAGATAATTTCACTTAAGACATACTTGAGCCAATTCCAGATTATTTATAGAACTGACAATTGTTTATTACCTAAGAGGGTACAAACAATTGTGGATAATATTATTAATTAAACTGTATCTAAGTAGTTCTTTTTTTATTAAAAAAATTGTGTAGGTCAACTTTCGTTTTGAGATCAAACTTTCTTCTTATTAAATGGATATTATGTATTTAATCAACATAAATGGAAAACGGTGTTCTATTTTTTTTTTTTTAATTATTAGTAATGACATTTACGTTACAAATATTTTGTCAGTAGTGTTCGTGCTAGGGCCACTGATATTTTTTTATGTCGAATACAATACAAAAAAAGAAACAAAAAGCATTTATAGGTAACCATGACAACAAAGAGTGTATATTTATTTCTATCCCAGACCTCCCTAAACCTACTTTAGTTATATTTATGTTTACTTAAGTTCACCTCTAGTTAGGGATTAGGGTCACAATTAAAGGCCATTAACTAGAATTAGGAGGCTTATATAGGGAGAAGTTTTCATGTAACAAGGCACGCATTTTCCTTTAATTTTCCCTAAAAACCTTTTACAAATGAACCAACTTTGTCTAAGCATTCAACTTTAATACAATCGATCAGGCGGAAAAGGCGGACCTGAAAGGAATTGTTGAAAAACTTGCTGATAGAAAACCACTCACAGATCGATCGAGGCCTCTAATTACTAAAAGTTTTTGGCTGACTTACAGCCGTATCTTCTTCGCGATGGGAGGAAATTAATTACTTTTTACACTAAAAAGTGAATTCAGAAGCCTTTAGGAAGATTGATGATTTTCATCCTTATGTTTTTGGGTTTATCATTTAACACAAAATGTTTGCCAGTTAATTTTTATTTGTGGAATAATATTGATGTCTAAGCTTTTTTTTATGGAAGAACAATCAATAATTCAAAATTAGCCCTAAGGCCTAGGCGTTGGAAAAAAGAGCCCTAAGGAGAAAAAACAAATGAATAAATTAATGCAGATATTTTTAAAGTTTATCATTTGAGCACTTGGTGGTCGAACAATAACATACCTAAGTGATAGTTGTGTTGGAATGTCGAAGGCATAAGTAATGTTATGACAAATAAAAGGGATGAATGGAAGAAAAATACGCGCTGATCCCGAGAAATAGAAAGTCGGGGTATATTTACATGACTTGGACAAATTCGTACTTCTGGTTAGTCATCGTTTTTAGAGTGGTATGGATTGTTGTAATAACTTTTCTGTTCCAGATCAGTGCCTGTACTATGAGCTTTTAAATCAGGACTGTTGTCATCGCGAAAGCGAGATACCGCACTACACTGCGTAGCGGCGTCTCGCTTCTTTAACGGCAATAGTCTTGCTTCAAGAGTTCATGGTAAGCGCGCAGGTTTGGTATCTACGTATTTTTGCAATTAATTGCTTATTGTTTTCATGTCTAGGTTTGTCCTTTGAAAATCTGCTAGACAAAATACCTTTGTACGCTATTATCTAAATGGTCAACGTCGTGCTGGCCTAGCGGTTTAATGAACGGATTTGTGTGGACAAGGTTGCAAGTTCGAACCCATTACGGGCATGTACCAATGCGACTTCTTTAAAGTTAAATGTACTTTCTTAATTATTCTTTATACAATTGTCAGCTTTACTTGTGACGTTAGTCCTAGTATCATGCCGAATTTTGTGATTCTGGGTCAACGGGAAGTATCCCATAGGTTTTGAGTTTCTCGGAAATATATAAGAAGACAATATAAATGGCTGTATTTTTTTATTGCATGAATATTTCATTATAGACCTAAGTATTTGATATTAATTTAAAAACGACACCACCACGCGTTTCTGAAAAAAAAAAATCTCGTGTCAAACTGTCAGACCGACGTTTAACAAAGTAATCATTCAAGGGTTTCTCAAAAGGAAAACCTTTTGAGGTATGGAACCCTAAAAATAATTCAAATCCGTGAAAGTCGAACAACTTGTATTGTACACGAAGCGCAGATTGCGAAATTTCAGCGACTTTTTATTTATATTTTCCCCTCTCATTGTTTGAACAGGAAAGAAAACTTTGCAATGAGTAGTAGGTTTAATAAATATACATACTATAGATGCCTGTAATATTGAATGATTTTCAGGAAGGAAAAACCAGTAAATAAGTTCCTTATAAATATAAAAATGAATTCATTTTTCCCTTGGTCACCCCATAACTTAAAAAGGACTTTACCGATATCATTCACATTTTTTTTAGATTTCTAATACTTTGTAAAAGAGCTTATGGAACGAAAATTAAAGAGAAATGAAAATAAAGTGGAAAATTTCAGAATAATCTTAGCGATATTTTTCTTTTTGTTAAGTTTTGTATCAAAAACATAACACTTCCTTGGCGTCGGGTAAAACGCATTACACTAAACACCATGTATTTGATATTAGCATTACACCAAACACATGTATGTATTTATATTAAGTTCAGTTTGATTGGAATATTTATAGCCAAGACAGGACAATGTCTGTCGGGATAACTAGTTCGCTTATAAATTACTTTTCAGTATTTAAGTAGGTACTTGCCATTAACAAACATTAAAGGTTTTAAAATGTTCCACTTTGTACCTAATTCAATTAATTCTTTGACAGATATATTGATTTCGATTATCACTACTGTAATAGACATTACAAAACCTACCATAGGGGCATACAACAAATAGAATATTTATCAGTTACAGGCAACATATAAAGCCAGGCACATACGTTCAAATTGGCCACCTGAACCGTAACCAACATGTATGTGAGTTGCGCAATGCATTTCAGATGTACCTACAGTAAATGTAAAGGAAGATGAATTGTTGGAATGATTTAATATACTGACTGAAGATAAATCGATTTAAACGTATCATCGAATGTTGTATTTGCTAAGGCAAATGAGCACAAAATTCGATCTTATAAAAGAATCTGGAATTAAATTGCAGAGCAAAATGACCATTTTAATTTTGACCTCTTTGTATGTAAAAAAAAGGTTAAAAAAATTAACAAATCTAGTAAAGCACGCCAAATATGTATAAAAAGCAGTTTACAAAAAATAATTTACCTCCAGTCAATAGGTTACCTCATAAAAGTTGAAAATGCTTGCTTGTCAGATGCTGAACTCTGCCACCGTCAGTCAAACGTTTTCGGCTGAAGTCATTAAAAATAGGTGGCAACTCTATCGTTCCAGTGTTGCCATAAATAGTTAATCCACCACTGGGCTGAGGCAGTCTATCACCATTATTTATTTATATGCGACCTTATTTTGTGAAAATTTTCGTAGGATCGACGTCAAAATTAAATTAACGGTAACAACAGTGAAATTTATCAGATTAAATTGGATTAATAGGTTCCATTACGGTATTCAAAATAAGTTTTAATAGTAGGTACTCTTGTTTGTAAACTAAGAATATAAAGAATTAATTTTCTGACTTTAGTGGGATAACCTACTACTCAAATTATAAATAAGAAATTATTTGGCTATTTGACAGGTGTAACCATAAACAAGAAATATTGTTTATAGCCAAAAAATAATTACATGTTTTTTTTTTGGCATTAATATAAATTGTAAACATTTTATTTTTAGAAAATTATTCTAAGTTGCGGATGACAAGATTAACAAGAACTGAAATGCTATGAATGAGCGTCATATTCTTTAAAATCTGTAAAGTTCAACTCAAAATACGCAAAAGGGTTAGAGCGTCGTATTAGCTTTATGGGTGATGGTACTTCAAAGCCGTCACGTGACCGAATCAATGGATTATAACAATAATTTGATCTTAAACAAAATTAAGAGCTTTCCCATATATTTTTGAAAAAACGCAAATCCTATAGACCCGAAATCACAAAATTTTACAAAAAGCTCGGTCTGAAGTTACAAGAAGAAAAATCTAAAAAAATTATAATTTATAGTTTTATACCAGAAAATTGTTTTTGCGATTACAAACTTATTTTAGTTTTTGTTTGTTTCAGTTTCAACGGTTTTTCATTTTTGCAACATTTTTCATTTACGCTCCGCTCCTTTTGGTCGCAGCGTAATGTTATACAGCTTATAACCTTCCTCAATAAATGGGCTATCCAACAATGAAAGATGTTTTCATATCGGACCAGTAGTTCATGAGATTAGCACATTCAAACAAACAAACAAACTTTTCAGCTTTATATATTAAGTAAGTATATAGATTTATACATCGATGTATAAGAAAACATTTTTTAACCTTACAGTTCATTTTCTTTCTGGATAATTAACCGTGACAATCAGAAAACTTTGCTCGGAACCCTTGATGTGAAAGTCAGACTCGCAATTGTTTAGTTTTTAGTACCTACTTACTAGCGTCTTCTTTCATGAACTATAACTCGACAATAGTGTGTTGTAATAATAAAATGTATGAGCTACTCGGTAATAAATCTTTATGCTCTACTACAACCATGTGTTCGATCCGATCTGTTTACGATTGAAAACATACCTATCACTCGTGTTTCTATCATAAAACTGTCTTAGTATCTCACTCGCAATTTCGGAGATAGAAAACTCCGATGCATGTAAATAATAATATGCTCTCAGCAATTTTACTACAGCAAAATAAGATAAATTTTCTACTTCTACTTCCTAAGGCCGCCCATACACTAACTGCTGGAACAGTCGACCGCTCTCTCGCGTGATACGTGTCTCCCCGACCGCTTGCTTTTTGTTTTTTCGACTGCTCGAAGAAGTAGACCAGCTTCAAGCAGTCCCTGTGGGGCGACCATAGTAGTCTTCAGTTCACCATGCAATCGCAACTTTAAACAGTTGATGCCGACTACTTTAATCCGTGAGCGCGCGGCCTTACTCTACTACTTACGATTTTTTTTTACATTTGTTGTAGACACATGTACTTATGCTACGTTTTAAACACACACACACTGACCACAGTACGAGTATCCGTCTGTGTACACTAATCAAACATAGAAAAATTCGCGGTCTACTACAGACAATTAAATAAGTGTAGTTTTATCTTTATTATTTTTTATCTTTTATTTATGTCTCCGCTCACCGTTCACGTAAGTATTTTAATTTGCCGAGATTTTAAGTAGCCAACTACCTACTCTATTTTGGAAGGTTCCAATTTACGTCTAAGTAATTAAATTAAGATTACTTTTGTATATTTTCTTCCAGGATGGTTTATTTTGTTACGGTAGAAAAAATTGTAATGAAATTTCGAACTTGGTACATTTTTCAACAGAAGTGTATATTAGGAGTTACAATTAAATAGTACATTATTGATAACATAATATGAATACTGATAAAACCCAAGTAATAAACACGCTATTGACTATAAATTTTACGGCGACTTTCATTACCTATATCTACTTTATAGTTTTGCAGTTTGTCGATACATGCGGGTTAACTGGTATACTGATATACGCTCGTATAATTATGTAGATATAGCACATATTTAAAAATTTAACTTGTATTGTTAGACTGCATACCGACAAATATATAAACAGCCTCCCTAGACAGGTGTCATTTCGACAAGCGATATCGCTGATCGAATCGTTTAAATCTATGAAAGTGACAAGTCCAAGTCACGTGACCTATCGAAACGAAATGTCATTTCCGTACATTTAATGTCATTGAAGCGATTTCCATTATCGTTAACGCTTGTCGGAATGACACTTGTCTAGGAGGGCTGGGTTTGCAAACCTTTAAATTTAATATAATTCAAATTTCAGTCATAACACAGGTAGTTACATAAATAGCATAGGTAGCCTTTTATAATAGCCCAAGAAATTACCTTTATATGAAAAAGATTACTTTAGATTAATGGCTGGCAATTCTAAGTCGTAAGGTAATTCATTTCTTTACATAGAAAGGCGCCTGAATGAACAGGGAGCACATTTCTCAACACCAACTGACCCTTTATAATTTAAGAGGTCGGGCGTGGTCAATATTTCTTTTCATACAGTAAGTAACTCAGCATGAATGGATGTTTTCAAATGGTACCTATATTAATATTACTTTTCTTGTTACTTAACCGACTTAAAAAAAGGAGGAGGGTCTCAATTCGTCTGAATCGTTTCTCATTCTTTATGTATGTGCCCCGAATATTCGCAGACGCGTGGGATGCCTGGACTGATTTGGAAAATTCTTTTTTTTTTATTCTTCTATTCCAGTAGTCCCATGGACTTTAGGTCAGGATTTGATGATGGGATCCTAGGTAAATCAAGGGAACTCTTTAAATTTTATTTGAAGTCGATTTTATTAAGTTTGTTCGTTTTTAGTAAGTTTGTTCTATCATTCGTCTTCTGATCAAACGGATGCAATGGACTTTAGACAGATTATGTATAACATATTAATATAATATATTTTATTTTGTGCGCACACAATATTATACAAAGTCCATACAACATTAGATAGCAAGTAACAAAGAAAGGTCTATTTCAAAAGATTTTTTTTCTTGTATTTCTGCGATTGTAAGAGATTTATAGTATTTTTCTTCTTACGGGTAGTCAAAATATTAAAGAATTATACACATGAACGAACCTTTCTCTTAAATCACTATCCATCAGTGGAAACCATATGAAAATCCGTTCGGTGGATTTTCAGTTAATCGTATTCAGACAGACAGACGCAACGGAGGATTTTGTTTAATAATAATATGTATAGATATAGAAGATGTATAGATAGATAAACTCTATGCAATATATTTCATATCACACAGAAGTTGTATTAATCAGAATTCATCAAAACAATATTCGTCATACCCTCAAGGCAAGTACACCTATTATAAACTCTATTATCTATCTAACTCTGGGGTATCTCGGAGTGGAATCTTCAAATATACATTCATATGCAAATGCCTGGCTCCAGTTGATCTAAATACATTCAAAGGTGAACTTTAAATGATGAAAACTATTCCTATGATTATATCTTCCGAAGTATGATAGATCGCGACACTAGTAACTATGATTTACGAAAACCAACCTTAATGGTTTGACATAAGGTTACTTTATTGACATTTCTTAATTATGTACTCTATTTCAAGTATCGTTATTTTGTTTATTTTTTGAGCATGTGGTTACATTTTTTTAGTGTTGAACATGTTATGTGTTGTTTAATTGAACAGCATATCTTCATACCATGTCAATAATTCAAATGTTCTGAAATCAATCGAATATATTACCGACAGCGTCTAAAATTTTCAACATAGGTGGTCATAACTCTATTAAAGTAGCTTTAATAAGTAGGTCTAGGTATGAGAGATTACGTAGAAATATTTTTATCAAAGCGAAATGTCAAGAACTCATATCAGCACAATCAAGCTATAAGAAAAGCCAGTGGAACGAAACTCTACGAGTGACTGAACTTTAGATCTAGCCAGTAAATTGCGGGAGTGAAATAAGTTATTTGTCTATTACGATATTGGATAGTGGTCGCTAGAGGCTCACTGTTGGACTAACTTGTGAGTTACAAGAATTTTCTTCTTCTTTAGATTATTTTTATTAAATTTATCTTCTATAATAATAAAATGTTCTATAAAATAAAATGTCTATAATAATAAAATGTTCTATAAAAATAATAAAAATGAATCACTGAATGTGTTGCTAAGCGCAAATCTCGAGAGCAGCTGAACCTTAGCTAATTCTTTTTTTAGAATATTCCTTGAAGTACGAGGATGGTTCTTACGATGAGAACAATAAAAAAAAAAAAAATCGACTGTTAGGCGGTACAAAGTTCGCCGGGTCAGCTAGTTCTTAAATATATCTATCTTAAATAGCAGATACTTTTGATTTTGTATGACTTGCATGATGTATCTATAATTATAATTTTATTTTATGGATGGATTATAGAGATTTGTTCACTCATATAATTTATGTGTTGGGTATATAACGCTGGGTTAGGTCGTGGAGGCCTAGCAGTTCAATTAACGGATTTTTGTGCACAAGGTTGCAGGTTCAAACCCATTAAAGGAATATATTATAGTATACCAATGTGACTTTTTCAAAGTTATATGTACTTTCTCCATTATTATTAGACATAAAATATGAAATCGGTGAAGGAAAACATCATGAGGAAACCTGAATTCCAAAAATTGGAATCCAAATCGCGCCAACCCGCAATGAGAAAGCGTGGTGATCAATGCTTGTTCTTTCTTTATATCAGAAGTGGCATGTGCGCAGCAATGGGACATTTATAGACCGTTATTATTAAAATTTTATTGTACATAGCACTACTTTATGATTTCAACTACATATATTAATCTGGTTTAAAACTGATTTATTTTTGATATTGGTTAGATTTGACAAAAATATATATATTATAATATATTTATAACTTTAGATTAACGTAAGGTTTTTATAAAAGTGTTTTATAGCATAAATGAGTAAAGACCAGAATTTATATTTTAATTTATTCGGTATATGATTTATGATATTGCCTTACCTTGCAATTCCCGCATTACAACTTAGGGAGTAGGAATGGCTGAAAATCTCCGAGCTCAAAGCCATCTCCTTTTGCTTCCTTACTGACTTCATACTGACATTTTATAATAAATGTACCGTGCTTTTTAGTTAAGTAGCAATAAATGTCTATTTTATTTTATTATTTATATGCATAGGTGTACACTGTAATCTAGGTACTATAATAATAACGAATCATCTAGTTACAGTCCAGTATTAAACTATTGTAGCATAATAATATAGTAAATCAACCTTCATTCTTAGAATCGATAAATAGGTATATATTCTTGATCTTGTGTGCCAATAATCGCATGATCGAGTTTCATACGCAAATAATATATTTTATTCCTGGTCTGGATATTAAATTTGAGTGAGATTGATAAATATTCCGTCGTGAAGAAATATTAAAAATATTTTATTGAATTAGATTAATTTTAAACTGGGTTAGGTAGCACCGGAGCCGTACCATAAAGTATAACGACATTATTATTAGGTAGTTGAAAAAGAGATAGCGCTATCCGTCTGTTTATGTCTATCCCTTTCTTAGTGTTTTTAAAGTTATACAATCTTTAATCGAGATAAGGTTTTTATATTTAGTGTTCATTTAGTTAAGAGTATAATAGGTATAAATATGTAACCACATTTTTATTGTTTACCGCAAGAGTAAAAACATAGTAAATGTCCACACTACATACTTAAATATTGTAATAAACTAAAATATTCCTAAAAATATACCAACATAACAAATCTCACTGTAATAATTAATGCAATTATGTCAATGTGTCGGGAATGTGTGTTATGATGCAAAAACTGGTGGTTTTCATATGAAAACCAATATTAAATTTCCATTTAATTTGAAGTGCCACATGTTTTATAATTAAAATACAATTTAATACCTACATATCTACTCTTATATGGACGCTTTGAAGTATTTTGTATGTGATACGTTTTGAGTACTTAAAATGTAACTCATTTTATTCGTGAAACAAAAGCATGTTGATCCTTTTTATCTAAGCTTTAAATTTAATCCTGTTAGAGATTGTTAGTATTCCAGATAAAAACTGCAAACTAGATTTTTTTACAGGGAAACAGATTTCCAACTAATACCTATTGTGTAATACTTTTCCCGGAAGGTCTCGTTTCTAATATTTTATCATGGAAAATATAATTTCAAAGCAAAGATAGATAAGCGACGATGCTAAAATAAAACTAAAATACTTTTGCTCTAGAAAATAATTCCTGCATCGCAGGTTTTTTACAAATATACAAATCAAATAATATTAAGACTTAAAAAAATCTTGAATCGTACAATGTTAACGGTCAGCATGAATCCCTTTGGCACTCTTCTTTCCATGTTGTCATTTATTTTAACCGACTTCGACAACCGACTTTTTTGGTTTGTTTGTTACGCTATATCTCCGTTAATTATTGATTGATCTGAAAAAATATTTTTTGGCATCGATAGAGTATATCCGCAAAAGTAGGTCGCATATAAATTTGAAGTCGATAATTAATTAAATATTGTTAAACAAGATTGTCGCACTAAGAATTTGAAGCCAAGCTTCGCTCGAAGTTTCACAATAATTCAAATTGGATAACCAAAATAAATTGAAACAAACAATTGCGGATCACTAAAACAATTGTCTCATGCGGGTATCGAATCAGCAAGACGCGTGTGTTGACCTATATTTGCCATTCAGCTATCCGTTCTAAACAAAACAGTTTTATAATACAGAACATCTGCGTATGATGTTACGTATAAAAACGGCAGTATTGCACAAATTTCTTGCTTCCGTGCGTCATTCATTGTTCCTTTGGTCGGTAAATAGGCAGTCAGCATGACATGTTTGTACACACGCCATGTACTTAGAAAAGTACGTAAAAGGCATATATGGGTGGCAATCTAGATCTTGAACTTTGCAAAAAGCAATTACCTACCTAAGTCTTGACTATAAAGTTGTAGATTTAATTGTAAAAGTCCGGCACACATGCTTGCAACTCCTATAAGCGTGGAGGATAAGGATCTACAATGATAACCAGACGAATACCACCAAGGAAATAAGACCAAGGGAAATGGTAGGCAGTTGTGGAATCCGCAACGAAGTTAATCAAAAGGTTAAATATAGAAAAGATTATTAAACAGTTTTCAGTTCATCTATATCTATCCATCTATATATTTATACATCTATATCTATACATCTATAAAAAATTATAGTGTAGGATGAAGTCCTTTAAGCCAACTGTATTAAAAAGTTTTGTGTACAGTTTACTTTTGATAAACACGACAAGTAAACGATGTATTACAATTTATTTATACAAATTTAAGGATAACTATTCTAGCATCAATTAGTTCCTATTGTATTAATATCACGTAGAATTTCACCTGTAGCCATCTCTCACAACCACGGGAACAATAATACATTGTCAGTGTACCTAGAATTCTGATACCTATAGCCTAGATACGGGACAGAGTTTACTGTATACCAAACAGTATTGGAGAGATCCTACGTAATACCCACTATTGTCTATGTTTACTGGTTGACTATGACTCTATAACAGATAGATAGACTTTAATATACTGTGACGTCATTTCAATTTTTATCGTCATTCAAATAAACTTTATTTTTTCTTGTTTATTCGAGTGACGATAAAAACGTTCCAGATGTAGTAATTTCTGATATTTTTTATCGACTTATGGTGCTTTTTCCAACGCCAGATAATTTAAATCGACGTCTGACAGATTTTGTATGGAAGAACTGTCAAAAATTCAATATATGCGTATGATAAAAATTCGACCTTATGCGTGCATGTGAGTTTAATTTTTCTAACCGTAGTTTAATTAGATAATTCATTATTTTACACCTACTAGTCGTTTCTGCTGTAATATCTTAGTTATTAACACAAACCAGTAAGTAATTAATTACTAAATACTATATACGTTTTTAGCTAAATAAACGAGACAATTATAAAAACACTATTTCGTATCAAAGATCAATATAATATTTTCTAACGCATAATAGGTACATCACAATGCGTTCGACTCTCAACACTGCCGCCGCCACTTCAGCTCATGATTAGGGACTCCTATTGAGTCTGAAACTAGTCGGGCCATCCCGAGAATGTGCGTGAGTAAACCGTTAATATTCCTAAATAATACATCGTAAGATCACAAACAATTCTCTACTCGTCACTAGACTGAATTAACGTCATGTTGTCTGTATTTATAAAAAGACGTAAAAGATGTACGTCACCGGGAATGCCAGTGAATCTATAACCGCACCGTTTATTTGTATTACAACAAGTTTTCATAAATACTTCGTCGGTTCACCGCGATGCACTAAATCTTGCATGCCGAATCAAAAATAGATCTTGATAAAAATCAGACAGTACACAGAGCATTTCAGTAAGGAAATAGTATTTTCAGAAGTTCAGTTTTTACCTATTTACTATAATATAGTTATAATGAAAGCATATATAAGTATTGTTCTTTTTTGTAACTAACACAATTGTATCATGTAGACTATTGGGCAAGTGAATATTTTTTTAGGAAGAACTAATTAGTCATTTTGTTTAATTCTTTCTTTTTGACTAGTTTTAGTCGTCAATCGTAATAAAAATTAATTTTATTATAAATAGTTTTGGTAAAACCTGCCATAAAATAGTAGAAAAAATTAAATACAGTTCTTAAAAAAATACATCACAAAGAAATAAGTAAAATGTAATAAAGACCATATCAAATTTTTGCAAAAAACTTAAAGAGCGTTTTTTTTTCATATCGCTAAATGGAGCTTTATAAATTATAGCTAAGAACAATCTCGACAAAATTAGCTTTTAAACAAACCGCAACGATGCCACGGGAAAACAGCCACGTCAAACTTATAATAAAACATCCCTCTTTTTTCGTCGGGCGTTTAAAAAGTGCAACTTCTTTGCTTTTTCTTTTTTAATGGCGTTAGAAAACGTTCAAAAAGTTTCTTAGAAGTATTGAGTTCTCGTATTCAAATAAAAGTGATGAAAATAAAACACCGACATAACGTTTAATCGCATTGAGTGAACGATACCACTGTTTGCGCGTTCTGAACGTGTTTTGTTCTAAATGTTTATGTTTAATTATATAAATGTATTTTACCAGTTTTCTGTTCGGCTTGTTTAATTTTTTTTACAAAATTAAGATACCTACATCCCTACATATATAAAAACTGTGCGTTTGATATAATACGTATTAATTTTGATTAGGTATGTCCCAAAAGTTTGATAAAAACCTAACATTTGCCAGGAACCTACTACAATTTAATGCTCTTTAATAGGCCAATTATTATGATAGCTGTAAAGCTAGAGGTCGTGAGATTACTAATTTAAATATCAAATTTATGTTATAATATAGTCTATTTTGTCATCCAAATGTGTCGACTTTATTTGTGTGTACTCTGATCAGGGTTATGCGTAGTTTTCAAACAACTAAATCACCCTAATATCAAGACAGAAACGTTAAAAGGAGGATAGATACCCTAAATTAATAAATAAGAGTCATTCCGAATAAAACAAAAGAAGACCTACAAATTAACTCCTAGCAACGAGCGTCTTGGATTTATAGCTAAGAAACGGTCACGTTCACGCCGTGTTACAAGCATTCGCTATCTACATTCCCGATAAACAGTAAAAACAACATTTTACAAAGAATGCTACAACTTCTCTTTGTATTTGCGATCTTCGATTGTTTGTTTAGGACCAACCAATCTTGACTTTCGGCCTCGATTCGGTCAATGAAAAAATACTCGGCATTTCAGAAATGTAAACCAGACGCTTCACTAGATATTTTTCAATCATGCTCGAAGATAAAACAAGCTGATTCTGTGCTTTAATTTACTGTTGAGAAAAATCTCAGAAATGTTATTAAATAATTTAAAAGTCGTACTTTTTGTTCTTCTTATGGGAAAATGTCTTCATCGGCAGATTTACATTTGAATTTAGTTAAATTGAGCTTTTACTTATTTTTTTTATGTTTTAACTCAAATTTAATGAACTGCTATAGAATTAGATTTTTTTTTTGTATAACACTAACAGTTAGGGTCTCTCAGAATTTGATTTTCGTAATATTATAAGTATTTAGTAAACGTCCAAGAAATGTTTTTTCATTTCTAAATAAATATATATGTCGCAGTAAGATAGATAAAGCCGTAATATAGTTATATCCCTAGGGATATAATTATATACCGTAACATAGTTATACGAAAGCGAATCTTTACTATCTCACTAGGAATATAGTTGGCAAAGTCGGTACTAAGGGTCAGAAAAAAAAATACCTACCAACCTAACCAAATGTGTCGGGGTTGGCAAAGTCAGTTCTAAGGGTCAGAAAAAAAAAATACCTACCAACCTAACCAAATGTGTCGGGGTTGGCAAAGTCAGTTCTAAAGGTCAGAAAAAAAAATACCTACCAACCTAACCAAATGTGTCGGGGTTGGCAAAGTCAGTTCTAAGGGTCAGAAAAAAAAAATACCTACCAACCTAACCAAATGTGTCGGGGTTGGCAAAGTCAGTTCTAAAGGTCAGAAAAAAAAAATACCTACCAACCTAACCAAATGTGTCGGGGTTGGGAAAGTCGATTCTAAGCTACTGATTATTATGAATAAAAAGAAATCTAAACAAAAAAGATATGACTTGAATACCCTAATATATTTATAACACTGAACTTTATCTAGTAATATAAGTATATCACTAAACTTGGACCGTTTTATAACTATATTCCTAGTGAGATAGTAAAGATTCGCTTTCGTATAACTATGTTACGGTATATAATTATATCCCTAGGGATATAACTATATTACGGCTTTATCTATCTTACTGCGACATATACATCAAAATGAATCTCTATTTCCCTTAGTCATCGCATCACGCGTGTTCTGATGGAACAATTTCGGTCATTCTTTTTTTGTTGTGTTAAATTATAGTCACGAGAAGGTTTTAATAAAAGGAAAAATAAAAAATGTTTTGTAAATCACACATCATCCGTGCGAATGTGGAGTGGGTAGCTAGTACTAAACATTAAATTAAAAAGATAGCCATGTTTGTTACAATTAGGTACCTACATAATATAGCTGTAGGCGCCTACCTAGTTTTTAAATTACTACTTATAGATTTTTATTAATTTCACGGGTAGGTAATTAGGCCTTGTTTTTATGTTTAATTGTCATGGGAAACCACACACCTTTTCAGACAAGGTTAAACCTATTTAAAAAATAACGCCTGGGTATTATTTTTCGAACGTATCGCCTCAAATTTGTTCGAACAACTATTTTCAAACATTCTTCCCCAAATCGTTTGCGCAAAAAAAATCGAAAAACAGTTCGACTGGTATTTTCAAGTACCTTTTGCGAATTTTGACTTTGCTCAAGTATTTTTGATTAAAAGCCACAAGGCAAATAATTAAGGAAGGGAATTTATATTTTTAAATGTTCCTTTAGGACGAAATATTTCCTTCAAAGAACACTATACATTAAATCTTGCATACAAAATTTTCGGTATCTTAAAATTAGAAGCTTCAAAAACGAACTCTGCAAAATTTTGCAATACAGATAAGAGGTAAATAATAGAAGGTCGAAAATCAGTGAACCGCAGAATAATTAATTTCTGAAGAGCCTTTAAACTGTAAAGGGCCCTCAAAGAACAAGTATTGGAAATGGGAAATAACTCTTACAGGGAAAGGAACAAAGGCTAAGCTTTTTTAAGGTGTCAAGCATTAAAGTAGGTGTGAATAAAAAATACATCCCAATATTTGGACAACCTCCGTGATCGAGTGGCAAAAACACCGGTTTTCAAGGTGTCGCCAGCTCTGAGGTCCCAGGTTCGATCCCCGGACGGGTCAATGTTAGAAAACTAGTTTTCTACATTGTCTCGGGTCTGGGTATTTGTGGTACCTTCGTTGTCTCCATAACACAAATGCATTAGCTACTTAATTTGGGTTTAGAGCAATGTATGTGATGTTGTCCACATTTATTTATTATTTTAAGAGAGTTTTAGATTTAAGTGTTTTGTAGCACCGGCCAACAGTTTAGACTTTTTTTTTTGGTAAATTCAGTATTTTTGGGCGAAACATTATGTAAGAGGAACAGATCTAGAATGGTCTTATGTCACGTGTCTTTGACTTCACGTTTCTCAAATTGTGTGGCATTGATTTTTCTGCGGTAATTTTTCTTTAATTTGGGAAAGAATTTGAAAACATTATTTATTTAACCTACCCCCGAATCTTTAAACGCCAATTAACTTTAAGACGATCTTTAATATCTATCCGTCGCTACTTTACATCTTAGTGACAGAGACAGCACAAGACTTAACGGCAACTTAAAACTAATTGACGTTTCAGTATTCGACCAATAGACTTTTTTAAAGCTAGATTTTTTTTAATATAGTTCGTTAACCACAAAAAATTACTATAATCAATAACTTTCATGAAGTGACGATAGCAAAATATACTATGTAAATAGACATTTTTTTAGTTCAAATCAAAGTTAATTCCGTCATCGTATCGCTGGAGAAAATCTGCTGAGTCATTGCCTCGGATCTCAAAAGAATAACATGGAGTGTTTGTGCTCAGCGTTGAATAATGGCAGAAACAAGATAAATGAATTACGAAGACTGATGAAATAGATCGATAACGATTTCTGTGAGACGTTTCCCTGAGTGTTTGTGTACGAACGCTGTTTTTGCGTATTTTTCTTCTGTAGTCTGTGGATATATTAAACACTAGCAGCCCGCCCTGGTTTCGCACGGGTATTTAACAATAATTAAGAATAAATTACGTAGCCTATGTCACCCGGGGATAGTGTAGCTTCCCAACAGTGAAAGAATTTATCAAATCGGTTCATTAGTTTCAAAGCCTACTCAATGCAAACAAACAAACAATCACATTTTTCCAGTTTATAATATTAGTGTTATAGATCTGTTGGTTTTAACCCTACGCGCTTCGTAACAACAGTGCCTATTCTGGAAAACTTTTAATCTGTTGGTTTTGTTTTACATATCTTTAAGATATTTCTTTAGTTAACTAAGCTATCCCAAAATCTTTGCTAGCTCTAGTTTGCGGCTCCGCCCACGTGAGTGTTTGTTATGGCAGCAAAAAGTAGCCTATGTTATTTCTTGAGAAGTTTTATCAAAATCTGTAAAGCGGTATAACTGTAAAAGCATAACAGACAGACCTAAGACAGACAGACGAGAGTTACTTTCGTATTTATAATATTATACATGGATATTTGTCATGTATTAGATGCTCATAGCTCTATTGGTTTTCATGTGATAATTAAATACGTTTGTAACTGATGGATAATGTTTAATTCTGTCATGTCTAAGGCGAAGAGATATTTAATTATTACAGTATTTGTGAAACTATTAACAAGTGTGCATTTGAACAAAACGTTTATATATATATACATATACAAGCTCGGAATCTACCACGTTAATAATAAACATGCGTTTTGGCGTTTTACCAGTCAGTGTGGTAAATGTTCTAGTTTTATGTATAATGTGTATCTAGTTGCCTGTAGAAAAGGTACAAGACTAGTATGAAATCTGGACTAATTCCTAAACCTTCAAAATACGAGTATAAAGAAGAATGTGCTTTAATATTTTATACTAGCTGTATTGGTATTTGTGTTACTCCTTTTGGTCGCAGCGTAATGTTATATAGCTTATAACTAGCCTTCCTTAATAAATGGGCTATCCAACACTGAAAGAATTTTTCAAATCGGACCAGTAGTTCCTGAGATTAGCACGTTCAAATAAACTCTTCAGCTTTATATATTAGTATAGATGACCTCTACGGTACCTAGGTTTAAATATAATGGTATAATATAATAAAATTATTGAGTTTTAAACATGTACCTCGTTAGTTTACAAAGCTATAAGATAAGTATTAGAGAAATAAACCCACAGTGCTCTTGTAATCTGTATTCTATTATAGTTTTAGGGTGGTGTTACAGTTTAGATACCTCTACCATCGGACTTCCGCTCGTCCTATCTCGGACACTCTGTACATTAAATGACTTCAATTGTATTTATTGTATATGCAAGGGTCAAATTCTGCATAGACCAAACTATGTACAAACGTGTATGATATTCTACTTTTTTTTGCTTTCAATAAATAACTTGTCTGTTAATGAATGTTTGAGTTGTTAAAATATAAACTATTTCTATTATTTAACCTTATGTTCGAGATATAATATGATAAGATTGTGAGTCTAGTTATCTTTTAATCCGTAGGGACATTTGTTGTGACGATTAGCAGTACCTAGCTACCTACATATACATATTTGTAACACCACTGTATGTTTGAAAACTATTAAATTTAATATGCCTCAACATCAAAGTAAGTACCTACGTCAGTTTACTATGTTTGTAGGTCGAAAATATATTACAATGTCGTCAGAATCTGCATCATCTGCATGACCTATTTACACATTGAGCAAGGGTCTTTGTTGGAAATTGATACAGCTAACCAAGAAATCATTTGAAACAAAACGGTTTACTCACGCATATTCTCGGGATCACCCGACTAGTTTCAGACTTAATAGGAGTCATCAATCATGAGCTGACGTGGCGGCGGTGGGGTCGCGAGTCGAAATAAACCGTTTTGTTTTAAATAATTATGAATACTCCTTAAAAAAGTTAATATACAAAAACTAAGAAATCCACTACACAATTACCACCTCGACTTTTACGTATATGTGTGGACAAAGGTTTTGAGATATACCATCCCAATATATAAAAAAATCTACGTATAAATGATGTTCTACTGCGTTTTCCTAAACACACAAATAGTGAAATACAAATTAAAAAAATAAGTCGCTCATTTAAAACATTCATACAATCTTTTATTTCTTTTTGTCAGAATAAAAATAAAATATAATCCCGGAATCTCAACAACAAAGTATACAGATAAAAGCCATTCCCACATAATCATTAATTATTTGAACCACCAAACAAAAATATCTAATATTAAAAATATAAATCAATCGCCTGTATTCAGATTACCTTCCTTATTCATTCATAAGCTTTCTTTCATGGCTAAATCCGGGAGCCGATTAAAAACGGCCTATAAACAAAATTCAAATTATGTCACAAAGCAAGAATATACAGAAGGTAAAATATTTTACCTGTAACTAAATACTATATTTTGTGATAGGCATTAAATAATAAAATATTTAATGCCCATCACAAAAATTTAGTTATCTGGTGGGAAATTTCATAAGTTTACTTAAAATTCTCATAGCAGTCTTAGCACGCGTTAATCTGAATTCGACTTATGATTGTTTGACATTGCTTACACAATATACGCGTGCATGTCAACTTAAAGTATTTACAAAATTTAATTTTAGTCTTTTTATCTGAACATTTAGTATTAATCCTCAAAAGGTAAGAAATAAACGACCAATATTATAAAAGTTTAAAATTCCCAATTATTTATTTTGTCGATCGATAAGAAAAATTAAATTGATTTGATTTTCTGTAAGTTTTCTGCCCAACATCATTTATCTACGATAGGTACATGCGCGTGAGCATCTGGTTACGGTGACGTCATCGACAGTTTAGTTTTCTTGGTTCAGATGATTATTACATTGGGAACACTTCCAGTTATGTCATAACATTGTTAAGAAGTTTAGCGATCTGTGCGTTTAAATTAATGGTCAATACAAATTTATTGTATTTAATATGTAGGGCATTCAAAATAATTAATTAATAAAGAACTAAACTCTAACAATAAAACAAATGCTCTGAATAAGGTGAGGTATTCCCATTAGCGATTATATCATTATCTTATCTAGTAAATTAGCATCGCTGTGTTGAAAAGAATATGATATAGTTTCATCTTTATGTCGAATCTACTTCATAGAATATACAAGAATGTACGCAAAGTGAAAAAAAAACACGTTATCCTATTGTATAACCACAAAAGACGTGACAAATAACGCCTATCTATCTACTTTCATTCGTATTATGCTCCCCATGCTTTACAAAGACGAATTCCAATACATTATCTATTCACGCCAAGTTATAGTTGCCAAAACCACATAATTCATTCACGCTACTTATCGTAAAGGTTATTAACCTTTAGGTCGTTGTCTTACATTCAAATGTATAGAAAAAATTAAACCAAATTCATGGTAATATTTGGTACACACTTAACAATCTACATCTTTTAAACCATTAAACCGATTTTGATAAAACTTGCACTGTTCCATAAATTGATATAAATTTAAGCAACGATCTAATAAGTGGTTTTGGAAATATGCTTGGACATAAATACAATCATGCATATAGATACTCCTTTAAAAGTTTGTATATAATTATTAGGAGTCGGTTAATAACTTTTTTTTTACCACTATTATATAATAAATATTACTTAAGTGTATTAACGTTTTGCATAATTCTCTTTGTCATGCGTGCATGTTAGCTAGCGTGGAGGTTTTACTTAGTCATAAAGATCAGGTCGTTATAGGTGACTGAACTCTTGACCTATGTGGAGAGCGATGTCCCATTAGATCAGTGTTGTATGAAAAAATGTAAATAGAATAGATGTTATTTGAAGGCCAATCTCAAGCAAAAATAAGCCATAAAATTTGCCACGGTTGACCAATTTTGGCCATGAAGGTAAAATCTCAAACTGTAGGAAAATTTTACATTATTCGATATGTATCGTGCAATAATATCACGCATGTGATACCACTAACTGCTAGACAATAATTCTTATTATAGTTTTAGACCGCAACTGACCCAAGCTATGTTGGGTCAGTTTCGAGCTTCACTAGATTCGGTTAAATACCTTGCAAATTACCCGTATCAAGTGACGTGATCTAAGTATATACGTAAGTAATCTCTTCACCATGGTATGAATCAAATCAAAGTTCACGATGATGAATAGTGTACCTCGGAGATCATCTTTTAATAAAAATCCAGATTAATTTACATTAAACTAGTTAAGAAAACAAAGACCCTTACTAGTATTCTGTATAGACTTTTATGTTAATTGTAAAACTCGGATACCTACTATACATTATTTAACCAGTAACCTCTATATCTTATATTATAAAACAAACTCCTCCGCCGCGTCTGTCAGTCTGTCTATCTGTCTGAACGCTATAAACTCAAAAACTAATGAACAGATTTACATAATATGTTGCTCAACAATGGATAGAGTGATTCAAAAGGAAGGTTTGTGTGTACAATTGATTAATATTTGGTCTACCTGCGTGAAGGCAGGGCGTGTCGCAAGTAAAAGTTAATTATAATTATTTGTAAATTACGCCAGCCTAATTATTTATGCGGATACGTGATATAAAGTTTCATTTACATAAATTTATTGGAATTTAAAATTAAATTATATCTATACTATAATATTATAAAGCTGAAGAGTTTGTTTGTTTGTTTTTTTGTTTGTTTGAACGCGCTAATCTCAGGAACTACTGGTTCGAATTGAAAAATTATTTTAGTATTGGATAGTCCGTTTATTTAGGAAGGCTATAGGCTATATAACATCACGCTACAACTAATAGGAGCGGAGCATAAATGAAAAATTAAGCCAAAATGAAAAACCGTTGAAACTAAAACACGCGAACAAAGTCGCGGGGGACAGCTATTAATAAAAAAATGTTGTGTTCGGTATCATTAATTGTTGATATCATTGGTTCATTATATATAATTGTAACGGCTAACCATAGGTTTGAATATTTGAATGTGTAAAAATAGATAGTCCTTTTAAATTATTCATTGAAGTTATGAACGACCAAACTGTGAAGCATCCATCGATGTCTAAACTTTGTAATTTAACAAGAAGAATGTTTAATCCATATCCAATTCATGCCTACTACCCTATCGTATTTAATTACTGGACAAAGACTTCAAAGAGCCATGATCACCATGTTTATTTTGGTTATGTAACTGAATGAAAAAATTACAAGTAAAAGTGGATTTTTCGGCCCTATATCCGAAGGTGCTCCCTTCTAACCTACAGGCCGATAGCGCCATATATTATGTTATAATGCGATCCAGGATACATGGCAATCGTACCGCCATTTTATTGAAAGCAATACCGATCCCCAGCTGTGATTGAATTTTTTACTGTAAGGGAAACCCAATTATCCTTCTACGCGATTCGGGGTGAGAACCAGAAGAATGTAGTGCAAGATTCACTACTAATACGATTCGCCTGCTATCACACAAGTCTTACCCACGTATAACAAAAATATATTGTTTAATTAAATTATGTAAATTCTTTAAAAGGAGGTTTGAATTTGACAGAATGATTTTTTTTTTTTGTATATTGGTTAGGCTTAGCTTTGGCAATTATGGATTGGTTTAAAATATTTTTGTGGTCCCATATAAGTTTAATGGAAGTCGGCAACATTTACAGCAAATTTTTCGTTTGTAGTAAAATAATAGGCATTTTTTTATACCTAAACCCAACCTCAACATAGCTTAGGAAAAGCCTAGACAGAAGGAAACTATGTATTTAAGACAAAAAACGCTCTATATTTTTTTAAGTCCAATACGTTTTTTAAACTTTTTTTTTTTATTAAATTTTTTAATCTTCTTAATGAGAGGTTAGTATAGTAAATTCAAAAATAGAATTCGATTAAGCAAAAGACAATTTAGGTTTAAATTACTACCTGAACAACCTTTTTAATCATTCTGATTTAGTGAAACTCTATTTTGTAGATTGTATTCGAAATTAGAAATCCGGTCTAACTCAGATAAGTAAAGTTTGGGTATCTAATGAAAATTAACAAATTAATTTAATTTGTTAATTAATTTTATTTGTAAGAGTAACGTTTTCTTTAACAAATGGAATAAAGGCTTTAGCTGTTGGGAAGGGGTAGTTTTGAGATAATAATATTTTGTTGCGGGTAAATAAAATATAATGAACCAATCTTAGGGCTAATTTATAATCAACTCATAAGGCAAAAACCATGCGTAACTGCCATCGCGTAAATCTAATCGATTTTAAAACCTTCC
The DNA here is from genome assembly GCA_932294365.1 of Diachrysia chrysitis. Classification (NCBI taxonomy): domain Eukaryota; kingdom Metazoa; phylum Arthropoda; class Insecta; order Lepidoptera; family Noctuidae; genus Diachrysia; species Diachrysia chrysitis. The sequence goes on from OW028645.1 coordinate 4,422,448, forward strand.
TTACCCGTGAAGAATTCATAAAAAAATAATATGAATCAAAGTTAAAAGTCAAAATTCGGATGCATAAATATTTTAAGTAATAGCTTTTATCATAATAAAGCATCACCCACCTGTAGTCGGCGCTTTTTGGGCTTAAGCGTTACGTAATCCTTTCCCACGTAAATAAAGCTTAGTTTTTCTGATATAATGTACAGTCAACATCAAAAGAACATCAAAAATAAAAACTCAAATATAAAGGTTTTCATCAAACGCGAATACGTACAGCGTTTTTATTTAAAAACGTTACGCGGTTTTAATTTATTTGTGTTTGAAAGATGTATATAAAGACAGAATGTATTTAAGATAATAGGTAGAAATTTTAACCACACTACTGAAAAAATATTCAGATAGCGTGCAAGGGAAGCAAACAACAAGTTTAGTAACATTGTTTAGGAAATATTCACTCGGCCTAAAACTTAGTCTCAATCCAAAGTAATTTCTATTTGGTTGAGTGAGAAATATTTGATGTTAAATGATAGTATGCTAGACATAATATTAAGTCTAAGTTATGTTTGTTTGTTAAAGTGTTTGCAGGTCAAAGGCCTTGAAATTGTTAAACGATGTGTTTTCTCTTTAACTATAATAATATAATTTAACTTCTGTTATTTTTTTTTTGTCAGGAATTTGTTCCTTTTAAAAACACATTTAATCCTTCACCTTTTTTTTCCATTCAATTTTATTTGGAATTAACATTTAAGTGAGATATGTCACTAACCACCACACGTGTTTGCGATTATTATAGACTAAGCTTGAATGCCACGATATTTTCCTTACCAAGAAAACCTGTTTTAATAATAGTTTAAAATATCGACCAATAGCTCATAACAAATAGTAAGTGTGCCTTCTTAAAAAAAAAGAGGACCTTTCATTGAAACGGTGACCTACAGAATTGAGTTAGTTTTTTTACTAATGTCAAATCCTATCTATTCACTAGCTCTGTGTACCCACATACTGGACAAAAGGACTTGTGACAATGTAGATACATTATGGATAAGTGTCCGCCCTTAAGAGTATCAAATCCCGTCCACGTCTTAGCAGTCACGTTTAAAAGTTAGCCATAGGCACGGATATCAATTTACATTTTTATGTTTTTAAATAATTTGTAAAGACTCAATTCTGGTGGTTCAGGGCTCGTGCTTAAGTGTAAGCCGTAAGGTTTGACCGATAATAAAGGTTAAGCTCCGCTGGCCGCGGTTATTCCGTGGATGGGTGACCATTTGTAAACATACCCGAGTGCTTCGGAAAACGCGTTAAGCCGTTGGTCTCGACTGCCATACGTTGATCTTTGGCAGTCGGTAAGTCATTACAGTTCTGACAACCCGTCTTACCATAGGATACTGAGTTACCCAGTAAAATGGGTGGTTAGATAGGCAGTCGCTCAACGTAAAGTACAGTATTCAGCTGAATTCGGTAAGTCAGTCTTACAAAAAGGCTAGGCTGAAGAAATAAATACTTAATTCGACAAAAACAGTTTCTTTTTTATACGCGACGGTATCAATCAACCCACAATCATAAAAGTGGGTCCTCCGCCTTTCGCATCCAGTCTGACCAAGCTTGCTTTCCAGGCCCTTTACCGGGTCGTCGGTCCATCGTGCGTATCTTCGGTATACCAACAATGTAAATTAATTTGTTTAGCCTATACCGCTCTACTAATGGTCATTGTCTGCTCCAAAATTGCACTTTTCACATCTGTCCTCCGCCTTTGTAACCGTAGTGCAGCCATATTTATATCTACACTATTATTATACTGTCAATATCAGGACATTATAATATATTATCTTAGGACAACTCACACACTGCCATCTGATCAGAAACTAGGCAGAGCTGATAAACATACTTATGTATTTCTAAATACATAAATATTAGAGATAAATTACACCCAGATACAGAACAAATGATCATGCTCATCACATACAGATTTGTCCTGAGTAGAAATCGAACCCACGACCACAGGGTCACTAACCACTATACCAACAGGCCAGTCAAATCATTCTGTTATTCTTCTTTTCCCTGCCCTGTTCCCACTATAATTATTTAATGTCGGCCAAATGTGTGCTTTTCTTCCATTCATCCGTACTACTCGTCATCTCAACATTCACTCCTTTCTTTCCCATATCATCTTTTACACAATCTATCCATCTCTTTTTCGGCCTTCCTCTGCCTGTATATCCATCCTCTTTCATATTTATAACTCTTTTTGTTATGTTACTTTCATCCTTCCTCATTACATTCCTATACCTCTTAAGACATTATGTTATATTAATAAATTCTCAGTTAAACGTTTGATATTTTAGAACAAATAACAATTAGAGCATAGGTACTCTAGTTTGTTATCTTATCTCGACTTATCTTCTAAACACAATGATAGATTATGTTTTACTATTGGGATTGTCCGTGACGTTTTGTATGGAAAGATGTCTATTTGAAGGTTATTATGTGTGTAGTAAATTAGATATTAATATTTAGTTATGTAAAAATTAAATGAATTATTGTTTAGGTGTTAAAGGATTGTTGTTGGAAAAATAGCCAAGTATAATTTCTTTAATGTTGTAATAGCTGCAATTATTTGTTTATAAAATAATGGTCTGAAACAAAATCTATCATAACTCACTACATAGGTAAAGTGACTATCATTCATATCCATATATATTCATAGTATTGAGCCTACAGTGGACATACATATGGACGCAAAGAGGCTAGAATCTATAATCTCATAGTCCTGTGTGTATTAAATCCGCCACAATATGAGATCAGGCCAATAAACCATGGCTTTTTTTGCTTTCTGAGGCAACAGCATTGTATCCAACCTTTGAAAGTTTTAACGATACTGGTTCGGATTCGCGACCTGTAACTCGGCAGATGGATCTGTCAATCAAACAAATGAGGCAGTAATACCCGGCAAGCACAATAGAAAATATATTACATAAACCAGTCAATACGTATATAAATAAGCATATGAATATCGAACCGCCGATCCCTTGCGAAAAAGTGTTACGTTATTAACCATAGTACTAATGTATGTGTAAATAATATAATTAATCGTAAATTAAAGTAAATAGACACGTATTACATATTATGATCCTTGGCAAACGATGACTCACCGATGGACATACATTACTGACACACTAACCAGGATAAATATTTAAGTTTAATTTTCTTTAATTTGGAACAGAACCCTAATAAACTAAGCTTACTCGTAGGTAACGCGAACAAAACGATTCCCTAAATTAAATCTGTATGAAAAGGCAACGTAAAAATGTCTTTTATTATTCCGTAAAAAAGCGCTTACCTTAATTTAACAAAGTTCAATTATAAACCCCCGTTAAGTAGTGACTACGATCACAGAGGTATTAAATCCACAATTGAGTAAAACTAACACCAACACTCGGAACACACAGAGAGGTTTTGGTATTGATGTTATTTTTTCACTGAGATTTCAGTTTTTATTCACGAATTTCGGGTTGAATTTTGCGCGGTAGTGTTGGGTTTCCGTCGTCGGGCAGCGTGCGTCACGGCCGGCGGCTCATCGGAGACTGCGGTGCGGGCGGAAGGCGCGGGGTTCCGAGGCTCAACTCTTGGGCCCGCGCCCGCCCAGCGATACCTCTTGCTCCGCTAATTTCCTGCCTCCGTACATTGAGATTTTATGACGCCTTGTAAAATTTAAATATGAAATGAAATTGATTGCGCTGATTTAAGCCGAAGATTTTTGATTGCGTTTTGCGATACAAGAAGTAATTTTGAGTTAGTCTGTCATCGTTTCGGTTTATTGTTATGTAGAGAAATTTTTCATTATTAGAATGCTTTTAATTATTTATTTGCTCAGACTTGAACCAAATAATATGAGTGCTGTGTTTTTAGGTGACATATTCAATATCTGCAGTGGACATTATATTATTATATAGTTTCACAGCACTATATGATAGGTACTTGGTTTAATCCATACAATTTACTGGGTTGTAATTATTGGTACGCATGTAATATTTCGGTGGGAATCGCAAGTGAAAGGAGAGGCCTATACCCAGCAGTGAGATGTAAAAGGCTGTGAATGATCATTTTGTAATACCTATTTAATATAGAAATCCAAAACAAAAATTCTGAATATATATAATAACTTAATTTAATAGCTACGGATCCACAAATATATTGAACTAATGAATAAAATGGAATACGGCATTCGATACAATATTATTGCCTGTTATATTGATACTATCTTTAAATACTTCCTCTAAGATTCATGTAGATTAAATGCTTACAATACTGATATAAAACCTGTTTGAATATCAAAAACCTGTTTTGAGGTGGCTCACAAAAACTAGATCAACTCGTTTACCGTTACACAGTTAAATTAATAGTACAGTAAATATATGTAACAGTAAATTAATAAAACGACTTATAATTTGGTTTATATAATAAACTTTACCTACTACGAACATACATAGGTACTAGTAACGTGTAAAAAAAATATACTTTATCTTTTGTTTGGTCGGTTAAGCTTACTTATCGACAAACTATTGCATTTATCACAGCACTATGTTCATGATAAGTTCCTGATAGTCACACTGGTGTGTCTATCTGGTGAGAAAATAATGAAATAAAATAGATGTACCTAAAAGCTTTCTAAAATAATCAGAAAACAAAACACTACACAGAGTAGGTCTTTATTATCGGGGATTCTTTACACCGCCATCCAAAACCCATCAGTTATCTAAAAACTGTCCATCCGTAGCCACATTTTTGATCGAATTTAACATTTTTTTTATGTATTTGAATCAGTTATATAGCATCAAGGTTCCTTATATACGTCCCTACACCTTTAAACGTTTTTTTTTTGTAATTATGTCCAAGGAAACTTTTTCTATTATAAAACTCATTTGCCGGCCTCATCTTTTATTTACTGTAATACTTTTTGTTTCACAGTACTTTGTACTACATACAGATTTGTTAGACATTTTTTCATGGTACATTTTTGCGCAGTTGTTATCGATATATTAACATTATTATTTAGATTTTAAATATTGGGCATGAAATTGCCGCTTGATTGCTTCAGTAATTTTTCTGTTTGACAAGTTATTGTCAGACGATTAATGGGATTTTCAAGTCTGAGTTTATTTTTTATTATAATTAGCATTTTATGTCAAAAAAGAAATATATCTATAGCACCTAAATCAACCGCTGGGTAGACCGATCATCTACCCGTTCTGAGATCTAGCCGTTTTTCCATTTATAAAACTAAAAAAGAAATTTTATTGGTAAGCAGTTCAAATCGAAAGAAAAGAATGTCAAGGAGTGACTCGCAATCGGAAGTCCTTTGATTTCAAAAGCAATCATTTTGCCACGAGTCTTAAAGAACATTTTGACCCTCAAAACGACTTCGATCTTGAGAAACACAATGCCACGAGAGAAATTCTCACCACTCAAAAGGTACTGAGATTTTACCAGCCACTGTAACCTGGCATATTAGAAGTATCAATTGTATTTATAATTACTTTGAATCGAAAACCTATAGAGATCAGCAATAACTGGCCGTTAATCCCTATTCCCTTTAACATAATAAAAGTGCTATTGAGGATAAAAAGTTTGACTTTCTCTCCAACGCCTCCTGAATTATTTATTCAGTAAAACCTTTAAGTTTATTGGTTGAAGAAAGAATATAAATTCTTGAATATTTAATTCTAACAGTTGGGTATGTATTATTCACTTCAAAAAGACTCGCAGAAGCCGAAACATTTTGTTTATAAAAATAGACCAAATTAGCATTACATTATATTCCTCTTACAACAAAAAAATATATTTAAGTATATTAAAATTTTGGAGCTGATCATTTCATCCCCAAAATAAATATAAATAAACTATCAAAAATGATATTTTAATTTGGCTGTCTATTTTTTACTACAATGTCAACATAAGAAAGCAAATAATTCTATTTGGCATTCCAATCGCCGGCACGGTATAAGCAATTCAAATATTAGTGCAGGTTCCTGAAACCGACGTTGACTGGCAAGTTCACTAAAGCTATCCAAATCATGTTGACTGCCTTGTAGTTTGCCAGAAGTGCAATTAATAACATCTGGCCGAGAACCGTGCAATCTTTGTTCACCATTTGGGAAATTCATGTTTAAAATACATAAAGCACTTTCCGATGCACAAGTGCCGCAGTAAAAACAAACTTATTAAAATTAAAATAAAACTAGTTTGAACGGATTCTATCGCGGTTTATTTTAGATTTTTGTTCCCGACGTTTCGACGCCTTTGCAGGTGTCATGGTCACGGGCAGACTGAGGTGGTATTCGTCTTGACACCTCAGTCTGCCCGTGACCATGACATAAAATAAACCACGATAGAATCCGTTCAAACTAGTTTTATTTCAATGTCTAATATTCGCGTAAACCTCAGAAAGCAATTATTAAAATTATTCAAGTAAAATGTTGTTCTCCTATGTCAAGAGTTTACCAAAAAATGTTAAGAGGATCAAATTACTATTTCACAGGAATAGCAATTGTTTGTAATTACTTGTTTAGAATTATGTTTTAACTATCATTATTTATTTATCATGGGCTTAATACTATCTTCTTTACAATACCAATAATTTATTCATCATATTTTACCCTATTTAGATTACCAATCTTTATTTCTCCTTCATTTCTTGCTGTCCTGTTTGGAATTAAAGTGATTAGCATCAAAAGATTCGTCGAAAGAACTTCTACTGAAGATGGATATATTCATACCTACATACATAGGAGAGTGGATCCAAACAAAGTTATGGAACACTCCCCAGTGCGACGTTCGTTAATATTAACAAGGGCTGGTGTTGGGAGTAACGAATCAGTTCCAATCAGTGTTGTCGTCTCCACAGAGTTCGCCTACAAAGCGCCAACCATATATAGTTCTACTGACCAATAGGATTCCAGTATTTTCTTTTTATAAATTCCATTTGGATTTGCCAAATAAAGTGAACTCGTAAGATTTACTTTTACTGTTTCCAGTTCAATGGTTTTCTGAGATCAGATATGCGTTATTTATTGCCTGTTATAGGATTATTAATGGCGGTGACTTGGGTGCATATATTTCAATATTTTTAGATTGCCAAAACACATTTTTGCTGTGTTTTGACGAAATTAGGTTTATTTACTAGGATTGATAAAAAAAGTCAAAGGCTTTTTCAGCCCTTGCAGGGCTAAAAGTTTCCGACTCTGCTAACATACAAATTACTCTATATTTAATTCAGTAGTAGTTTGATATACAAATCACGCATCCTTAATTTGAAAAGGAAACAATCAGGTCAAATGAAAATCCTCAGATCCCTTCTAAATCTTTTTATGGGAACATGTATGTATACATTTATTTTTATAAATTTCTCCTATAAATAAGCTTACTGGGTTCGAAGGCACACTTCGAACGAGGTAATTTGCATGTTATTATGAAACAAGTGAGGAAGCATTTCAATTTTGCCAGCTCATAAGGTTTGAGCAATCGACTGAACTCATACCCTCATTAAAGTTTGGGGTGACGTTCCTTGGTACAGGGTCGCACCTTGGTTTAGGGTAAAGAAAAGACAATAACGTTACATTATAATGCAAAATTTTATCAATCGACTCACATGGCACAAATGGTATAAACACTTACTAGTACTTAACTAAGTGTTTATACCATTCCTTGTAAAATAAACTTAATAATGACACTTTGATTTTAATAAAAAAACCTCGTTAAATTTAAATTTGCCAGTTTTAATTAATCTTTTCTGTTTTTAACTGCCCAAAATTGAGACCAATTAGGCGGAGACCCTCGAAAACTTTTATCTTTTGCTTCCTACTAATGATATTGACAGTTGGTGTTTTACCCTAAATTCGTCTCTGGCCCGAAGCGGTCTCGTTAATTCTCGTTCTTGTTTGGTACTTCTCGCTTTTACAGACATTGTTATTCTTGTCTCGAGTGCTGGCCCAAATTGACTTGCTTCCGTTCCGTAAGAATTTTTAAGCCAAAACCCACAAGCCCTTGGTGAACTATAATCTGGTCCTTTATGACTTCATCGGGGAACTATTGCTTTGTTTAAAGTTAGAAACCTTTTAGGGGTTTTATAATATGTGGTGGGATATCATTCAGTTTTTTAGCAACTGGTGCCTTTCTTTCTATATTGACAATATATAGGTAAACCTCTTTTATTTGATAACTTAACTTTTTTTTTATATTAATACGACGAATACGAGGATTTCTGTACAGTAGGTATATCTCATACCAACAGATTTCAGCTTTCGATTCTGTACCTACATTTATATGCACACGATAAAAATCAACGACTGTTTAACGTACTTACCTACTTTACTATCTATACTATTTTTATGACTACAGCATGTGAATGCATGTGACGACTTACGTCAGTCCAGCACATCTGCCGCGTACAATAAACTTTTAAGACAACGATAAAACAATGATAGATATTTCAGCTGAAATTTTAAAGAAACAAAAATATCTTAATCCATTTACTTAATTTATAGTATTAAATTTTAATATTAGTTAAGAAATGATGCCCAAAATTTTACCAGACATTATTTCTGAACTAAAAGTGAAAATTACTATATTAATATACTGCGAAAATATTCCATCCGAATACGTGATATAATAAAATTTTGTGTCAGAAAATAATGTATTGAAAAACTTGAAGACGTGTCATATTACCATAATTTAAGTGAGTTGTGAACGAATTACCAATTTTGTTTTAGTTTGGGTTTAATAAATATTTTTTGAACTGTCAATGATAATACTTCACATAAATTTTCATTAACATCACTGTTTTTCCACGGAATCACCCACTGTTTGTTTTGTTAATTTTCTTGTTGTTGACATTCTTTTGACGTGATAAGGTCTTATAAATCGATGAACTGCACGCACGAAAAAGTGTCACGTTCCACCTGACCCGAACGAGCAAGCGAGAGCGCGGAACAACCGATAGAGAGGCACGCTCGGCCTAAGAGTTCGGCTTGTGACGATATCACGTAAAATTGTCGTCCGTAAACCGACTTTACAGGCACTTTACGCAACCGATTTTTTTTACAATGTCTCTTATTTAGATGGTTTTAGTTTTTACTACGATTGCATCTGTAAGTATTTTAAAGGGAATGTGTGAAAGGGATATACTTAGAATAAAAAAAAAAAAAAAAGATTGGATATAATGCCGCAGTTACACAGAGTTGGTTATTATACAAACAGCTCGAAGCTTTATATAGGTCAATAACCTTTTATTTTCCCACTTTTCTCTTCGTACTCCAAACACATGAGAATGGTCCATTTAAAAAATGTGGTCACTGTAGCGTCGAGTTAAACGTTGTTCTTTTGTTGGCCTGAAACGCCTTGAAAGCCTTTGTGGGTAAGCGTTTCCGTAAAACGCCCGACCCGGACTCAACAACTTCTACTAGCAATACATAAATTGTTCCGTTTGCAAATATACGCTATTTTAGATGACAACAGAATTATTAAAAAATAAAACTTAAGAAATAAAGACTAGTGATACTCAAGTTAGCTTCTCAAATACAGTCAAAAGACTCTCTTAAAAATTAAGATACTTTTGACTAATTTATATATTATTTCTTTAGAGTATTATTTCTAGTTCATTAAAAATTTCAAATTTTGTGGAAAGATCTGTTCCAGTATCGCGTCATTACATAGGTACCTACATGATGAGACACGGTACTCAGTCTTGCTCGAACAGGCTTTGTTTTGAACCCCCGACGAAAATAGGTGGGTGTTCTAAGTTTGACTTGTCTGTCGGTGTATCTGTCCGGCTGTGTATCTGTGTGTTTTAAACGAATATAATCCTTTTTTTTTTTGTTTGAAAGTATATGTGTTTGAGATGGTTCTAAGCTATAATTTATGAATCATTTTTCAAAAAATTGTAGTGTTTCTTAAATTTTCAATTAATAGCTAAAATAGAAAAAAAATACAAACATCCAGTTTTAAGCAAAAAAAAAAATTTCTTTCTGTATCGGACTGATGAAATATACTCAGTATACAAAAAAAAGTATACCGACCCTCGACCGGTGTGTTAAATAGTTGAACATCAATCTTGGCTCATAATACAGGGATTCCCTCTAAATGCGGGTCTGCCAATATTTGTTCCATTCACGTATTTATGGATATCCGCAATATGAGACTATCAGAATATTATCGAATGTTAAATAATATAAGTTTTTTGTTGAGGCCACAGCTTCCGTCTGATGAATATTAAAAACTTATTGTTATAATTAATCAAAGTCCTCCGCCACGTTTGTCTGTCTGTCTAAAAGCGATAAACTCAAAGACTACAAATCGGATTTTCATATGGTTTTTACCAACAGATGGATTGACTCAGGGTTTGTGTGTATTCATAAATGTTTGTGTACCCGTGCGAAGCTGGCTAGGGCTGGACGCTATTTTTAAATAAGTGTTGGATGGAATTATCTGTGACGCTCAAAAAATAACGATCCTATATATAAAGTTAGTATAGCCCCTTAAATTCTGTCAAACAGTCCGAACAAAGGTTTCCGTGAAATAGGCTGTAGAGGTCAGATAGGCACGCAGATAGGTAACTCAATGTAAGATTATTGGTCATCCATGAATCCTTTGAGACTGGAAGCCGACCCTAATATAGTACAGAAAAAGGTAGGGCAAAAGAAGTAGAGCACACTTGAAGGACAATACCTAAGTAGGCCGTCTGCTACGGTAAAGTTATCTGGCTTCCACGCTTTTGACTTCCTATCTTATATAAATTAGACATTGTTTTTTTACAATTCGATTCCAAAAAGGTTACCTGGCTTCCACGCTTTTTGACTTCCTATCTTATATAAATTAGACATTTTTTTTACAATTCGATTCCAAAGAACACACGTCAAAATGAAGAAAGAGTTACATTAAGATCATCGACAACCTCCTTAGTGACTCTAATAGAATGGAAATATAAAACGATAATATCTCACTGAAAGACACTCAAAATAACGAATATTTGATGGAATACACAATATGTGAAATACAGTAAACAAGTTGGAAAACGAGAAATAGTTAAAACGTGTGCTGTGCAATTTGATACTGTTTCAGTTGAGTAATCAAATGAGAAAATCGGATTACCGCCCACTGGCAATCCATCCTGATTTATGCACTATTCAGAAACCATAAAATGATCAGATATAGTATAGACTTATATTTTCAATCAATATTTAATTTTCTTCGACTCTAAAGTAACCCTCTTCTTTATACAGTGAAGGAAAATTTATTTCATACAATCTTTTTAATTGGAAACTCAGTTGGCAGTAGTAGACACTTAAAGTAGTATTTATGTTAGGTACGAAATATTGTACTCGTATGATCTATAGACATTCTTGTGATTAGGTATAATAAATGTTCATTATATTAAATGCTTCCATCGACAATAATATAGCCGGCATTATTAAGCTGCTACTGAAGAATAAATAGGTTAAAGTCTTAAAATAAATAGGATAAAAAAGTAAAGAAGTTAAAATATCATCATAATCAGTTAATTTTTTATTTTACATAATAGTTACAAATTATTCACATATTCCGCAAGGTTTTATCTTTACAAAGGGAACTAAATCCTTAATAATTGTTCATGAGAGTTGATATCAAACATATTCCGACAAAAGAACCATTCGCTTGACGGACGCGGATCCAACTCATTGTTTTATAAGATTAACTTAATATATTATAACTGTATTGTTATTGAAATTAAACGTCAGAAGCTGAATATTAAAGGATGGAGATAATTTGAATATCATGTATCTATCTATCTAAGTGACTATCTATCTTTGTTTAGGAATGTTTGGGTATTGTTTCTGTTTACAATGGAGCCTAATTGCGTTAACGGACATGATTACGGAATCATATTGAATTCAAGACTGAATATAATTAGGTACAATATAGAGTAGTGTATTGATCGATGGACGAACATGGGTGGGCAAAAAAATTAAAGCTATAAAAACAAAATTTTAGGTAAACGTTTCTGTAACCTAAATAATTGAATGCACATAAATGTACAAAGGAACCAACTACAAGGATATTAAACGAATCTTTATATGGGTTCACCTCTGTAGTACCCTAACGAACACAAAAATATTTTTTTGAATCTATTCACAATTGCCAGAGAAATGGCGTAACAAACATACGAAAAAAACAAAATCGAGTGGGCTTTAGACCACCTAAACGTAACTGGCTATGAGAAAAAGAGAGAAAGAAAATATGTGCTTGCACCTCTCTCTCTCTTGCCCCTACAGTAATATACGAAACGTAACTCTCTCTTTATATCTTCACTGACTTATATCTCCCTCTCAACTTCCCTTTGCCTCTCCCGATCACACTTTTCGTAACGCTCTCGACACGCATTCAGCAGCTTACTCAAAGCTTCAAAATTGTTTTATTTATACACAGAAAGTTTTTGATGTAGTATTTATTTTTTACCCAATGGAATATGCAGCACGTCGCGCATTGACTGTTGACGTGGTGGCTCCTACTCCGCTAAGCTAAGCAATAAGTTATATTATTCCTCACGGGTCTATAGTTATTTAAAAAACACAATCTATACTTACTTATAATAAATCTGTAGAGAGGTCAATTCTGTACATCAAACATATTTTCAAAATAACTATCAGGGGGTGATTAGTGATCGATACTGATGCCAAAAATGCAATCAGTAAAATTTTTGTCTGTCTGTCTGTCTGTCTGTATGTTCCTTATAGAAACGAAAACTACTCGACGGATTTTAACGAAACTTGGTACAATTATTTTTTATACTCCTGGGCAGGTTATAGTATACTTTTCATCACGCTACAATCAATAGGAGCAGAGCAGTGAAGGGAAATGTTGGGAAAACCGGAGAAGTTACTCCATTTTTTAAGCTTCCGTCGCGTATCCAGCCTTAATGGTTAAAGCTACATAGAAATCATGTATGACGGAAATGTTCTACATAAAATTATCTAAAAAATATCCCACAACAGCATATGTCTATCTTTTATGGTTGACTCACAATAACACGTGTAACTCCCAATAGCTTAGCAGTTCGGAGATTTCTGATTATATTTGTTTACTCTTACGTTTATAATACTCTCACTCATCCCTAATTAAAAAAAAATAACATTATTACCTATTCAATAAAAAAAGAATCATAGAAATCGGTATAGAAACAACAAACTTATACATGAAATACGATAATAAGCCATCGCGCCGTCGCGCTTGAATACTGAATCATGCTTTAAGGATTATTTTTGTGTAACGTGACATATTATATTTCCCTACTAAAATACGAAAGTTAATCTGTCTGTTACATCAAAACCACTGAACAGTGAGGAAGGACATATGCTACTTTTTTACGAAAACGACGGAAACGCGGACGTAGTCGCTGGCAAAAGCTAGTATCTAAATAAATTCCAAACTCAATATATGCTGAATAACAATGAAGGCTAATCCTAATGGCTTGATAAAAAACTGAACCTAAACCGGGTCACAAATACCAACCCACGTGAATCCATTTAAAAAATAATCGTTTTCTACGCAAACGGAAAGCAGGTCGATATGGCGCGCCCTCAACTTTTGACATCCATAAACGATGGATGGGCAAACAAAATTATGATGGAATGTCCCTAGGCGTCCCACTTTGCGGTACGCGTGGATATAACACGGCTGCATTGAAGTTTTTCTCTATTTTTATTGGGTATTACCTTTCATCACTCTATACTTTTTTTTGCATACTCCAGAGTATGCAAAAAAAAAGTCAGTGCTCAGTTTTTTAACGTAACCCCAAAAAAATACCCGAAAAAGTGTAAAGTGCCAATAAGACGCTTATAAATGATAGGTATGCTTTTGAACCATGAAAGAACAGAAAATTTAATTTAAAAGAAATCGAAATTATGTATAATAAAATTAAATTTTATATACAAAAAAATTGTAGGCATTATTATCACATACATTGTATTTGTATGTACCACAATAAAAATACACAATCAACCTACTAAAACATTATGCATTTTCCAAGAAATCTCTATTACGTTCCAATTATAGAATTTAACAAGTAAAGTTCTTCATTGAGCATTGAAGGATAAATCTTTTCTCTTTGTTTTATTATTTCAATTTCCTATGAAAAGTTAAGACGGGATATCGACAGGAAATCAGGCTCGGTATAATTAAAAGCTAGCGTAAAAACAAGCAGCGGAGGTGCGAAGCGAAGCGACTGTTTTTTTTTTTTTGACGTTCGATCCTCTTCGTGTCGTACGATGAACCGCTTAACAGTGGTTACAAAGACAAACGAAAATCAACTTTAAAAGCTTTGGAATAGAGGTGCTGTCAATAAGATGATGAAATTGCTATCTGCTGTAATCCAAAGTCGCTGTGTGAGGGAAGCCTTAACGCTGGACCGTAAGAAATTAAAAAAATTGTTATACATTTATTAATTTCTAAATTCATTATTTATTTTAAAACGAGTGCTCGAAATTTTACGGAATAACAATAGCATTTTGTTCATGATGGTTCGATTTATAAGAAATCCCTAAAATAACAAGACGTTCTGTTTTATAACGAAAACTTATCATCTTAACCAGGAACTATACATATTTATGACACGTAGAAGTTATGACTTTAGTTCAATACATCTGAACCGAATGTAGACTGGATCCTACAGTTCACAAAATATGGTTCAGAGAACAATAAGTTATTATAAGACCCAATTTGTTTAACCCTTTTTCTATACATCTGTTTCGTATTTTGTATCGTGGGTGCCATGACAAACTAGAAACTTTTAGCCTAAACAAACGCCTGACTTAGGCAAAGTAACAAAATAATATTGTAAGTTTAGAACACAGGTAAATTTAGTCAAGTGTATCGCTTCAATTATCATAAAAAAAATTGTTTTATTTACCTCCATTGTGTTAAAGTAGGTAGGTATGGAAATAGAAATGTGAGTTAAATAAATGACAATATTTTGTACACCAGAAATGGCAGAATATAAGATCGTAATATTTTATTCGTCACCTTTTGTACTATATTCTAACAAATAAATATTTCTGTCTTTCTTTCATCATTAGCTTACGAAAATATATACTTTGTCGTCTCTGATTCCATAACACAAGTGCTTTAGCTACTTACTTTGGGTTCATAGTAATATACGTAATGTTGTACACATTTATTTAAAAAAAAATAGAAAATTTACAGTTCGAATTTAATATTTATAGCTAAAACAAGGCAACGTCTGTACCTAATGAAACATGTACCTACATGAAAAGCAATGTGCGTCATTAAAATAAAAACAATAAATTCAAAACAATTCTGCTAACCCGATATCCTGCTTCTCTTTACCATACCAACTCCAACACTACAGTAATAGAGAACAAACACCTTATTTTACTGACAAATTCCGCACCATCTCGCGTACCTTTCAATACATCATCTTTCATGCTGTTACTGCTATAACGATCTGTCCTGAATTGTTCGTCCTTTGGTCCGAATTTCCCCGAGGGCTCGTAACTAGGAAGTGTGACGTAATACCCCGCTTTTAGAATTCATTGCCTTGTTTTGTGAATGACGAGCCATTATTTATTATTTCGCGATATGGAGTTTTAGAGCAACGTTTGAATATGAGAGGGTTTTAAACTGCAAGTCACTCAATGACGAAGAACAATGTTTATAACAGGACATAATGTTGCACTTTTTCTTAGTTTGTACCAATCGCGCTTGTACAACTAGTTTTATTATACACAAAATAAGTACATTAAACATAATCTTTTTTTAAATATTACTATAGGAAGTGAAAACTTTGTACTTCTTTTGACGAAAATTACGCGGACGGAGAAGTATAAAATTTGGTACAGTTAAAGGTTTATATGGAGAAGGAGCTAGGTCTACTAATATTTTTATTATAATATGCGTTACAAATACATTAAATTAATAAAAAAGAAAATTACGCAT
Source organism: Diachrysia chrysitis (assembly GCA_932294365.1). NCBI lineage: Eukaryota > Metazoa > Arthropoda > Insecta > Lepidoptera > Noctuidae > Diachrysia > Diachrysia chrysitis. The sequence goes on from OW028645.1 coordinate 4,438,420, forward strand.
CCTAACCATGCGTTTAACGTACACATAATTATACAAAGATTAAAGTGTATATTGCACTTAAAAAAATTCAACCTTATATAAAGAACATTATTATAAACTGAGATAAATAAGATTATTTACAGTTTTCGTCAAGTCCTGTCTCAGTTTTTTTTCACGCTACCACTTGCAACCGAACCACGAAGTATGTATATCAGTAATGTTATACCTTAGTCGATTTTCGAATACTACTGGGCCTGTAGTCTATTTTAAACTGTTACTTTACTATAATGTAGATAAGTAGATTAGTTTCCCCGTAGCTACCCTCGTGACAAGAAAGTGTATAATAATATTAGCAAAGACCCACTTTTGGTTAACTGCCTTGTTTGTATTCGTTGACCTATTTTATTTTGGGTTAATATGAATTAAGAATAGCTTTGGATTAGCCAAAATCTTGATTATCTGAACTAGTTTAACATGAATAGCCTTAGATTGTTGATAGATCCTTTTGTATTTATTAAAAATTAAACCACAGTTGTGGTAAAATCGACCATAATTTGTTTTAATTCCAAGTTTTATTATTACTGATAGGTATATTTACTTCATGGTTCGGGTGGAAATGGTAGCAAGAAGAAAAAATTGTGACAGTTGTCAATTGAAAGAAGCTGTTAAAGTAATTACTATTTTTATGTGTGTATGTGTGTAACATACTACTGTAACGTTCTTGAACGGGTGATCATTTGTAGATATATCAAGAGACCACCTCTGACGTATACTCTAGCGCAGTCAAAAAGTTTTTTTTTAATCTATTTACAATACCCGGCGATATCGCATAACAAACATAAAATAAAAACACCTTCGTATTCAAAAGTTCCGCATTATGAAGTCGGTTGAAAAGTAAATGACGCTATCCTTACCTTACCTAAATCCGTTCACACTACACGTCTCTGTTATCAAAGCAATGGCGACATACTAAACATATTTCAGCCGCAGGGCCTTACACTTGAGTAATTACCCGCCTTCGTACCAGTACCGAACTATTCTATGATTAATTGGACCTGGATTTTGTTACAACTACTATGCTACCGGCCTAAGGGTTGGACGCGACTTTGGTAAGGTTAATTTACAAGTTTACCTTATTTATAGTACTTCCGAGTTAAAGGATATTTTTTACTAATTAAAAACCTGTTAGCGTTTTCACATTTTCTTAATTAGTTTTGAAGTAAAAAGGTAGGTATTTTAATGTCTTACATAAAATTATAATTGTTTAAGGAAATAGGTTGATCACAGATGTTGATTCTTAACTAAACTTTTAGATGTCTTTAAATTTCTAGGTAGGTATCTGTAGCTACTTTACACCTTTAAGTGACAGAGATAGCATGACACTTAACGGCAACTTTATATTAAATTGTGTTTGAGTATTCGGGTTGATGAGTTGAATACTAACTAAATAGAAAAAAAATAATGAATGAAATTCTTATGAATTAAAATAGTTATCTATTCTTGGTGTGGGGGATCTAAGCATTGTCCATTTTACAAGAATAGTGTCATTTTCATATTGTGTGTATAAACCATTCTGCTCAACCCTGATTAATTCTAAATAAGCTTATTTTAGATAACTTCACAGTCCCAACTGCCGATAAAACCGACTGGTGTAGCAATTAATAATATTTACTCTTAGTTTAGGATCTACAGTTGTTTGGAGACTATTTAATAATCCGAGTTAAGGGTCGTGTATGGCATCTAAATAAACAATATTAAAAACAAAGACTTTAACTAGCCTGTTGGTCTATTGGTTAGTGACCCTGCTAAACCGGAGGTCGTGGGTTTGATCCCCAATCAGGACAAATCTTTGTGTGATGAGAATGAGCATTTGTTCTGTGGCTGGGTGTAATTTATCTATAATATGTATGCATTTAGAAATAAATAAGTATGTTTATAAGTTGTCTGGTTACCATAATACAGGCTCTGTCTAGTTTGGGATCAGATGGCCGTTGTTAGTTGTCCTAAAATATTATTATTACAAAGATATGTCATAGTGAATATTATCTTTTCTTGAAATTAATTTCTATTGCCATGCTATGTCATTGTATGATCGAAAGCTATATTTTGCGAATGTTTCTCAAAATTACAAAAAATATCCCTCAGCAAACAGCGAAAACGGTTTTGTGTGGCAAATATAGTATATCTAAATAACTATGTAATAATAAATAAATAAGTAAGCATACGCTAGTTCGGTAGCCGATTTTTTTTTTTAATGGTGTTTCATTGCTTTGTACATTTTCAATGTTTAAGCCTAGTATAAGAACAGTCCAAAATAACTCTCTATTTTCTATAACCACCGTAGTTTAAGCAATGGCTTCTCCATTTTAAAGGTTACCACATTTAGTACTAATTAGATCCCTCAACGTGTGCCGATAATGAGGGCACTAAGCTCAATAGGTTAGTTGCATTGAACCTAGCCGCCAGCGAACAATGGAGCGACCGGCCGTGGAACGTTAAATAAAATATAGCGCAGGAAGTTTCTAAGGCATAATAGAATGCCTAATGACCTCATGGCAGAGAGCCTATTATTGATTGCTTTTATTTTTAAAGAGATTGTAAGACTAACTTTTCTACTTATAAATACGTCATAAAAAAGGTATATAAGCTCGAAGCTCATGGCTAAGTATTAGCTATATGGTTGGACCGATAATAAAGGTTAAGCTGCGATTGCCGCGGTAGGTCCTTGGATGGGTGACCATTTGTAAATATACCGAGACCCCTCCGTACCTCAAAAAGTACATCCCGACTGTCATACGTTGATCTTTCGCAGTCGTTAAGACATTACGGTTGTGGACTTCAGGTAGGCAGTCGCTCTATGTAAAATATGGTATTCAGCTGAATCTGGTGAGACTGGAAACCATCTCCAACATAACTTGGAAAATGGCTACACAGAAAAGCAGAAAGGAAAAGACGTCTTAAATAAATATTTTAAATAAAAAGATGGATTGATCATTAAGTTTAAAGTAAACAAGAACTTGTTAAAGAAATATATATTTACATTTAAAATGAGTGGTTATAATACCAGCTTATAAATGTCCTACTGCTGGGCACAGGCCTCTTCTCATATAGAGAAGGAACGAGCATTGATTACCACGCTTGCTCATTGCGGGTTGGCGATTTCAGATTCCAATTTTTTGAATCCAAGTTTCATTACGATGTTTTCTTTTACCGATAGTGAGTGGTACCATACTGGTAAATATGTAAATAATAAAAAGAAACTTAGAACGTACTTTAATTTAATATCGCATACGTCTTCATAGTACTAGTTATATCCGTCCGATTTCTTCTCCAATTTTGAAAACCAGTTTATTACAATTAAAACAAAATCCTTTAAGGTTTTGCGTCGATCATGATCGACAAATCTCATATTGTTTGAAACAAGCCATTTATAGTTAACCTATTTATTTTGTGGTAAGATTGATGACTGTTTAATGAAACCAGTCATTTGCAGTAAAATGTTAATAGCATTTTGAAGCGTACCTTTGTTACTTACGATTATGAGCACAGTGATGGCTTAATGGCGTTATTTAAGGATGAATCTGGTATATTTATAAGATACTTGGAATCTTCAATGAAGGGCTAACGAAGTTTATAAGAGTAATCAAGTGCACTGTTTGTTATTTTATCTTGATTTTCTAGACGCGTTATGAAGACTTCTTAGTATTTTGTTGAAGACCTGATTAAGATTGCAAATATTTTTTCTTGTTTAAAAATTGCAACTAAAGAAACTGTTTTGTTTTTTTTAAAGTAAATAAATAAATAATAAATAATATCTTGGGACATCTCACACAAGGTCATCTGATCCCAAACTAGGCAGAGCCTGTGCTATGGCAACCAGACAACTGATAAACATACTTATATATTTCTAAATACATACGTATTATAGATAAATTACACCCAGACACAGAACAAATGATCGTGCTCATCACACAAAGATTCGTCCTGGTTGGGAATCGAACCCACGACCTCCGGTTTAGCAGTCAGGGTCACTAACCACTAGACCAACAGGCCCGTCAAAAGTAGATACCTACTATTCATTTTCCGCTGTTCCTTTAGAAGGGACAATACACCCGAGAAATTTGGAAAATTGGTTACTAAAGAATATATTGCCATCACCTGCCTGCTGTCGTAGTGCCTGTTCCTTAAAATGTCGTACAGCAACTGCCATAATAAAAATTGTTGGCTTCCAAAACTTTTCTTCCCAGTCTCGATACCGTCAAACTTGATCAAACGCACTAAATATATTTCGAAAAGTGTTCCTTTTACGTTTCCTACAAGTTACACAGCTTTACTACCACAAAGCTTTGACCTCAGTTACTGGGCAAGACAAAAGAAAAGGACCCTTTTAAGTCTCGTTTTCATTTTCATAATTGACTTCAGCATTTGCCTTTCAAATGACTATCGTTTTACTATTGTATTGCGATTTGTTCTGTGGAAGGGTTCGTAATATGGAGATTTATTGAGACCATGAGAGATGTATAATACATTTGCTGTCAGTGACTTTTTTAACTTCAATGTAACTATGAAATGAAAATACAAGAGACCTGCATTAATATTTCAAAAATTTATATTCACTCTAAAATGTTGAACAGATCTTCATAAATTATAGTTAAGAAACATCTCGATCACGTCTGCTTTCAAACAAAAAAAACGCGTCATTATCGGTCCATTCGTTTAGGAGCTAAGATGCCGCAGACAGACACACTGATACGTGAAACTTATAACACCCCTCTTTTTGCGTCGGGAGTAAAAACAGTAGTTTTGTTTAGATAATTATGTTAGATCTTACGAGAGTGCTGTACCGATACCTACACATTTACATTATTACTAAGTAACTTAATTCATACTGTTTTATTTATTCGATAACAAATTTTCGTTTGTCATTTTCTTTTCAATTTACCTTTTTCGAAGCTATAAAGGAATAAATAACAAAATGTAAAAACAAAAACAGGTAAGGGGTGAAAGGTTTCAAGCTTCCGTTACCGTATGATAAGTATACGTTTAGCTATCTTTTATTGTGTACTTCAACATCATTAAAATATCTTTTAAGAATTACAGTACAGACGTTACAAGAAAGATAAATAATAGGACTTAATGTCGTCATTAACTAAAACATAAGGATTAAGAATATTGCATACATTGATATACAAAAAAAAACCCTACATACTTATAGTTGCATACCTTTATGGTGTTGTTATCCACAAAAAATATAAAATTACTATGCACGTATAAAAAAGTGTGTGTGTACTTGTTGTGTTGTGCGTACGCACGTAAGAAGTTATTCTTCTTTATTCTATTGGTAACTTTCTTTGAAAAACTAAAATGTTGACTAACTTCAGGGTGTCAGTTTTTCGTGAAATGCGCGCACATCGTTAAAATTTACTACATCTACTCTCATCATTTTTCACTAACGCGTCAAAAAAAGTATAACTTCAAAAACTGTATGCATATAAAAAACGACACGAGAAAAAACACATCAAGAACTTTTAACCGCTCGAAGGCTTTTTAACCGACTTCCAAAAAGGACGAAGTTTTATTCTAATATACAATTGATAACAATTCTGTTTTTAGGAACAATAGACGTAAGTATTTTGTGCATCCCAAAAAAACAAAATTTCTTGTAAATAAACTAAACACGTTCAAATTCGTCAAACAATATTTTAGAATTTCACAAATCATAAGTTACATTTTATTTCCCTAGAGAACGAAACTTCATCTCGCCATAGTATTTCTCAATTTTTTCTCTACTACACAAAAGCAATAAATTTTCTATTTACGTTCAAACAAACAGATATTGCAACGAGATTTATAGAACTACAAACATGTTATGGATATTGGAGACAAAGCTAACTCCCTTTACGGAAAACTGCAAAACTATGCGTTTACGTAGGTTTTATTAGGTTTGTACAAGCAGGGTTGGCACACGGATTTAACAAAATATAACAGCAAAATGTGCTGGTAAGCGTCGTGGATAGGGCTGGCACAAGGATGGAAAATATAAATGACGATATTGGTTGCGTTGTAATTGTTTATTTTTAATCATTTCTATAACTCTCTTTACCTTTACTTTATTTATATTGATCAGCCAGTGTTGTCTCATTGCTGGGTAAAGAGTTCATTTTCATGTATCTCGTTCGTGTAAGTAGGTGATACCTACCTTAACACAGTCATTTGTTTGTTTTTAAGTTCCAAATTCATTGATTCTTGAACAAAAAAACAATAACTTTCTTGTATTAAAATTATCAAAGCATTATTATTTTAGTGGGGAAGTGCAATTCGCCTTATTACAAATAAACAAGCCACATTACGATTCCGTACAAAAAGGTATCGTAAAAGTCACCGGTAATGTAAATGAGGAGAAATTTCAACCGCTCGCTATCTTTCGTCGCATCAAAACGTTATATCCTTTTTACGGTAGACAATTTAATTTCCGTTTCATGGATACCCCGGGGCTACAACCAATTCGATTTAACATTAAAAAAACAATACACAGTCCCTTGGGTATTGAACAACCAGAATGCCATATTTGATTTTAGGTACCATATTATAGTTGTGCAAATATTTATTATAAGAGAAATAATATAGGTAATAAAATATAATAATAATATGAATGACATAAAACATTCAGGATTAGGTACCTTTCTACGGCAATTGTTTCAAGAATTATTTTGAATACAACGTTTTTAAATAATTTTAAACGGTTTTATGCTAAATCATCAACCTGGTTAATTGATTACGTCATGATCTGTGGTGTCAACGAAATATAAAAATCAATATATTTAAATTTCAAGACTTATTTAATGGCAAAGTGTTACTTTTGGTGTTATAATCGACTGAATATGTTTTTATTTACAAACATTAAATTATTGCTGACCATCTGAATGAATCTACCATTTAATTTTTTAATGGTCTAGTGGTTTTATGGCTTAACTTCAGATTTAAACAAATCAATTTTTCATATCAAATCAAATTATTCGCCCGCAATCGGTGCACCTTATAAGATTACAGATCTCATCTGTGGCTGAGACCTATCCAATAAATTTCTAATCTTTCCTCTGACCTTTTCAATAAGCGCGACCCGACACAAAATCGGTCGGACGTAAAAATATATCATACGATTATATAATAAAGGCGTATAGTATACGTCTCTCATATTTACAATAAAACATATTATATTCATACGTCAAGTAATAATTATTGTTTCTTAGATTATTTTTTCCACAATATTTTATCCTACTACCTATTTATTTTCAGACAATACCTATCGATCGAAGATGTATGTATAACACGTTATTATATTAATAATGTTATCCTTTAGATCAGCCTTTCCCAAAGTGGGCGATAACGCCCCCTTGTGGGCGCTGCAGGCCTTAAGGGGGGCGGTAAGAGACTCAGAAAAAAAATCAAATCTCCGCTAATATAGCTCAAAATAATTAATTTAATTCGAAGTTATAGTGGTTTTTAAGTTGGTGAAAATATGGGGGAGCTAAAGAATAATTTATTCTCAAAGTGGGCAGTAGACAAAATAAGTTTGGGAACCCCTGCTTTAGATTTACATCATGTAACATTTGCTGTGTTGTATGATACATAACTTTACCCATTTGAGCCAGTCGTGAGAAGCATAAAGGTAATTATTGTAATACAATATTTTGATTTATTTTTACTTTATTTATTTGTAGTTTTTTTTTGTGTTAAGTACCTATGTTGTTTATTGTAATTGTGTCTATGTGCTGTATCGAAATTAAATGTACTGTCTTTCGTTCTACTTATTTACGTAACCCAATTGCAAACGTAACATGATTCTTGTTCAAATGCATTTAATGTACAAACAAACCCATTTAAAGTCAGCATGTACAACATTCCTATCGCATCTAATGTACTCAGATGTGTGCCAAGAAGCTTTCTTAGAGGTTTTCTTCAAATAATGCCGTTCATACAAGGGGCAACGGAAGTCTCTGATACCCAGCGACTTTAGTCTCCAACGAAAAGCGCCTATATGTATAAACTTCTATGAGTTTGTATGGATATAATCGCTTGTATACACAAGTCGTCGAGTATTGGAGCCTTGCGTTGCCTCGTGTATCAAACCACCAAAGCGTCTAAGTTGATTTCAGCATTTACTTGGTTTTAAACTGGAGCGAGTATGTTTGCTAGATTCTGACGCCAAAAACGATCAATTTTTTAATTTCACACCATTGAACTGAACCTCTCTAAATGTGAGTTATTCTATCATGATAGGACAAAGACAACAGACACTTTCAAAATTCAAATTAGCCCCTGATATCAAATTTATGGACAAGAGCTCACTTCGCCTTCTTGGGTCTCCAATCTTTGTGACGATGCCTTTCCCAATCTTATTGGTGAAAAAATTCAACAATGACATCTCAGAAAAATAGAAAGATAAATTATATAATTAGAAATCAGTTTAAATTACTATCTATTCACTGAAACATTAAGTATGTCTTGACTTGTGAGGCAGCGGTGAACGTCCCATTGACCTGTGGTCAGTTCAGTTAGTGGCGAAGCTCGTTAGTATGCGTCGCACACTTAACCACCCTGCCCGAGACATTCAGAAATCGTTGGGACATTCATAAGGTAAGAAGTATGGATATGCTTTTGTAGGAAAAAAAAGAAGATCGTTACTGAGCTTATATATAAAAAAATAGTAAAAAAACAATTAAAAGTTTTAGTATACATAGTATGTATACTAAAAACCTACGTAATGTATGTATTACATATATATATATATACATAGTACTACATATATTACGTAGGTTTTTTATAAGTAAAATGAAGTATTTTGTCTGATTATAGGTATATATGGCTCACGTCAAAAATCATATCCTCTTCTATCTAGGAAACAAATTACAATTTAATATCTTTTATAGTTGCTAAGTAACAACGAAATGAAAATAGCTCAAAAAGTTGTATATCGCTTTAAGAATTATGTTTTCCTGTACAAATAATACACTAAAATGGGGGGTTACTTAGTTATTTAAATTAAGGTTATTTTAACGTGTCGCAAAAAAAAAGAATTTTTGAATAATTTCGATCTTAATAAGGCTGTTTCAGATGTAGATTAAGGGCTTTAAAGAGGTGACATTCACTTTGCATAAAGGTCACATCAGCATTCGCAATTGACTCACAACAACCACTAAAAATATTTTGAAGAGCGTCTACTTAAGAACCTCAGACACTTGTTATATTTTGTTTCTGAATGTTGCCACAAGCCGACGTCCTAAGAACCACTTCGACTGAGCTCTGCTTGTTAACTTTGTAAGCAGCATACCAACTAGAAGTTCCAAAAATCCCTCTAATCCTCTTATGTCGGTACTCAAAGATTTTAATATTTTCGTCATTATTAATACGGTTCTGGCTTTTAGAATTTTGCCTTGCCTTTACAGGCTTCTTGAGAATCTACTTAGTAAGGATTTTTAAATTTGGTTACAAAATCATTCGCCGTATTCACTTAAAGAATTTGAATAATCCTCTGCTTTTTCCTGTTCAACACATTGTTGCGTCACAGGGTTGCGTTCGCTATTGATTAGTTTATTAACGATACTATTTCTTAAATTTTATTTCCTTTAACTTATCATTTAAACAAAATAATAACCTAATTTAAGGTAACTTTAATAATTCAGTAAACATTCAACTGTGGCTTCAGTAATCGACTAATAACATTAATATTTCCCGTCACAAATTGATTCGTTAACACCAAATCGAGTCACTGCCAAACGTTTTCCTCATTCTCATTTACATTTAGCTCACTCTTCCATCATATTTTCCATTCTAAACGCCACAATGCTTCATCGACTCGTTTATAGATGGATGCGCCCACTTTGACTTTGCGATTAGTGGAACAAAGGCGACGAGGCCATTATCGCCGTCCACGCCATGGCATACGAGCAATAATTCTGATAAGCTCCGACACAACTGGGCATATTAATATTAGTTTTATTAGTGACCAATAATCGCCGTTAAGTCCAGAAGTTCGAAACTTGTTTATAGAGATCCAGTTTCATTCAAGGCATATTAGGTATATTTTGATTGTGGACAAAAACGTTTATACATGCATTATTTTTAAAAAGATGTATGAACAACGGCGACAAAATAACCTATGTAGCAATTAAAGTTGATTTATAAAATCAAATGACTTTTTATTGGCTTTTATTTTCGACCTTACTGGTTTGGAATAAACTTGTAACGTCTGAATTTTCCAGTCTGAGGTCAACACTATTAAAAATATTTTACAAGACACTATTTCTGACCATAAAACTATTCAGTAAAGGACTTCTGGTCACCAGAAGTCCTTTAAATCAGTCAAAATGGTCCCAAAATTAGCCTTAAGAACAAGTCAACCAAAATCCATACACTGACACCCGCATTAATAATAACAAAGCGGGTTTGATCAAATGGCTATCCCGAGGTGACCTTCACACAAGACAGGTGACTTAAGAAGATTGAGTGAGGGTTCATAAACATTGTTGTGGGGAAACAAAAGAAATTCGAGTCACGATTTTAATTTTACCTGAGACAGAATGTCACCTCGTTAGTTTTTGATATACATACATAATAATAAAAATGTAATAGTACTTTCTTGTAGTTCGAATATGTGAAAAAAAATCGCAGCTTTTTTCCTTAATTATTAATACAATTTAATGTTATTATCTCATATTTAATATTATAATAATTTATTATGCTCCAAACACTGAAGTACTTTACATTCAAAGCATGTCAGTGGTAACCTAATCTGGTACACACAACAAACTAAATAGGTTTGCAGGCTACACTAACATTTTATATTATAGTTTATTATACATTAACATTTTTATTATATATATTCAGCTTATGTAAGTGGAATATAACATGTAATAAAAATGTTAGTGTATAATATACTAAGTATAATGTAATCATACTAATATATAAAGCTGAAGAGTTTGTTTGTTTGTTTGTTTGAACGCGCTAATCTCAGGAACTGGTCCGAAATGAGAATTTTTTTCAGTGTTGGATAGCTCATTTATTGAGGAAGGCTATAAGCTATATAACATTACGCTGTGACCAAAAGGAGCGGAGCATAAATAAAAAATATTGCAAAAATGAAAAACCGTTGAAAGTAAAACACGCGGACAAAGTCGCGGAGGACAGCTAGTATAATATAAAACGTAACTGTGGCCTGTATACCTATCTAGTTTGCTGCGTGTAATACCATCGTGTAAATTTCGCGTCACGATTTGGATAAAAGGGACATTTATAGTTTATTACCTTAATAGTTACTTTTTATAATCATCATTTTCACAATTTTTTATCAACACTAGGAGCAGCTAGTCTTAGATAAAGCAAGCACAAAACTCTGTTAACCTTTTACCTCCAAAATTCTAGAATACCCAAAGAGCATTCTAAATAAGATAATTAAAATACTTTTCGTTTCCAAGAAGTTTGTGTCTCAACAAACTTTCTATTACAGCATCCAGTGGGTCTTACAGCGTGGCAGCAAGCCAAACTGAAATGGCTACATTGGGAGACGTATTATGTAAATGTATTTGAAATTACAATAATAATCTTATAGTATGACGAGAATTATTGACATAATTCTCATATTTGGATGGATATTTTGTTTTTTTACGAATATATTATGTTGGTATATTGGCTTGGATATTAATTTACTTTTAACAATAGCTGAAGTATTTTAGTTATTTATCGACGAAATCACAGAAGGAGCATATTATTATTACAGGGTGTTACCAAAAGGGGTTAAGGGATAAAATCATAACAAATGCGATACGGCTCTTGAAGGGTTAATATCTTATGACGCTCTACATCGCTTCTGATGATGATTTTTGGGGTCTAATGACATCAAAAAATTGAAAGTATCCATTAAATAACTAACTTATTTATTTTTGATCCGAAATTTTGCACACTTACTTTTAATCTTTGGATTTCACACCCATTTTGTATTCGCATATACAAGTATATGCAAATAAAAGAACGTTATTGATTTTGTTATTTTGACTCTACTATCACAATGTAGTATTAGAATGATTTACCTGTCTTAACTAAATATACCAATAGCAAGAATCGTTTGCTATTTCAACATAGTAGAAGAATATGTCCGTTATACAAAAGTATCGTATGACGGTCTTCAAATAGTAATTACAACCTTTATATCCATTTATGTTATCCTTAAAACTATGTAAAAATGGATTATTCCCGCTAGTTCCACTGTCAAAAAAATAAGTCCGGTGGAACTAGAGAGATTTTTTTCCCAGTAGTTTCATTGGCTTTTATAATGGAACTCGTGAGAATAATTTTAAAAAGAGTCGTCTCACTAGTTCCACTGCAATTGTTTCATGAGATTGGCATCTAATCCGAATTTCAATCGCGGCGAACTATCAAAGGCGACTTTTACCATCCACTTAAAAGATATTGTGCACTCAAATAGTCCGATTTACTGCACTAAAAATAAGAAGAGCTTAAATATCACATAACGTAATTCGATACAAAACTTAAGTATAGAGTGAACACTTTAAAAGCGTTCTTCGAGCACAAAAGACGTGATTACTGGGCTTCGATAGCCGCACGAGCACTTAACTCACAACTAGTGATGTGAAAACCGGGAAACGGGAATAAAATATATAATAAATGCTAAAAGTCATGATTAAAAAATGAGCGCTTTTTATTGATGACTCTAATACTTTTGCAGTATGAATAGGGTGGGGTTTTTATTCGCTGTCGTTATTTTTATATTCGCAATGAAAAGGGTATTTTAGTTGGAAATCTTTAAACGTAAAGATATCTGAGGCTCTGAAACTGGGAGCTATTACTTATCAATCATAATATTAATAATATTATGTAGGTAATAATATATCTTTAAGAAAATGAATATTGATTTTAGTTATAGTTAATTATCAATAAAAATGTTTTTATGCTGCGACGTAGATTGTCCAAATAACAAGAGTGGTAATAAAAATTCTGCGCATACTTAGGTTGTGTAATTGGTACATGTGCACCAATTTAAGGTATTGTGTAATATCTAAAAACATATTTTACATAAAATTCAGCATTATGGTGATAAAAGGTACTATTCACACATTAAAAGTTTGCTGATTTACAGTCCCAAACGTCCCATACGGGACCGTCTAAAACATAGTGCTTCATTTCCCGCGGCCCGGGAATAGAGACGTATCACAGCACTATCTCAATGAAATATGACACTGTACCTGGTTCACGAAAGTGCCATTTAAAGTTTTTCAAGACTGAATAAATTAACTTTAAAACAAAAGAAGTATTTCTAAATTATACCTACTGCTATTTTTTGTTCGTATTAATATAATAAATTATGTTATTTTAAGCGAAAAATATAATAATATTTTTTTTATAAATGTTAAAAAATGTTTTGTTAAATCATATACAGATACCTACTATGGTCTTTTCTTAATAAAATTGTGATTCCTTCAACATAGTTTTATTAACCAGTCTTCAGTCTGTTCTTAACATTGATTTTGCTACTTATAGGTACAACAACCAATACCATAGTACACGTCATAACATAATTTGGCCTTACATTAATCTCTAATGAAATTGGGGAAGCCTACGAGGTATTTAATAACAAGTATAAAGAAACAACAAGCTAATAATATATCTACAAAAATACTGTTTATTTTTTTATCTCGCCCACAATACGAAAAAACAAAGTAGCCACATCTAAAATCCGTTAGGCTGCGTATTCTGAACAAAATACCCTCTATTACCAGGGACACGCAACCTAATATGGGTGCCATTTTGGGACGCGGCAAAAAATGGCCGGAAAACCATTATTGATAGTAACAAAAATCAAATAAACCTGTTGTTACTGTACATTCATAAATAGGGATGTCGAGATAACAATTTTTGCTTGACGATGTAGTTATGTTTTTGTTTAGGTGCGGCAAGTTTTCCGAAAAAAATAATCGAAATGTTAGGTATAGGTTTATATTCAAATTATGATGAATACATCATTAGAGCTGACAGTTTAAAGTTGGTAAATATGTCAGAAATCAAACAAAGGAAGAATTGTTATATTGTTTGCGAAATTAATTAAAAAAACGTCATCAGTTCGCCATAAGTTCACAATATTAACACAGCCGCGCGAACCCAAAAGGAATCGGGCGTCACGGATGGTATATCATAAGCAAAGTAGTTATTTTCTTTATAATTAAAAAAAAATAACAATTATATTTCCATATTGATTTTGTAAATGCAGAAATGAAAAGTAACTCTTTTAAAACCCGAACCCCACTATGGTTAATTAGTTATATTAGTTAACTAATTCAAAAAATGTTGACCATCCTTGATCAATACAAAAAAAAACATATCCGATCTGAGAAACTTAGCTACGTATTAAAATGTCCATATGAGTTGCGAGGGACGTCGTAATGAGGGGTTGAGGTCCACCCTTTTCGACCTAGTTTCTGTCCTTATGACTTTGTTCTACCTAAGTGATAGCTGGGAACTAATCTATATGCGTGGTGACTTTGTTCCAGTCATTTAATCGTCGTTCTATTGTTTATGTAAACCATTAGGTTTACGGAGGTAAAATCATCATTATGAGTTTGCTGTAATGTTTCGCTGTAAATGGATTTACTTTAAGCATATTTTGGGCGTCATTAAATACAAAAATTTAATACAAAATACACCCCATCTATGAGTTTTTTTTGTTTATCTAATGGTTTACAAAGGTAAAAACATCATTATGAGTTTGTTCGCTGTACATGGGTTTAGTTTTAGGACATTTTGCGCTTCATTAAAAAAAAATACTATTATTCATGTTATTGAATTGATACAACATAGAATACAATGTTTTGTTTTGTTTTAAGCAATTTGAGAACAACTACAACTGTAAAATAAGTATAAAAGTCTAATTTTACTAGCTGTGTCCCGCGGTTTAACGCGCGTAGGCATTTTTTTTTTTTTTACTTTTCCGATGTTCTTATATTTATTTTGCTATTCAAAGATTAAATATCGTTAAAATCGAACCACCCTTTATTGAATTATAAATGGTGTAACTAGCCCGACTTTGTAACATGTAAAATAAATTTTCCCATCGTTAAAATCAATATACAATGACCATGAACTTAAAATTATTTACAAGAAACGAATTAAACGTTTAAAACTATACGACCTTCAACGAAAATTTTAACAGTACATACATTTATAACGCAACCGGTACAACCTACAATTATATAAATTACTGCTATAGAAAATTGATGGTCCCGCCTTGTTAGGTGACCCTGTAATGTGTTCTGTAGAACCATTAATAATTTGGGCAACACCATTAGGCTGAACGTTCAGAGAACTTCATAATAAATCATCATTTTTCATCGTGCCCTTTGTAACTAGGGTTGTCAAAATACTTCCAAATATATATTTAAAAGCCAGAATAGGTTTTTAGGAAATTTATACTAAAATATAAAACGACTGATTAGAATTGCCAGTTTTCAATAAATAACTAATTCTACATATGAAGAGACTTGTAATAATTATATTGTTATCGAACAGCGAAGAATTCATCTCTTCTTATTCTCATCTGGATTTAAAATACCTAATACCAAGCAAAAAAAATACGTAGTATTTAAAAGTCGTGACTTTTTTAAGTACCACGATATAACAGGAACATGTCAGCCCTAAACAACATCTGTGTCAATAAGGCTGTAACAAAAACACAACATTTTCTTCGTAACACACAACAGTTTGATGTGTATTTTAAAAGATTATTAGCATTGTGTGATTAAACATGTATTGTTAATCGTCGTTGTTTCGTAGTCTCTTAGACTTCGCAAAACCAAGACACGAAAAAAACATTTGCAAAAGGAAAAAAATCTCTAATAAACTTTCCCGAAAAAAAACTGTAGAAAACTTAAAGCTACAACTACACGAACACACAGTATTACTTTAAGTAACAGGTATTCACGTCCGACATTTGATTAGATTCGAATACCAGATAAGGGAGTAATCTATCACCATCGACGAAAGAGCTTGTCGTGTGAGGATTGGCTACATTAAGCAAACCGGACTCAGTAATTGTGTGGAAAGCGCTGCGATAAAAGTAATTACAAGTTACTTAAGCTTTATTAGTTGTTGATACAATCTTGCATGTTTTGTATTTAATGTTAGCTGCCTAAATAATAGTTGCCTTTAAGTATTGGGTATTTATTTCTATGTAACTTACCCCCAAATACTGAATCGCCGTTTAACTTTAACACGTTATTTTATGCCTATCTGTCGCTACTTACACCTTAAAGTGACAGAGACAGCATGAGGCCTAAAGGCTCTTTAAAACTGCTTGACGTTTCTTAATTTGTATTATTAAGAAATCGTTGAATGTCAATGTAAATTTAGTAGTATGATTGCTAGTTCGGCATATATTATGTCTTTATAGTTCTTCCTTGTTTAATACGAGTGTTTATTTTTTTTCGCAGTTATCTCGTTTATCTCCCAGCTGTTGTGAAGTGTTTTATATCTAGAAGAAGAAAATTATTGCACCGAAATCTGATTGACCAAAACCATAGATAATGTGGATTTTAATTGCCTTGCTATCTAAGCACTTCCGGTATTGTTACAAAAAACGGTTTTATCTAAAAACTATGAAGTTCGTAGAGGTTTAAACCAAGTTAATTTTCCAAATTAACGTGTTTAATTTGTTGGATCGAACTATTTATTAAGTATGTTATAAAGAAGGTGCTTAAATTGCATAACATTGAAATAAACAACAACCTATATTCATTAATAAAAAGAATAATTTAAGAAAGTGCTGAAGTATGACTGCCATTCCTAGCTGGCCTTATAAATTCTGATAAATGAAGGCAAGGTCTTCGCTCGCCATTAAGTTCAGAAAAAATATATTAGATATAGCTTCAGTATAACAAAACAGTGACAAATCGTTTTTAGACCGACTTTCCGGACAGGGCATTTTTCTTGATTGCACTCTCTTTGTTACCGTATTTAATTAAATCTGATATTCCATATAAACCCTATTTGTTTATGTACATAGAATTTTCAAGTCTAGTGAAGCAGTCGAAGCCTGCGCTCAGGTTAACTGCGTAGACCTCTTGAAAAAACAGAATTTTCTTTTATTATTGTATTTCATGAAATATGCACCTTAGGTAGGTATATTATGGAAATATTTTATTGACTGCACGGATAGCCGAGTGGTATAGGTCACCACGCCAATTAACTCTGTGCGCGACGTGTCGCGGGTTCGATCCCCGCATGGGACAAGCATTTGTGTGATCCACAAATGCTTGTTCCAAGTCTGGGTGTTCTTTGTGCTTGTGATTTGAATATTTGTAAAACCCCCCGCGACACAAGGATTAAATTCCTTAGTGCGGGAGTCGTTTCTTAAAACAAAAAAAAAAAAAAAAAAATACGATTTATCAAATGATTAATTTGTTTTATATTAATTAGGCACGGCAAAATAGAACCATAATTCATTTAAATAGCTACAGCCTTTTTTAAAATAAGAGTAGGAGATTACATCTAAACTCTACTAACTCTACTGCCTCTGTTTTCAGCATATAATACAGAATATTTTCATCAAATATATAGTTTTAACTGAAGACTTTCCGAAATAAACAGCACAGCATCGCTCCAATATTTTTAGTGGCGCTCCTAACTTGAGCTTGCGGTCGCTCGGAACAGTTGTGATGAATGTGTAATCGCTTTGTTAAATATTGATTTTGCGCCGCATCTGGTACAGCTTAGCTTATACGAAGGTTTGTTGGAATACGTATTTCCTTTCATCGTACAAATATGGAGGACGTTATCAATACGAATATATTTTTTGTATAGGTATATGTTACATTAATAATATATATATATATGCATTTGCCGTTCAAGAGAATTGATTTTAAAAGTCGTATATCCATTATCTATATTTTAAGAAAAATGTTGTTACTCCTAAAGAATAACAGAATGGAATTTATTTTTATGTAACTTAAGGAAGAAAGAACACTTAAATTGTATAAAGACCCCAAAGTGTCAAGGCTTAGGTATTAGAAAGTGTATTATTTGTTTTTTAATAAATGATTTATCACATTTTGATGTGTGATATTTTTCGTGACTTTTATCGTGTCGTTTTGAGTTTTGTCGATGTGTTGTTTTTATAGTTATTCTGTTTTTCGGGGTGGAGACGAATCTTACATATCAAAGATCATGACAATCAGTACAGCCTTCAGTTCTTGAGTTCTAAATTGTGTAACTAACCCGACCTTGTTTTATACGTATAGATTTAATCAATTTTTAAATAATTTAAAATGAGCTTCACGAATGTAATTACAGTTTTCAAAAAGTTCGACATTGAGTTATGAACTCGCAGAGCTGTATTAAAAAACAAAAACTATTCAACGATATTCCTGCAAACAGTTTTAATAAAAGAAATCCTGTACATCATAAATAGCCCTGTTACAGCGCCCCATTTTCAAAAAGAACACAAAATAGGTACAACAATTTTCAACTCTGTCTTAATTAGATAGGGTTGAATTTTCTTTACGTTTTGTGACATCTTTTAGGTGGTTGAAATTTCCTCTCATTCAGTAAATTATTAAAAACGTTCAAGCTGTATTTAAACTTTAATGCCTGCTGTCTTACTTTATTAAACGTTTATAAATCATGCACAATGTTACAAAGCTAATAAAAAAAAAAAAAAAATTGAGAACTCCTTAAATTTGCAATAAAGCAATTAATACTCCTTTATTTCTTGAAATTTCGACGTGCAATATTCAGTTATTTAGTTCTGAAACTTTGAATCATTCACTTAATTTGCACTTAGTTTAATAGCTTTGAATATAATCAAAATGAATGAACTGAAATAACCCGTAGCTTTGAATGCCAGGTAATAATCGATCTACTTTGTTTGAACCTAAATAGTATGCCTAAAGCAATTTGGCCGTAAAAAATGTTTGATTTTAGCCACTACTATCTGTGAATTTATGAAACATCAATTATTTATTCAAATATAAAGCTATGTTTATAAGTATTTAATAACATTGTTTGATATTGTATCTCACTGCAATACTTAATTAGGTTATATTTACCTCTCTTTCTTTTTAATGTATTTTAAAATGTGTATTCTTTAGAGAATAGCTTGTCTTGGAGAATGTTGTTTAGCCCATAATTGGCTAGTGCCTATAATGCTAAGCCTCCCTTAGTATGTTTATGTCTAGAAATTTGTACGCATAAACAGTGGGGACTCCTTAATAAATAAATAACTCTAAAATATAACCAGGTCAATTGAGTACTACATTTTTTTTTCTTTGGATAATATGACCTTTTACAATACCGCGGTTAGCATACATGTTGTTTTTACATTGCTACGAGTATCCTTTTCGCTACATTATTTATGTTTAACATATAAGGTTCGATGTCTCTAAGTTATTTTTGGAAGATAATGTTGATGTTTCAATGTACCTACGTTGTAAGAATATGCGATTGTCTCTTGTTTTCCCGATCTCATGAATACGAGATATTTTAGAGAGGTATATTTGTGTGCCTTATTTTATAAATTACATTATTTATTATATATATAAGTAAATGTATATTTAGCTTAGTTGGAGGGATTTACGAGATTGTGAGTAATGTGAATTCCACCCACATACACATATATCGAGGGTATAGTGTTAAAACCCAATAAGTGCCAAAAAATCAAAAATCGTTTTATTAAAAAATCTTAATGCATTTTTTACGCTCTTTCCAGTGGTATAATCCAATAAGTGGAATTCGCAGTAGAAAGAAAAGTACTTGAGGTAATAACCCAATAAAGTGACCGCGTTTAGTCAAAATTTAAAATGTCAAACCCTATAAAGTGTGTTATCTTGATAAATAATATTTTTATTTCACGCTCAAACCATATAAAGCTATTTATTGGTATTGAGTGTTCAATGATTTCAACTAAAATTACTCAACGGCATAAAGGCAATAACCACTATTTGTATTTATCGGGTTTTAGCTTTACATACGTAGGTAAGAATACAAACAAAACCAAAAGCTAAATCAAAACAAATGTGTTTGTCGGGTTTTATTGTACGATTATATTTCAAAAGAAACAATTTATGTTTAGTTATATGGTATTCGCTCACTTAGTCAACTAACTTTCTTCAAACTTTGTTGGGAGAAGAACCCAATAAATCAATTGATGACCTATCAACTTTTTGCGCTACCTGTTGTCAGTTTGCGACGCGCATACTGTTTACGCCAATTATTTTCGAAATTCTTCTGTTTAGTATTTGTGTTTGCTACGATGGGAGATCGAGGAAGAAAATTAGTGCAACTAGCTTGCATTAATCCGCTGATACCAGGTAAAGTGAGCTAAATCCAAATATTTAATTTGTTTTTCTTTTTCGGCTTTCACGAGGTTCTCGTCATAGGGTATAGTGATATCAACAATCATTGTTTGACGCTCTGATCGGTCTATCACTTATTGGTCTACCATCTACCACTTGGTCAGGCTTATTGGCTACAATAGTCCTGTCAGTGATGATAGATCGATCCCAGTACAATGTGACACGACCATTTTCAAGAACTGGGTCGGGAACATACCTGTAGTACGGTACCTCAAATTCCACAAGTTGGTATTTCAAAGCAAGCTGCTGGTGGATAATCCTGGCCACTTGGTTATGTCTATGCAAGTATTCACCGTTAGCAAGACGAGAACAACCCGAAACTATATGCCTTAAGGATTCACCCGGACAGTGACATGCCCGACAAATGTCAACTGTGCCATCCTTTATGATATACTTCGGTAGTTGTTTGTCATGATAACTTCATCCATAATTGCACATACAAACCCTTCAGTTTCTTCGAAGAGGTCACCGAAGCGTAGCCAAGCCACGGACGCTAGGAAATCTACGTCGGGCCCATGGAGGGTCCGATAATAGCGTCCGTGTAGCTCCTTGCTTTGCCATACATCCTTGCGGTTCTTGACACTTAGTACGACAGGTTTGGGCCAGTTCTCCTTGCCTAAGGAGAGCGGTGTGAGGCTCTTATCCACTACCACCACATCTCGATGCATCACCACGTCAACTTGGAGGAATTACTCCCTGAGGTTACATACCTCGCGATTATGGAGGGTCTTAGCATTCGAAAAGCCCCGACCCCCACATTTTCGCGGGATAATAACCTCATTACCGATGATCGTGGATGGTGCATTCGATTTGCGGTTAGTAGTGTGCGGACTCTCCTATCCAAGGCGTCTAACTCAATCTGAGTCCACTTGAGTGTACCAAAGGAGTACATCAACACTGGCATGACCCAACCATTAAAGGCACGCATCTTGTAACCTCCTGACACAAGACTTTTCAGTACTTTGTTCAGGCTGCCAAAGAAACGTGTCTGTAATGATTGTTTCATGTCAGCAACGTTGATGCCTAACGCCTCTGACATACACAAGTACTTGTAGGTCTCCGTTGCAGAGAGCGACCATAGGTTTATAGAATCCGAAAGCTGTGTGCCCTGGGATTTCATAATCCCGCCTCGTTTTACACGCATGACTGCACATTTGTCAACACCAAATTCCATTCTAATGGAATTACTGAAGCTTTCAGTGATCTTCAGTAACTTCAATAGTTGGAATTTATAAGAAGCAAATAGTTTAAGGTCGTCCATGTATAACAAGTGGGAGATGACCCGGCCCCCTCTCCGCAACGAATAGCGTAGCCCTAAATTATTATTATTTTAAATATACTTTTTCAGACTGATTTCTAAAATTTTTAAATCTGATATTTAATTTGGAAACAAGAGAAGGATGAAAAATAGGTATAAGAAAAGCGTTGTAAAGTTTCTGATGATAAGAAGTTAAAGAATTAATTTTAGAATGTTATTTTTAGTTTCTCATTTTTTGTAGGTACATACTACAATGAGTATAAGAATAAAGCTTTTTAAAATGAATATTATGTTTTTTTCTCAAGCAGAATATGTTTAAAACCTAAAATTTTACCAAATCAAATTAAAATTATATGGATTTAATCTTATATTGCGCTTTGTTTAACCCAAGTCAAATCGCATTAACGAATCAAAAACCGTAATTGTCGCATAATACGTTGTTGACAAATTAAGTTAGTCTGAATATAGAAAAAATGTATTAACGAATTAAGCGGAAACTGAAAACTTTGAAGCTAAATATCTCAATTTGACCCAGGTGTCGCTTAATCTGATATTCCATAACTACATCCAATTACATTCCGGTCAATTACCAATTAGCATTGCTAAAAAGAAGGATCTACAAAATATGTGCGAAAAACTTATCATATCAGAGGAACTCCACGCATGGATACGTGGTATGAAGACGTACACCAAGCCAACAGCCTTCGAAAGAATAATTTACCATGTTTTCTTTTCTGTTTCTTAAAATAAACCATTTATTAAAGTAATGTTAAATTATAATATGTTTAATTTCTTTTGAGCTAAAACCCAATAAGTCGGTACCCTTCGCCACTTTACACGTTTTTATGATAAAATGGACCACCTTGGAAACTTAATAATACTGTTATACACTAATTCAATGTATACACTTTTACCACAAATACTCATTATAACGATATTATTTGAATAGAATAGATATTTTTGTCCTTAAAACTTAAATATTGAATATCTCGAAAGTGACAATTTCATACTTATTGGGTTTGAGCACTATACCCTCGATATACGCAATGGGAGAACTCTAGATCACAAGGCCGTCACCGCACCTAGTACCTAGGTGATTGCCGCTTTTATATAATTCGATATAAAACAAAAAAAAAATTATAAAAAAAAAAATCAACAAAAAATAAATATGTGAAAAATAATGGAATGGTGTTACCACAGAATATCACTGTCCATGTAACAAAGAATTTAGTTCCAGTAACAAACGGTAACAATGGTATTAAATAAACAACTGAACTCACTACAGGCACAGAATGATGGATCACCACAATTAGCAGCAAGTAATTAGTGTCATAGCAACATGTATCTGTGATTGACGGAGAGGCTGTCTGTCTGTTCATCCTGAGAGAATAAGTTCTTGTTTGTTTATTGTTCCACGATTTATAGCAACAGGAAAAGAGGTTTTAAATCACCCTAATCCCCGAATACTCAAACGCAACTTAACTTTGAGACGTTCTTAAAAGGCTATCTGACGCTACTTTACACCTTTAATTGACAGAGATAACATAAGGCATAAGTTGACTTGACGTTTTGGAATATATAACTTTTAAAACTTGTGAACACCAAGTATCTTGAATATATAATTTTATATCTATTTAATTTTTGTTATTATCCTGTAAAATAAAAGTATTATAAAATCCAATAAATTGTTTTATAAATTTAACTGTCAAATTACCATTCGACATTAAAATAATTTAAAAATTAATACTATCAAATCATACTAATTTATAATTTATTGTTGAATTACGCTGGACTGCAAAATATTATAGTACTTGGAGACATAAATATTGATATTTGTGAAACAAATAAAGATCCTAATTCATCCCTATATTTAGACATGTTAGCTTACCATGGGATTCTGCCGGCATATACTATTCCTACCCACGGCAAGACGTGTCTTGACCATGTAATGCTGAAGACTAAGTTAACAGCTCGTAGCCTTGTACTTCAAACATCGCTCACAGATCATTACAGTGTTGCCCTCTGCATTGCAACTAGGCACGTACTTAAGCCGCCAAAAGTGTTTAGGCGAATAAACTATTCAAGTTTCTCTCAAGAACTAGCAGTTGTAGATTTCAGTCACCTATACACATTAGAAGACGTCAACGCGGCAGCAAATTACTTTATAGAAACACTTCAAACACTAATAATATCTAATACAAAAGAAATCAGAGTATGTACACGAAAAAGACTATTAAAACCGTGGATAACACCAGGTGTTCTTAAGTGTTTAAAAAATCGAGATAATCTTCATAAAAAGACAAAAAAAGATCCCAAGAATGATACCCTAAAGACTATTTACAAGAGGTACAGAAATTTTTGCTCTTCACTACTAAAAAACCTAAAACGGGACCATGACAGACTACAGTTACAGAGTGCAAATAAAAACAATAAGAAATTATGGAAAGCCATAAAAGAGATTACATATACCGTTAAACCAAAAGATACACCATTTGAACTGATAAATACTAAAGACCCACTAATTTCTATTGACAGTGTCAACAACCACTTTGCCAATGTTGGTAAATTATTGGCTGAAAAGATAAAAAGTACACATGTTAATACACAAACAAAATTAAAATTAAAATCTTGCTCACACTCATTTTTACTATTACCCACTGATGAAAATGAGATTAAAGCAGAAATTAATAATCTTAAAAGCAACAGCGCAACTGGGCTAGACATGATTCCTTCGGAAATTCTTAAAGAAAATAAAAATATTTTAGTTAAACCCATAACCTTCATCTGTAATTTGTCGTTTGCGACTGGTGTTTTCCCTATAGCCCTAAAAAAGTCGAAAATTAGCCCTATTCATAAGAGTGGTGATAGAGACTGTGTCGATAATTACAGACCTATTTCCATACTCCCATCATTATCAAAAATCTTAGAGCGTGTCTTAAATAAAAGGTTAGTTAAATATCTGGAGGACAACAAACTATTATCACCAGCACAATTTGGTTTTAGATCCAAAAAATCTACCTCAGATGCAGTTCAGGAATTATTAAACTTTACGGTAACTAATCTGGACAATAAAAAGAAAACTATTGCTATATTTCTGGACCTCGCTAAAGCATTCGACACAGTCTCTATTTCAATCCTCCTAAAAAAACTCGAGTGTCTCGGAATAAGGGACCTTCAGTTGCAACTTTTTGAAAGTTACCTAACAGAAAGAACACAGTGTGTAGGAATAGAAAATTTGATTAGTAAGGATGTTACAGTTCATTACGGCGTTCCGCAGGGCAGCATCCTGGGACCGACTCTATTCCTTGCCTACATCAATGATCTATGTCAGTTAAACCTCCCCCAGGCCAAAATTGTTACCTTTGCTGATGATACAGCATTGCTTTTCAGCGGGGATTCATGGAATGAGGTATTTTCAAACGCGCAGTTGGGCTTTAATATTGTAACCAAATGGTTAAATGAAAATATTCTTACCCTGAATGTGACAAAGACAAAATACATTACCTTTTCACTGAGAAACGCAGATTCTGACATAACTCAATACAAAATACTTTCTCATAAATGCACCAGTTACGATGTTGATTGTCTGTGTCCTAAAATAGAAAGAACAAATACTATAAAGTATTTGGGTGTTGTGATTGATAGCAGACTAAGCTTCAAGGAACACGTAGATATGATAGCAGCAAGAACTCGAAAACTTATATTTATTTTTAAAAATTTGAGGCATGTGGCTAACAAAGATCTAATTAAATCGGTATACCTTGCACTTGGCCAGTCACAGCTAATTTATGGTATCACTACCTGGGGCGGAGCAGCGAAAACACACCTCTTAAAAGTTGAAAGGGCGCAGAGAGCTGTTTTAAAAGTGAGTCTTTTCTTACCGTTCTTTCACCCTACCGTGGATGTTTACAAACAGAGTAAAGTACTCACGATCCGTCAGCTTTATATATTGTACACTGTCACTAAGCAACATACACTACTATCATACGAGCCTCACTTAATTGGGAAACGACGCAGAGGTGACATTGTATGTACAAAACCTTCTTTTAAAACGTGTTTTGCCCACCGTTTTTTCTGTTACCAGGGTTGCAATCTATACAATAAACTGAACAGGATTCTGTCGGTTTACTCTCTCCCAAAAAACCAAGTTAAGAAAATAGTAAAAGACTGGTTGCAATCTCTGGACTACGCTACTACTGAAAACCTACTTCATTAATTGATACTCAGCAATATAGATGAATAGGTAACATTACAAACTTACACTCATTCGCGCGCACACACACACACACACACACACACACACACACACACACACACACACACACACACAAACACACTCAGACAACACACACACACTGAAATTTGACCGTACCTACATCCTTCCCATATACACTCTCTCACGCTAACTCATATTGTCTCCTTAACAACTAAAACCCTACATACAACTAGAACCTAAGTACACGTGATTATCATTAAGTTCTTTTATGTTAAACCTAAATCCAAGGGTGAGGACCTGGTGATCTGTAATACAGGTTAACACCTACAATGGACACCAGCTTCTCACATACACTTGATGTTTTGTTTTCTTACATAAATTTTGATTAACCTAGTTTCATAATTAAGGTCATGTATTTGTGAGGAGAAATAAACGTAAATTATTATTATTATTTGTATCTCTCTTTTTTCACGGGCTATCCTCAGTATTAAGAATACCCGGTCCTTTGAAAGGCTTTCGTGGGGACACAGGTCCAACACGCAGTGGCCTTGTTGAGAACTTTACTCTAAACTGGGATGGGGCATCTACTAGGGCCCATCCACCTCTGCTCTATGGAAGAACAGACATGAATGGTCCAAAGTAGATACAGAGCTATTGTAAATTATGAATGGAAAGTAAAAATTTAGGCTATGTGTAGGTAAATGTTAGTGGATTGGTTATTAGAACTAAATCGGAAAACTATGGCACCTGCCTTCTAACACATATAAATGCAATCAAATAGGCAGGTGGTGACTCGCCAGCTCACCAGATGGGCCCCCCAACATAACCGCCACGATAGGCAGCAGGAGGCAACACCAGTGCGAGCGGCTAGGGGTGTCGAGCGGTGCGGCCCCGATTTCGCCATCGCGGGTCACAGTAGCGGACCCGGAGCGGGTTTCCTCGCTATTACGCCATTAGACACTTCCACCCCCGAGCATGTAGCTCTAGCGACATTATTATTATTATTATTATTATTATACTTCGTTTAAAATTATACATTAGTAGATACATACCTACTTACTTGCAGAATCCTTATGTTTTACGCTATCACTTTCTCTATGTTGTTTATAAGGCATAACTTTCACAACAGTCCATGCCAAACTTTTGTTGTAGGCACGTCGGTATTTCCAATCTTATGTGAACTTTCCGTGACTTCTGTCGAAGCAATCAGACCCTAGCAACCATAACTAACTCAATGATAGTAATTCACTACAGCTGATCTATAAGTTGGACGGTAAATTTGCATATTTCAATTTCATTTGATTCGAATATGGAATCCAGTAACATAGCAACGGATATAAGTATAATTTATGCATTCAGTTTTACAATTTGAACATTGAGGTAAAATGTATAAAACAACAATAATTTGTATTATTATTGATGTAGTTAATATATAAATAATATAAATAAGGTAAATGTAGACATCATCACATAAATTACTCTGAAACCAAAGTAAGTAGCCCAAGCACTTGTGTTATGGAATCAAAGACAACAAAGGTACCACAAACACCCAGACCCAAGACAATGTAGAAAAATGTTTTTTTTTCATTGACTCGTCCGTACTCAGTCAGTATTTGTTTATTCTTTTTACTTTTACTTACTGGATAATTCGAGAATGACAAGTATCCCTTTTAATATTTTTATTTCTTCAAATACTAAGGTTTATGTGAGTTACGAGTCGCTAGTAAATACATTTACACAAAAATCCAAATAAAACGAACCATTTTATTACATCTCGATAACATGCATTTTTCGCGATACAACGTTAAACCAAACGCAGACGGAATCGCAATCTGCAATTTATGTGCTAAGCAGAGCACATTAAAATTTATAACGCCTTCTAAACTACCAATATGGCGGACAAAAATAAAAGCGATCTCATACAGTCGGTACAACATCAAAGATATTTATAGCGTCTAGTCTTTCTATTAAAGTTTTTGCGATATTCTCAAAACAAAGTTTTGGGAACCCTAAGACTAAATCGCCAAGTGTTTTCAGATTGAATTGACTTTTTGTTGTGTTGAAACTTTTTCTATTTCGGTATAAACTGTCAAACTTTTAAATAGTATCCAATATAATATTCGTAAGGATTTTTAGTGTATTTAATATACAAACATAATTATTTATAAGTAATACAGATCTTGTTTACCTGCCTTCTAGTTAAATTAAATGAAAAACCACATTTAATAAAAGTTTTGTTCTCACTAGTACCTCGTAACCCTGTATTTACATTTGCATTTCACTAATGAAAAGTCGTACACACGTACACTTCAGCACAAAATTGGAAAAAAAAAACCCAAACATTTTTAGTTTTCAACTCTTGTTGAAAAAGTGGGAAGCATCCTCTTAATTCGCAGACTCATTACACGACTGGCTCGATAGAATATTCTAGATGCGGTGTGGAGCCCTACACAACACTCGTATATACGGAATGTGAGAAAAATAGGACGGTGGGAACTTTGAACAAGTGGAACATGAATAATGAATTGACGGTTTTGTTTGTATGCTGATTGTGTGGGTTGGTTGTTTGGTAGCCGAAAAGAAATTCTGTATGAATCGCTTTGCCGTTGCAAATGTACCAGTTACAGAAAATATTGTGTTATAATAATATCTCAAAAGCAAAAAGGTTAAGAATAAATTGATTGTAGCTCTACCAAATAAATAAACATCAACTATAACCTCATAATCTTGATTTCTTTTAATTCTAATTTGTTTTTTTGCATCTTTATAAAAACATATTATATGTGTTTTATTCAGCATTGTACTACGTACACATATACGTAACTATTGAATGGATTTGAGATTATTATTTTTCTCCGGTAAATAAATAAATTAAAATAAAACTGATCAAAGGCATCAGTGATCGCTCAACAAAGTTCACGTGTAGTGTGAGCGAGGTATTTTTTTCTAGGACGTATGTTGAACCAGGAATACGCCTTTATTGGATCGGACAGGGTTTTTGTTACATACTGTACA
The DNA here is from genome assembly GCA_932294365.1 of Diachrysia chrysitis. Classification (NCBI taxonomy): domain Eukaryota; kingdom Metazoa; phylum Arthropoda; class Insecta; order Lepidoptera; family Noctuidae; genus Diachrysia; species Diachrysia chrysitis. The sequence continues at coordinate 4,467,302 of OW028645.1, forward strand.
TACCTAAGCTTTATTGTCACCAACTTCAACCACTATTTTCCATAGTGATGTAATAAATATCTATAATTATCTTAACACATTCATCGATTTAACAATCGTCATGAGAATACGTATTTATCCTCGCGCGTCACTGATCTGAATCACTGCTGTATTTATTAACTGTCTTTGTTATCTGACGTTGTTCTCACCGTATTATTTTAGTTTAATAAAAAGTGCTGAATACATAGCTTTTATTACAGTACATAAATTAATGTTGGACGTTTGACGTCAAGACAGTGGTAGCAATTAATAAAATAACTAAAATCGATAAATTAAAATTTTAGGATGTATTTTTTTCTATTAAAAAATAGAGCTGTAAATTTTTAAACTGCTTAACCAATCACCAGTTTTCCAACAAATAAGTCACATCTTAATCGGTATATTCATTTGGGAGCTACAATGCCACAGACAGACACCCATATACAGGTTGAACTTCAAACACCCTTCTTTTTTTGGGATTAAAAATCAACAACATTCCTGGGAAATAAACGTGTCGGTTACTGATGATCAGTGTATATAATGTACGAGCGAATAGTATAAATAAAATGAAGTATGAAATTTGTCTCTTCCTTAAAGTTTATTTTGATTATGACTTAGATTCCAGAAGCTTCCGTAGAATTTCAATAAACTCCCTCGAATTTGTGTTAAAGGGGAACCTTGTGATTGTCTCATTTACAATTCAAACTATAATGCCTCAAAAGCTTTCCACCATTTTCGTTATATTAATTGAATACCTTTCTGTTAAGTTTTTTCTGTTGTTTTAATTTAAAAGTCCGTCGAGAACTGTCAGACATTATTATCTCTCCTATTTAGAGAATGACTTAAAAGAGTTTTTTTTTTTATTTGTTTTTTAGCAACAACATCAGGTAAATGAGGGAGGGGCTCGTGGCTAAGTGTAAGCAGTTTCATTGATAATAAAGGTTAAGCCGCGCTCTTCGCGGTTGTTTCTTGGATTGGTAACCATTAGTTAAACATACCCAAACCACTCCATGCTTCGGAAAGCACGTTAAACCGTTGGTCCCGACTGCAATATATTAAGCTTTGATAGTCGTTCAGGCATTACTATTCCGTCCGACAACCAGTCTTACTATGGGATACTGCGTTCCATTGAAGGGTAGAAGCCGACCCCAACATAGTTTGGTAAGAAGCTAGGCAGAAAATAGGTAAACAATTAAACATGTTATAATTTTTTCGGTTATACGGATTTGAGATAGAAGTATCTACTGATTTTACCAATACCTGTCAGACGTCAATTTTATTCCACGAATAAAAATCATCTGACGTTGGTTAAATCAGCCATTAAAAGCGAACGAGTGGGTTTTATGCAATACTGCTATTAAATAACGTACGTTAAAAGCTAAAAGTTTTTCAAATAAAATATTTCCACAGAACAAGTTTTAGTTTTTGCTATTCATTTTTCTGTGAGCGTACGTAAAAAATTTGCTTTTTCAATAGTTGTTTGTCAAACAAAAACAACAGTTGTAAAAAGGGAGTAATATCAGACCGTCAGATTGCAATTACTGGCTTGTTTTTTTATGTATTGATACTATGACGAGTTATTGAGTGCAAATAGTTCACATATTTTTTTCTGCTATGCGATTAATTTAATAGGGATGTTTCCTGGGTATGAAAAGTTAAAATCTATTTAGTCCGTCAGTTAGATAATAAAAAAATATTAGACACGTATTTTTTCTTTTATCAAAACAATAAAAAAATACAAAGATACACCGCTTTAAAGTTTCGGAGTGGGGCTTATGACGCTACGCCTCGCTAAAAATCGTAGCGAGGAGTGACGTCACGCGTAACTTCAGTTCTCTGTATTTTGATCATTTTTTGTTTGCAGGAAAAAAGAAAAATTACGTGTCCAATAAAATTCATTAATCTACAAGACGGACATTAAAAAAAAAAATAGGAAACAGGCCCATTGCTTTCAATTTTATTTGTTCGTATACTTCGATTCTGATAAACATTGATGATTTTAATTATCTGAATTTTAAGTTTCTGAATTCTCCTTGCTGTAACATAACTGACGACAAAACAGTTTATATAAAACTATATCGGTATCTATACTTTTATATAAAGCAGCTAAAGAGTTTAGAGAAGCTAGAAATTTTTTATTTTCTTTGTTTGAACGCACTTATCTCAGAAACTACCAGTCAAATATATTTATTTTTTTTGCTTTTGATAGCAAAATTCTCGAGGAAGGATATAGGCTATTTAACATTACGATACTTGCCATAGGAAAAAAGCAAGGCCATTCAATCAACGGGGCACAGCTAGTAGCTAGTATTGATATATGACAAGATTGACATAATTCATCCTAATAGCAAACATATTTTTAGTCCAGCTTTTTACTGCAAAATAGTCAAGGCTGTCGTCTGTCTGACATACAAACGTTAAACACGAGCCACCATGCAAGTAGGTACTAGGAATGTAGACACGAGTAAGCTTTGGATTTCGTTCCAGCACAGTGCACTCAGATGGATTCAGACTGAGACATGACGCTAAGATACCTGTGTTGTGTCGTACATCTATGTATATTGGTCTCACTATACCTGTATTATGTGATGATAACTATAAAATTTAACGGTTTTTTTGATGTATATCTTGAGTAAGTACCACCACACTCATTAAATAATTACTAGTATATTTGTTTTAAAATATAGTTTTAATTTGTTTGAAAAAAAAACGACTCTCGCACTAAGGAATTTAATCAATTTGTCGCGGGGTGTTATACAAACTTTCAAATCATATGCGCGTAGAACACCTAGACATGGAACAAGCATTTGTAAATCACGCAAATGATTATCCTATGCGGGGATCGAAGCTGGAGCACGTCGCGCACGGGGGTAATTTGCGTGGTGTTCTATACCACTCGGCTTTCCGTGCAGTCAAAAAAAAAAAAAAAAAAAACATTCTTTTGGGTTATAAATGTGGACAACATCACATACACATGCACATGCTCTGAATCCAAAGTAAGTAGCTAAAGCACTTGAGTTATGAAATTCAGAGAACACGAAGGTAACACAAACACCCAGACCCGGATCGAACCCGGGACCTCAGAGCTGGCGACACCTTGAAAACCGGTGTGTAAGCCAATCGACCACGGAGGTCGTCAAAATGGAATTTTACATTATATGACTATACTTACTTTAAACCTTTTTTTGTTTTAACTTTAATAAAGAGTATTTTTGTCACTATGACTACTATTTACTATACTTTGAATTCTGTTTAACGTATAGTATAAAATATGTATAAGTTATAGCCAAAACATACATGCTAATCACTTACGAAGGGACATGAACAAACAACATCCGTTCGGGAACCCTTTGTCAATTAACTCTTTAAATTAATTACGATGGTGCTTTCAAAATAATTACACAATTAATTGAATTGCCAAACCGATGGCGGGAAAAACGTACGTTGTTGTGAAGTAAAATAAATTAAAAGTGGTCGACAAGATTCGATAAAAAGATATCTGCAAATTGTTTTCTGTTTAACGTTACCGCTCACGGGTACAAATGTGTGGCATTCATTAAGTAGTTTCCTAGATAGCCTTTTGTTTAATATGGATATTGACTGGCCAGTTGGTCTAGTGGTTAGTGACCCTGACTTCTAAACCGGAGATCGTGGGTTCGATCCCCACCCAGGACAAATCTTTGTGTGATGAGCATGATCATTAATTGTTCTGTCTTTAGTATTAATATGTATTTTATCTGTAACATGTATGTATATAAAAATACTTTTATTAAGTATGTTTATCAAATATTATTAAGCGACAAACAAAGCGTGTAATCTTTAGAACTAATCTTATATAACATGTCTCAGTACACTTGGATGCATTTAATTAAAGGGTACCTTGTCCCAGCAGATAATACACATTATTAACATTTTCATTATTACAAAGAATGAACTAACTAGTTAGGTACGTGACTTATAATCGTGGCTACTCATCACATAGTATTTTAAAAGAAAAAAGAATATTAATATAATGACAAAGCAAAGCTTCGTAACAAAAAATTAAAAGAAAAAGAATCCGTCTTAAGCTATTCAAATCCTATTCTAATTATGTCAAAATAATTCTAATTATGTTAAACGTAAGAGTTTGAGAGTCATTTGACACGAGAAGAAGATTATGTCAAAGGTTGTATTATTAAATCCAAGTAGGTAAATAACCTGTTAATAAAATATTAGTCTTTTCAAATTAGTATTTTTATTCATAAGTACTTTGTGGTTATATCGCAGCAAAACGTCGACTTCATAAGAAAATATACCGTCGACCTAGCTGTGGGCGTTTTGCTCAAGCGTGACGATTTTACGTGAATGATGTTTATATACTACAGCAAATACAAACGATTAAAATGATTATGGTCTTATTTATTATAATAAATTATGAAGAACTTGGTATTTTTTTTTATAAAGCAAATTAGTAAAAGCAATAGATTAAGTTAATTATGCTCGCAAACTAGTAACTTATTGAAACTTGAAAAAATACTTTGGTTTATTTTCTTTTAATTTATAAAATAAAACAGAATGAGTGTATGTATGTTAAAACCGTTAGACCGATTGATATGAAACTTTGCACATATATGTAAGGCGACATGACTACTCCGACGAACATAGTAACTTTACTGCTAGATACGCAACGCTGGTGGCAGTGGTTTTTATCTTTGAAACCTTAGGTCGGAAAGTAGTTGTTTTTTGGTAAAGAGAAGTTCAAATTTTTATTTAATCTTTCTATGATGCATTGAGTCAGCAGACCATGCTTTGCTTTACCAAATCTCTAATGCCTACCGAGTACATACCTATAATTATATAAGCTATCTATAATATACATTATTTGTATTCATTTATACATTGAAATATATATCGAAAACAGTTCAACTGTAAAATATTTTTTATCGCAATGAGATTGCATATTAAAAAATGAATTAAATTGGTGTTGATATTAAAGCTATGCAATTAAAATTGATTGGAACGTTTACAGTTGGAATAACTGTAATGTAACGATTAATTAAGTAAAAACCGATGATGGAGCAATTGCTTACCGTAATTTTTTAGGGTTCCGTACCTCAAAAGGTAAAAACGGAACCCTTATAGGATCACTTTGTTGTCCGTCTGTCTGTCTGTCTGTCTGTCTGTCTGTCAAGACCTTTTTTCTCAGGAACGCGTGGAGGTATCAAGCTGAAATTCATATCAAATACTCAAGTCTATGGTCTCTTGGAGCTGTGAAAAAATCAAACTTCTAAGTCAACGCGATCAAAAGATACTCCCGTTTATGCCGCAAATTTTCGACACTCGCAAGGGAATCAAAACCTACAGGGTACTTCCCGTGAACTCAGAATCTTGAAATTTGGTACGAAGTAACGTCTTATAGTACAGATAAATGAAAAATTGCGAAAACCGTCAATTTTTTCTTACATCATATAATAAAAATATTTTTAATATATATATTTTTTTTTTTTTCATTTTACCAATAAAAATACCATAACTACGACTATGACTCGATCATCGTGATGCGTGAACTTTTACTTTTATACCTACAGGTTTGTACGGAACCCTCGGTGCGCGAGTCCGACTCGCACTTGGCCGGTTTTTTAATTAAATATTCCGATTAAAAAAAAAAATATAAAAGATGCACAGGCTGGATCTGGGTGGTTTACTTTTAGATAATTTTAATTCTAATACAATGCCGATGCGAAATGAATATTATTTTGGCAGCCACGTGATTTAGTACATGTAAAGTATTTCCTTCGAATGGACACACAATTTTGAAACGTCATACGTCGTAATTTCAAAGTCAATCAGTCGGACTTAAATGTAAAAATTTTATTAGGCTTGATTGCAAAATTATAATATAATGCCCACAAACAAACTATGGAATGTTTACATATGGAATGTAACTAGCGCCTCTGACGGCGAAATGAATAACGGAAGCCTTTATTTTAAAGACCCTTTTGCGTACTTATTTGTTTCCCAGAATGACAGGTATTTTATTCTATACTAGCAGCCCACCCCGGCTTCGCACGGGTATCTAACAAAAAAATATAATATAGCCTATGTCACCTGGGGATAGTGTAACTTTCCAACAGTGAAAGAGTTTTTCAAATCGGTTCAGTAATTTCGAGTTTATTCAATGCAAACAAACAAAAAATCAAATCTTTCCTCTTTAAAATATTAGTATAGATAGGTAACATTTAATGAAAACTTACAATAACTGTGAAGCGATCACCTTACAAGCTATTGCTTACGTGGGCGAGTCCTAACCTCAATTCAATCACAAAGAAAAGTACCAACTGTAGAACTATTTTTAAAAGAGAAGAGATTCATCGAAAGATGTTTATATTCCACAAATAAGTTTAAAGCTCATCGCTTTACTACCATTGAAGAGCTACGGACCACAGAAGACGAACTCCTTACTTTATCACTGAATTTTATGGTCCTGTGCTCAGCTTGCATTTACTACCACTATTAATTTGATTTAACAGCACTTGTATAGAATATAGGTTAGCGATAAGTATTCGTAGTTCTTTGTTCTCACTATAAATGCAGTAATTTGCTTAATTTTTTCGATATCTTCATTTAATTCCCGCAACCAATTTAAGACGGATATACTTAGCGCGTTCAAACAAACAAACAAACTCTTCAGCTTTATATATATGTACTAGCTGTCCCCCGCGACTTTGTTCGCGTGTTTTAGTTTCAACGGATTTTCATTTTTGCAACATTTTTCATTTATGCTCCGCTCCTATTGGTCGTAGCGTGACGTTATATAGCCTATAGCCTTCCTCAATAAACGGACTATCCAATACAAAAAGAATTTTTCAATTCGAACTAGTAGTTCCTGAGATTAGCGCGTTCAAAAAAACAAACAAACTCTTCAGCTTTATAATATTAGTATAGATATATAGATTAAACATATTCACCACTCACTTGAATGCATTACAAGGAGTATTACGTGTTATTCATTCAATTAGGACTCCGTAAGTAAATATGTATTTGACCTAACTTAATATTTTGAAATATTCAAATATCAAGTCAAAATGTTCTCTCTAATCAGTGTAATCAATGTATGTTTATCCTAAACATTTACACGTCTTATTTATGTGTATTCATTAGTTAACGAAGACGTGCAAAGAAATCTCGTTAGAGTAAGTAAAGCTTATATTACTTAAAATAGGCTTCGTATTTACATATTGGAATGAAGTCAAATCAGACTCGAACGTGTATTGAATTTCAAAACTAGGTATATGTCTCGTTATAGAAATCTTCAACTACAAAATATATTTTTCCAACGAGTGGCGTACACATAGGTTTTCAAGATGCCACCAGCTCTGAGGTCCCGGTTTCGAGCCCCGGACGGGTCAATGTAGAAAAAGAATTATTGTGTCGAGTCTGAGTGTTTGTGGTACCTTCGTTGTCTCTGATTCCATAATACAAGTGCTTTAGTTACTTACTTTGTGTTCAAAGCAATGTATGTGATATTTTCCACATTTATTTATTATTAATTTATTTATAAAAGGTAAAGAAGCAAATAGGTATGATCGTATTGCATGTCCTATGTTGATCTATTCGGCATCACAAAAGTATACATACTAAGCTGTTTACTTTGAGACATTTTTATGGCGCGTTAACATTAGTTTGACCACCAAATCCGGCGACCGCTTACCGTTTGTTTAACCGAATTAGGTTGCTTTCATTGGTCGGTTCACCGAATTCGGCGACTTGCATTCTAAACAAAATAATTTGCTATTCAAACGACTCCGGGCTGCGACCGAATACGATCAACCGAATACCTGTATAGTGTTTACACTAGCCAGTGACAAAATACAAGCTACAGTCGAAAGATAAAACACAATAATGTAAACAAGCCATTATTCGCCTTATTTTTGTTAGTTCAAAGGCATCGATATTTTTACTTTCCAATACAATTTTTTTTAATTATATAATGAATGATCACTAACCTTAAATCTAATACAGACTAAATCTGCTAGTTCACGTCTATTCTTGCAGAAACTATCTGGCCATTCGACGTGGATGGCCTCTGGTTGATGCCCTAGTCCACTTTTAAATAAAGGGTGCTGCGTGTTGGACCTGTGTCCCCACATAGGCCTTTCAAAGGACCGAGTTTCTTCTAAAGTTACGATTATTAAAAATAGATGCAAAAATTTCACAAACACTTAATAACTTTAAAAATCAGGTAATCAAGACATTTTACATTAGGTATCTCATTTAATTTGCGTGATTGAATAACATCGCAGCTAAGTCACAAACTCCATAATACATTGCTTTAGCAAACACTAACTAATTTAAGTAAACTTTAATTCAACTAACTTGACATAATTGGTGTGACGGTAGTAGCTCTTCCCGATACCGTGCCGTATTGTGACCGGGCGCCGGAGATCCGATTATAACGCGAAAGCCCCGCTAGTTGCAAGCTTTTACATCGTGAGCACCCAACAAGCACCTTTAAAATTAATTACTGTTTTGTCTCTAAAAATTGGAGGTAAAAAGTATTATTTTAAACCGACTTCAAAAGGAGGAGGCTCTTACTTTGACGGTGTATTTTTTTTTATTTGTGTGTTTGTTAGCCGATGTCTCCTGTAATTTGTGGATCGGTTTCAAAAAATATTTGAGATCGATAGCGTATACGTCGGTGGTAGTCTTTATCGAAATCAATTCAATAGTACCTAATGTTTTTTTTATAAATTATTGCATATCCTAACGTAAAACGATTAGATAGTATTTGATATTTACCTAATATACACAATAAATGCTAATTACTTATATTTCTGACACTTGCTAGCATTATTCCACTTATACACAACAAAAATCCGATTATATGCACATAAATCATTATTTCTTAAAACAAACGAAAGAATTAGATTACTAGTCGGTTTGCTAATCTTTTAAAAACAGAATAAAACATAATATTACAAGTACGAAATATAATAACAGAAATTTAACCTAATACTGAAATTGATATTAAATAAATAAATATTATTTATAATCAAAATAAAGTTCCTCACGTACCATTCAAGTTTCACTGACCGCTGTCAGGGAGAGACTGATATAAATAAGTGTCACCGTCTAATACGGCCATTATTTTTATTTTTTAAGCACTACCCGCAGTTGTTTTTTTAAGCACCGTTAATTCTTAATTCAAATTTATTCTTTTTTTTATGAAGTGTTTTATATTCCAGCTAATTTATAAAAACACTGTTTTAAATTTTACAAGTACTTCATAAAATGCTCTCCGACGAGACTTGGTGACTCTTGAGCCGGCGACGCTGTCTATCCGGGTCAACATTTTAATTAGTTCATACCACAGTTTTATTGCTTACCATGACAATTTTATAAACGAGTTCACAAGATTAGTTATTATGTTAGGATGTCGCCATTGTTACAGACAAAAAATATATTAACCCTATCAAAATTCTTAAATATTTTTACCTGAACTATTTGAAATAAAAACATTTTGAACGGATCCTGGTTTATTATTTAGATTTAATTTTTAGAAAGAATGTTTCTTTGCTAAAGACAACGACTGTAGGTAATGTTGTCCAACATGATCGATTAAATAATGAAACCTTTAGGAAAATATAATGGCTACTGCAGTAAAAATATTCCTCAATGTAAGATAAAACCTACAAGCTACAAAGCTGGTATAAAAGGAATGTTTCGAATTCCTTTTTCTTTGGAAGAAACATCTAAAATCTGGTACTTAAACTTTGTACATAAAATCCTACAAAAAAATATCAAAGCTGCCAAGTTGATCCAAGTTCTTATTTCTAGTACAAGCCATAAAAAGTGGTGAAATAAAAACAGGCAAGTTGTTCCAAAACTTAGTCAGTAAAGGAGTAGATGTCTAAATCATAGAGTGAGTCTATTTTTATTGGTTCAATGACCGAAGTAACTTTGAAGAACACAAAGGACTCGTGGCTAAGTGTAAGCCACACGATTTGACCGATAATATAGGTTAAGCTGCGCTCGCCGCGGTTGGTCCGTGATGGTTGAACATTTATAAATACTTATATATAACAGAAACCTCTCCTTGCCTCGGAAAGAACGTTAGGCCGTTGGCCTCGACTCTCATACGTTGATCTTTGACAGTCATTAATTAAGTCATTACAGTTCTGACAACCAGCTCTACTATGGGATACTGTGTTACCCAGTAAAATGAGTTGTGAGAGTCAGATGCTTAGGCACGTTTTTATAGTCATAGTAGTACGTAGTACTTTTAATGATTACTCTTCTCCTATTGCTCTATTAAATTTAACTTTTTATTTACTGCTCGTGTTGCCGAAAGGTAGTTACCACGTCAACTAACACTGCGCGACTCTTATATTAAGGTCCGATCGCCGATGAGACACACATTTGTTCGATTCACAAATCTCTGTTTCAACTCTGGGTGTAGTTTGTGTATGTGAATTGAATGTTTTATATACCTCCCTCAATACAAGGACTAAATTCACTAGTGCGGGAGTCGTTTTAATAAAAAAAGAACTTTTATGTTTTTGAGTCCGTCTCATTGACAACTTTGGTACTAATATTGTTCTGTACACTACACAAAACCTGTTATATTCTGCCAGAGTAATCAAAACGTTACCTATTTAGTATTTAGTATACAGAATGTACCTCATAAATTGCATGAAACCGGGCGATATGGACGAGATTGAATATAAATAATTCAGAGCTGAGCCGCGAGGCCTATCAAAATGTTATACAACAGTGATTTGATAGCGATGTAAAGGATTTTATTAGAACTTCACGAAACCAATTTCCGTATATTGTCCTTTAAATAATTTATGTTGCCAAAAGCTTATCGAGGCTTCGTCCTACATAAATTATTCAATTTTCAATACTTTGTATAAATATTTAAGAAGTTAATCAGTTCAGTTACTTGTTTGCCTACGATCTACATATAATAAGTTATGTATCATGAGAATTGAGAAAACTGAAGGATGTTATGGATATATGGTTTATAAAAGATCAATAAACGAAAAAGGGAGAAGAAAACAGCAAAAAGTTTATCTATATAATATGAAAAATGACACGATTGACGAAATGACGCGATTTCCCTTGGTCCCGCCATAACTTCCGAACGACTGCACCAAATCGGATAATTCTTCTTTTGTTATATTCCTTAATGTAAGGAAAAAGTGTTTTTTAGAAAATAAGAAACGTTTGGAAGTATTTTTAAAATCCCACTACTCGTACGACTTGACACCGCGTGACGTGCTTTACTGTAATAATTATGTATGTCAAATTAGTCCTGACTATAATACTCGTACGTATTACATTATATTCTACGTGTAGAGTATAATCTTAGTAATTGCTATTTATAGAACAAGACACGTGGAGTAATTACTGTAACGTAATATATTTTCTAGTTCTTCAATTTTATAGACTTCTTACTTTAATATTAAATTTATTTTTTCACAATAGAAGACGTAGGTAGATTAATATACATTGGGAAAAGGATTTTTCCTAGAATGGAAAGTATTATATTATTATATTACGTTATGTGATTACGTTATGTGATATTAAAAAAGTTTCAAAAAATGTTTTCCGTTTTAAAGTAATTGTGTTTCTGAAAAGAAAGTGTTTTTTTTTTATTTAAATATAACGAGGTTGTAACTTTTAGGAAAAACTAAATATAACTTATTTTAATTTTTTTTAGTGCATCCTACCTTTTTATTTATATTCCAATATTACTTATTTTATTTATATTCCAACCTTTTAATTGAACGGAGTGTTTTTCTTATCTTGTGATTCGATTTTAAACTCCTATTTAAATAATTAATAATAAAAATAATAAATTCCGCATCCTCGAAGTTTTATAGGTACCGTTACTCAATAATCTTAGTAACAGTAAGAAAATACTAAGTTTGACTTTATGTGATTCTGAAATTGTTCTTCCAATACTCTTTCTCAAATATAATATGTGTGACACAGCCGCTGCAGCGTTTCAATACCAATAGATTACAACAATATCTCAGCGGTGTGCTATTACGTATCGTGTTGGTAACAGCTGCTGTGGTTCTGCCAGTTTTGTCTTTCCTATAGAAATTGTTATGTAATAAGGCTTGGATATTAATAAACTGTATGGAAATACTTTATTGATTTAATTAAAAGAGAGAAAGACATTAGAATTAATTCACGACTGTTACAAATTTAGGATAGGAGGAAAATTTGATTACCATAAAATTTGTATCACACTATAAGTCTAGTTTCTTCTTTTCCTAATAACAAAGTATTAAAACAAGATCATGCAGGTACTAAAAGTAAAAAGGTTTAAATTATTTGTAAGTGAAAAATGTTATGTTAATATACACAAAATAAGGCTCCACCTTTTAATAAAAGTAATTAACTAAATAGTGGTAAACGTCCACTAGCATGTAAATGTTACATGAATAATGTATCCAGAACAAAGTATTCACGCTCATGTGAAGGCTATACAGGGTAAAACTGCGCATTTTTAGGCTACGTCAATGTTTGTGTAGCTGCTACGCTGTTGTAGGTAGGCTACGGTGCTACGAAACATGTAAGCGCTACGAACTACACGGACTATTATGATGATTTTTTTTAAGTTGTTTAAGTAAATAGGCGAAATACAATTTCGCCTATTTACTTAAACAACGCTTACTATTCCCCGCTTCTTATCTCCGAATCTAAGAACATCGAAAATTTAAAAAAAATACAGAAAATAGTTATTTGCCTGTATACTGCAGGAACACTTAAAAGAAGTCTGTGGCATATAAAGTAACAGGAAATTTCCCAATATTTAATATAATATTGTACAATAATATAATATAATACAATATTTAAGTACTAATACATTCTATACATTAAAGTCTTGCCATACATCGACTTAAGAGAAAATATTTTTTTGACTACATATTTAAGTTTGTTTTTGGAGAATTAACCGTGATGATTGGGTAAATTTGTACGGAACACTTGGTGCGCGAGTTAGACTTGCACTTGTCAGGATTTTTTATAATTAAATGTATCACGACATTCAGGCCCCTAGAAAACGAACTCATTTTTTTTATCTTTATTCTTTTTTATCGCACAGACGTAAAAATTTACAATACACAATAATTTGACATTTGATGAAGAGTGTACAATGTAGTGAAAAACTAGATTACTTTACAATTAACTTTTAAAGGGGATCAAGTACACTTACTTTGCGTTTAAAAAAATAATACTTTGCAATTCACAGTACCATAAATATTTTAATACTTCGCCGTGGTTTAAATTTTATACCCGATATTGTGTGCAAATTAAAATTTAATTACCATCATTTTAATCTCACATTTCAACACAAAAAGCTCTCATAATCTCATTATTTCACTCATATTGCCCAAGATACCTGAAGCTAAGTGCTTTCATAGTATTAAAATTGTGTAGATATTGCATCAAGCCTGGCTAATGTAATAACTTCGCACTAAAAGGTGTGAGCGTCCGCATTAGCGAGAAAGCCACATAATAAAAATAAAAAATCCACGCTAAAGCACTTTTCTGTATTATTTTCGCGCTCATGTGTGGAAAATTTGTAAATGTATTGTAATTTTATTTGTATGAGTGGATTATGTGGGTAAGTGTGTAATGTTACAAGTAGTTTAGTGTATTGAAAAAAACATGGTTGTCCTTGAGACGAGGACACGTGGAATATTGTTGCTTCGGATAAATATAAATTGGCTGTAACCAACCTAATGTCGCACGTGTTTTGTGAATAAGTTTGTTAATAATCATTCTTGATCGTTTTACGAAATTTCAATGTGTAAAATGTTTATCGATGTTGTGTATATCGATGCGTAAAATTATATGATCTTTATCGAGATAAGCTTCTGAGCAACGGGCAAAATTTTATATATTTATCATGTCGAATAGCTATTTCAATTTATTTCTTGAATGGGTACATGACTATTTTTTTTTAATGTCAGTAAGATAATATAAAGTCACGATGATAATTTCGTGCGTTTTGTACGCAAGCATGACGTCATTAGCCCCCACTCCGGATTCGCTATATCTACTTAATGTTTAAAATAGGTTTCTAATTATTATTTAACCGATGGACTAATTAAGTTTTGACATTTTATACCCACTCATCTACCCTATATGTCAAGTGAAGTGTCCCAATTCCAGCATTCTCTTACATTAAAATCTAAAGTAAACATTTGGAACATTATAAATAAATATTTCTCGCTCTTTCACAATGATATAAAGAGGAGGCAGATGTGTGTTATGAGCGATCGGATTTTGAGAACTCGAAAACGTTCTAATTATAATGTTTTTAAATGATAGCTATCTCTCATCTTTTATACTCATTAGTACATATGACATTTTTAACATCGTTTTTTAATTAGTTATTTAATAAGTAAATACGGAAGATAGTAACTACCTTCAGTAGACACAATAGTTAAACAATAGATATGTGTGATGACTCACAGAACAAGGGAAATTATTACTTTTAATTGAATACCGTTGAGGTTACCTAAAGTAATATAACATACAAACCGCAACCATTACTGATGTTATCATACAATAGTTTACCTATCCTATGCATGTGGTAACTCGTATCACACGATCGACATATTAATTAGGCTATTAATTTCGCTTCAAAGATCCGATATCATGTTACAATGAGCTGTCTTACCTATTAACATAAGATATTAGTGTGATTATTAGGATAGATCACTTAGAAAGGTGTACCCTAAAGATTCGTTAATTTAGATTTTTTTTTTCAACCCTGTCATATGTAAAGGCACGTTTTTAGACACGTTGAGCACACGAAAATAATTATCATAATTATAATTTTTGTTTACAGTAAAGTTATGTCATGTCAAAGTATTCATAGAATATTTATGAATCCTTACGTAAGAGGTTATCTAATATGCAGATGATAAAACAAAGGCTGTCTGTCTGAACGCGAAAAAACTCAAAAACTATCGAACGGAGTTTTAAAATGTTTTCACCAATGGATAGAGTAATTCAAGAGGATTTTGTGTATAATTTATTAATGTTTTGTCAACCCGTGCGCAGCCGGGTGGGTTATTCACATACTTTACATAACTAAAAATAAGTAAACGGCTTTGGACTCCACATAAACGCCATCGGCCGCTTACTGCGTCACGCTGTACGCCGCGTCACGATGCTTACTATAGAAATGTACTGTTGTGCTCTCTTTCACACGCTGACGTCGGCGTATGGAAGTCGTACAGTGTCGTACAGCGTGACCGGCCGATGGCGTCTTAGGGAACCACAGCCTAACCCTTCCCAACCCTTAAAATACAAAAGTTCGATGGATTAATCCATACAGGTATACTACATACAAAGTGAATCCCGCGAACTGATTGTTCGACGCGACCGTAACGTGACGGGAACGACATGAATAATTCATGTCCGCATAAATCACTTCATCTGCGTCACGACGCGCCGAAGCTGGCACGTGAACGATGCGATTTTAAAATTTTACTTCCGAAAATAGAACACTGATATGGTTGCTTGATTTCGAATAAACTGCTTTGAGAGATGTAAGCAGTTTCTGCGCTTTAGCGGTTTTCTAATGGATGGATTCGAATGTCAAAATAAAGTTTTTTTTAAAGATTTTTGCATTTTCTTTTCTGGGGATTATAATTCCATGTTATCAGCTGGGGAGTTTTTTGTGCCGTTTCTTCTCGACAGGTAGAGCACTTATGAAGCTGTAAAGGGTGGGCGACTCGGGGTGCTGTTTGATTGTTTGACCTTCAAAAAGTGCTAATTAGTTAACTACTTATAATAAAAAAAAAGATTTTGATTTATTGGTAAAGATGCCTCTGAAGTGGATGAAATATAGCCAATTTATTTTTTTAAACATTAGTCTATATATTTTGTTTTGTGCGTGTTACACACGATCTCTATTTACCTTGATGTACGCTTAATAAAGCATCAAAATTATTTTTACAGTAATCATGTTTCAGCAAGTACCTACGACCCTACGTATATAATTATGTTTTTTACCTAATTATCATTGAACAAAAAAATATCTCCAAAGCATTTATTCGTAATTTGATCCTATTTTTTATTACTCTAACGAGAAGGTCAAAGAAATTCTGTGTTACGTTTAATTACTTAATTTAAACAAGAGAAGATTAATTGCCATCATGAGCCACATTTTTTGTTCTTAAATACAATTTTGTTCTTCATTATCTCGCTACAAAGAAAGACAAATAAAATGGAACATTATTAAAATTATTTTCATGTCAAGTACCATATACATAATTGTATTATTTTTTACAAGGTTTTTCTAATAAAAACTTGTATTTTAATTAAATAAAAAATACAAAATGTGCTTACAAAATTTTTAAATTGTGAAGATATTTATCACTTTCGGCTCCGGTCACGTTGATGTCAGTAATTTTGGCTAAAAATACCCAATTTCCTTACTTAAGATTCAATCTTACTACTTACCATTTAACAAATATATTTGCTTTAGCATTTTTTATATCAGAATGGATGAAATGTTTTTTTGCGTCTTTGCTATGATTTCTACAAAACATAATAAAAAGTATTATATAAAATATCTATATAGAATACGTCACATCATTAGTTCCGAAAAATTATATATTGGTCATACTAGCTGCTCGGCCTGGCTTCTCACGGGTGGTGCGAGATTTTCAAACCATTTGCAACCGTTTTTTTTTATATTTTATTCTATGAAAACCTTGTTCTTAGAAGAAAGAACATAACAAAAAAGAATTATCCGATTTAGTTCAGTCGTTTGGAAGTTTTGGCGTGACCAAGGGTAATCGGGATTAATTTATATATAGATATTTTCTTGCTTTAAATAAGAATTCCACTTTTCAAATGTCTTTTCTTTTTATTGTAATTGGACAGAATAAAGGAGTGGTTCTTTAGACAATAAAATTAAAATGGAACAACATTTCGCGATCTCAGTGCGGTGAATAATGAATTATGTATGTTGGATTTGCGTTCTCAGGTAGAGAGGATGTCGTTATGCTGCGACACGCCGCGAGCCTTGTTTTGTGGGGCTAGTAAACCAGCGACAAAGTCTTAGTCCTACATAGTTAACTGTTGTCCTACGTTTTTATCATTGCGAATTAAATTTCATTTCTGTCATGTT
This sequence comes from Diachrysia chrysitis, assembly GCA_932294365.1. Taxonomy (NCBI): domain Eukaryota; kingdom Metazoa; phylum Arthropoda; class Insecta; order Lepidoptera; family Noctuidae; genus Diachrysia; species Diachrysia chrysitis. The sequence continues at coordinate 4,484,469 of OW028645.1, forward strand.
TAATCGTGTGTTATCAAGAGGTATCTAAAATAAAAACTCTTAAGGGTGGAAAAAATCGGAATATTTAATTTATTTATTTATGTAAACACATACAATAGTAAAAAAGTACATAAGACAAGAAATGTACAAAGTCACTGATTAGTTTATATATTTACACTATAAACAAGAAATTTCTGCAAGCAGGCCCGCGATAGAAGTGGCAAATAATAGTAGTCTACTGTGTGCAAACTATTATACTATAATATTTGAATATTTTTGTATTTTATTTCAACATCAATACTGGCAGTTCAGTAGCAAAACGATTATTAAATAAATACATCAATTGTGTCTTTTTAATCTTTAAAATAATATTTATTCATTGTTATGATAATTATTATCTAAATGCTCTTTTTCAATTGCAAGTAAATTGGTTTCTCATGGTCCCAAACCACAACAGACAGATTTCTAAATCCCAAGCGGTTTTTAATCGCTTTTTTTATGGCCATACTCAGCCTTAAGACACGGTAACATCATCTCTAAGCTTGTTACTACGCACGTGTAAATGTAATAATAAATTACTGCGTACATCGCCGGTTTCGGGACCGTATCAGTAATCCATTTACGCACCGAGTAATTTTGTTTTGAATAGATACAAATTAGAGCTTTTTGTTTTGTTGCTGTCGAATGCTTTAAATAGCGAACTCGTAACAATATGTTAGGCTATGTACAAACAAAGGTTTAATGAAATTGAGTATATGTGATAAAGAAATTTATTTATTTAAGTTTAGATTTTAGAAGATTCTGTCATAATAACATGTTAAAATTTGTATAATTTTTATTAAGGAAAAAGTTTATGTTGTATTTTGTTTTAACTTTGTTCACCCGAGAAAGGGCCCCAAATACATAATGCTAATATTATAATTTAGTCACATACACATTTGCATATCTCATCCTTAACTAATTCTGTTGCTGGTTCAGCACAAAACAGCAAACAACATTAAGAATATTCCCTAGTGTCGATAATCGTATCGTACCATAGAAACTCTTGGCAATCAATACAAGGGATTATAACACTAAGATATGTAGGCACGAATAAAACAAGGTCTATTTTCATTATCATCATCACCAGCTGGAAAACGTCCACTGTTGGTCAAGGACCTCACCCACCAAACACCATATATATATATATATATATATATTTATATATGTATATATTTATATATATGTAAATGTGGACAACATCACATACATTTCTCTAAACCCAAAGTAAGTAGCTAAAACACTGATGTTATGGAATCGGATCGGAGACAACGAACGTACCACAAACACCCGAGACAATGTAGAAAAGTAGTTTTCTACATTGACTCGTCCGGGGATCGAACCCGGGACCTCAGAGCTGGCGACACCTTGAAAACCAGTGTGTACGCTACTCGACCACGGAGGTCGTCAAATATATATTGCTTTTTTTACCATAATAATAAAAATTTAATATCCATTGTCACCGCACGAAGCATGTCCATGAAAGTATGAAGATCATCGTGCACATTGTTAGGTAGTCGGATATTCAAGTCTCGCTTCACTATGTGAAAATGAAATTTTATTCTAGACATCGAACGAAATATTTGAGAGTAGCAAATCGACAGAAAATATTGAAATATTTTATGCATTATTGTTGCTGTTCAGAATATTATATGCAGAAGGTTTGAAATATGAATAAATAAAGTTATAGATGCTATTTTTTATTTTGAGTTATACTCGTATCTAATATTGATATTAATTTATTTCTTGTTTCATACTGGTAAGAAATGTTTCTATTTTTATTTCCAGACCGCATAAGAGGACAAAAGATTCTCGATAATCTTAGTATCAACATTTTGTACCATAAAAACGTGAAAATTTACTCGTTTACTCATTTTTATTTATTACTAGCTGCCTGTACCCTTTGCATGAGTAATGAGAGATTTTTAAAAATTCATACTTTTTTTTTTCTTTTATAAAAAACCTTACCCTTACTCTCCTCTCCTGATTATATAAGGAACATAAAAAAATGCGATTTGCAAAGTCATACGGAAGTTATTGCGTGGCCAAGACAAATTCATTTTTTTATAAATAAAGATATAGATATAACATAGAATACGAAGGTAAAATACTAATCTCAAAAAACACCTACCAAAACCACATTTAGATATCCGAAACAAATATTATTATAATTATAAAAATAAATGTAAAAACACACTTTTTGAATTCTCAAATTCAAATGAACAATCTAAATATTTTAAATACAATAAATATACGTAATAAAATACACACGGCCAATTATGGCTCGAGACCCCGAACTAAACAGGACGCATTGTGAAAACGTCTATTTATAAAAAATAGCTTTACTAGAAAGGTAAGGCCGTTACCTAAAACTTGAATATTTCTAATGATATCCGAATACCTGCTTCAAGTGTCCTTTGTCGTCGATGGCCGGTCATTAAAATAAATATACATAATAAAATACACACGGCCAATTATGGCTCGAGACTCCGAACTAAACAGGACGCATTGTGAAAACGTCTATTTATAAAAAATAGCTTTACTAGAAAGGTAAGGCCGTTACCTAAAACTTGAATATTTCTAATGATATCCGAATACCTGCTTCAAGTGTCCTTTGTCGTCGATGGCCGGTCATTGAGGAAATATTCCCAAAACTTTATTTGGAGCTCCCTCTGAATTTCAATTACGGGTAAAGGTATATAATTGAGATTTTATTTATATTCAAAAATTTTCCTGTATGTTGAATTCTGAGGGTGTTTTGGGCAAAGGGGATTGTGTGTTTTATACAGAAGCCTAACATTTGTAATAAATAATATGCACTAATAGTGTCGTAACCTAAGTGATATTTATTCTTATTTTAGCTAAGTCAATTTACAAAATATTTTAATCTTAATAATTAAATTTATTAAAAATATTCGTGAAAGACGTATTACTCTTACATAGATGTAATATGCTCCCCTCATATTCTTTATTCTAGACTAGCTGCGCCAAGCGGTTTCACCCGCGTGTTGATGAAAAATGGTGATAATTATAATGATGAAAAGTAGTAAATATGTTAATTCGGGTAATACACTATCTATATACCAAGTTCCATTAAAATCCGTGCTGCCATTTTATCGTGATTCAGTAACAAACATTCGTCCATCCATCCAACCTTTCGCATTTATTAAATAAGATTAAATACTAAACACACGCCCGTCTAGGCTCACTAGTCAGGCAATCCTAAAAATATCCGCTACTTACACAGACACGTATTTATAGTGCTTTAAAAGATGCAGCTAAGTAGAGTGGTTGTAAAACAATAACACTAATATTGGTATTTTCATCTAAAACTCCATGTTTCCACAATTCAGAGGTGTATCGCATCACTCAAATTCACTTTTGAATACAACATGCACTTCTGCATGATACATGAAAACCTTTTGTTTGAGACATACTAATGTGTGGGAATAAAATAGATCAATATATTGTAATTTGTAAGTAGGTAAGTACAGATAAGATTTCCTCAGTTGTTTCCCTTGCATATATTTTAAACGTTTCCAGCACTTAAGAGAATTTAATAAATGTATCGCGGGGCGTTTCACAAACATTAAATTCACATACATAACAAACACCCGTTTCAGATTCTAACAGAGACCTTAAATAGTGAGTTTTATTTTTATGAATGAATACTTTTGTTTGTCTATTACATATTTAGTTTTCATTTAGAATGCTAAGTAAATGTGTCAGCTTAGTGTGTCATTAAAAATATCTGTGTAAATTTAAATAAAATATACTTATCAATTAAATATTAAGAAATTTTTCTTGTCCATGCATTTCTTTATTATTAATCCGTGATTACTTAAGTACTTGATCCTTTCTAAAGTTCTATTTAAACATAATAAGGATTACAGTTTGAATAAATTGGAAACAAATTTCGGTCGGGATCGACCGCAAGTCTTCAAGAGATCTTATTAAATTCATTCAATTAAGATTGTTCATTAATCTCTTAAATCCGGATATATTTCATGTTCTTTTGGTAGCGAAATTTAAATAGCTTGGTGTTGAGGTAAATTACGTGACACGGACTCTTAAATAAATGCTTTAATTAACTCAGGTGATAATTTGTCAGTGAATTAAAGCTATAATTTAAAGAGGTAATTGTTTAACATTTATTATTTAATATTTTATAACAACTTTTTTTGTGGTATTTTATATTTAATTTTGTTTTGTAGGATGGCATCATAATCGTGTGTAGGATTGATATGAAGATATTCCTGTATTCAATATTGTTCATTTGTCTTTTGTTATAAAACTATTTGAATATGAAATAGTGACGTATTATTTTACGTGGAATACTGACACACAGGTTTATACGTCAGTAATTTATTTTGATGTTTATAATACAAAATTTTAATGAAAATTGTTGAGTAACACGTTATTAAACTTTGCTCGTAACATGTTATTTGGATTGCTTCCTGACGAAACTTTATTTTAGAACATCATTAACTGTGGCCTGTTTAAATTATGCATAAATATTACTGCAATTTATGCAAGTACTATAATTGGACGCGGCTTCGCCCGCGTGAATGTCGGTTAACGCGGCAAAAATAGCCTATGTCCTTTCTTGAGATCCAAGTCTACCCCAGACCAAGTTTTATTCAAAACGATAAAGCAGTTTAGCCGTAACACTGTCTGTTACGGCTAAGAAAGACGGACAGAGTTACTTTTGCATTTATAACGTAAGTATGGATTGTTTTTATAAAATTATGTCGAGATATAAGCTTATCATAAATACATTTCCGATAATGTACTAATGTTGAGCTGACTCAGGTATAATATATAGAAGATTCCTCTTCAGTTTTTGCTCATCAAGTAAAAGGCAATATTTTAAAACATAACATTACACAGTAAATTTCACATGTATTTATTTTAAAATATACAAAGAGGCAAAATTTCAGAATAATATTTGGTAATGTTATTTTTATTGAACTTGCTAACAAGTAAACATATAAACAACTGTACCTATGGGTAAGAGACGTTTCTGGTACAGAAAACAAAAACAAATACTTAAGTAACAAAGATTATTGGTAGCGTGCGGCGTTCTGACGGTATTGCAATAACGTACGCCCGTTGTGTGTGCTGTATCAATATCATGTTGCACGACATCATTAGGCGAGCTGTCATTGTAACATATCATAACATGGGATTCAGTTTCAATAATAATAATTCAACCCTTGTATGCGTTCTTTAAAGCTTTAATTCTACATAATATGAAAGGAGATTAATAATATAGATCAATTAATTGATTTAAGTTTGACAGTTTTTACAAATATAAAATTACTAGCTGTCCCCCGCGACTTTGCTCGCGTGTTTTAGTTTCAACGGTTTTTCATTTTTGCAACATTTTTCATTAATGTTCCGCTCCTATTGGTCGTAGCGTGATGTTATATAGCCTAAAGCCTTCCTCAATAAACGGACTATCCAATAAAAAAGAATTTTTCAATTCGAATCAGTAGTTCCTGAGATTAGCGCGTTCAAACAAACAAACAAACAAACTCGTCAGCTTTATAATATTAGTATAGATTGTGCCATTATTATAATTATTAACTCGTAAACCTTGAAATGTAAACAACTTATATTAGTTACCTAACAACTACGAACTGTAAGCACTAGTATGAACTAGAAAGAAATGAAAAATTTGCCTCAAAACGCGCCGCGTGCCGTTTTATTAAAACTATTTGAAAACCTAATATTACCCTAATAATATCGAAACCATTCAAACCTTTAAACCACAACATTTTCAAAACACTATCGCTAGCCGTACCTGAACTTTTCCACCCCAACCCAACCCTTTCGCTTTTGTCACAATAATCCCAATTTACGTGACGCGAGTACATCAGGGAGAAATGATCCATCTTCGCAATATTCGGTCCCTACCTGCGGCAGAATGAGGTCGACTCACTTCATTATTGATTTTTCTTTACTATTGCTCGGATGCCACCCTGTGGCTTTTTTACAGTTCGATTGGTTTTCGTACGTGAATAATGAACGGATTTTCTGTGGGGAATTTGAATGAGTGTTATAAATATATATTCATTTAGAGCGATGTTACTGTTACATATAAGATGTCATGTTTTAGCAATTCTTATACGTTTTAACAGCAAAAGTTTTGATGTCTATTTAATAGATTTTTAGACAGAAAAAATGGTTACATTTTTCAGCAATGATCATGTTGTTTTTATAATATTTAGATAATACAATAACGTTTTTTTTTATGGAAAGAAAATATTTAATGAATTTTTAGAAGAAAATTAATTTAAATGTCTTTTCATATATTTAAAAAAAAATGTTTTTTTCGGTCATTGTATAGTGAACGAATAAAAATAGAGCAACATTAACAGAACGATCAACTAAATCTACAGGTAGGCCATTTAAAAGTCATAAAATCGAACACAATAAACTAACAGCTCACGTTCAAAATGTGGCGTAGGTAACGAACCGCGTCGATCGTGTTTCGCGTTCAAACGATCGACTTCGGTATAAATGACTTTATAACAAATGCTTGGTAATCTGCACTTGATTGAATAACTACTACGATTATACTACGTGAATTCACGCTACGCACTAGTGCTACGACAACGTAGCAATTTCGTAGCAAGCCTTAGAAGATATTTGACCAACAAGTTCATTTCTTGTCTGATATAGTATGAATATAATAATAATATAGTTTGAATCCAACTACCTTTTAAAATAAAACCATAAGCAAGTATAAAAATATTAACGACAGCTTGCTCACTATACAATTGCTCAACAATGTAAATATGTCACAGTTGGTTCATTAAAATCTTTTATTTTGATTACCGATAAGTATTGTTAAAAAAAAACAATACGATCCGTTTGAAAAACATAACCCTTCCTTGGTAGTCGAGTAAAAATGTATTTAAATACTTATTCTGAAAATAATCTGATCTACAAAATGGTAACACTTACCAAAAGAAGATTATCTGTTTCCAAAACTAAACACAAATATTTGTCAACAGCAAATTCTATTACATTACGGTGTTGACCGCAACTTCGCTGACCTTCCTATATCGGCCTTACTTTAGGATGCTCCCAAACTAGGACCCTTAACCCGTTTCAAATATTTTATTAAGAGCCGATAATGGGTCTCGATAGTTAATATAATTATATCTAACCAAAATGAAATTGTGGTAGTGTTACATAGTACAAATTTGTACCCATACTTGTAAAAATTGTTCATCGAATGGGGGCTGCTGTTAGCAAATTTTAGCTGCCAGAGGCGTTTCAGATTCATCAATCAGATTTTTTCAAATTCCATAGTTTGTCGGTGGGCTTTGACAGCGGACGCGCCAGTGGAGCTAACCGGTGAAAGCAATAACGGTAGCCCCATTACATTAACTGATATTATGTTGTTGAAAGTATATATCTTAAACTGATAAGAAAAACTTGCATTCACGTAGCCCCTACAAATACATAAAAAAATAACAGTGCTTTGCGAATCCTTTGTGACGTAATATATAAAGATTATTTCCCGCACCTATAAATTATAAAGAAATATCTTGGAGCAAGAGCAAGTAATTTTTGGGACATCACCGTCTGAACCCAAACTAGGCAGAGCCTGTTTTTTAGGTCAACAAGAGTCCCATCGTTATCAGTCCCGTCGTTAGTGACCCTGACAAAGTCAAATTCCTCAACGTTTTAATAATGAGCATCTCATTCTCACTGTACTGATAATTTGTACATCATAAACATTTTATTTGTAAGGTGATTTGGTTGATATCAGTATCAGTTACCTTTTAACAATAAGATAAATATTATTAAAAAGAATATCTACCTGAACAAATAAAGTAAATATACTTACAAAGAAAATATTAATAAAGTAGACATGGATAAAAGGGTACGATAGAAAATTAATTTGAAACGTCTGACATCCATAAATCTTTGGGTATCAGGTGTAAGCTAAAAGGTATTCAAATAATAGAAATAAATTCTTTCGAACTTGATATTCTAGACGAAAAACAATTACGATAATCTGGTAAGGAGACGCGAAATATAATAGGGATTTATCTTAAGGCAATAAGCTCTAGTGAGGTGAATGAATCGTATCGTATTGTAGGGTACCAAATAGCGTTTCATTATTTGTAATAATTTTCTAATTTTTTTACTTTATACAAGTCTCTTAAAATTTTGCACATAAAGGAATGCGATAGAAATATTCGAAATAATATGAATATGATTTTAATGGATTTCATATTAAGTAGTGATTGAAATAATTTATTTCCATTTCGTATTTTAAATATGAATTTATATTATTTTCAGTATGGTTACAGTATTCAACATTGTAAGAGATAGTAATACGGTTCGCTGCAATAAAAATATAGAGCGTCCATATTCAAATATGGTGTTCACTGTTTAAATATTCAATAGTAGCCTGCTGAATACTTTTCATGCCAGAATAAAAACATTTTGCTTAATATATTTCGAATTTATTTCATGAACTAAAACAAACTGCATTTTTTTTTTAGGCGCATCTTCAAGACGTTTTTGCTTTTGTTAATAAAGTCGATGTTCAGCTGTTTTTACTTGCCATCTAAAAAGCCGCTTTTCTTTTGTTCCCTATTCTATAAAAAACACGCTCAGGACTTTTTTTTGTGACACATTTTTGTACCCATTACATGACCATAAATGTCTTCTTTTATAAAAGGAAAAAATACAAATCAAAATAAAGGTACGACCACAATTAGGGACTTGGGAATAAAATTACGTCAATGTTCGGAGCGAGCGTTGTATTTTGGAACAAGATTTCCGCCGCTTATCCTGCACTAAGCCAGCGTGTTAATGGGCTTACATCTAATGCATGACTCTCTGTACCTGTATATTACATTTCTAGCGAATGCATGTACTAGTATAAGCTTTTAGAGTGCTGCTTGCATTTGATGTGGATTAAGTAAAGTCGATCTGTTTACCCGTGATAGGTAAAATTTTGGTGTATATAGTCCGCTATAAAATAAGTTTCAAAATATAGAAATTCTAATGAGAGCAGGAAGACGTTATTTACAATTTACTTAACGTTCTAGTTATTATAATAATAAGTGTTATTTTTACCCCGAACTTTATAAATGTGACAGGGCCGAGAATATTTCATACACTCAGTTTTGCAATAGTACATAAAACTAGTTTAGTTGACATTAATCAACAGGCCCTTAATTCAACAATCATTTCAGTGTAATAACGATATCGCGTTTTTATGATGCAGATGTATTTTTAGACACATTAAACTATGTCTATCCCCACCATTACAAGAACCTCAACGGCTCACGAAACGTCGCTTCCCCATCAAAATTACAAGGTACGTACCTCAATGCTATTTCATTCGAACATCGCCAATAACGAAGCAGTAGATAATACGAATTTAGAGCATGTCAAGCATTCGTGAAATTATTCAGAAATCGTCATGAATATTAAATGGAATTAAGAAGGATTAGGAAGTTTCTCTGAGTACGCCGTTTATTCATTAAGACGGGTGACGTGCGTCCTAATTGGAGACTTGCAATATATCTCGAGTATATCTTGATAAATATGTAGACTATTGCGGACATTTAAGACTTTAACTGCTCGTTTAATATCGATGAATTGCAATGTACAATAATTATAGTATCATACCGTACGCGTATAATACAGAGTAATTAAAGGTCTCGACGCAAAAAAAACACTTTGTGTTTTGCCGCCAAAAATCAAATGTGTTCCAACGTTAGGAAATATGAAGCTATATTTCAGTTGCCCTTTAAATATGATATTGGTTTTAAATTCAGGAGCTAGTGGTTCTAGTTTGCAGCCTCGTACAGAAACAGTTTTCGGAACTACATTGCTATATTCATTTAAAAATATTTGTTAAAAACAGGCTACAAATATTACGTCACAGGTTTTTGTAGAATTAACTTTATTTCTACGTAAATCGTCAGTAAACCTCATTAGTCATTCATTTTATCCTCTACAAAAGCTTTCTCTATTTAACAATGTTATTCGAAATGCTAAAATCTAACAGCTATGCCTAAAACGTGATTTTATACGCTGCATGCGGTTTTAAGTTTTCATGCAAACAATAATATTCAAGCATTCTGTTCGCTATCAAACAATAGAGGGATTTGCGGTATCAATTAGTGATCACTTGTGCAGACCGCCGTTTTTACGGATATTAATAGGTTTTTTTATTGAAAAAGACATTTTATGTAACATGAAACGTTTTGAAACTACTTATAGTTTTGTATAGACCACACGCCTAAAGTAAAACTTCTTTATATACGAAACGTAACTGGCTATGAGAAAGAGAGAAACAAAATGTGTTCTCGCACCTCTCTATCTTGCCTTACAGTAATATACGAAACGTAACTATCTCACTTTATATTTTCACTAACTTATATCTCCCTCTCAACTTCCGTTCGCCTCGCCCGATCACACTTTTCGTAACGCTCTCGTCACGACTTCACCAGCTTACTCCCCAATTCAAGCGTGCTTAAAGAACTTTTTCTTCAAAACTACAATATTACAATATCAAAAAAAAAAGGAATACTGTTTTGTTATGGAATTAATACAGTTAGCCAAAATTCGTTTGAACCTCAATACGAGTCGATCATTACACACATCACCCTCCAGTAACTAAATTCGAATTTCTTTACTTCAAATAATATGCATACTATTTAAATCATACAGATCAAATAAAAGTCTATTTCCAATTTAACAAAACCCTCAAAACAAAAAAAAAGTATTACATAAATTGAAAAATAGTTTAGTAGCTAAATAAATAAACAGTCACATAAAACTGTCCCCGGGTCTTACAGGGAAGGGGCTTCCAAAGGGAATAAAATTGAGCGGCCCTTAGGGCTCGGCAAGATACAACTAGATAAAGGTAAGAAAGGGTAGGGAAGTAGGTACCTTTGGTCCGAAGAAGCCATTATTTGCCCAGACAATAAGGAGACAGCCCATTTATTATGTCGAATGTATTATTATTGCTTCGGGCGCATGTATTAGAAAGTAGTGTAAATACAGTCCTTTGAGATGAGAAGCGTATTCGTGATCGCAATTTCAATTAGGTACTTGTAAGTCAGTGAGATAACTGTCAAACTTTTAGATGACGTTTGACTTTGTCCCAGAAGTTTTAATAAAGAAGACAGTATAGTAAAAGTTTTGGTAATATAAATATTACAAGTAGAAAATTGTGTAGCTTCAACATATTTGTTATTTTAAAGTATTTACTTGTGCGGGTATAGGGCAGGTAATTAAATTTGATAAAACCGGACAAGTGCGAGTCGTACTAGCGCATGAAGGGTTCCGTACTATTTTATGGAGCCCCTTTAATTCTAAATTATTTTGTTATTATAGCGGCAACTATATAATAAATACACACTGTAAAAATTTTAACATTAGCTATAAACGGTTCATAAGATAAAGCCCGCTGACAGACGGATGGACCGACGGACGGACGGACGGACGCTTAGTAATAGGGTCCTGTTGCCACTCTACGAGTACAGAACCCTAACCCTAATGGATAAACAATGCCCACCATCACATTTCTCAAAAGAACTATATTAGCTACATTTAAGAATACTTCAGTTTTCGTACAAAAAGTAGATACCTAGCTAATTACTCTAAAGCTCAACGTTGCTAACACTTGAAATGATTAATTGACTGCTACTCGCTATTAAAATACCTTCGGAAGTGTTATAATGTTTTCGTTTGATTGATGGTGTAGTAAGCTTGCCTGTCAGTTGGTACTTATGATTTTGGCGCGTATTTTATTTGATGAGCTGGAATTAGCTGTTACTGTTTAGAGTTTTATTTTATTTACATATAATAAGCAGATAATATTTGCGAAGTGGACATTAAAACAGTAAAACGAAATCAAAATGGTCATGCTTACTACAAAGGGAAAAACGACAGATTTTTATTATTTACCATGGTAAACAGTAGGCAGGGTAGTCAAAAAAATCAATAATATTATCATTCTTTCTCGTATTTAATCGCTAATCTGGAAATTCGGTTGAAATAAATAAATATTGTGATCAAAATGGTCTGTAACCCTATAATATACTTAATTTAAATAAAGTTTATATTAAATAAACCAAATATTTCCATTTTAAATACAAATTAATAAAAATAATTTGTTAAAAATTACAAAATTAAAAAACGCTTGAACCGTTTAAAATATTTTAAATAAATCAAATGAATGCCTTTTTAGGGTGGTATATTGTTATCATACTTATAACACTTTTATAAATTATAAATAATAATAATATGCAATTTATATTTATTTATTTTTAAATTAAATTTGTTTTTTATTTGATTCCCAAGAAACATTTGAACAGTGAATATACGCGCAAAAATAAACAAATCTTTTTTAAAGTAATTTACGCTTTGTCATGACATCTATTATTACGTCCATTATAAAACTTTTACGGAACTTTTGACTTGAATTCTTCGATTTAGGTCATAGCGTTCATTTCGCCATTTAACCGATGAATTTTTATGTACCTGAAAGGAAGTAGACCGTTCCTGATTTCTTATAATTAAACTAATTTTTTGTGGGCTTGTTATACAAGTATTTGTATGTGTAATGTTTCTAAAGACAAGACGAAGTAGGTATAAGAATGTTGCCCGGACACGGTTAATGAATACAAAATAGGTGCCTACCACATTTTTTATCATAATAATTTTAAAAAATTATGGAAAAATATACAAGATTATTATTATTTGACTGGCCTGTTGGTCTACTGGTTAATGACCCTGACTGCTAAACCAGAGTTCGTGGCTTCGATTCCCACCTAGGACAAATCGTTGTTTGATGAGCATGATCATTTGATCTGTGTCTGGGTGTAATTTATCTATAATATGTATGTATGTGTTTAGAAAGATATAAGTATATTTATCAGTTGTCTGGTTGCCATAATATTCTCTGTCAAGTTTGGGAACCGATGGCTGTATGAGAATTGTCCCAATATGATATTATTATTTTTAGATATTAGCTTCACGTTATTGTTTTTTTTTTTTTTGCCAACGATCCTTTTATACTTATTCTAGTCTCCTAGAGATTATCCTCTAGAACTTCCATAGATTAATATCTGTATAGATAATTATATAATTATTATAGATTGAATTCCGATATATAATTGTTCTGCTTCAGATTATTTAAGTAGCTACTATATTATAAAGTTTAGTTGATATTGTTATCAGTCTAAAAACTTAAACCACCTCGTCCTTAGTTGTAAATGATGTAATATAAGTTGGTGAGGTAATATTACTGTAATTACCGCGCTTAGTCAGGCGCGTTAACGATTTTAGACCTATTAACTCCAGGTAATAATGAAGTTTATTATCCTTTGTCTCATAATAGAACATTTTCTGTTATGAAGGTGAAAATTACCAACAAAATACTTTTCGGGCCGTTGTCATGCCATATTTTCTCTGTACAAATAACATAAGCAGAGCAATTGATTACCTATTATGCTTAGTTTCATTAAGAAGTAAATGAACAAAATTCAAGAAGAATGCGTCGTTCCAAGTATTTTCAACATTTTTTTTTATAAATTTCAATATTTATTTGCATTCCACAATGTGAAAATTTTAGTAGTAACTTAAAACTGAGAGAAATGAGAACGTCGTGGACCCTGTGGGGCACGCAAAATATTACTAATATGTTGTTCCTTCCTAATAGATATAAATTGATTTCTTGTTTATCTGCTGGACGAGGTGATGGCTGATTTAAGGTGGCGCGTAATAAGGTTAACTGGAAGGCAATAGAGGAGGCTTTTGCCCAGCAGTGGGACAGAATAGGCTAGAAAAAAAATACTGCTGAAGCTTGTAAACACCGCAACCAATTACTAAGTAATCAACAGTCGATAAGTCGATGCTGATCAATGCTCATTCCTTATCTACATGAGAAGAGGCCTGATCCCAGCCGTGGGACATTTATAGGCCGATATTGTTATTATTATATAACCTCTCAAAAAAACAAATAATATTAAAGCTGCCAATATCTCGAATGCTATCCGAATTGAACATTTATTTTACAAGCTAAGTTCAGTGCATATCGCATTTTACTACCAACCAGAAGTAACATAATATTACTTTGGTAAAGCGACCCAAGTTCTGAATCACGTTAGTTTTAGTGACTTGGAGACTTAAAGCGGCCCCTTAGCAGAATCATATTATGAATTCATTTCCTGAATTCCTAGCAGATCTATTTAGAGTTCATTTAAATGTCACAATTTCTTGACTTAGAATATATATTTATTAATATAGTTACTAGAAATAAATAAAACGAAAAACTTGCAAATTTCAATATTAACTGTCAAAAACTGTCAATTTCTTTATTAAACTAGTTCTGCTAACATATGGTAAAGTAAAAAAAAATATTATATAATATTATATAGATTTTTTCGGCCACTATTCCTTGCCAAAATCCTTAGAATATCCTACTAAACTCTTCTCACAATCTAATCAATTAAGGGTGAAAAAAATGCAAACATTCATTTTTACTTTAAAAATAATATTATGATTCTGCAATAATACTATTTTAGCCCCCACGATTTGGCTTACAAATGAGATCACTCGGGCATAACCTGACGTCATTCTAACTTACAAAATGACACTTTAAGACAGATTGCAGTTTCCCGAACAGATTCCGTGCGAACATTGGGAGTTCGACTTGAATTAATCCAGAAAATCCAGGAAAACTTGATTAGTACAGCTTCAGTACCTGTACTATGAACTCTTAAAGCAATACTAGTGCTGTTGTGGAAGCGAGATGCCGTATTACACTTCGCGTAGCGGCGTCTCGCTTCTACGACGGTAACTCACTTCTGTTTTTAGCGTTCAAGGTAAGCGCGCTGTACCAAAACTAACAAGGTATTAAAATGTGCTTTGATAGAGATTCAACAAGAGGATATTTGTTGTTCAATAATTTTGTTTATCTTAACGCTGCGCGCTGGCGAAAAACACTTTACTTGTCTGGGCTAAATAACAAAGAAAAATCATGCAACTAATCTCAAAAAATATCACAGATTCATTTCTTCAAAACATAATATTAAAAATAACACTGATATTCACCCCAATCTAAAGAGCAAACACTAAACCCCTCATTTAGTAAATCGTATCATAAAGTAAAATATTAAATGAAATTCTTTTAGTTTTCTCTAGAAAAATGTAAACAAGAAACAACGATAATGAAGAACAAACTTTGTCTTACATTAATGTCCACGCAAAGATTTCATTAGCACAGTCGTAAACACTGCAAAACTTGCACCGCAATGGAACTTGCAGAACTCGCAAAAACCTTTAAAATTAGTTTACTGCAGTTAAGGGAAATTAAGTTATGGAAAGAGACCTTTGTTTTTGTTGTTGAATATTTTTACTCTCGTGGCTAAGTGTACGCCGTACGATTTTGACTTATAATTAAGAATAAAGGTTAGGCTGCGCCCGTCGCTTTTGGTTCGTGGATAGGTGAACATTTACAAACATACCGAGATCCCCCGAGGCTCGTAAAGCACCTTAAGCCATTGGTCCCGACTGTCATACGTTGGTTTTTGGCAGTTCTTAAAACGTATGTTAAAACTAACAAATCAGCTTCAATTAAGACTTAAATCAAAATATTTATTCATTTTAAATAATTTTATCTGGATAGGCACTTGCACTTAATAAAAGAAAAACAAACTATTATGAAAAATTCAAACATTCCCTTAACATAGCTGTGTCGGACAAGTAACGCCGAGGCTCGCCTGACGGCGGAAATGAATTCGATATCGAAATGTAGATGTTTCCAATATTGGAACGAGAACAGGCTTTGTCACCGTATTGGTGTGGGATACATTTAAATAACGGATCCCGTCATGTACCGGCTGTAAGCTGTATATTATGAGTTTTAACTTGTTTTATTTACGACTTGATTTTTATTACTATTTTTAAAAAGATCGTAACGGATACATTGTAATTACGGCTGTATGAACCTAAATTAGTTTTATGAACCAATAATGCAAAAAGGACATAAAATAAAACGTTTTTTATGAAGTATTTCTTTATCTAAGTTACTTCAGAAAATTATCTTTACGAGTACTTAGAAATAGATAAAAGACAAATTGTTTAAAAAAAATAACTGCTAATCAATCAATCGTTTTATTTCCATCGGATTTTTTTCTGCGATAATATTCTTTTATAAAAACTTCAAGTTTATTAATTCATGTATTTATTCAAACAATAAATCGGATTTGAATTATCTAAAACGAAGTATTTCTTTTCTATGAACAACATTCATTTGTAATTCAAATACTTAAGCACCTGTATTAAGTAAATTTATTTTAAGTTTAAATGTAAGCTATTCTAAAATGTATCTGACTTCAATAAAACAAAATGCTTTTGAAACTAAATATCTTATCCTAAGACAGCCATCGTCTAAATATCTAAATCTAGAAGTTGTATTGTATATATTTTCAAACTTCTGAATTGAATGAGACGTAACTATCGTGACGATTTTCAATTTTGCAAAATTAAACTACTTGTTATTTTAGAATAAATTTACTATATTAATAATTTAAGGTATAAGGGCTTACTCGCATTTTTCAGAAAGGCGCTATGATGCTCAATGTGTCGCCGCTGATACTCGTTAGAGGGGTAATGCATGTTTAAGGACTCCATAAAAATCTATCCCTAGTTGATCAATCGGATAACAAACCGATATAATAATATATTACATATACACAGACAGATTTGATCCACTAATTGCGTGCTAATCACGAGTTAACTTCATCGTTTCGTGTGTTTGGTCGGCGTCGTTAATGCAACAATTTCGATTGCTAGATATCTCAAATAATTGACATTTCCTTGCTAGCAAAACGTTTTACAAACACAATATTTGAAGCACAAATTATATTTCTTTCTCCCTTACTCATTATCGTACGTTCATTGTGTGAATCTAACCAAGCTGTGTTAGAGAAGATTGCTCTCAATGATCTCAAATTCTCTGCGTCGTAGTAGCAGAATTCTATCGCCCTTGTCCTATTTGACGACTCTCGTGGTCGAGTGACATACACACCGGTTTTCAAGGAGCGCAGAGCAATGTATGTGATGTTGTCCACATTTATATTTATTTATTGCACAATTTTTTGCAGTAACGATTACATAGAGGCACATACATTGTAGATAGAATCAATCACACGTCTTTTGTTCAGAGTACACCTTCGCTTCACCCCTTCGTCTGAGAATATTTTTACGCTTCTAACTCTGTCATTGTCTTTCTTAGTATCTTCATTTTTGTATGATGATTGATGAGCCCGGACACAGTCCATCCTATACGGCCTGCCACTTTGGACCTTATCATTATAATTATATTATTACAATAACATTGTACTTGCCTGTCCTGTAGTCACCGCTGTTAATGTTTTCTGACTTTCCGTCCTGTACCTCCTCTCACCAATCTCACAGATACAAGATTATGGTGCTAGTCAGCTCATCCTCGAATTCAGTCGAAGACTAAATTTCAAGCAAGTTTTCAAGTTTGTAAAGCGAACATAATACTTATATTCTCATCTCCAACCAATCTTGTTTCGGTACGTCAAAATACGGCAGAAAATGCGCGTCATCCGACCGAGACTAAAAGGGTTAGCACACACCCTCTGCACAATATACGAAAATATTGACTACGAATTTTGTGACTTGCAGTATTTTGTATATGAAAATAGGCTGGTTTAGTGCGCTATTTTCTTTAGGAGTATGTATTATTAAGTCGTGATGCCTCTTTGGTTTACTACCTTTTTTATGTCGACTAGGTAAGTAGCTACTTTCTTTGTTACTGCAATAACTGTCTTAATTTGATCTTCGTTCCAGTGTAATAAAAAAATATGACTATACTTAACGAATATAAGTACTAATATATTATTATAATATTATATTATATAGGTATATCTACCACGATATCTAAAACAGTTTATAAATGTTATTCTTATTTCTTTTTCTCCCCCAAAATATATTTAAAAATATACATTTCAGGTTTACTGCGGTATTAAATATTATGCTTCAAAAATT
Organism: Diachrysia chrysitis; assembly: GCA_932294365.1. Lineage (NCBI taxonomy): Eukaryota > Metazoa > Arthropoda > Insecta > Lepidoptera > Noctuidae > Diachrysia > Diachrysia chrysitis. Next base: position 4,502,559 of record OW028645.1, read on the forward strand.
CAAATCCTTGGCAAAAACCTACTTGCTTCTAGAGCGGTATAAAATTTTAATTTGATAACACCTAGCGCCATCTAGTTTTAAATCTTAAAATTAACATTACTAACGGTTTGTCAAGACCCGCATAAATGGAACTTAAACAGAAGTAAACTCCTTTGTCTCAAGCTCAAAGTTTCCCTTTGTAAGATTAAACAAATTATTTAATTCTGTATACTATTTACTATTGTGTTATGCGACTGGAATATTCTGAACTTTGTTTGGCTGCCTACACACGGACTGCTCGAGCAGTCGACTGGTCTCGATCCCTCGTCGGGTCCGACTTCCGCCCACTCATTTGTTTTGTCGACCGCTCGACAGAATAGAACTGCTTTAAGCAATCGTTGTTTGTGTGTACATAGAAGTCTATAATTTTTTATGCAGTTGCAGCTTAAATCAGTCCGTGCATGGTCAGCCTAAGAGTAAGAAAAAGCAATATTGTAGTAACAATATTTCGACAATACTATTGTAAATAATTTATTAATCGAACATTTATTATCAAGCTGTGGTCGTAGTTGTAAGCTGAACGAGTTTCAGGCAAGCTCCGTTTACAAATAAATTGATTTAGGTAAATTTATTCTATCATTACCAGTGCAAAAAATACTTCTCCAAAAGAGATACACAGTATAACATTTTTACAAAATTTTGTAAAAAAAACATGTAATTCAGAACATATTTTTGCTGTCTTTAAACATTTAGAAGGTAAACCTAAATTGCTGAAAAACTCATAGGCTACTAAAGCCTACAACGACCAGACCTTCCCTTATTTTCTGATTTGATTTAACACTTTGCTAAAAGAGTGCGCTGATAGCACCTTTTAAATAAAGTTAAAAGGTTCTATCAACGCGGTAAATTGACTGGATAGATTTGGTATTTAATAATAAAACCAACGTGAATCTTTTAATTAAATACAAATAAAATAAGGAAAATCTTAAACCTCAGGCAAGACTCGAACCTGCGACCACTGGCTTGACGACGTAAATCTTTTACATAATTTCGTAATCTTAAATTCATAATTTCCAGTATCTTTTAGTTTCCGTTCTTCGTGTCGATGAACATAACTTTTTTTTCTCAGAACTAGTTTTAAAATATCTAAATTAAATCGATTTGTTTTAATCACAGTCATTATCCCCGTTTTATGTATAGTAAGTATATACATATTCAGTTTCGTCTGTTGTTTCTATTTATTATTATTTATACTCGGTGTCAGCCTAGAATTTCAATTCTTAATTCTGAATATAGGTAACTCAGACTCTTAGCATGTCGTCACTAGATCTCTACTTTTGTAGAAATGTATGTTAATGACGTGATGGTGACAGTTCCTTTTTTAGATGGGAATATAAGTAAGTTTATTCCTTCGTTTAAGCACTATAGGCCTGTTGATGGTGCATCACTACGATCAGGGCGACAGCGGGCGAGAGGTGCGCCGTCTGCGGACGACAGACCGAATCGACAATGTATACCGACCGCGCACGTCACTTCTTATAAAGACACTTGACATTTTGTATGTCGCTTTCCATCAATCAGTCCATTGTTATAATTATCACAGAGTACTTTTATAGATAAATATCAACTGAAAATAAGAAATAGGAATAGGTATACCTACACGTTTTCCCCTGTTATTGTTATATTTTGGGCTATTGATGCAATCAAGAGAAAGACAAATGAAAGAAGCTAATCTAACTACCAAAATAAAGTAAGTCAAGTAGGGGAAAAATAAATGAAACTAATATAACGTCGTATTATTTATTTTCGTCTGTGTTCCAGCCGCCCGGTACAGGTACAGGCGACGTTTACTTTACGTTTAGTACACGTATGTAACGCTACTATTTACCAAATTGTCGAAATACTGATATTATCAGAGGGACTCAGATCCCGCAACACAAACTTGCAGCGGCACCAACTTTGAGAGAACTTCACTTGGTTATCTCATATATAATGTACTGGTAACATTATAAAATCTAACAATAGAGAGGAAATTTAGATAGACATAGAAAAACCACGATAGGTATTCTAAACTTTACATGTATTTAAGTAGTCGTATCAAGTTTGTACGTAGGCCAAATTATATACTCTAATAAATCGTGTAACGAAAGTTATTTTATACTCCGACACTAACTAATATAATATCAATTTGCGTATAAAATCTCTATCACTGTGTATATATCAACAAAATAATATAAAATAATTATTAAATTATTTATCTACTCTAAAATAGTTCGCATTTAATTAAATCGTTATATTCATTTAATTTGAATTATATCTAATAAAATCTTTTAAAAATTCTCGTTATATTACAAGATACATGGGCGGGCAGATACCAAGACAATGAATATGTAACTCTAAATCGTGTATAATATGTTTTATTTTCAATAAATTAATTTATTTATAGATGGATTCTAACAAGTGCTAAAATTACAAAGACATGTAATAACTGTATTACAATGTAACCTAAGTGTAATCTCTCAGAATTATTGCCCCTTCGAAGCCAACTGAAGCCGTGCGCCGTAGTCACTACACACTACCGCCGCAATCGCGGCTGGCTACAGCACTGTCGAGCGACACCTCAAGCTCCTCACAACATTTAGAACGTGCTCACATCACAGACATTTTGTTCTTCAGCTCTTACTGTCACTACCCCGTCAGTACAGTCAACCACACGTCAACTGCAACAATCAATCACAAAACTCTTGAAAGTAAAGGGCTGTTAATATCAATGTTAGCATTGACGTGTCGACTGTACGTTCAACAGTGATTCAAATACTTCCGACTGTCAAGTTTTTCAGTACTTCACTGAATGTTCATGACTGTCTTGTAAATAGATAATACTGTCGCAATACTTAATAGTCAAAAGACTGTAATTGACAAGATGAATTTCACCCTATCTACATAAATTTCTAAAGCTTTTTATCCTTTATATAATGTGTATTTTAATATATTGATTATAGATAATTTTATGCTATGACACGTTATTATTATTTAATATATTAGGCATAATAACAGCGCTGCTCAACAATGTTTTAAACTCACAATTCTTTGTTTTTTCGACCTAAATCTACGGTATATTTGTGTGATTGACTACGAAACTCGGTGGTTTGATGATAGTGACAGCAAGCAACTGTTTTGACGAAACATAAGCCACATGAACACTCGTACAGCTATACACATCCAAACACTACGCCTTAGTCATGAACAAACGTGAAAAATTTATGATAAATCGTATCAAACTCTAAAGTATTACATAATAGGCTTTATACCTACTTCGATTACAATGTCTTACGATTACATGTATATTTAAATGAATTTCGTTAAGCTCATAATTTACTAGGAGGAGTAAGGCGCAGCGAGTGGACGCATCGGTTCGCATTGACGGACAACTTTCGTGATAACAGTCACAACTAGAATAAGATCCTTCAGATCGTAAGGGAACGAGAAAAAATTTAAATACCTCAAAATATTTATATTAATCATCCATCGAACGAAGAACTTATTCGAACTATACTAAACATGTATACCGATCAATGTGATCCACTGTGATCTTACCCATTTAACTATATTTAGTGTAATAACCCCTCTATTCTCTAATATTTATATATTTTGCAATTAAATTATCATTCCACACGTATATAAACAACATCTAAAACATTTAGTGTCCGGCAATACAAACCGATTATCAAAATCTTCATGAAGGCGATCGTTCGATTATTCAATTCGTACGATCGATTCAAATTATCGCTACATATTGTCATCGATTTTCAGCCTTCATAAAAGATATTGTAACTATGATTCGTACACGAATTCCTTTATAGAAACGGTTTATGATAGAACGCGTCAAGAGGCCCCTGCAGATGAACAATGTATGAGAATAAACGGAATTCGTGCACCAATGCTGATATAATTTTATTTTATAGAGGTATAGCAAAGGCGAGGTTCTCCAACGAAGCCCTAGTAGGTATTCAATATTACAAACGAGGAACAGGTACAAAAAGTAAAAAGTATCAAAAACATTTTGTGTCCCATATCAGTCGTGTTATTTGTGCAATGCTATTTTTTATAAACAGTTAATATTTAATAACAAAATTTTGTCTTGAAGTGTCGCTCAAAAGTATAAAGTAACCGTGTTGCCTCCGACAGACATATAAAGAAGTGTATAATTAATATGCTTTCTATTATAAATGGACCAATCATGGCAGTGAGATTAGGATCAGTGCTGTCATTGGTCGATTTCTCCCACTCTTATATGTCTAGCAGACGCTAGTTATAAGAACTGAGGTTATGTTTTCAAATTTCGAATGCTAACGTACATTTTTAATAGGTACATAATGTTTTCGTTGACTCCCAGATCGGTTTCGTCATTCGAACTTGGAACACATCGCCTCTGATCTTGAGAATGCGACCGATCCAAACGGAATTAATTCCATTCCTTCATAGAATTAGCGACTCGTAAAAAGGCTTTACTAACACTAGGTATAGTTAATTACAATATATTGTTATATATTTATTACGTTATTAAAGAACAGGGATTATTTAAATAGTACTTTAACATTCACAACAGCTTTGCGTTTGCTAGACGTTTTCCAATATTGACGTAATCGCTCGTTCTACGACGGATATCCTTCGAGTCTACGAGCTACTCTGATATGGTCTCAGTCTCAAGACAGTCCGTACGTCTGATCTATGATACACTCTCCCTACTCGAGCTACTGACTTGTGTCCGTCGTCGATACTTAAATATTGATACAATGTATTTATTTTACTTGATTATCGTTTAGTCTTATTTTTGGAAGCTGCTTTGTTCATTCTGTTAGTCAGTAATGGGGACATCTTACGAGGTGTCGATTCCGTACACAAGTCTCTGATATGTGGGATGATGTGTGTAGCGCCGCGGGCCGCCCGCCGCGGTTCCGCCCGAATGGTACAAAATTGGAGCGTACCTACATATACGTTTATTATATACAATGTACAATACAATACGATAAACACTATAGTGGCTACGGGGCGGGACGCCGGCGGCCGGCGAGGCGTGACGCCTCGCGCCTCAGCATGTATGTATACATTCTCACAGTAATATACATCGTAACTCGCTCTATATATAACAAACATTACACGAACGCGCACCACGCTCGTCGAAACAACATAATATACAGCGGAATCGTAGCACTCTTTCGATTCGATTAAAAAAATTGACTAGAAAATCTCAATTCGCTACGAGCACTATGCGTGCGTGGAGGGCGAGGAGAATATGTCGGCTGCGCGCCACGCTTCGGCCTCCTCCTCGGCGTCGTACTGCTGCAGGAACGGGTTAGTGGAGCTGTAGCGCGGGCTCAGGCCACCCGCGCCCGCGCGACCAGGGGAGTTCAGCGTCACGGCAAGCCCCGCAGACGTGCCCGGGATCACCGAGCGCGGTGACTCGCGCGGTCCCGCCTCACGTGGCGTGTGCTCGCGCGGCGTGTCGCGCGGCGTGTGCTCGCGGGAGTTTTCCCGCGGAGTGTGCTCCCGCGAGGATTCCCTAGACGCGTGTTCCCGCGAGTCCCGCGGCGTGCTGGTGCGCGGTGAGTCGCGCGGCGAGGCCCGCGGTGATGCGCGAGGCGATGACCTCGGCGACGACCGCGGGGACGCTGCGCGCTCCGGCTGTCGCAGTATGGAGGACACGGATCCTCCGTGTTTGATAGTGTCCGCCGGGCTGTGGCTACCGGAGCTACTGCTGGGCGAGCCGGGCGAGGACACTGTCACCTGACGGGACCGAGGCGGAGCGGGTAGTGGGCCGCGAAGAGGCGACTGCGGACGATATTGGCCGGCCCTGACTGATGAGAGAACCTGCGAAAATATTTAGTATTAAGCATCCGAACAATTAAGTTTAAAATTATATTATCAAAAGCGCTTGCAATTGAAGCATCTAATATAATGGGTAAAGCTCGCCATGTCCATGGTCTTAAGCACAGTAATGATCATATAATACGATGTGAGGTCTTACATGTGCGGGCGGCGAGCGGTCTGGCGCGGGCCGACCCGAGAGAGCTGGCGGCGGAGATGCTGCTGATACTGCCACTTGAGGCCGATATGGACTGACTGAGGGCGGAACTCGGCCTGCAAACCACATACGTATCAAATCGCAAATACTATCACTTATTTTAGTTAACCAACCACAAATTTGAAAACGTCGATACTTAATAGAGTGACAGTGGGCTGTGGGACGTAATGTGGGACTTAGTGTTAGTGCCAGAATGGAAAAGTAAAACAAAAAAAAAGGAAAATTTGAGTATGAAGTTTCGGAAAGTTTGTATTAGTTTTTATCTGGCTTCTGATCTTTGACTTTTAAAAAGACATCTCGATTTGACATTATTTCTGGTAGAATAAAATAAGTGTTTTATGAATTATTCTTATTTATACCTTGGGGGAGGATGAGTGAGCCCGCTTGCGACGCACTGACTCTGTTTCCACGCGGCCCGGTTACTGGCTCGCCGCGCCGAACTGTCTACAAACATACATGCGTTAAGGTACCGCTTAGCCTTTAGACATTCAGTGTTATTTGTCTAGTGTATAAGTATAGTATAGCTACGGCTAGCATGCATTTTTAACTCTATATTGATTACTTTAAGGCTTAAATTGAGTCTCGTCATTTAATATCCAGCTTTAGTGTACTAGGTAATTTAACTATTTACGTCTTTCATTTTAAATATTGTCTTTTATAAATCTAATTTAATTTTTTTGATGCTGAATTTGGAAATAGAAAACTAAATAGCAACAGGTGAAAAGTAGCGTCGTGCAGAGTGGAATGTTGTCTAGGTGTGTTTTGAGACTATTTCCTGATTGTGATTTGTGCGTTTTCTATTCATTCTAATTATCTAATTGTGTGAAAACGATCAGCATGTGGATGAACGAATGTGCATGTCAAAGCCTGTGAAATTTGATAGCTTGACAAGTCACGAGCGTAGCTGATCAGTATTTCTGACAAAATTTAGAATCTGTCTTAAATATTGAATTGTCTAAGTTAAAACTATCATTGACATGAGAGATGACATTACCTGAACGTTTAGGCGGTGGCCAAATCTGTAGAAGACATTGAAGCACATGTATCGGTCTTTGATAGTCCAGTTCTGTTGGAGGCTGCGAATGTAGCATCAACGGTGGAGCAAGGGCAACTGCAAGGTGTTGTGGCGACATCTTGTTTCGATCTTGCGCGGCGACCACGAGAGCCAAGTGGTCGAGTAAGAAGACTAAAGTGGATCTTGCTGCTCGAGGTAGGCATTCGACTATCGAAGCCATGAGCCGAGCATTGCCTTCTCTATCGTCTGGGAGACACACGCCTGTAAAAATATATACCTACTTGTGAGTAACGTTCTATTTAGAAAAAACTCGATGCTATGCTAGATGGCAACATCCTTTATCGATATTTACATAGCAATATTATGAGGCTTAATTTCTTGGTAGTTACATATGATATATATCGCTATACATGTATACATACATACACTTGTAATACTCAATGAAGTATAAAAGAAATTGTTGCGAATCCGGAGTTGCCATCCAGTCCCGACAAGAAGAAAAGTAACAATAAAACTTCTAAAATCAAAGGAAACATACCTAGGGCATCAAGTGTCATCTGATACAAGCAGCGGCTAAACAATGGCTGTGGCAGCTCCCTTAAGTAGTCTTTAAGCAGACCGGTAATGACGTTGATGTCTGGTACTGAATCTGGTGCCAGCTCTACGCCTCGTGCATTTCGCTCGAAAGCTTCACGTAGGATGCGCTTTTTACTTGCCGAACCACATAGGCGGTAAAGACCTAGACGAAAATAAAAATGTTCAGGTATTATTTCGTATGTAGTAATAAAATAAAGTTACTTATTTTTAACTGTTAACATCTAATGGCAGTGCGAATAACTTAGTTCCTTCGCCATAGGTCCAGTATATAAATGTTTATTTTGTTTCACTTACCGATAATGTCTAGTCCACGTCTCTCAATTTCCTCGACACACCGCCTTACAATAAGCGGCACGGGTGGAGCGTGCGATGGGCGTGGTTCCCGCGACACAACTGCTTCTAGTTCAGCTCCAAACAGCGGAGCTCCGCGGGCCGGCGCCGTTCGTCTTCGGAATAGGTCGTGTGGTTCCGTGTGTCGTACGCGGACGTAGAGAGTGCCGCGAGGTTCCATCTACACATGAATACAATTTGATTTTAATGATTTAAAGTAATTTATTTCCTTTAATGAACGCAATTGAAACTGATCTTAAGTAAGAAGACATGGTTATTTCTATTGAAATAAAGCAATGAACTGCTTTTTGTACCTTAATAGCGAGCTGGTGTGCTGGAGCACGGGTCAACAAATCTGGCAGTGTGACAGCTCCACGGTAGCATAACTTGTGCCTGTGCTGCGGGTCCCATGAGTAGACAAGGACGTCTAGTTGTCGATTGTCAACCAAATCCAGTTCAAATGACTCGTCCCAATCAAACTGGAGCTCTCCGGTACGTACCTTGTAAATTATTACAGAATTAAATTAGAAATTTAATGCAGGATAGTAAATTAAGTGCAAATAACCTCACCACTTTATTAAACCTAAAAATATTAAATAGATCATACCTACAAGTTACACTTACCACAGTACGAGCTTTATGCACACGATCGCATTCCAATACGCAGTACAGGTCTCTGGGTGCCACAGGTGGCTGCGCTGGAGCAAGAGGGCCCGAAGGAGGCGATCCTGGTGATGCGCCCGATGCTGAAGGACGTAACCCACGTCCCGCTAACAGATGCACCCACAGCATGCCCGATATACCGCCAGATAATCGCGATAGACCCGTCATCGATGCAGAAAGACCACCAGTGGTCGGTTTCTCAACTTTATACTTCAGAAACTCTGTAGAAAAGAAACATTGTATAAATATTATGTTTACATGACAGAGTAAGGAAACATTTAAAACAACATTTTTTCGTGTGTATGCTGTACCGCTAGGATTGATGTCGAGATGTCTCTGATGACGAGAGCCAGGCGTCGGTACTGGGCTTGGGTTGGGACAGTTGAACCGTGATCCCAGTTCAAGCAGCTGCCTAACTCGACGGGCAGAAGGTGAACCTCCCGCTCCTGCACCTAACTGCTGAGTAGCCCCCAGTTGCTGTGATGATACTGAGCGTGCAGGCAAGTGACGTGGTCTTTCCACCCGACGTCCTGCTAGGCCTAACGATGATCCAAATCGACTGGCACTTTCCATCTAGAATAACATTAATATGAAACTTTACTTTAAACAGATATGCAATAAGGTTACTTGAATATTAAAGTACTTGAAAAATCTTACGTTTTTGAGCGCATCATGGATGTTTTCAGCAGAATAGTGTGTTGGAAGTCTTGGGCGAAGGGTCTCATAGAGTGCGCTGGTTGACGGCGCTCGGGACAGCCACGCCCTGTACTCGTCCGATGTAAATACTGAAGGAGAGGACGGTAAACGACCTGATAATGAAGTGATCCTTTAAAAGGATAATTCTTTAGTGTTTCACTATTGTCATTAATCTAGCCTATTCACTTACCCCTGGAAGAACGAAGATCCAGACGTGAAGACAGGGGCTCTGGTTCATCTTGGAGAACACTTCCTGCACGTCTACTGAGGCCCAGCCTATTTAGATAAAAAATATATTATTCATTGCATTCGTATAAATTAATAAAGATAATTGGATCAATATTTATTTACCTCTGTCCAGTCCCTCTTACATCCCTTGGCAGTGAATTAAATTTCGATCCAATATCCCTGCCCAAAGTGCTACTCCTGTAACCACTGAGTCCTGAGTAATATGGAGTTCTAGTGGGAGCCGTAGCCTCTGTGTCTGAAGAGTAATCTAGACTTCGGTTCCTTCTAGCTGTTCCAAATTTACTGCTGTATGATGGTAGACCCAAACCAGTGGTTCCGTAGCCTCCTGTGAGTGTAGAGCCGAGCCCAGTTCCACCTAATCCTGATCCGAGGCCTGAACTTGTCAAGCCAGAGCCAACGAGGCTCGAACCAGTTAGGCCGCTGAGTCCAGTGGTAGAAAGACCTGAAGGAAGCCCAGAGCCTAAACCAGATCCTGCCAAACCGGAGTCGGTAAGTCCGGTGCCTGTGAGACCAGAGCCAGGCATGCCTACGCCACCGTATCGTTGATTATATCTTAAACTTGATGCTGAAATATGATAATCATTTTATAATACACTATCAATATTATAAAAATAATTAATTTAGAAAACTTGGTTGGTGGAATAAAATAGAAATATTTAAATCTGATAATATAAAAGATAACTATTAATATGAATGAAGAAATTCCTTACCTCCAGTAGCTGCTGAAGCCTTTAAGCTAGATCTGAGCAAAGAATGTCTACCAAAGTCAGAATGCGTCTCTGCTCGAGGCAACTGTTGTTCTGAGCCAGATCTTGGTACTCGACCACCAAAACGAGAACTGCAATATTACAGAAATGAGATTTCCAATTAGAATTTCCAATGAAAGCCTTGAAATAATAACTTATTAATTAAAATAAGATAAGTGAGAAGAAATTTTAAGTACATACCTCTCATACCTTCCACTGTCAGCTGGATAGAAAGAGTGGACTTTCTCAGCTAGACTGTCCAGAGTGTTTGGATAAGATCGCTCGTAGGGAACAAAGTGAGTTGCTTGTGACTTGGGCTGTTCTGTAATCACTGGTGGAGGTGGACGATAACTGTGAAAAAATATAATATATTAAAAACTTCCGTTGAAAAAAATCCTTTTCTGTTCGATGGCAAGATATTAACAAAAACCAAGCATTTTACCTCCAAGTAGAATGGTCCGAAGGTGGTCGAGGATTATAATACAGATCCAGAGCCGTGGAGTCTGGAGAAAGGGCGCCGAGTTGGAGACGACTCCTTTCCTCACGGCCATCACCAACTGGACGCACACCTCCTCCAGGGCCAGCTGAACGCAGCGTTCCATGCCTGTCGAAGTGTCATCAACTTTATTCATAGGTTCATAATTACACTAGGGACAACAAAAGCCGGTCTCCTTTACTTCTTCTACATAGCTTTTTCCCGAACCGTTTTTGGACTTGGTTTCTATTCTAAGTCATCAAATTAAGATAGATATTTTAGACGCAGTGACTGTATGTCACTATTTACTGGGTAATACTCTTTGGTAAGAATGAGTTAGAATTCTTTGTCAAAAATGGCGTATGACGGTTAGAATGAACTCACGGAGTAACGAACTTTCGGTGGCACGGAATTTATTTCAAGTTATTCAACCTGCTTTTTTAATTCATACATAGCTTGTCTCATACATAACTATCACATAGTTAAAAGTGTTGATGAGGCCAAAGGCACATACTGTGAATAAAGTCCATCGACTCGATCCCTGTCTCTGTCGTCATCATCGCGGCAGTCCCTCTTGAGCACCACGACGGGCGGTGGTTTGTGTTCTGATCGCGGCATCGATGGAGAGCCTGGTCCTGATTTACCTACATAATTGAACGTTAAAGTAAGTACATCTGATGTTTATGTATACTTTACAGAACTGAGAACTGTTATAAAATTCTAACAAAAACAATGTCATATTCAAAGTTCAATATTTCCCACATTCAAGCAAGTAGTTTTTCACAAATAATTCAAAGTTACTTTACCTTTCCTCTGCCGCGTACATAGCAACAGCCTCCTGGGTATCGACATGATGATCACAACGTCATCCAGTGACATCCGTCTGACGTCCACCAGGTTCACAGCGAGGATCTCATCGCCCACCTTGAGACAGCCGCTGTTGTAGACGGCAGATTCCAGTGCTATCCGCGATATGAACACTCCGTCCGTTCGCGCTCCCCCGTCACCTTCCCTGATATATAGCCCTAAGGTCTGGCCGGGACGCTTTACTATTTCCACTAGCTGGACTATGTGACGAGAGTCCTGTGAACGAGCAGACTGCGTGAATGAGTATAATAACATGAGCTCAGGCCGTATTTATTTTTGAGAAACACAAATTAAAGCAGGTACACAAAGAATGTGTTGTTTTTTTGAAATTTTTCCAAAGTCTGAAATATTTTTGCCTTTCATGTTTTTGTTTTAAGTTACAAGACCAAATTAGGCGAATTCTTTACGAACCGTGAATGTTGTTTTTAAATTGTACAATAATTAGTGAAAGCTATGTAAAATATTTAAACAACAAATTTGAAACCTTAAATACAAGACAATACCAAATCTCAAAACAGAAATTTCGTGAAAAAAGAACGATTTGTACCTATTATAAATTCAATTTTCGTATTCAATAAAGTAATTTTTACTGTGACCGTGTTAATTTAAAATCTACACAGCATTATGAGTGTATTTATTGTGAATGCTTCCATTTCCAAAAAGCAATTTGACGCCTTGCGATGACAATAGTATTGTATTGTACAAAGCATAACCGCTTGCAATTCAAGGAAACCGCAAATGGAATAAACCACAGGATCTATAGTCGACAATATTACATAGCGCTGTGGTATGAAGCGTAGTGCACATCCCAACAATCCTAGTCTAAATTGCGTTCACATTCCCTGCGATCTAGGGCAGGCAGGCTCGAACAATAGGGTTCACTAGAGTAGCGTTCTTTCACAGTGGGACCCGCACTAGGTTACGAGCCACTATTCAGGTCAATGGAGCGGGAAAATTACCTGAGAAGACTGGCGTTTTTTGAAAAATGTATAGTCTAAACACCTAACCACCGCCAATTCAATATTTCAAATATGTCTTTATTCTACCATTGATTGATTCATTCACCAACATTTCTTCTTCGTCCATATTTTCCAATAAGGATTCTAAAGTTGTACCTTCTACTTTATTCACATTGTTGCTATGCGAGCCAGTATTCATGCGATTTGTGTTTAATTTATTGTTGTTAGTTTTGCCATTATAACTTACTGGAGACGGCAAGAAGTTTGTTTGTTTCAGTCAAGTACATTAATTTATGGTCGAGAAACGGATTGTTACTGACAAACAAGTTAGCCTTGCAGAAGTACGAACGTTAACTACAGTAACTTGTCTTCATACGTTCAGGTATTTAACTAATAATCTTTAGTAGTATAAACCTTTGTACAAATAATAATAGATGTAGATTGAAACTCTGGTAAATTGGCACATTTTAGGGCAACCGAAATTAAGTATTATAAAAAGAGCACTGTCATATTGTTTTGTTTATAACATAAATATAATGGAATTTCACTAGTAAATAAATTGTAAAGTCTTAATTTGTTAATCTTTGTACAAAAAATGAAAGGAAAACCCAGTTAAATTTTGGTTAGTCATAGAAAAAAATATGTTGGGAATACGATAGATCCTCATACATAATTCAGATATTAACAACAGATTACCCGTATTAACACAAAAACACACACATAAGCTGTGATTATTTGGCTTATCCACACCAGTTGACTGGTTCCCACAGTTATCCTGATGCTAAATTCACACTGCGACACTTACACCAATGTGAGAAACCGGGTGTACGTGTGTGAGCGTCGAGATTCCGAAAGTGTAATATTTATTGCGAAATAAAAGCATGCGAAAAAAGAAACTGTCGCAGTCTGAACAGTCAAGAAAGGACAATAGGCACTTTCTCAGGATCGTAGGTATTAAAATACCAATAAATAGCTAAACGTGTTCAACATGACCTGGATCTCATCGTTGTTTGATAATATTGAAAAAAATGGGTCCAAATCGCGCATGGTTCTTTATATCCCACACTTGTATCGAAAGATGAGTCGCTATGTAAACGTATCTTATAGCTTTAATACTATATATTACCTGTAATGCGAAGAATTTTTTGGCGGCTTCAATATTGTTACGGCCCACTTGTCTGACTTCAAGGATCCGAACGATCATCTCGCCGCGACGCTCCACCGCCTGGAAACATTATAACGCATGTATTTTGTACGCTCCACAGAATTTCGGAAATGGGAACAAAATTTTATTTTCATCTCTTCGCTTGACTTATTTCAGTTTGATAGGTTTAGATAAATACATGGTTTACAGAGTTCTATATAGAAAAATATGCTCAAAATAATTAGCTGAAACTTCTTAATTGGTGATACAGTCATTGTGATTTCTGATAATAAACTTTAATTTCTGTCCTTTCGTTACTTAATAGTCTAGTTATTAAACAAAAAAAATAACAACTAAGCAAAGACACGTTAACTATTCAAAATACTTTAAATACTTGGGAACTTAAATAACTTGGTACTGACCTCGAGCGCCGCGGCTGTTGTAGAATCGTGGTCATTTTCAACCATTTCAATCTGCCTGAATATTTCATTGCTCACTCCTGATACCTGAGAACAAAATAGTTTAAGGTTTAGGTATCTAGTTCATTCCAAACATTCTTTTGAACAAACATTTCCCAGGCTCTGTTGAGGTCGGCTTCAAATCTCACCGGATCAGCCGAATACCGTATTTATTTGGAGCGATTGCTGATCCGATCACCCAAACCTATTCTACTAGTTTTGTTTAGTATTCCTTGGTAAAACTGACTGTCAGAATTGTATTCACTGAAAGACTGACATAGATCGCGTATGACAGTCGGGACTATCGATCTAACATGCTTTCGGAGACACGGCGTGGTATTAGTATATCTCGGTGTGTTAATAGATGGTCACCTATCCAAGGATCAACCGCGGCGTGTGCGATTTAACCTTTAAGGTCGATCAGTCCGCGAGCCTCTCATGTAGTGCGGCTTGTACAGCCACAAGTTAAATATGAGATTATGAGATAATTACCTTTCGGAAGTCTGGCTGCAGCACGCAGGGGGGCGCGTGGTTGGCGCGCGGCGGCTGCGGCGGTCCGGGCGGCGCGCGGCCCGGCGAGGCCGTCAGGTCCGGCGCCGCGCGCCCGTTCTCCTAAGAAGAGAAGAGAAAATTATTTTTAATAATCTAGTTCTAGTTGTTCTTGTTTTTCCATGATGTTTGATGATGATGGTGTGATATGCATTTATTGTTTAATAATCCCACGTTTTACTGAATTCACAGCATATACCAGCTAACTGCTAGACTTTTCAAGCTTGGCCCTTGACCTCTTAATTTTTTGTAATTAATGGAATTTCATGTGGTTACATCTCAGAACAATAGTATATAGGTATAGAGAGCAGAGAAGGAAAAGCTTATGACGTAAGAAGGAGTGGATATGGGCTGTTTTAAATTAGAAAGCTGTATTAAGAACAAAAAATCAAGCACAATAAAATATTTCCAGCAAAAGAAACATTTAATAAACAACAAGTCAACAGGGTTGTTGTTTTAAATTAATTTATAAACTTATACAACAAAAAACATTTAACAAGGTCCTAATGCTTTCAAAAGGCTTCCTGCGTAGAAGAATACGTTGAGAAAAGAAAAGTTACTATTCCGCACAGGTGGCAAAAATGAACTCAAGATAATATAATATAAACGGCCAGTACTTATAACTCAATCTCTTTAGTTGTAGGGTCTGTAAGTGACGCTATTACTTAATATATTAGAGCGTAAACAGTCTACAAAGTTGAAGTATGTAGCTGGCTTTCTAATAAATGGCCTCATTTTTCTTGGATATTTGCTCCGAAGAATGAGCGTGTGTATTTTAGTGTTTTATCCAACGTGCAACGGGGTGTATTGTTTTTTTTTTTTATTTGATAGAGTATATCGTCTTTTTTGAGATGATAAGATTGTGTTTTTTATACTTAACTGGAACCTGAATCTGAAACCAGTGAGTTCTGATTGAAATAGTTTTAATTCACATCTGATTCTACGTAGTCTTTTCTCAAGCTATATTGTATGACTTCCAGTCTTCCCGGATTAAGCTGAATACCGTATTTTCATGGAGCGACTGCCTATGTGACTTCCACAATCCATTTTACCGTGTAATATCTATAAAGAATAAAAAGAAAAAAACGCCTTTTTCCTGTCTAAAGTAAAATATATTTTTTATCTTAAATATACATACCTAATACAATGTTTTGTCGATGTTATGATAATCGGTCAAGGTGAACTTCGATCGATGTATATCTTGTGTTAAAGGGTTTAACTTGACAACATAACAACGCATAATATGTTTGTACACCTACTACAGGCGAAGGTCGCATTAATTATTACAAATCAATATAACAATTAATCATTAATATTTTATTACATCGACTGATTTTAACAAAATGGATTGTAGAAGGCAAAAGAAAACAACATAGTAGACAATTTAGAGGTTTAGTATTCATATCAATATTCTGTAAATATTATGACCAGCAAATCAAATGCGAAACCTTATGTTAGATAGTAGTGTCTCTACCTAAGATACTTTCCAACGAATAATCTATCAACTAAGTCTATATTTACTGCTGGACATCTCTTCCAAGTTGTTTCATATTACTCAATCCGCCTTTCCCATCCAGTTCGACCTACTACTCCTACCTCCCTTTCTCAGGCCGTCAGTCTATCAGGCTGGGCGCGCTTGCAACGCGAGAAAAAATAATACAGATGTATTAGACAACAATCAACTGCCTAACTTTTTCTCCAAGCTATGTTGGGGTCGGCTTCCAGTACCTAAATACTGTACTTTACATGAAGCGACTGCCTATCTGACTTCCACAACTAATTTAACTGGGTAACACAGTATCCCATAGTAAGACTGGTTGTCAGAATTGTAATGACTTAACGACTGTCAAAGATCAACGTATGACAGCCGGGACCAACGGCTTAACGTGCTTACCGAAGCAGAGAGAGGTCTCGGTACGTTTACAAGTGGTCACCCATTTATGGACTAACCACGGTGAGTGTAGTTTATCCTTTACTATTAGTTAAACCATACGGCTTACATTTAAGGTGCGGTTTTACCAATGCGGATCAAAATTTCCAGTTCACATCAGTGTAGAGATTTCAAGCAGTGTGATTGGCCAATTCTAGGTCCGCACCTCTATACTCCGTCCGTCTCAGTAGAAAGGCACCCTTAACCAAAAGCCCCTCTACATAAGACAACACTAAAACTCATTTCCTTTCTTACGAGATAGCTAATACCTATATAATACTTAAAACCATGTAACACCAGACACGTTCTTGATAATAAAATAATTAGTATTATCGCATCAGATCGATATTCCGCCTTTTATAGGAACAAAGAATAAGGTATTCGAACGTCTTTATATTATGAAATTAGGTACGTGCTTCGTTGTCATAATATAATGAGCATGTATTATACAGTTTAATAAGAAAGGTGTAAGGAATAATAATGTTGTATGATACGTCTTTTATTCTCTGAAAAAGTATTGTCGTAGACTATTACCTACTATTATGTTTTTTTTTTCATTGTAGTCTGGAGAAGTTGTTTACTCAAAGCTTACTAAATAATATAAAGGCAGGTTTCTTCTTTATAGTAATCAATATTGTTAGTATCTATACATTAAATTAATTTAAAATTAAAGTTCATTTAATAATGTTATTCTTATTCTTACCCATTCGCATTTTAATGTAATACTCAAATATGTGTATTTGTTTGTAGGTAAAAACCTTAGACCTAAAATAAATTTAAGGATTAGAATGCCAACTGGTGCAAATTGTTTAAAATTCTGTAACGTTGTCAAGGGTCCTACTAAGGGTCCTGTACAGACGGCCTGTGGCGGTTATGCCGTCAACAAGCCCGGCAATACTGCCGGCGGGTATTTGAGACGGCATGGCCACCGGGGTATGGCGGCGGGCGTTGCGTCAGTTCGGTTCTAGCTTTCGAGTGATAGTAAAAAGATGCTTTGCGGCTTTGTGCTAGTTTTTGCGACACGTGCCGGCAATAACCCACAGGTAGAGGCCACCGGTATATGTGTTGAAGCCTTTAGAATATTTCTAGCAACCTAGCCGCAATAGACTAGTTTTATAAAAACCATTAAAACAAAATATCAAATTAATTATTCAAAGCTAGGACTTCACAAAAGCCTTTGTCAAAAACTTTATCTATGTAACAAACGCTTTCAGAACATGTAACATTTTGACCACAATCAAACATCGAAAACTTTCATCAAAAGCTAAGCAAACAACATCTGACTTACATATGTATTATGTACCATCCGACTACCACTCGTATAAATATAATAACAATAGACTTATAAAATCGACCTTCACTGGCTTGAAATAAAGACACTGATAAAGTTAAAGTGTTATTTACCATTGCTGTGTGGAGTACTGTACACAGTATCAATAAATATCTGTCACTCAATTGATTCCATCCTTTAAATACCCCACTGCTGGGAAAAAGCCTCTTCCCATAAAGAGAAGGAAAGAGCTTTGATATTTGATCACCAGGGTTGCTCTTTCACTCACAATAACTAAAAATCTATTTTTTTGTGTTAACAATTTCTACTTAGCCTTTTCCCAAGCTATGTCTTACCAGATTCAGCTGAATACCGTATTTTACATGGAGCGACTGCCTATCTGACCTCCACAACCCATTTTAACAACCAAACCATTGGGCAACACAGTATCCCGTTCTAAGACTGGTAGTCAGAATTGTAATGAGTTAACGACTTTGAAAGATGACAGTCGAGTCCAAAGGCTTAACGTGCTTTTCAAGGCACGCGAGGTCTCGGTATGTTTATTTAAATGGTCACCCATCCACGGACCAATCGCGGAGCACTTGCACATTAGGAACCAAAATCGACTTAAATGGTTCGAAATGAGGAGGTTATGGTAGTTTAAAGTGCTATGTAAAAGACTGTAACAACAAATTTATCGTCTACGAAGCGTTGGTAGTAACAATAGACTTTGAAAACCCAAGGCTTGAAATAAATAAACTTTTATTTCAGAGTATTACGTGCTGTATGGGAAACTGTACCGCCATACCAATGTATAAACATACTGAACCCTTTTCATTCAAATATTATTACTCTTCGAACATTCCAGGCGCTCTTATTTCCGAGTTTCTTCCGTCGCTAGTAATATTGTCACATCCCATTTCAATACGAAATGGCGGTGTGAAGAAATACCGATAGGAAAGCCATTTTAAAGATAAATAGAGATTAAAGAGCTTGTTGGGATTCCTTTGAAAAGTTGGAATGAGTAAACAAGTTGGCTTTTAGATTATTTATTTACATTTTAACATTTTATTAAAGGTGAATGTAGGCGCTTACTTCTCATTTTTAAAGGCGTTTTTAATTTGACGACCTCCATGATTGATTGGCGTACACATCGGTTTTCAAAGTTTCGCAAGCTCTGAGGTCTTGGGTTCGATACCCGGATGGCTTAATTTAAAAAACCACTTGTATACATTGTCTGCGATCTGGATGTTTGCGGTACCTTCGTAATCTCAGATTCCTTAACACAAGTGCTTAAGCTACTTACTTTGGGTTCAGAGCTATGTATGTGATGTTGTCCACATTAATTATTTGTAAACCTTCTATCAGTATATCTTTTGTGAAATATCCTGTAACTAATGTTTATTGTTCACTCTATTATAATATTATATCTCCCGTTGGCGGAATCATTGGGTCTGCCAAAAACGACGGCGATTCTGTTCGCAGACTCATTGAGTTGACGTGTTTGGGTTTGAATTAAATGCGAATAATGTCAGACTAATCTATACCTTTCCTACTCTAGCTTACATAGAGTGTAGGAAAAAGGCCAGATAAGACATATAACATCACTTGTTAAACATCCAACAATAATTCGCGACGAATTTTTTTATTCTTTTCTGTCTATATGGGGGAGTTGGGGACGCTTTATTCCGTCGTTATTAACAGCTTAGGGAATAATCCTTGCTAATATTATAAAGTCAAAAGTAACTCTGGCTGTCTGTCTGTCGCGCTTTTACGCAAAAACTACTGGACCGATTTAAATGAAATTTGATACACAGATAGTCTAGAGCCTGAGAAAGGACATAGGCTACATACTTTTTGGCTACAGGCTACATAAACCTATTTTTATTACCTAGTCTTACTGTACTTAGTTAATCGCTGACGTAGACCATGCCAAAGGCAGGCTTAAATTCCTTATGCTCGACTGACAGTTGAATGGATGACGTCATCGAAACACAAGTGGGTACTACTAGCCATTCATTAACATACTCCCTTAATCGCCTCTTACATCACGAGAAAAAGCGGATCGTTTAAGTCCGGAGCGGCCGGGATAAATGAATGATGAATGAAAAACACTGCACTTGTTTTTAGATATTCATCATTGAATAAAGTTGCGTTATAAATGAAGAATGAACTTGTAGTATCTAAATTAATTTTGGACGATAATTTCAATAACAATAAACAATAAAACACTATTAAATAAATTTACTGTTGCTGGTGTTATATTTTACTGAATGTTAACATTACTCCCATTGACCTACGTTATTCAGATAATATAATTCAAACATTTATAACTGACTGAAAGTTTAAAGATGTTTTTAAAAATATTTTAGTTGAAATGTAGATAATGTCCAAAGCCTTCGTTTTGATTCAACAAAGTATTTAAATATTTTTTGTATAATCAACATAAAAACTAAGTTCATAACTCGTTAGCTCAACAGTACAGTGTACAAATCGGAAAATGATTTGTCTACCCGTCATTGTGTTCCTTCAACTCAGATTTTCGTTTGTATGAGCGTTAAAATTTTGGCGGTCGATCGTACGGGGTGTGGGGCCGAGGGGCAGGGGCCCTGACCCAGTTCCGCGTCACCCCGCTCCCCTCTCGCGTACGCATGAGGTCACTGTACTGCAGTTGCAAGCTCCCGAATACCGCAGGGTGACTGGACCCATCCCACAATACCCTCCCCACACCCACTCTACGTACTACGAGAGCATTGTGTTCTAAAAACTGTCAAAATACATTTTAAATTTCGATTCCAATTTGATGTCAACAAAAAACCGTTCAATTTATCGTCAATATGTCATGAGGTGACGTGAAATATAATTGAGGTATCGACCATTTTTGTTAACAAAGTTAGTTTGAATTTAGAATTCATGATGTTGTTTTCAAAATGAAGTACCTAATCTATTTGAAATCGGAATGTCAGTATGTATTCGATAGTTTCTCACATGTTGTGATACATTGTTCTGCAGAATAATTTCTAAAGTCTGTCGCCCCACATAGATGTCGTTGCAACCGTTCTATTTCGATAAAACTCCGGTAAGCTTTACAACGTGGGAGTTGCTTGTAAATATATATACATACTCATAGACAACACGAAACTCTGACATCTGTTGTTATGTAATTCCTTTGTATTTTTACAGGTTTACACGACTATATATTTATTTGCAAGCCTACTCGTTTGGAGTTTCTGATAACAGCGCATAATTAAACACATTAAAAGGAACAACGTGATATTGACATATAAAATATTTTTATTCTGCACTGGACTTAGTAAAAGTTACTTAAATTTGTTTAAATAACATGTCACCGCAAGAGTATAGAGTACCTACAATGTATAATTCCAAAAGGTGGAAATTACACTGGTTTCATCATATTTTATACCAGTGTAAAAGAAGTGACATTTCAAAGGCGTTCGTTACGCAAGCTTATAATTCATATCAACAAACTCATTCATTGTTAGTCCCTTAATAGTCCTCAAAATGTAGTACAAACAAAAAAATCCGATTAAACACAACTCGCGGGCCTTCTCTGTTTGCAAAGCAATTACACGGGCAACGTGGCTATGTAATGACAAGTAACCAACGCACCGCATATGCAACCACAAGGGCGTAACAGCCCGCCACACTAAAACAAATCTTACGTCTAGGGTGCAAGACTGATTTTCAATGGACAAATATTTTAATATTCTGTACGAGGTTTAATAGACTTCTGTTGGCTGTTGGCAATATCTAGTGCAATATCGTCGGGGATCTAATCTTAGGTTTTATTAGAGCACTAGAGTCGGGCGGCACTTTGACTCGTTTGCTCGTAATCTAGTTCTTGAAGCAAGATGTTATGACGTAGTGGTTATCTTTATCGGATCACTCGGTATTACGTTGTTTAAACACTATTCAAGTTGTGTTGTTTTGTAAAGGATTTGTTAGTGATTTAAAATAGCGCTGTAGTAAGACTGGATCGTACGAACATTAAAAAGAAAGTAATAATAAAAAAAAACAATGTTTGCATACACTTAAAAACGTTCAAAACATTTTTAGCTTTTAGCTAAGTGGTTTCTTATATATTTTTAACTTTTTTTTGCAATAAAGAATAAATAAATAAATGTTTTTAAAATAATTCTTAAGAAACCGAAGACACAATAAAATAAGTAGTAAATACCATAAAAAAATAATAATTAAAAAAACGAGTGTGCTTTAGACCAGACTGAAGTAAAACTTCTATATAACGTAACTGGTTATGAGAAAAAGAGAAGAAGAAAACGTGTGCTCGAACAACTCTTTCTTGCTCCTACAGTAATATACGAAACGTAACTCTCTCTCTCTTTTCATCTTCACTAACTGATATCTCCCTCTCAACATCCGTTCGTCACTTCCGATCACACTTTTCGTAACGCTCTTGTCACGCATTCACCAGCTTACTCCCCAAGTCAACCGTGCGTCAAGTAGTTTTACTTCAATTAAGTCCTACACATTTCTGCTCACCTAATTAGCTAACAGTTACTGTATTACTAGTATTTTCTTCGAACAACAACAAATGACTGTCGTTTCTGTGTAAGTAAATAATTTTGTCGAATTACCGACAAATGAGGTTAGGTTTATCGTGGCCTATCGTGTTTCATAAGAAAACAAACTTTTGATGGGACCTAAAGCTCACGCTACGTTAGCAACATTTTTAGCTATAAATTGTGTTCGGTAGAATGTAATTAAAAAACAAATTAGTACTTGCCTTAATTTTTTGTTATTTTTGGTGTCAAGTTTGAAACTAATTAGGAATGATAAAAATTAAATTACACTAAAAAACTTTACCTTGTCACTGATAATTAGAATATAATTCTTGTCTGAAAGTTAAATAAATTTCTTTTTTATCAACAACTATTTGAATTTGGAATGCTATTCCGTCTCAATAAAACAACTTCTAACCTATAATGTTGTTCGTAACAATACACATTTATCGAAATCACTGTAAGACCGTTTTAAATAAATATATTTATACTGTATTTTTATATTTAATAAGTTTAAATAAAATTAGTATGTTTATGTTTACAAAAATATTAATTTATATTTCGATTTTAGTTCACAAATGTATTTAATTGTTTAATGTAGAAAATAATACAGTAAAAACCTAGATATAGTATCTAGGTTTTTACTGTATTATTTTCTACTGTGTGTATTATTCCGCCTCATAAAGACAATGCCTTTGGTTTCCGTGTAAATATTCTACAGTGAACTTGTATTAATTAACTTACTACTTAAAACTTTGTTTTTTTAAGAAGTATGTTCTTGATATTTTGACCGTCCGTAAGAAAAACGAATCGTTTTTTTTAATATAGGAACCAAGCTTTATTCAGCGTACGTTGAAATGCTGGGTTCTCTACGTATTGAGAGCCTAACCGGAACAAATATATATTTTGACGACGAACGTTTGCGTTGTGATAGGTTTTGATAAAATACCTAACAAATACTTGTGTGAAAAAAATTATTACCGTTAAAATATTATTACCAGGTATATCTATTTATTGAACTTATTTATTTGATTTATTTTGTATAAGATATATCTTTAAGGATGTAAAATGCGAAAAATAATTCACTTAATCACGAAAAAGTTGCTACAGTGCTTCCATTTTTAATGGGATTTTCTTTAATAATTAGAAATAATGTCCTCTTGAGACCTAGGAGCCATAAAAACTTTTTAAAATGCATCTTCTGTGCATTCACGCTAAACTTTTGTAATTTCTATTTTTATGCACTAATTAATGTAGTCTAACTTTGACTAATAGTGATATTGCAATTCAACTCACTCGGACTCAAAATTTATGAATTGAGACCTTTGACGAACTAAGCAGTCTTTATCTCTAGTTATGTTGGTAAGTAACTTTTATGTGTCGCACAAAGTAATTATCACCAGTACAGTTTACTAGCAGTTCAGTAATCACCGTCTCTCGTAATAAAACTGTCCCGTGTACTCTACCGTATTAAAAACGTTTATTAGATTTTTAAATGCTATAGTAGTATATAGTATATAGTATATATAGTATATAGTATCCTTCCAATAGTAGTAGTTGTTAGTAGCTAGTGCTACGTATAAATGTGAAACTTTGGATGGATGTTACTCAATCAGGCAAAAAATAATTAAAGGATTCGAATGAAATTATTTTTGACTGCACGGGTAGCCGAGTGGTATAGGTCACCACGAAAAATAACCTCGGTGCGCGACGTGCCGCGGGTTCGATCCCCGCATGGGACAAGCATTTATGTGATCCACAAATACTTGTTTCAAGTCTGGGTGTTCTTTGTGCATGTGATTTGAATGTTTGTAAAACCCACCGTTATTCCATTTTTTTTTTTTTATAACCTGGATTAAGACAGGACAATTTTTATTCCGATAAATCTGGAACGGGAATTATGCATATAAAACCGCGAGCCCCAGCTGTATCAATTCTGACTTTTATTTCAGTATTAATAACTTTTTTTTTATCTTTATTTTTAAAAGGCATTTTGTCCTAAAGGACACGCCAGCTTCATTGTACCTTAATCTACATAACACTACATGTAGTAGGTATGTACTTACTAAAAATACAAGAATCATTGTCTAGCTAACCACAAAGCACACAACTGCTTTGCTAATTTTGATTTCGGTATTTGACAGAATAGAATATTGTAAGCCCAACATATTCAACCAAAACTCAAATCAATAAAAAATAACTTTTTTCTTACTCTCCTTTTACAGAGGGGTCAAGCTATGTAACTTTATACGTCGCATAAAGTAATTATCACCAGTCCAGTGTACTAGCAGAACAGTAATCACCGTCTCTCGTAATAAAGCTGTCCCGCGTTACTCTGCAGATTTATAGCGCGGCTCAGTGTTCGGTGTTTACTGTCCAAATCACTCAGCTGTATTAAGTACTGGGGTTCTAAAATACTGGAAAAGGATGTTGGATTGAATGTTTTGAAGTATACCACCAGATGGACAGGACAACGGAACTCTTGTTCCCCTTACCGTGATCCCTGTTACTTTCCAATAGATTTTTTTTCCATTTTTTTATTAATTTATGATTAAACTATGTATGATTAAAAAAAAGTTATGGTACTAAAATAAATGAGAAGATATCAAACATAAGTCTTGAATTTTGGATAATGCGTGTATTAGGAACTACAAAGTCTATAATTTTTTTTTTGTATTTCTATAAATATTTGTTTATTGAATATAATCTTTTACTTAATATAACATAATTACAGGCATTGTCCTTCTGAATATTACAATTCATAAAATCCACCCACCCGTCCCTGGTGATGACGCACCGTTAAGATGACGAATTGAAGGGTGCCTGCAGGGGACAAACATCTCGGGCGGTTTGATATCAAAGGTGCCATTGTGAAGCAATGGAAACACAATTAATTAAATAAATATAAAATTCTATTTTTATGTAAGGTTACTAAAGGTTTACGTAATGATCTATATTTTCATTCATGTTATTTTTCATTACTGATGAGACTGAATTAAATACAAAAAAAAACGGGGAAAGTGACTGCAACGTATAAAGAAAAACGTAAAACAATACTATTAACTGCTACGCCGTAGCTGACTCGTAGACTTCTCTTAACTCGAGATCAATGCTGCGTAGCTCGAGTGTGTGGCGTGAGAGGTGCTACGTGGCAATTTTATATCCAATACGCAATATGTGATATATACTTGACTCGTCGGGGGTCAAAATACGCAATGTATTATAGCGATGCTAAGAATTATATGAAGTACTGGTGCGAAGTAATTATTAGCGGCACTTTTCTCGACACACTTTTCTAATCATCTATACTTAAATATAATTTTCTGTAAAGTGATTTTGTGTTGGTATAACATGTTTGGTTATGATTTATATTTGTGATCTTAAAAGTAACTAGGTACTATAGTTAATCCGAATCAAAGTATAAAAATGTACAAATAAATCTGAAGTCAGTCCCTGACAGGAGAATTAAACCTAAACATAGTAGCAGGTTTTGTGCAAGGTTAACATTTCAGTATCCACAGCATAAAATCGCTGATATCTGATACGTAATTATTAGTACTTATAAATAGTACAAGTCATTGTATTTACCCGTTTAACTCAAGGTTCTGATAACACGTTAGCATCATACAGATTAAAAATAAAAAACACACGTATAGAGCTCTGTTTATAATAGACATAGATGTAGAGTGACATTACACATAATATAAAACCTCATCTCGGACTGTTTCGGACATTAACCTTAATTAAAATTACGGTCGAACATTTCTTTTCATATAGTAGTAATGTCAGAATATAATGTAACACCAAATTATCAAAAACCAGTAGCTAGAAACAAAAAAAGTTTCAGTAATGATAAAATAATTGCAGTGTACTGATACTCTACATTTTTGTTAAATAAAACTTAATGATCAATTACAAGTCGATTTAAATTCAGTTAACACTGATAACAATGTTTGAAAACTGTACAACTTGTATAAAAATCTATAAATTTGTTCCAATTTTCCAAAGCGTTTTACATTGCTGGTTTTCAACCGCACCGATAAATTGTTCTCATTCAGAAAGCGAAATGGACGTCAACATAAACGTATTTTACATCGGCGCTCGGTAAATACATGTCGTTTGTCAATTGTTATTCGTTTTTCAAAGAGTATTTATTGTCTGCAACAGTTTAGCTTCGCATTTATATATTATTGGCTGTTGCTGCATTTCCGCCAAAGTTATTATTAACTGACAAATAGATAAATTTTATTTATTTTTTAGTACTTTTTTCTCGAAAACTCTTGGATTTGCTTTATTTTACTATTCGATTTTGTAATTTAATTATTTGATAACATATAATTGGTATATTTTATTCGGAAATTAATCTGTTATAATGTTGACTTTTATACATATTTTTTTTATTAGAGTAAATCTTTAAATTCTAATAATAATAATACCTTGAGATAACTTGCACACAGCCATAGCCAAACTAGGCAGATCAGGAACCGATCCCACGACCTCCGGTTTAGCAGTCAGGGTCTCTAACCACTAGACAAACAGGTCAGTCAAATGAAGAAGTAGTTATATCTATCCATTAAAAGGATACTTAGTAAACAATGAACTTGGATATATTGTAAATAAGGTCAAATTAATTAAAAAGTCGTATTAAATAATAGCTTATAATTTTCTGACCGCCACACAAAGTGGCTACAACTTCACGTTATGAATGAACGGTAATTTAAAATCATTAACTACACATGAATGGAGTTGAAACAACGTTTTGCATATTTCAATGTTATAGCCACTATGAATATCAATAGGTTTCATGTTTAACCAAAAACTTTTCATGTCGACCACTCCCATCGAAACAAATATATACACGATAGTACAAATGGCCCCAAAAGCTACACGTGTCCCGGACTATAAACACTAAATATAAAAAAAAAACATATTAAATGCTGGCACACATTAAAAAAGAGAAATAAAAATAAACAAAAAAATAAAAGAGTTCGATTTAAAAAAAAAAGGAATTGTTAAGTCGCTGAAAAGGACCTATGTTTTACGGAGAGCAAAAGGTGTATAGGACAGGTAGAATTCTTTTAATTAGTTAAAAAAATACTCCGTCCTAAGACGTACATTAAAAAGACGCTGAAGCACACGAGGGGAACCGGATCGATGGTCCGCCGTACTCCTAATCGATACCGTCGTAGTAGTACTCAATGGGGTGCGCGCGCCGAACGACTTACGTAACGCGCAGAGCGACACCTGTTGCTTAATACTACCACCCATTTATAACCCAGTCAAAAAGAGGAGGCTAGCATAACTCTTCATAGTACTCTACTACTATACCATTTCACGGGTAGTATTAAATTTAGTCGGGTAGTTGGAGTCAATGCACCTTGGCAACCTTCGACGCTGCACTCAAGGGTGCATAGTAGGGTGTGTATGATAATGATCTTCGTTAGCGTTATTCGAAGGCGTAATGAAGAGTTTACTCCGGACTTGGTGAATTAAGTAACTTGGTATTTTGATTTTGTCCTAACAAAACAGATTTGTGCATGCTGATTTTTTAGGTTGAGTGCTAACTGTTATTGTAAGTTCTTAATGGGTTTTTGTATAATAGTGTTATTTGAGGATTCTAATGGTATTCGGCTTTATTTTCAGGCGTTATTTAATTTCGGTCAAAAAATAATAAAGGGATTCATTTTTCTTGACAAACTAATAATAAGCTATATTATTAGTTTATTATATATATTATATATTAAATTTTATTTTCAAATACTTAAAAATCGCACAATAGAATTTAACATATTATTCTCATACTGGGAAGAGGTCTTTGCCCAAACGTGGGACATTTACAGGACGGTATTAAATTGTTTTATACAGTTTTATAGTGATAATTGGTAACATTATCATTATGTCCCAGCTCCGAATATTATAACTATGAAATGAAACCTATAGGTACACAAAATAATGACTAAAATAAGACCCTAAATCTTTAGTTTCTTTCGCGGGTAACCCTATAACACCTAACAATAGGTATTTTTATGTAAATGCATTTTAAATAAAGTTAACCTTTTGATAAAAAGGGAATGCCAAGTGCCACCTACGCGGTTCCAGGAAGGTTTTGTGCGTGGGTTTAAAGATCAGAATCGGTGAAGCTAACAATCCTCACGCCCTCGTAACGTATTTTAGCCGTTTATTGTTACTGACGGCTATCCCTTACAATTATGGAATGGCTTGATGATTTCTGTGTAAAACAATATGAACTATACTTAGAATAACTTAAATATACGTGGGTGAGGAATTATATCATTACTGAGTTAACTTAAAACAACCATTAGTAGCATGTAAAAGTAAATTATGGTTTTGGATCGTTTAGCTAACATATAGTTAACTGTTCATTTCATTTTTCACTGTCAAGTAACAGACATAAATTTAAACAAGCTGATTTAGGTCTTATTTGTCGTTTTTAACAAGCTAGCAAAAAAAAACTTTTTTTTTATTTTATCTTGAAATAAATTTCAATTATTTGTCAGTGTTCTACTGGATATAGTTAATGAATCCCAAACAAATAATTTACACTAAATCTTGATAATACATCGTTTGCAATTACAATAAAACACGTTAAATATTAAAAAAGATTGTTGATAAATTATATCTATTATGGGGTATAGGATATGGGAAATTATGATGAGAGTGAATGAAGCGAAAACGTTGTTAGGATCATAGTAAGTGGAAATATGCGAACATGACATTCGTCTTTATGGAACATTCTTATCCTTTAGCCTACTGTGAGCAAAGCGTTATTCGAAATACATTTTCATATTTTTTCGGTTGTCATTTATTTCAAGTGACACATTTTGGCACATCATTTTAAGAAATAACGTAAATGTAAATAGTTGTAAGAATATAAAAAACCCTACTACCCTGCTAAGAAACATTAAGACCTACTAAGGTAGGGCGTTAATACCCTTTAATTTGATATCCTCTTCGACAGTTTTGTTATTTTTTTTTTTAAACGACTTAGATACAATTTTGCTCAAAATATTACCCTTTAATTATTATTTTTAAACATCTATCTAATGACACTCGGGTTTTTGAGACGAATCTAACACTACCTTAACTGTTGAAATCTATGCAGCCGCTTGGAAGACAAAAGTTGATAAATTTTATAAACATAAAAATATAAATACAACATCATCCTTCTTTAGCAGTCGAGTAAAAGCAAAAAGATATTTTATCTGCTTAACCGGTGCAATTCTATGTATACTACGTTCGCAATTTTGTGCCAAACAAGTAAACAAACACGAGTTTAAGAAAAAACAAACGTAATGCTTATAAATATAAGGTTTAGTTTGCGCTACAACATCATGTTTTCTGATTTTATCTACTTCAAGCTTTATTTACACATGCATAAAGTTCATGTTTGTTTAAGTGGACATAACATCAATTGGCACTAGAATTTAAATAGACTATAGGTACTTATGTCATGTATGTGCAACCCTAATGGTTTAAAGTCTTAGTAATACTATACCAATATTAGTTGGAAGAAACGCTGGTAGGGGAATAATGTGACGCTTCAAAAGGAACACCCACGTTGATCAGTATGTTGTCGTTAAAAACAAAATATATAGTTTATGTATTGTGATGTGAATATGTGTTGCATATACCTCAACATAATAAATGTTACAAAAGACATAAAGTATAAAAAATATTTTTTTGCATGTGATTTAAGTCTTATTCAATAAATAAGTCATCTAAAATGAAATATTCCCATTCAATCATAAAATACCGACTATACAATACATTGGCAAAACATCTAAAATTACATATTGTAATATATGTGTTTTTAATAGAAGCGTATCAACCCACGGCATGTGTAGGTAACCCAACCCACACTACATCAAAGTTTTGATATTTCTCAAATATTCATTGACATTAAAAAAACAAGTGGCCCGAGATAAATTGTTATCCAAAATTGAAATTCTATTTTAATAAAATCATTGTTTCATTTCAATTTGTTTGAAAAGGAATCGTGGGATATTAATATTAAGTATTTAATATTATTATAAGGTCATTTGATTGCGTAGGTAGACGCAATTTGTATACCTGAACAGTACGCTTACATGGACAATTGATTGCGCAATAATTGGCAATTTTGGTTAAAATTATGTCTCGGCAACACATAGCAATGTATGGAAATACAAAAAAATTATAGAAATGTCAAAGAATTGCCAAATTTTAGTTGCCTGTGTAAATGCATAGTAGCGACACTATCACAGACTAGTTTCAAAGTATACTAGCAGTAATAGGCTGTGGGCTCGTCGCTAAGTGTAAGCCGAACCGTTAAACCGTTAATAAAGGTATAAGCCACACCTGCCGCGGTTGGTTTGTGGATGGGTGACCATTTGAACAAGTACGAAAAATAACGTGAAGCCGTTAATCTTGACTCGTTGATCTTTGTTTTTTCATTCATTACAATTCTAAAAACCAGTTTTACCGTGGGATACTCTGTTTCGCAGTAAAATAGGTTATGGATGTTAGTTGCATAAATGCAGTCGTTCCATGTAAAATACAGTATTTAGCTCAATTCGGTAAGACTGGAAGTCGACCCCAACATAGCTTGGGAAAAGGCATAAAGCAGAACAACAGTAATAGAAAATTAAAAATCAAACTACATAACTACGTACTACATAACTACATATTTTTTTTTATCTTAGTTTTCTATGTCTTACCCCGCTACATCTATACTAATATTATAAAGCTGAAGAGTTTGTTTGTTTGTTTGAACGCGCTAATCTCAGGAACTACTGGTTCGAATTGAAAAATTCTTTTTGTATTGGATAGTCCGTTTATTGAGGAAGGCTATAGGCTATATAACATCACGCTACGAGCAATACGAGCGGAGCATAAATGAAAAATGTTGCAAAAATGAAAAACCGTTGAAACTAAAACACGCGAACAAAGTCGCGGGGGACAGCTATTACTAATAAAGTTTTAATAACATAATAATATAAATTTTGTCAATACATTTTTAACTTATACAATTTTTTGTACACAACAAAGGAATACGAATCAAATCGGATTACTTGATAATTGCCCATTATCACAGACAACAATAAAACCAACCCTTAAATAAAACCAGGCACACTTTTCAATTAGGGACACGCGGAGCGGTAGCGTAGAGAAGTTAACACTTACAAGTTACTCTATAAGAGAATTAGAGCGAAAAGATTAGTCCTTTAATTAAATTATCCTATTCCAGGGGATAACTCGTGCCATCAGATAACCAGTGAAGTTTAGCCAATTAACCGCTGGAAATTATTTACTGCTATAGCGTTTGCATACTGAATTTCAAACCGATTGTACTAATTAAGAAGTTGGAATGCTGCACAAGTTTATAGGTCGATTTCTGATGTGCCAAGCCGTGATCTGAATATAAAATTTTATGTCAATTGTTCACTTTAAAAATAACTTGCTCACTTTATTGTGCATTGTAAAATAAAAATGTTTTTAAAACAAAGTCAGGTTTGTACCACCATTTATAACTCAAGAACGGGTGGACTCTCCGCCCCTAATAGCAGAGTAGATAAACAATCAATTATAAAATAAATATAAGAACGTTTGAAAAGTTACAAAACCATCTTACGCGGGCGAAACCGCGAAGCACCGCTAGTACACATAAAAAAAAAAACAGATTTTTCACCTAAAATACGGCGTCAAAAATTAATTTCATCTACATTGCTGTCGACACGGATGTGTGCCAAAAAGGCTGGCGACATAATCATGTTGTATGGCAATGCTTATCCTCTGTTTTAGGTAAAAGCCTTTGGGTCACGTAAATTTTCAACAAGACATTTGACCAGATCTTTGAAAAGCATATGTGCAGTCGGATCCCACGGTTCAAAAGTTTAAACCCAACTTTCTACTTAAAAAAAATATAAAAATATTGGTTTATAGCGAAATGTAATACCGCGAAGATATCATTATGAGATTTTAAATCGATTTATGTTTTCTTCCAAATCCTGACCAAAATTAACATATCTTTATGATTGTTCTCAGTTTCGTATTTTCGATTCCTTTAAAATGTAAATGAGGTAATGATTGCCTTCGCTCAAAAATCCCGCGAGAATTCGCCAATCAATGCACCAGCCAAGAGGCAGCGGCAAGCGTGATGATTGCTCGTTCGATGTAAGTAAATTGCTCTTAAAATGCAGACAGATGAATAGTATTTTAAAACTCCAATCCTGTGAACTTGGCTTGAAATATGCTGATAGAATAAAAGTAGGTACCAAGAACTGCTGAAAAATGTAGATAAAGTTTACGAGAGTTTTTAAGATTAACTTGGCATATCGTCAAGTCTGAATTCATAGTTGGCTTGGAATTATTTTTAAACGCTAACAACGTAGTTTCGTATCGTTATAATTAAGGTATATGTAAACCCGCTCTATTGTATACTTAAATTACATACGATACACCCACGATGAACATATCGTGATTTTAATTAGGCAAATTCCAGTAATTGTAGTTGATTTCAGTTATCTATTAATAATTGTATAATGGAGGTAATATGGTTTCAGCTAATAAGTATGGTATGTTAGCCACAAGCCCAACTTAATTATCATTTGTTTTATTTTAATCCTGTGTTAAAAAAAAACATTTAGTAACCAGCTTAAAATAACATAGTAAAATCATTGTTTAAATAAACCGTTACCAATCACATACAAGATATTACCGAGTTACATAAATTAAAGAAATCAATCAGTCTGCTTAAGTGAAAGCATTTACACCCCAATCAAATCTTCATCACATATTGAGCAAACTTCGCTACAAAAGTACCATGAATCATATGAAACTGGTAGTCTTTCATGGAGTTTTTGATGAAATTTCACGGTAAAATACTTTTAGTGTACCCTTAGGCGGGCGTAAAGTAAAATTGCGAAAAATATCCGGAACCCCCATAAAACAACCCACATACGTAACAGTGGAGAGTTTCAGGGACCTTGCGAATGGGATTCCGTGGAATAGGCACTTCGGAATGCAATAAACTTGTCACAACCTGGTGTGATCTTTGTTGGGAAAAGCTAACTTCAGCTTTAAATCTAGAACTTGAAACGAGTGAGCATTTGATGACAAAATAATGTTATATACGTTTTCAAACTATGTAAGGAAATTTATTTCTTTGTGTATTTATGTTGTCTTTTGTTTTCTTTCCATATTTGTGAAATGAGACATTAGTCATTGAACATCATTGCTACGTTGTTTTCAAAAGTAAGCTAAAAATAAAAGTATTTTCTATTATTATATATTATAGTAAGTATTTTCTAATTAATATCAATAATAAAATGAATTTACAAAAATTAAATTCAAAGCCAAAAGCTTTAGAAACTTAACTCGTATTGAATCCATAAGTCACACATTGAACATTTGAATATCCAATACACTTAAAACTCTTTAAATATTTCATGACAAACAATCTTTAAAAGACAAAGTTAATTTTGAATATTAAACGGCGCACAAACACTGAAGAAGTGTGACCACAAAATCAATTTACTGCCCGTTTTGTAAACAATAGAAAAAAAAACCGCTTTCATAAAAAGAAATTGAGTTTTTCAATCAAAACGCTGCATGTAATATCGGTTGCCCCGAGCTGCGGACACGGTACAGTCCACCAATCAGTATACACACTTTGATATTGCCTGCAACCTTATCCTAAAGACATAAGGTACACTTTTGTAATACGTTGTTAGAAAAGTCGAGTGGTTCACTGTACAATGTGGACAAACTATAGGTTCTGATAATGTCATCTGATCTATGCTCGGTGTTTGTGCTTTTTACTTATTTTTAGACTAGGAATTTCTTTTATATTAAGCATGCTTTTACTGGCATGAATTTTATTATATGTTCGCTTGGGAAAACTATCTTAAAGTTTTAAGATGATTACAACATGAAGGAATTTTAAAGAAATTAATTGATCGTCTACTAATCCCTTAAGCTAAGCCTTATAATTAATTAAAGTTAAATAAAAGTTAAAGACACCAAATAAAACACTTTATATGTAAAGACTTTTTATTTTTTAAAGTAATATAAAAAGTATTTACAATCCAGATGATATACAAACAAACTGTATTTGTTTCGTCATATTATAATAATAATTATGTTGACAAAGATCAAGTTTGTATATAATTTATTTCTTTCTACTGTTTACAAAACAAAGGTAGCCCACACATTATGTAGTTATGATACAATTTTATTATTTATTAATATGTGTATTTTATTGGACCTTTCTATTTTACCAAGGGCAAATTTATTACACAGAAAATCCAGTAAAACTGCCATGCAAAATGCTCTAAACGTTATTGCTTAAGTCAGTACCTACATTAATTGCAAATAAATATAGTAGTAGGAGATATATATGATGAAGTCGTTAGGCCGTGTTAGTTTCTTCGGAGAAATGGTCCTATCACATTCGGAAGAGGTAAATTTATTTTAGCTATTTATTACTGCAACTACTGAACATGATTTAAAACGTCTTAATAGCTGTTAGATTAAATTCGCATAATTTTGACCAAGTGTTATTATTTCTGGTAGAGAAAGAAAAGGGGGTAGCCCCTCCATCATTCTTCAGACGCTGAAGACAGCAATTAATGTGAATATTATCATAATGGCAACTCCAGAACTATTCCATAAGGATGAACTGATCACTTGTCGTGTGCAGGGTTCTTAATTTACGGCTTGGTACTGAATATTCATGGATGTCTGTCCTGTAAAACCTGAATAGGGTAGCAAAGATAGATGCTTGCTTTAAAATATAACTGTATTAAATTAATATCAATTTAGGAAATAAATACACAAAATATCTACAATATGTGCTTGGCTTTTTCTCAATCTATGTGGGGTCAACTTTCAGTCTTACTAGATTCAGCTGAATACCGTGTTTTACATTTAGCGACTGCTTATCTGACCTGAACTCATTTTACTGGGTAGCACAGTATCCCAAAGTAAGACTGATTGTCAGAATTTTAATGACTTAATGACTGTTAAAGATCATCGTACGACTGTCGGGATCGACGGCTTAGCGCAAGCTTTCCACACGGAGCTTTGCACGGAGGAATCTCGGTATTTTTATAAATGGTCACCCATCCACGGACCAACTGCGGCGAGCTCGGCTTAACCTGTATGATTGGTCAAACTATAAGGGTGACACACAGCCACGAGCCCCCACACATTAAATAAATACTGGATTTTAAAGAACAGGTAAAATGGGCAGCGTTTAATATTTTCTAATATAGTCAAAACAATCTCGTACTATCTTGTTAAGAATCTACATTAAGCATGAAAACCTTAGGTAACATTTGCATTTTTATTTAGACATTCGTGTTCTGGAGGTTCATTAAAAATAAATAAGTAATTGGATTTTTGGTTTACGGTAACTAGTTCTGTCTGCTGTCTTGAGCTGATAGTTAAGGACTGTCTAGACTATAGAATGAACTGTCAACCCTGATAATGTAATAATCTGTTGCCAATTGCTTTTGGACATGAAATTATGTAGAATTTAATATGAATTTAAATAATTCGGGTATAGTAATAAGATAGTTTGAATTATTTTATATTTTTAATTATTATATAATATTAAATTTTGCACAACTCCAAAAAAAACTGACATATAATATTTTGAAATAAAAATACACACCCAAAATTTGTTGATTGAATATACCTATTTAGTTAATATGGATTATCTTCAAACTTATTACATTTACATTTAAAATCTTGATTAACCTTTGTGCCAAATCAAATCAAAATCCATTCTACAAAACCTCAAGCGCTCAAACTTGTGGGTACTTACATTAGAGTGACATTCAACTTCGTAATAGATCAGAATAACCTCTTACCAAATATATTTACTGAGCAGTAGCTCAAGGGTACCGTCTAGACGGGAGCAGCCGTTATTAATAATACCATCTCAAGTATGCTCTAGTTTGCTCTATTGCTCTACATAGAACGAGCATTTGACTTCGAGGACTTTAATATAATTATGTTAGTCTGGTTTATTATTTAGTCGATTGATATACAAGCAGAGGAAGACAGAAAAAAAAAATATTCGATATGTTTTATTTCTTTTTTTTTTTATTGTTAATGAGAATATTAAATTTTATTTTTATGATATATTTTATTTTAAATAATGTAGTAATTTTTTTAGAGTGAGAAATCATTTCTTTCAATTCAATAAGAATTATTAGATCTATTTTTTTAAATTGAATATCTTTATCATTTATAACATTTGTTTTTTTTTTATTGCAGAGTTGGATGGATTGTATGAAAAATGATATGAGAAAGATAGGAGTTAATGCTCAGGTGACGAGTAGTAGGGATGAATGGAAGAATACTACACATGGCGCTGACCTTAAATAATTACATCGGGAACACGAGGGACAAGAAGAAATCTGGTCTATTGAATTTACTACTAAAATAGTACATAAAATAAATACAAAATATTTATATAACAATAATTAAGCTTAGTATGTATGTCGTAGCTATATAATAACATTTTTTTTTATTAACAAATTTTTGTTTTGATTTAAGGTTCAGAAATCAAGGGTTTGTTTTATAAAGGACATACAGGTTTTTGTATGATTTAAATTGAAACAAACAGTTGTTTCGGGGAATAGTAAATGAGCAAAAATTCCATTCATCAAAAATCCTAATTAGATAGAAAGAAGTGGAATTTCTTGATGTTCCCCTTTTTAAAAACATAGCTTAAATCTATAACTAACACTAACCCCGTCTAGAATCTTCCATTGCGAGTTAATGTCGAGACAGGCGCCGGTCGTCCACTAAACCCCATTACAAGGCTGCTAACACCATGACGTCATAGGGACATAATTGACGACACATCATGAACTTTCAATGAATTGACCTATTTTACACATCACTTGGTCGCTGTTTAATATTTGATCTAAACATTTAGGTACCTTCTTTAAAATAATTATATACAGAATGTTTCCAAAAGGTTATATCTATCAAAAAGGATGTAAGAGTACATCTGTTATAGAGTCAGTTTACAAAATTTCAGCTCAAAGTGCGTTAATTAATTAATTGATATCTAATTTTTCACGTCAATTATTCGACACCAAACTAAGGATACATCAATTTAGTGATCTGGTTATGGTTTGTAGGGTCGAATCTTTCGGTAACACCCTGTATACTTGTTTTAATAAGATATTTCTTTATTGTCGCTTGTGTCCATTTGCAAGTTACTTGCTTTCCATTTGAACACTATAATTTGATATTATGTACTCGAACTATGTCTTTTTAATCCTTTATTAGAAAATAAAGACACCTAGATGATAAACTACTTTTTAAATGAATTCCCTGTTTTTTATACCTACACCATTCTATTAACTTACAAATCACCATGTAGTAAAAAGTCAAGCAACGAAAAACGAGAAATCAACTGTTTTTCCAAATCATTAAACACGACTTATAAGAATAAAATTCAAGAAGGCCTTTAAACGATGTTTTGGTTAACGAATGCATGTAACTGTATTTAAAATAATCCCGTTAATCCCTAATGGGTCTGGGTGCTTCATAATAATCGTTGTCACTCTGCCAGCGTGAACTGTGAACTCGTTTATTACCCTCTACATTCCTTGAAACATCGTTAACCTTTTTAATATGAATCTCAACACTGCAGTCGTTATTTAATCCAGTATCGCGAAGCATATAAAATTTAAATGAAATAATTAAAAGCATTTTGTCTCTTGTTTAAGTCATGTAATTGGCATAAGGTCGACTTATTGAATATGTTTAGATATTTTTTTTATATAAATAGTTTGTATTAATATTGATGTATCTAATAAAGGCAAGTTTAGGTTATTAATGCTTATGTCTAGTAATAGTATTTATAAAAAATCTGATAAGCACGTAATAAATTAAATATCTAATAATTGTTTAAATTGAGCTAACATTTGATATAATGTGCTATTTATATTTACGCCTTCGAATGTTCGAATCCAAGACTTTGTAGTACTGAAAGTGTTATCATTTTTTTTTATTCGCTTCACAGTGCTGTAATTAATCGAATAGTGGTTCTATTTACTGCAGTAAAAAGTTCAAAATAAAAAAAAACAATATAAAGAAGTAGATTTAAAATCAATCGCTCAGAAGACAGTAAACCGGCCCGCATAATTGTTTCACACGGAACGTTTGAGAGCTCCCTTTACTTTGAAACGGTTAATTTATTCCTAACGTATAACATATTTACATAACAAAAGGTTCCTTTGTAAACAACACTGTCACAGGAATTCCTTTAGACGAATAAAAGCTATATCATGCATCCCCTAAGTTTGCGTAATCTCAAGTATTACGCGGATAAGTTGAGTTTGTTCCCGTTTGTCTTAAGTTTAGTGTTGAAACGCGACGAGCGAGTAATATGTGATATTAAACACATGAAGCACTTCACAAAGTTAGTAAAAGCTTTTGTGGGTAAAAATGTTTGAGTTTCATAAGTATGCTCTAATTGTTTCTTTAGGAACTATTTAGCTAGTTTGAATTATGAATCTTAGTGTGTAATGAATAGAGTAGACTTTTTGGTAACCTAAATTACATGGACTTAAGGGGGTGAAAAAAAAACCTAACGGGCTCAAAATTAAAACCTAATAGGTAGATATTACACGAGTGTCAAGAAGTAAACCAATAAATTGATGGCTTGTATCACTGAATAATTTAATAGTACTACGTAAAGAAAGTTCACTTCGCGAAAATAAATAAATAAATAAATAGCGACTCTAGCTGCGACGCAACAAAGTGCAATTCAGCTCGCATAAGCGATTAATGCCTAACGCGATATTTACCTAAACATTGCCGCTCTCCTCTAACGCGTATCTTTATCTGGCTGGTTAGGGTTGTAGACTTATCGCTTACGATAATATAATTATCTAATAATAAAATTACGAGCGATGCGGTTAGTAGTAACATACTGCCATTCGCCTGCCCGGGAGGCGCGCCGGGTGAACGTACCTAAACTGCGGAAAGAAACCGACTCGCACTGTACAGGGTTACTATGTCTCCGATATGAATAACTATTTCATGTTAAAAACTAGGCAAAAACACTAAGTAAGTAATTGAAGTATTTTGTAGTGTCATATTGTAACTTGAAAGGTTAATGATGCACCCTTTACATAGGATGAACCCATACAGTAAGGGGATAGCTAATTGGAAGTTTATTTTTAACTACACGATACGGTGACTTAGGGGAACTGGAAAGGGAAAGGGAAACTAGCTGATTACACTGTTACACATTTCGCACCTTTAAAGACAAACCTTTACTAAACTATTTTTTTAAGAACTGAGTTAATTGTGCCATATCTCTTGAAAGGCGCGCATTTTTTTAAAATTAAGCTCTTTAAAATAAAATGAAAAAAAACGTGAAATATAATATTTTCTTTATTAACAATTTGCCTTTAAAGGTGCGATTTATTTCTGAGTTTCTTCACAAAACATCAAGTTTCCTAAGAAATAAGTTTTAAAGACAAGCTTTTAATCACTCTATCACTCAAAGATTTGCTGTCAAAGGTTTGAGAACTTTATTTTTTTTTTTTGAATTTAAAGAATTTGAAGTTAAGCTCGTCTATGTACATATAATTATTATATTTATTTTTTACAATAAAGAATTAATTAATTTAAATCAACTAGGCTCGAAGTAATAGTAAATACAAATCAAACAAGCCCAAACACGATGGAATTTCGTAGTTTCGTTACAGAACTCCTATGTCCAACTTCTGGCTCCCTCATCAGA
Organism: Diachrysia chrysitis; assembly: GCA_932294365.1. NCBI lineage: Eukaryota > Metazoa > Arthropoda > Insecta > Lepidoptera > Noctuidae > Diachrysia > Diachrysia chrysitis. Next base: position 4,542,891 of record OW028645.1, read on the forward strand.
CTAGCTCAAGAGTACCATAATAATATATTGTAACCAAAATAACATATGAAGTCGTTTTAATTTAGTTAGCAAGATTTATCTTAAACAAACATACATTCAGCCAATGTAAGATAATGAAAATCTTGTGATAAGTCGTACTTAATTTATATTTTTAACTTAAATATTTTTATAAAATATCTTTTTGGATCCTGATAAATAAAACAAATGATTTACGGAACATTCAAACAGATAAACTTTGTTCCTGATAAACTAACAATTATTTTATACCAACAGCAAGATTTACAAAATAAATATTCAAATTACTTATATGTTATATACTTATTATGTTATTATTATACATATAAACTCTATTAACAGAAGTGTTTAAAATAGTTTATAATTATAGTTTATCTATTATTTATTTCTTAAGCGGTGAAAAAGTTTTAAATTCCCTCCAAAATTTTAAAATAGACTATTTTACAAAACCTACTGAAACCTTAGTCGGTGGGATTACCAGAGGACACATCACCCTATGACTACCCCAGCTTTGATGAGTCATAGGCTAAAACAATTCCTTACTATCCCCTTAACGTGTTCTATATAATAAATTGTCACAAGCATCGTTCTTTTAATAGAATAACTAGCTGGTACTTGCTGCTTTGTCTGCGTAAATTTAAAAAACATTGAGTTTCTAAATCATTCTACGATGCCCCACACACAGAAACTCACACACACGTCAAAACACGGTATAACACACCTGTTTCGTATCGCGGTTTAAGAACAAACTACAGTGCAGTAAGTATATTTATGGCACAAATCTATACTAACATTATAAAGCTGAAGAGTTTGTTTGTTTGTTTGAACGCGCTAATCTCAGGAACTACTGGTTCGAATTGAAAAAATCTTTTTGTATTGGGTAGTCCGTTTATTGAGGAAGGCTATAGGCTATATAACATCACGCTACGACCAATAGGAGCGGAGCATAAATGAAAAATGTTGCAAAAATGAAAAACCGTTGAAACTAAAACACGTGAACAAAGTCGCGGGGGACAGCTAGTACCTTATATCCATGTTAAAGGTAAAGGGAAATTGATTTAGCAGTTTTTTGAGATATAGGTATTGGCTTTATAGGTATATAGAACAAAAGTTATTAAAGCTCTTAACATAACACAGTCGCAGTCAAATAACACAACATTCAACCAAAAAGTCGACGTAAATATTTATGTCATACTTCCAAACTTTGGCACTAAAAGCCATGTCACGCCGAAATTTTTAAGAAGGCAATATTCGCAAGTCGCCTAATATCTTACGGCGCTATAAAGGCACTTTTCTTAGGCGCCACGTACGGGCCATTATAAAGTTTCCATCTATTACCCTGTACGCCTTGGCCCACAAATTTAGAGCATTTTAAAAGGATTGATTCTTGTATGTTTTGTAATTTAAGGTGCTTTGTTTAAAGTAATTATGTGTGGAGAGGACTTTTGAGTTTACATACAAATGCATATTTTTTCCGTTTATTGTATTGCAAGTTCTTTACATTATTATCACGTCTATATTCTAAAAACATGGTTTGACATAGATGTTGAAATTCATTTAGTAAGGTTTCAGGCTTACACTGGAAATTTACAAAAAGAAAAACATGTTTTTATTCAAATTTATTTAATTTAATTGATCTTGATTCCAGAGAATAATACCTCGTTAAAATGTACTATATTTTATATACTAAAACAGTGTTCCAACTTGTCTAACCTTTAATCTCGTTAAGCTTATTTCTAACATAAAATGTTTTACGGAAAAATAAATCCCATTCCCTTTTAATAGAGATCAAATTAGGTTGTGAGCTGTTACATCTCATTAAGGCAGCCTACACGCGTCACTCCAGACGGCCACGCCCACTTAAGATCTTCACGCACTCAAGAGAGATTTAATGGTTCAAAATCGTCTTGACTTGAGCTTAATGCTTTTTAAGATTTACAAAGAAAAAACATTTACACTTTTAACATTTTTAACAATTACCTGTTTAATAATAAATGACAATAATTTCAAATTAGTAGAGAATCAATGAATAATTTGAAATAGGTTGTGCGTGCTAACAAAAATTATTAAGCGTTGACCTCGATTTCCCTGGGATCCTATCATCAGATCCAGACCTGATGACCGTTGGACCACCAGGGATACAACCATTAAAGAAAAAAAAAACGTTTTTCCCAAATTGGAAGCATACATAAAAAATAAAAGACGAGTATTCCGACGAATTGAGAACCTAGTTGTTTTTTTTTTAAATCGATTAAAATCTAAATTGGAATTTTGTTTTTTTTTTTTTTTTTTTTAAGTTTTACCTATTTGATGTAATATCATCATAAACAGCGATATCCTTTTTGCCTACATACCACAAAATCGTAGTAGTGTGTTTACATTACTTCGATAAATCCTAAAACTAATATCAAAGCAAATAACCGACCACTTGCAACTGCATGCAATCATAAATACACGCGAAATTAATATCAAATCAGTAACAATCCAATTTGCAACTACAATGTTATGTAATTGTTATGTTATAGCTGGAAAATTAATCACGAGAGCTAAATGCTGTGTTGTTTTAATACGAAAACCATTAATAATTGTGGTACACATAAAATTACTCCTTTAATTACTTGATAAGTGAAACCGACCAACGCTTTAAAACGCTTCCCGCTAAAGGTATAAAAATACCCTAGGGAAAAACTAATTAATGTACTGTCTGAAACATACCACAGAGATTTATCAAACAGCATTTTTTATGTTCACATTCTGACGTGAAATTACAATTAGGTACTAATCATAAATAATGTTGTAAATTATTGTTTTAATTTGCTGTTCGCAGTACTTAGCGCCTTACGTTTTTATTTCGGCTGTAAATTATAAGTTAGTAAGTAATGAAACAAGTTTAATTACGCCGGTTTTTGACACGAGTATTTATTGGTTTTGTCCCGCGACACCGCCTCGAACTGAGTTGGAGGTATTTTTAACATAAAAGTGCGTTAATATCAGTAAGTGAGATTGCATGTACTTAAGTGTACGTACAGTTCATGTATAAAGAGCTGAAGAACAAAACGCTTCGTCTTAAAGTACAATAGTCGTCCCGGTCTGACGCCCCCCTCCCTCCGTCCGCACCCCGCGCCCCGCGCCCGCTGTCTCTGTGAGCGGCGCCTAATGAGAAGCGTTGAAACCTAAAATTTGGTGCCAACTCGAACTCCGAAGTGCTCTAGACGGTCGAGAGCTGAAACGCCGACAACTGGAGCGAAGCGCTCATAAAAGCGCCAAACGAAAATAACCCTTATCTCAACGTGATAAAAATAGAAATGCATGCAGTAAATAAATTTGTCAGTCTCCGGTGGCAAACGGCGGCATTGATAGAATTTTTTACGGTCCTATTTTTAAGAGCTTTTATGTCGGTAGTAACCCGATTTTTCACTCAGAAATGTTTATTGTTTTACGTGTACACATGCGGGGGTACTTGTAATATCATTATCTTATAGATCGTCGTATGTTTTTAGTTTGTTCTGTGTGTATAGTCATTAATACAAAATCGATACGTGACCGGGTTACCCTCACTTAGCCACCCCATCCAATCATTCAAGCAACGAAAGTTACATTATTTTATAATTAAATAGAATGACAACACATAATTACTAACACGAAGCACGTAATTTGGGTCCCCAACAGAATGATATATAATCTCGACCAATATAAGTCTATTGAAAGGTTCAACAAAAAATATGAAAGAAATGCTTTAAAGGCGAACAATGAGATTCATTAAACATCTTGTTAACGAAAGCAAGCCTTCTTATGAAAAGAAACAAAAAAAATATTATTTATTCGCGTTTCACGTTAACTATTTTTTTTATATAAAAATCAGAGTAAATAATTATCTTCAGCAAAATTAATTGGCGTTTTCAAAGGAATTTTCAACAAAGAAAACATTAAGAGCTTATTAAAATTTTCTAAGTTGCTGAAAATAATAGTTTTTTCGGCGTAGCTTGCTACGAGCGCTACGAGCTCGTAGTATGTAGGTGGTTTGTGCTACGGTTATTAAACTATTTAAACGGACTTATTTCAGAATTAAATTGTAGTTTTTAAATTGTAAAGTTTACTTGTATAATGTAATGTAAAATCGAGATTATACATGATTGATAATCACAACAAAATGCTGTTTCACAAAATTAATTAGTTGTTATAAAAATCACTTTAATTTCTACAATATACAAGATTGGAAATATTCACATCAATTACAAGTCACGCTTTCAGATCTTACTTAATTAAACATCTGATAGGTTCTCATTAATATAAATTCAAGACGATAGGAATCAGTTTCACTTATTATAAATTCATGAGCTTAGTTTTTTGTATTTTAATTTTGATTCCAGAAGCAATCGCATTGATTCAATTATTGTAATGCTACTTAATTGCTACCATAGAGGCAACAAAGATTTAAACCAAATTAAATGCATATAACAATTTCTTACGATAACTGTTAAATCAATTGACGAAAATATTCTTTATTTTTGTAAAAAAAAAAGAGCTTTTGAAACAGTGACGGTCTGATATTTGAGATTTGAGATTAAAGTACATAATTTATTATACAATTTACAATGATTATGTAAATGTAACTTATATCCAGCTACCAAAGTAAAAACAAATGGTTTTATAATTGCATAGAACTTCATATCTATCGGTCAGCAGTAATTTCTTCGAAAGATACGAATCAAAATGGATTGAACATTTTGTGTGTTCAAGTTCCAACTTTAATAACAGGTGCCAGTGTGTTTGCATTAAATAAACATTGTTCCTTTTTAAAGGTTTTAAAAGATCGCTTCACTTGTTTTGTGGGAACAAATAGTCATGATTATTTGTTACAGAATTAAAATCTAACACAATTATACATAAATCGAGGAAGACAGAGGATTGATGATATAAAAATAATTGCAGGAGAAGAATTAATGTGCATGGTAAAAATCAAGATAGAGGTGCATAACCAAAGACCTGCTCTGGTAGTGTGTTGATGATGATATTGATAATAATTATAATTATTGTAATCATCATTTGTTGATTCTAATAATCATCATTGGTTGATAAGTTTCAGACTACCATTGAAAAAGAGTGGCGCTTTTAATTCAGGAGTCACCGTCGTGCCTCAACCATAATTAAAAAGTTATAACTGTTACATATACCCTAAGTGTTGGCTTTATGCCTCTGAACAAAATGTAAAAGGATAGCTGAAACAAATGTTTAATTTGTAACCAGTTTAAAAGAGGTTTACCCTTGTTTTACAGAAGCCTATTTATAATTTTCTCAGACTTCCAAAACTCTAACTTTTAACTAACTTTTAAGCTATCGTAGAGACTAATGACGTGGCAGTTTAGCGGTTTAATGATAGGATTTGTCTGCACAAGGTTGCGGGTTCAAACCCGTTACAGGCAAGTATGAATGTGTCTTTTTCAAAGTAATATTTACTTTAATAAATCAGACACCATTGACAATCGGTGAAGGAAAACGTGACTAAACTGTATTCCAAGTATTGGAATCTGAAATCACCAAGCAGCAATGAGAAAGGGTGGTAATCTATGCTCGTTCCTTCTCTGCAAGAGAAGAGGGCACAGCCCAGCAGTGGGATATTTGCAGGCCGGTATTATAAAAAGTAAACAATAAAATAAATTTTCTCATTCATTACAATGACATGGTTTGGTCTAGTATGGCAGACGGCCAATGCTAAACAAGTATGCCTAAGATATAGTACTTCTAAAACTAGGTTAGAACGTCTCAGGGAATATTTATTTTCAATACAACGAATATAACCTGTTTGGCACAGCCTTGAGATATGTGCCAAAGTCAGGTCACATAGCATCAGATAAAATCTTATAGAGTTAAATTTTTATTGTATCATCTTGAATGATTTGTCAGATACTCGTTTATGCAGTTGTGGAATAAGATTTTCTAACTTTAGAGGCGAAATAAAGATAAACCTATTTCAGTAGTTTCATTTTATTGACGCCAATAATTTATTGCAATTTGAACAATATTGTGCTAATGTTATGACTTCTTTTCGATTTTTTATGATCAGGGCACTTTTATTTGTTTAATTTTGTGTTGGCCTAGCGGTTCAATTAACGGATTTGTAAGTACAAAAAAAGTTTTTACTTACCAATGTGACTTGTTAAAAACAATCGGTGAAGGAAAACATAGTGCGGAAACCTAAATTCTAATAATTGGAATGTGAAATCGCCAAACCGCAATGAGCAAGCGAGGTGATCAATGCTCGTTCCTCCGCTACATGAGAATAAGCCTGTGCCCAGCGGTGGGACATTTATAGGCCGGTATTATGTCTCTGCACCACCCTAAGGTTGACTGGCAGAGAATGGCTTCGGGCATTAATTCCGCCTTTGAGCAAAAAGTATAAATAAATAAATAAATATCATATATCTGTGTAAAGTTTTTAGGTAACATCCTAAACATCACGTATAAGTTCCAGTCTGTATTTATAACAGAAAATAATTGAGTGATATCATAAAAAAAAATATTGAGTTAATTCTAAAAGCTCTTCATAAATATTCCTAAATGTATAAAGGTAAAATATAAGCTGCTTATATAATTCTAAAAATGAATTTACTGTAAGCATTAAGGAAATCCATTATCAAAAAGATTACAGGAAAACCACCGCCTTACACTTGTCTCCTACCTGTCTATTATGTTTAATATACTTGTCGGGGAAAATGTCTTCAAATAAGGAAATATAATAATGTTATCATTATTATTTTCCTCATTTCTTGTCGTTCAATCTTCAATATACTGATAATCTCAGCAGGTGATCGTGTATAAGGCCACAGATTATCGCCTCATTTATTTTTTCAAACTTTGCTTTCGTTTTTATCCTTATTTTTATACGCGTGGACGTCACGTTGGTTATCCCAGCAATGGGATCCAAGCTAATTACCAAATTACCCCATACCAAGTTTCATCAAAATCGGTTCAGCTGTTTAGCCGTGAAAGCGTATCAGACGATCAGACAGAATGACTTACTTTCGAATATTTCATATTATTATTTGACGACCTCCGTGGTCGAGTGGCGTACACACCGGTTTTCAAGGTGTCGCCATCTCTGAGGTCCCGGGTTCGATCCCCGGCCGGGTCAATGTAGAAAAAGCACTTTTCTACATTGTCTCGGGTCTGGGTGTTTGTGGTACCTTCGTTGTCTCTGAATTCCATAACACAAGTGCTTTAGCAACTTACCTTGGGTTCAGAGCAATGTATGTGATGTTGTCCACATTTATTTATTATTTATTATTATTATTTATTATTATTAGTATGGATTTTATAGTATTTCATTCCAAAATGCTAACCTATCTACAAAATAAACATATTCAAAATGTTAAATAACGGCCAATTTATTTTTCTTTATAAAAATGTTTACTTGCAAGCAAGAAGGTAAAAGTAAAATACATTTTAAAAATTCCAGCCAGTATTTCTTTATGGAAAGTTTAAAGTGAGTTAGTTTAACGGTAGACAATGACCGAAAGACTGATAGCCGATTCAATTTATTATCTAATCCCATTGTGAATTTCTTGGTTTATTTAAATTGATCAGGCTAACTGAAGACAATCTATTGCTGCAAGTACTGATTGCTGTCATTAAATTTTACGACAAATGAAGTATTTTGAACATTAATTTCTGGTATTTTTTGGTGCGACACAAGCGATAGTGAAGCATCGTCGGTATCTTTTGCGAGCTTTTCTGTATGTATGTATGTAATGTATGTATGTATGTATGTATGTATGTATGTATGTATATATGTATGTATGTATGTATGTATGTATATATGTATGTATCTATGTACTATGTATGTATGTATGTATATATGTATGTATGTTTAGGTAAAATCTTGCAAGCCAAATTACAACCATTTCTGGACATCCGATTGAGATGAAATTTTTCATACTTGTTTAAGTTTGGTGACAGTACAATATTATGGTACTTTTGAGCTGGTCTGATGATGGAGCCAGAAAGTACAACAAAAAAAACACTGAAAAAACAGAAACAAAACACTGCAAAGAAACTACGCAATCCTATCGTGTTTGGGCTTGTTTGATTTGTATTTACTAGTACTGTTAGATTTAAAAGATTGAGTTAAAAAATATTTTTAATAAAAATAAATGTAGGCACTTTAATTCAATACAACTTGATAGGATTGTGCGATACATTTCACAATCATAAATAATTCGAGACTCGAAAGAAATATCTGATAAATATCGAGCAATGAAAGTGCATTGAACTTCACTAAACATAGTCTCAATACTATTACCATAAATACGTTCAAAACACGAACAGCAATTCAAATCAAATAACAAATAAACGAGACAAGTAATAATGCAACAATTTATTAGATTAAGCATTTCAAATAAAATAATATTACTTGATTATCAAATTAATCGAATTTATCGATTGAATTGGGAGTATATTGCTGCATCAAAGTCCTTGAACTTTAGTTCTGTCCTCATTCATGAATCATGTTGCCTATAGGTCGGTGGTGTCCGCCTACGAGTGACGTCATCGGCTGCAACATTGTTTGCCGTGACAACAGATAGTGAAACACTTCGCAACGTGATAAAGGGAACGCACTAAGCCCTATTAGCACGCTTCACTTAACTGTTATCGCATCAGTGCCGTCAAAACCCTTTTCAGGGTTCTGTAATGTAAAGGATCCTTCATTCTAATTGTTAAAACAGTTAATTAAACTATAGATAGATACAACTATTATTATTTAAAGTATCGAGTTTTTAAAGAAAATCATTATAACGACAGCCGTATATTGTATTCGTCTATGGATACAATACATTAACAAAACATATATATTTTTTTGTTAGATTTCAGTAGAAATCAATAAAATAGGAATAAAAATAAATCTTAAATAAGATGTCACCCATTATCTAAGGAACTCTCCAATATATTGTGCTTTTAGTTTCATCAAAATATATTTAAACAAGTGACATACGTTTTTGCATAAACACAAAACCTTCACACTTATTTTGTAACCGTTATCAGTTTTTTTTGGAACAAATGAAGTATGAAAATAAAAAACTTGATTACACTACATATGGGGAGCTCATGACACCATTCTGCGATAAAGGTTTTAATCTAGAACGTTCGGTGCATCGGTTTTTCTTTTAATACCAAATACAAAGATTGAACTACAAAAGCAAACACAGAATTTCTTTTTGCTTCTTTCCTTTTCACGTTTATTTTTCTTATTATTTTGTATGGATATGAAACTTTTGAGGTTGTAAATGTAATAAGTATATATTAGTATATTCACATAAAAGCTGATAGATCGTTCCTAAGTAGGTACTATCGAGTTTTTGTATAGAATACCAGTGGAAATAATCTGCGGCTGGAGTCCAGTCTCCACTTATTCAGCTTAAACGCAAAACATCAAACAATGTCAAATCTGACATATATTTTGACACTTCCACATTAACTTTGACGAATGTCAAGAGAGTGGCCTTAGAGGAATAAATAAGTGAGTATGAACTGTTGGCACTAGTATGAACATGTAACATCGTAAAATCAGTGTCTAAACGGAGCGCAACGTTTTATTAAAACTTTTTCAAACTATTTCAAAACCCAATATTACCCTGATAATATCAGAACCGTTGATATTTTCGCATAAACGTCTGTCGTCGGAAAATGACTTAAATCAGTAAACGAGCGCAGTACATTTAGCATAAAATGTGCTTACGCTCAACTTAAGGTGCTAATAGCGATGCGCACGCTCTATGATTATCTATGTTTACTTAAAGAGTATTGCTATATATTAAATAATTATCTTTTTATTCGTCCTACTGCTGGGTAAAGTAATATCTATTTGCTTTAAATATTGTTTGTACAAAAATAACGATAGGTTTTTCTTTTTACGTAGTCGTTCATTTGTCATTATTATTCAAACGCTTTGCCCACAAGCGGAACGGATAATGATCGGTTATCGTATGTACAGCATTAATATTTTATGGTAAACATAGACTCATTGATTAACTAGAGGGTTTTCTCTATAAACCGGAATAATCGTAATTATTTCAATACTTTTTGTTTATTATAATATATTTTTTTGTTTAATTATAATTGTTAGTCGCCATCTATAAAAAAATATTTGATATTAAAATAAATATTGAACAAAATATTACGTACGCTTTTACTGTTTGTTGAGTTCAGTGGTAGTATATTGATATAATTATAAACTCTTTGGAATCGCCCCATAAGTAGTATTGCCTCATACTTAACAAAGTAGTTAACAGATCTTAAATTCTAGACATTAGTTTTAGTAGTTGAAGTATTTGTCTCTTACACATAAAACGGACTAAGTATCAAATTCACTTAAAAGGACACTTAGCCGTCGCTAAACTCCTTCAGTATTTAAACTTACTAACTTGATAACCTCAACTATGTTAATCAACCCTAAACTGACCAACACTTCATCTTGTTGCGTCATCAAAACTGTTGTCAAGTAGTCTATCAGACCCCAAAGAAAGTTACTTATTTATTCAGCACGCGTACCACTTTGATTATTGTAATTTGACGTACGCCACGCCCCTTCAGTGGTAGTCAACCCTGAAGCGCCGTAAAGGTTGAATGGAGTTGAGTCACTTCACATCACAATATTGTACCGGGTGTTGATTACCCCTGACGGTTTCGAGGCGGTTTGAATGTGAAATGCGAATGGTATTGTCGTGTGTGACGGTGAAAGAGTTGGGAAAATCTTGAAGCTAGAGTTCAGTACTGAAGTTGTTTGACATATGGTAGACATAGTTAATACGATATTTTATGAGATAAATTGAACAAGCCGAATCAATTTTGTGTTTAAGTGGAGGACTTAGAAAACTTATTATTTTTAGGTATTTATTTTACAAATAGTTACTGTTAGTATAAGCATGATTTAGGCAAAAGTTTGAGTAGATACCAACTTTTTGATACCTTTTTTTGTTTTTATTTCGATGGGTAATTATTTACACTTTCCTGAATTAAACAATATTTGACGAGTATAAATCAGAATTACCTTTTTCAATATTTTACATTATTAAACCAGTTAATAATTATATTTATTATATTAATATTCCAAACCGCATCCGACGTATAAAAAAACGCCAAAAATGAAGTTTTTTAAGTTATAGTATGACACGCGGTGTAACCTGGTTAACGAATTACTATATTTTTGTTATTAACATTATACAAGTGGATAACTAATAAATAATAACCATGTATTTTTCAAACAACAATGAGATATATAATCTCATATAAAAAAAACACTGTGATACGTCTATTTTTACACGGCCGAATGCAGGTCTTTCATGAGTTATTTATTTCGGCCAGACTAAATTTATAACACAAGGACATAACATACCTTTAAGTATATTTTGAAATATTGACCACCGATCTTTACCTTAGACATTTAGACCATTTTTAAATGATATCAGTTATGGAAGATCTTTTGGGAAAGCAAATAAGTTTAAGTATTTCAATTATTTGAGCTTATCAGGTAAAATTGTAATCTATGTTTCTCACAGTTAAGTAATAATTACTAACTTTTTCATAATTCCACGAGACGTCTATAAGTACCAAATAATAAAATTTAAACTTTCCCCCGACAGCAACAACGAATTGCTAAACGATAACTAAAAAAACTCGGTACTAATCGTGGTAGAAAATATTAATGTACTTATTTTTATCGTTAAGATAGGTATCTTTGAATCGGCATAGGTTCAGATTCGTGACATAGATCATTACAACGATGTCACAGTAAAACACGACGAATAAAAGTCGAATATCATGTCTGGCCGACACGATTTATTGTTCATAATATATTTCTTACAATTACCTACATTTTGTTTTTATTATTTATGTTAAAAGAGACTGTACTTTTATATGCCAGTAATGTACACACCGGTTTTCAAGGTGTCGCCAGCTCTGAGGTCCCGGGTTCGATCCCCGGGTCAATGCAGAATACCACTTTTCTACATTGTCTCGGGTCTGGGTGTTTGTGGTACCTTCGTTGTCTCTGAATTCCATAACACAACGGCTTTAGCTACTTACTTTGGGTTCAGAGCAATGTATGTGATGTTGTCCACATTTATATTATTTATTTATTTAAAAAATGTAGAACGGTTATAAAAAGGACAAGTGCGAGTCTAACTTGCGCACCGAAGGTTCCGTATAAATGATGATCGTCACGGTTAATTCTCCAAAAACAAACTTAACTTGGTTGGTTTACCTAACTTAGTTGAATAAATGTTTTCTCATACGTATGTAGGTATATCTTTTATGTATGACATGGTCTAATTTCCAACTACAAATAGAAGTTTGTAATCATTGAGAATTTTTTACAGATTTAAAAGCCTTTTAAGCTCACGTAGTCAAGTCCGATACTTATTACCTTATGAAAACTTGTGTTTGTTTAGGTAAATATAGGAAACCAAATAAATTTGACCATCTATCTAGGATTTAAAATCAATTTTACCATCCAAAATATTTTGAAAAAAAAAGTAGTAATACCAATTTATTATGATAGTATACCTATAATATTAATTACCACTCCATATAATGGATGTAGGTACCTTTACAAACTTAAAATAACTTGAGATTAAATTAACTTTATAATGTAGGTACTGCGGTCTAACTTATGTATAAAGTTTATTTCCAACCCTAGTTATAATGTTCAAACTTTTACTTTTTAATCAAGTTTTAAAATAACTGACTTCATAGAGAAATAAATGGTATTACTGTAATTAGTCGATTGTGAAATAAATAATTGTTTGTATTACTTTGGAATTAATATTAATGCATATTGATATATGACCAAATAGACATACATATACCTATTTAATACATTTATACCTTATGCTTTATAAGGTTATTACCTACACAGTATGGATTCGACATATTTTATTAGATATTATATGAAAAGATAAACCCACATACTTGCATTTGTCTTTGCTGTAAATATTAAAAAAAAATACGAAATCGATGCAGTGTTTTGGACAAAATGTAGCGTTTACATTTTGAAGAAATTTAACAAATTCGTCAGCAATTAAATATATTTGAATCCTTGAACATTAAAAAGCGACATAGCCATGAAGTGCAATCGACAATCAAGGAGTGAAATCAATATTCTTACTCAAATTATTATGTGTAAGTTAAATTTAAATAATTTAAAAGTGCGTGGTTTCATTTATAGCCTATATTATTTCAAATCCATACTGTATACTGAATGTTACTCGAATAATTGTATGGTAACATAAGTTGGTATCTACAATCATCGTACTTATACATTGTGTATAGACACACTACAATATACAGATTAGAGTTCAATTGTTATACCCCTGCATACTACAAATGAAACTACAACGTATATTCCGATACTAATTTTTAACTAAAGTAATAGGTATGTGTACTAAAATAAGATCCACAGATTCACTATAACGGTAGCTTAGTACCAATATCTCTAGACAAGATGGCGAGATGCTGCAAGTAGGTGCCTAAGGCGTTACAATTCACCCATTATCCAATCTACTACTTCATAGACGATTTTAATAACAATCATTTAAATAGTAACGAAATATATAAGTACATAGATATATTATATCAAGGTAGTGGTGGTAATAATTATAATGTATTAAAAAGTGTGAAAAGTTAAGCTTAAAATAGTAGTACTACATTTCAGTATTTTCTATGATCTTTAAATAATATTACAGTCGATGATATATGAATAAAGATCGATTAGACGCCCCACATTTATATGACCTACAGATTGATTACCCGCCCTTTAACGAAACTTCACTAATTGTTAAAAAAACATAAGCATTTTAAGGTTATGATATATAAATAACAGAAATATGATAAATTATAAGGATAGGAGAATAATGGTCTCAGAATTATTGTAGATATCAGTAATTACAGATTTGAAGAAACAGAAGGCCTGGTCTCAGTGCCTTAAGCTCAAGGGCGGATTACAAAAATTTCATAAAAGGACACAATAAATACCTTTCGTCACTCAAACTCAACATAAAGAAAGATGAAAATCAAGAAGAAGCATGATTTAGTGAGGCATTAGTGAGCGGGGTCGGTGAACGGCGTCGGCGTCCGGGCCGGGAGGGGCGACGGTTTCGGCGCGCGCTATCGATCGGATCGCATACCTTCCTGCGGCCGCAGCAGAGCATCCTCCGAGCGCGCGACTGTCCGCCCGGCGAAGACTTCAACCTGGTAAGTTTTCGCCACTGCATGGGGACCGGTTAACGCGGCGCTTGCGGGAGCGGCCGCGGGGCCGGCTGCTCGCGCATCGCGACGCCGCGGGCTGGACGCGGCCGGAGCGCGCGAGCCTTCCTCGCGAAGTGCCCGCCGCACGCCCGCGCCTGCGCGCGACACCCACCCTCTCGCCCCCTTACTCCTCGCGATTAATAATTCCGGCTACGCTGCCAGTGCGTATGTGGGTTAGTTTTTTGGCGATCGATGCGATTATTCGGTGCGAGCCGTTTCCGGTCGCCAGACCATCGCGGTGCACCCCGAGACGCCAGACGACCTATTAATCGCTCGCTCACATCACTCCTTAGAGCGTAGTGCTGTCGCTGTAGGTGTCCTTAATACTTTGCCGCGAATATAGGTCAGACGCATAGCACAAAATCAATTAACATGCAAGGAAACATGAAATGACCTACTGAACTAGATTGACACTTCGACAGTTTTCGTCTTCTCAAATTAAACTTTTTAAAACAGTGCAACAATTTCATTCAGAACATGCCTGTAGTTAAATAATGACATGTTAGTTACTTCAACAGGTACTTAAAACATAAAGCCGTACTTGGCTCTAAAATAAACCAAACCTACGGCCGCTCGATAACCCAAAACTGTAAATAAAACCTTCATCTCACTTGACCATCATTAATTCAACTCGTAATTTTCTAAAGCTAATTTTCTAATTAAGAGTATAATAATTACGTACAAGGGCTAAAAGTCAAACGTGTTTAGGCTGATAATAAGCTACAATACAACGGCGAGGGTTACATCCGACCGCACAAAGGCCGGTTAAAACCACACGAGGCTTCTCGGCCCTCCTCGACCCTCCTCGGCCCTCCTCAGGCCTCCTCCGAGGGATACAAGACCAAACACAGGCTTTGAAACGCCCGGACGGATCACTTTCCTACTTACGAGCAAATTAATGAAATTTCACTAACGTTTTCCGCGTTCGCAGTTTTCCTTATACGGACGATATCGTTATCTTGCGGCAAACTCTTTTGCCAATCTCTTTGCCGAGAAACTTGAGGGATTGACTTGATAACTTCTTTGTTATCTGTTTGCTGTGAGACATGATAGGTTTATTCTTTGCAGGCTATTGTTAGCTTAAAGTAATATATACGATTACACACTTTTTGTAGGATAAGAGGATAAGATTTGTTTATTAGAAGTGTTAAACATTCCTACGCCGAAACGTGAAACATTTTCTTATGTAGAAAACTTGAGGCGAAACTTTTTACTTAAAACAGAATTAATATACCCTAGATGTATGGCCTTAAATGGTTTCATTAAGTCTAATAATTAAAATGTAACCACACTTATGATTCTAGAAATAAATCTCCTAAATAAATGATTAAGTTGCCATTTTTCGAATCCTTCCCAACTACATAAATATCATCTACAAAAGATGATCTACAATAAAACAACAAAGTTGATTCAATTCATCGCTTAGTACTTGACAGAACGAATTTGTTCTGTGACACATTGGATCACGGGTTCCTAGTATGGATGTTCAAGAGCTTTGACGATCAAATTGCCAGAGTTTGAATGCTTTGACGGCCCAACTGTCATCGGTTAAGCGTTTCACTACCATTGAATAGAAATCGATTGTACTACATTCTTGGGTGTACGATAGACAGGTGTTCGGTTGTGTTGTGTGAATTGTAACAGATATGTAAGAGCCAATGTTCTATGTATCATGTATTACGTATTTAATCTTACGAAGGAAAAGTTTAAAAAGTAGGTAATGTTTGCTATTTTCGTCTTAGTTATCCTGAGACATTAATATTGAATTTAATATTAATATGTAGAGGAACACTATTTTATATATAATTATTTATAATAAAAAAATATTATTTATAATTATATTGCTACATAAAATAGTATTCCTCTCATCCTTTTTTTTGTATGCAATTAGATATAGTAGCTACTATTGTCTTTGACAGACGAAAATTGTAAGTCATATAATTTTTGCTTTAAACAATATCAAAAAATCTAAGTTACCTATTTACATTCAAAAACTATTTTACCTTCTTAATAACTAGGTACCTACATTAATCAAGAACAATAGTTGCAACTCAAGTGTCGACAAATAAATCCATCCCTAACAATGTTTATCGTGTGTAATGCCCCGAGAACTACGATAGGCGGCGCCACTGTGTGAAGTGATCCGTAGACGATTATGGCAAGTGTGAATACGAAGCATTCGTGCTCTACACATTAGTTTGTTAGATGTAAAAATCAATGTGTTTTAACTTATTAGTTACAAATGTCTTCATTTCGCTCTTGTATAAGGTTTGTTGTACAGACACATTTATAGTTGTGACTTTCCAAACGCTGGTTCAAAAGTAACTTGTTCAGTAGATTCATTACATTAAATACTACACCCTTAGACTCCTTAAAATGTCTATCTCGAAGTAACAGAGCTAGGTACTCACTAACTCACACGTAGGTACATACGACTTTATTTTTTTCCGTTTAAACGAAATTTAGAACCAATAAGCCGTTGGAAACCACTTCCCTAAATACATACTCGCCAAGCTAGTGAACAAAAATAAAAAAAAATGTACAGTTGACATAGTTTTTTTGTTATATAAATGTGGACAACATCACATAAATTATTCTGAACCCAAAGAAAGTAGCTAAAGCACTTGTGTGACATGTTTGACGACCTCCGTGGTCGAGTGGCGTTTACACCGGTTTTCAAGGAGTCGCCAGCACTGAGGTCCCGGGTTCGATCCCCGGCCGGGTCAATGCAGAAAAACACTTTTATACATTGCCACAACAACCACAAACACCCAGAACCGATCTGGGTGTTTGTGGTACCTTCGTTGTCTCTGAATTCCGTAACACAAGTGCTTTTGCTACTTACTTTGGGTTGTACCTATGTGATGTTGTCCACATTTATTATTTATTTATTTGTTTTATGGAATCAGACTCAGACACATCAGACCCGAGATAATGTTGTAAAATAGTTTTCTACATAAACCCGTCCAAGAATCGAACCCGGGACCTCAGAGCTTGAAAATTGGCGTATGCGCCACTCGACCACGAACATTTTCGCTTAGACTCTTTAAACAAAAGCAAAAACAAACTCTTTAAACTGCCAAAGCATAAATATCGGTCATAATCTCCACACATAAAGTGAGGACTTTATAGAATCTGCATACCAAGGTCATAAGAGCCTAATTTCGAAATAGCGTGGTCTTCAACAGAATTTATTAGGGCAATTTAGTAAATTATATTTATATTAGTCCCACCATTGGATGTGGCGTCGGCGTCGCGTCGTGGAGAATGGTTCGCGTCGAGTGACTTATTTAAGTAATTTGTTATTGTTTAAAAACCTTATAGTGATAGTACCCAAGCATAGATGGCTGAGTTATTGTGGCTTACTTATGATCGAATGCACAAACCACAGTTTTAGCTTTTTTGGACAGTTTTACGAAGTGAGTACCAAAAGCGACCGACATCTCATGTCCAAGGTCTTTGTTGTTGTAGATGTCAGTCATTGTTTTATTTTATTTTGTGAGCAGTGCTATGTTTTTTACACTCACCCACCCATCACCACTCTGCTGCCACAAGTGAAGACTTAATTATTGTCTGTCAGTTTTATGTATCCTTTTAATTCTGATTATAAATAGCTATAAGTCATATATATAGTTATTAAATAAATAAATGTCTTGTCACTGCGTTGCAACGTGCCCGATTATGATCTATTCTATAAAACAAAACTAAAATATTTTTCCAGGATTTTCCAATATTTTCTAATAAGAGCTAAGATATTTAATAATATATAATATAATATCTTGGGACAACTCACACACGGCCATTTGATCCCAAACTATGCAGAGCCTGTATTATGGAAACCAGACCACTGATAAACATATTTATATATTTCTAAATACATACAAATTATAGATAAATTATACCCAGACACAGAACAAATGATCATGCTCATTACACAAAGATTTTTCCTAGGTGGGAATCGAACCCCTAGACAAATAGGCCAGTCAATGAAGAATGCGTATGTTTTAAAGTATTTTATACAATATCATACCAATTAAGTGTACTTAAGTTACAAACAATTCTATACAACGTAACGTTGCCGCCGTCGTGTAGTAGGTAGCGCAATTACGAATGGGTGTGTTTCAATAATTGGCCAATTCCAAACCAATTTCGTTGGATCCATCTTGATATCTGTTGATTGGCTTTTGAACAGAGTTTCATGAAGTATAATAATAGAAGGCATATTTTTGTTTGTTCATATATTTACCGTCCGATGCATATAATTTAAACACTAGTTGTTTCCCGCGGCTCAGCCCGCATGGATGTCGGTTATCGGCGGAAAAAAGGAGCCTATGTCCTTTCTCAAGCTCTAGACTATCTGTGTACTATTTTTTTTTAAATTGGTTCATTTATAATTATTTAATACAAAACGGTTTACTCACGTATATTCTCGGGATCGCCCGACTAGTTTCAGACTCAATAGGAGTCCCTAATCATGAGCTGACGGCGGGGGCGGTGTCGAGAGTCGAACTGGGAATATACTTAGTAAACCGTTTTGTTTTAAATCATTATAAATTGGTTCAGTAGTTTTGGCGTGAAAGCGCGACAGACAGACAGAGTTACTTTCGCATTTATAGTAATATTAGTAAGGATTATATAACTAGGATTATTCCCTTGAGAAAGGGATGTAGATATTTAAACATAATTATATATCACTAACTCATTTTTACAAATAAACAAAGATAACTACTTATAACAAAAAGAACACACGGACCCTGGCTTTTAAAAATGTTAACTATCTTTTACCCGTGCCTTTGTCTGTATAGTAGCTGGAATTCCCTCGGGAATGTAGATACTATTGGAGTAAAAAGTATTTTGTCTCTTTTTTCAGGTAACAGACCGTCTTCTTGTCAATTTTCATCAGAATCGATTAACTGGTTAAGTCAAAACACTCAGACAAAGAGTCATACAATACCTGTAGTAGGTAGATATAGTAAATTGCGCTTATAATAATCAGCGCAATTTATCTTATTTAGTTAAATATATAATTTAATTGGTACTTATAATAATATGATTCCACACAAAATATTTTTAGAACATAAAAACTATTTCAAACCATTTTGAATAACTTTGCTACGAATGCTATGATTTTCGCAATGAACACAATTTATGCGAATTTTTTCGGGTCCTGCTCTGGTCAATAGCTTTGTGTCGTGCAACATTCACAACGTAACGCTTTTAACAGATCTTTCACATCACCAATGTTGACATTTCAAATCATATCAGATCAAAATTTTTATTTCAAGTAGGCCTTTTCAGGCACTTTTGGAACGTTAAATGACTAGTTGCGCTGTTCCAAAATGTCACTCCTATAAAGAAGAACCGCTAAGAAACTCTAAACTCTTTTAAAAAAAAGGTACTATGTACAATAAGTTTCCACATAGCAATATGTAGTAGGTACTTATATGCAGACGACAAAAATGCAGTCAAAACCTTTTTAATTATACGCAGGTCATTTAATTAAAGATATTTACTAATTAAATAAGACTCGAAAAGGTTTTTATTTTATATATTTTTCAGGTGGTCATCTTCTAATATGTATTAGGTAATACATATATAATATCTTAGACATATTAGGGCATCGTATATTGAGTACAATCCTCTGACCTCACACATTGATCGTTTGCCATGTCTCGGACAGTGCCGGGATTACACCAACAGTCGCAGTGGTGTATCCTGGCTGAATGAGCGGGTTGAGGACAGATATCTTCCAGTGCACAGTCAGGACCAGGGTAGTACTGCCCAGGTGGACATGCTGAAAAAGTACCTACATAAAAAAAATACGATTTTGGAATACGGCTGATACGGGTGTCGATGTAATATGTACTGACTTGCAGTACCTACTCACCAATTGACTGTTGGATACTAATTAAAAACACACACATTAAAACAATTGTAAGTTTTATGTTGACGATTTGGAAATCACGAATACAAATGATTACAAAACACATCATGCACTTAACATAGACACTCTTAATTACTTTATTTATTTGTACATTATTTATGACATTAAAATGCACTTAATTATTTTATCTTTAATAAATTGTTGGAATAGACCACATAAAATGATTTGCTGTCGGTACGATAACTTGTGTTGTGGTTTTGGTTATCAAAACTAGTTATTAGATATTACCTATTACAGTCGAGCATAGGGTAGAATTCTTACTATCCAAGTTACCACAGTACAGCATCCTGCGAGCTTTACGCTTCGCTTTAACAGCCATCAAAAATGTTATCTTCATCATCATATCAGCCTGTTGCCGTCCACTGCTGAACAAAGACCTCTCTCAAACAGCGCCAACCATCCCCATCTTAGTCAGCCCTAACTCATCCGTTGCCAGCCACCTTCTTAATATCGTTCTACACTACGTTTGCCTAAGCACGGTCTCCACTCTAAAACAAGTCTGCTCCATCGACGATCTGTCCGCCTGCTGACATGGCCGACTCACTTCCACTTTACCGTGCTGATTCTACGGATGACTTCATTAAGAAGTTTAACCACTAGAGATACCTCCGGCAATCGCTAAAACTCTAATAATATAAGAGTTTACTTAACACCGCCATACACCACGCAAACCGAACTATCAATTCTGTACGATCGTCTGCGTCGTCGAATAAATAATATAAGTTATGAAGTTACAAATAAATAAGAATATTATTAATATCTGGGGGTTAACAAAAATAGGTACAATCGTACCTAACAGTCACGTGTATGACGAACTGTAAAAATAATTGTAAATATTATGTTCTGACACATTTACATATCTGGGTCAATGATAAGAATGTTATGTAGAGCACATTGACCTCAATACACAATAAAATAAGTATACAAATCATGTCTTGCTTGTCAATTTATAAATGTTTTATCTACACTAGATTATTCTTTGACGTATAGAGATCTCTTACTGCAGAGCTTAAGGAAGTGATTACATTTGTAACTTTCGTTCAGACGTTCTCATTTTAACATAGATTGTCATTTGTTTTACGGATCTGATTCGTAGTTGCTCTTCGTTTAAAACTTAATAACTAATCCACATAATACATCCCAATCTATAACCCATATAATTTTTATATACCACATCATTTACAATATCCTCTCCTGCTTCTTCTTCATGCGTCCAAGTCTGAACTTTCAAAGAAAGTAAATAATATAATATTAAAAAAGTAATTACACATATTACTGGCAAGCCTATAGTTGGTTCGAACATGCAACCATGTGCATATAAATCCGTTCGTTGAACCGCTAGGCCACCACGACTAACATCTTATCATAATAATAAGTAGACACTGCTTTAATTAATGCAATTATGCTCAAAAATCTTTATTACTTAATAATCATCACGGCTACAAGTAAAACAGCCACTTAGAATTAGAGTTTAAAATAATATTACAAAACTACTGTCTTTGAATAAGTAGATAAATACAATTACATCTTACTTTAGATCAAGTTTACTGAATAAAAAATTAAGCCTCAGTAATCGTCGACAATATTTATTTATTAATTACAAAATTTAAAATATTTTTTGCTTCTATATAATATAATCATCATATGAAACTCGAGTAGGTAGGTACCAAGATAAAGATGGGTTAGTTAGATATAAAAACATTTTTTGAGCACCGCACACGGTAATTTTAGGGCCAAGTTGCACCATATAGCGCTGACATGCAAATGTTTTTGAACCCGACTGATACTGGCTTGATCTGGTTTAGGCCAAACTAAGTGACTGTACTCACGACCCCAATTAGTAAGTATAACACACAAAGACTCAGATGACTTTGCCTTTGATTGACTTTGCATCCCTAATCAAAATTTTCTTTGCTCATGCTCAAAATTTAGTTTGAGTCCCATAGAGTGCCCTTACTTTTTTAGCTTCCTCCATAATGCTCCAATTTTACTGGCTTGTGACTGGCTAACGTTTCTCTTCGCTTTAATTTGCCCATAAATCTATCTACGTAGGTTTCTGTGGAAATACACCGTCATGATCATTCCAAAAGTAAATATGACACGATTTTATTTTCATTTTTTTTTATTGCTAGTCAAAGGTAAGTTATTATGTTGATGATAAACTAACCCCAGAGTACTGAAACACTACTCAACTTTAAGACGTTCTTAAATATCTAACTGTCGCTACTTTATACCTTAAAGTGAAAGAGATAGTATGACACTTACGCGGCGACTTAAAACTGATTATCGTAGCAGTATTCGGCCATTAGTTTTTCTTTGAAGATGGTGTAACTTGTCCTTAAATCACCTTAATCACTTGAAGGTTCACTATCCATAGGTTCACTTATTTATGTACCAACAGACACATAATAGTATAGTAACAACTTATCAGAACTTATGTACAAAGGTGATGTTTATTTCTTAAGAAATCTATGCCAGCAGACCGTCGACAGAAGTGGTAGATATTGGCAGTCAACAGTGTGCGACTTATTAAATTTAGACTAAGAAAGGTTATATCTATCTAAAACAGTTAAAAGTACATCTGGTATAGAGTCAGTTTACAAAATTTCAGCTCTCAAAATTACTTAATTTATATTAGATATTATCTTATTTTTCGCATCAAATATTCACCACTAAAAATCATAACCGCACCACTGAAGCGATGTATCTTAACATTTTGCGAGTGACCTGATAAGATATTGACCCTCGTAGTGCTCTGACACGTTTGTTATGTGTTTTGGTGCCTAATAATTTATGCGAAAAATTGGACATGAAAAATTTAATTAACTCATTTTGATTTGCAATTTTGTAAACTGATCATATACCAGATGTACCTACTCTTCGACCCTTTTGAATGCTGATGTTAGGTGGAAGCGAGTTCCAGAGCCTCATTTATGTTTATAGAAGTACAATCCTCCATTTTAACACAATTGTTGGTTATTGTGTCTCTGACAGTGCCGGGATTGCACCAGCAGTCGCAGTAGTGTCTCCTGGCTGAATGCGCGGGAACTGAGCAGATGACTTCAAAGCTACAGTCGGGACCAGGATCGTACTGCCCTGGTGGACATTCCGCTGGAAATGGTATGAACAATGATTATAGAAAATGAAGACGCTTTGTACGCCGATATAAATGGCGGGAAAATCTGAATGGCCTACCTACAAAGAGTGGACTTTGCCGTGTACCACGAAGGCTTATCTGAGGTAGTGCAGGATAGGAATATAATGGACTGACCTTCGCCCAGTAGTTAGACAACATAGGCTTTAGAAATAATGTGGAGTTGTTACACTTTTTTTAAGCCTCAACGATTTATAAGTTAATTTGATAGATAATTATGTACCTACCATTTTTTTAGTCGAATCAAGGAGATGGAAATAGCCATCGATATTAAATATAATATTAAAACGGTTGAAAACAAATCTATGTTACTAAACTCACCATTATGACTTTATTATGTTTTATTTATTAGTAAATTAAGATGAAGTAAGTAAGATTTAATAATAGCTTAAGTATCATTTAATTGAACAAAGCATACGATATAGGTACAACAACGCTAAGTACATAACTATAAGACATTAAAATAACGCGCGAACATAGGTATCTAAATCATTTCTTGCCAATAATTAGATGCATTAGAACTGGTTATTTATCAAAACAACAAATCACTTAATTAATTGTTATTTATTACTTGACATGTAGGTATACAATATACGTAGCAAGTAGGTACCTAATACAGCGTTGTTGTATGTCATAATATGTTTTGTTCATTCAAAAGAGTTACATATCTACATCCATTTTAACACTAAAGGATTCCAAATATAATCATTCATCATACATTGCTTCTTTTGTTATAAAGTTATGAAAAAAAAGTAATAATACTTCAATGAACGTGATTATTGTTGAACGGGAGCTTTAAAATGTTACAAAACATCATGTAGATGCATTAGAACTACTAAGTTATTTTTTAAATAAGAAATCACTTTTTCGGACATGCTCGCCTATAGTTAATTTAAATAATATTCAGACTGTATAATACTCACCGATTGAGTGATGAAAACTAATTAACAACACAAACAAAACAACTATTGGAAGCGTCATGTTTACGCTTCATACACACAAACACGAATGATAATGATCCCACGACATCACTGTTTAAATATCATCTTCACCTCGATTATCTGCGCCGCTAATATGTGCTACACAATTCAAATTCGCTAAACTTGTAACAACATTTTAACGCTCCTGTTAAAAAATAGTCATGTCAATTGGAGTATTACTGCCTCCTTTCATAACTTGCTTCTTAACAAAAGAAGCAATTAATGATGAAGTTTGGAATCCGTTAATGTTAAAACGGAAATAATTATTTATATTTGTTGCGTTTGTGTGGTTTTAACGTAACAGTTAACCCATGACTGACTTTGTATACACAAAAATGTCTACAAAAAACTGTACCTAATCAGAGTTTGAATCATTCGAATTGATGAGTAACGCAAACAGGATTCTCACGTGTTTGGTACAAATGTATCGTAACAATAGAGTAGGTACCTAATAAAATTACACAGCTAGGTACCTATATGTTAGTGTGTAGTATCTAGATACTACATGTAGCTACCTAGTTGCTATGTTATTGAGAAAAATATAAAACTTATGACATAGGAAAGTAGAAGCCCGTAGGTACGTGCACAACACAAAGTACTTTTATATTATTGGTTCACAAGTCACATATCTAGATTTATCTCACGTGGACTACAATCATCAATAGTAAGTACCAACCTTTATACTATTCCATTAATTCCACGTTCCGATTTACGATAGATATAAATATTTCCTTTGATGATAATAATGTGTAGATATTTTATACTTGGCTGATAGAAGATATCTTGCGTAGAAATAGCACCGCGTTCCTTTCGTTCCTGTTTTTTTTTTTTATATATATCTTGGGACAACTCACATCCTACCATCTTTCATCAACTACACCCAGACTCAGAACAAATGATCATGCTAATCACATAAAGATTTGTCCTGAGTGGGAATCGAACCCTCGACCTCCAGTTTAGCAGTCAGGTCACTAACCACTAGACCAATAGGCCAGTCGAATTTAAAGTCCTGTGGATCAATTTCCTTTCTTTAGGATAAGTAGTTTTTTTTTTATAACTTCTTTCGCACTAAGGCATTTAATCGTGTCGTAAATTCACAAGCACAAATAACACCCAGACATGGAATAACGACGAGGTAACTCAATCCGAAGTAATAAAATATTTAGAGACCTACATGACTAATCAAGATAATTATTCTTTGAAGATAATACTCGTCACGGTCTCTTGCCTCTACATAACAATTTTATTAATTTGCGCTTCAGTCATAGACGAGGCAATACATTTTTTTTATTTAACACGCTCATTATTTCTGCTAGGTGTTTGAATACGACAAAAGTGTGTTAAGGAAATACCTAAGGCATGTAAAAAAAGATTGTAACAATTTTATCATACATTTATTGCCTTAAATTACTAGAAACATAAACTGACAAGTTTTTAAGTTCGTTTACATTTTTTTAGGCCAATGAGATACGGATAAATAAACTGTTAATAATGAATGACCCTAAAGTTATATAATATCAAGAAAAACTTAATAATACAAATATGTAAATGCTTTTTACGATACATCTATTCTATTATTATGTTCAAATTTCTAAGCAAAGGTTTTTAACATTAATTCCAAAGTCAGATAAATAATCATATTAACCCTAGGTACCTAGGTACATTCAACAGAGGGACACATTTAAAAAGATATCTAGAATGAAAATTTCATCCCGTAGTTCTATTGCCAGAGATGTTTTTAAACTAAGAACTTGAAACATATAAAGACAATGCAACTAGCCTAATTAACTTATTTGTAACAAACCACTTAATCGAACGCAAGCGTTGGTATCCAGTTTTATACTTATAACTGTCAAAAAATGTTGATAATAAAATTTTATCCCGTAAACCCATTGCAATATAAAAAAATATAAATATTGTATGTATTGACAGAAATTACCAAAAAAAAAACAATAGCTAAGAACTCCTAAAATTCATTGTAACTGTATCAATAACGTAGTTTATTTATAGCAGCCACTTAAAGGAACGCAGGCATTGGTATCCAGTCTTCTGTAAGTGCCAGGGATGCACCAACAATCGCAGGTCACCTTAGGGTAAGCGTGGAGGCTCTTCGTCGAACAGGACGGCTCCAGACCACAGTTGGGCCCTGGATTGTATTCACCGTCGGGGCAGACCGCTGAGGACAATGCGTTATGATGAGAGGAAGTAAAAAAGTTCTCTCCTAAAGAATAATTTCATAATTTGTAATAAAATACAGCTATTATGAAACAATTGATGGACTATTTTCTATCCCATGTGGCCAAGTACCTAACAATATTTTTTATTTAATACTGATTTTAGTACTAGGAACAGTTTAAAGTTCTGTTTAGAACCTACCTATTTCTTGAGGATTAAGGAGGATGTTTAAAAGCATCTAAACATACACTGCATGATTAAATTCTAAGTATACATTATGTTATTCTAAGTTAGGTACCAGTAGCTGTATTCCTAACACAACCTAAGAAATGTCGTCGTTTTTATTTAGTATCCCAACCCAATACGGCCTTTTAAAACTGCGAACGAACAACGACATCTATCTTTGAGTAGGTAAACTATGGTTAACTAACAGAAGTGCTAACCACACGATACTAACTAAACTTCTCTGACTCGTTCAAGTTAGTAACTTGTGTTATAACTATAAGTAAGTTTGAACGAAGTTTCCTTTAAGTTAAATCGGTTTATCCCCTAGAACTGCAGTTATGTAGGTAGGTATAGGACCTATTCAGTTTTATGAATTGGATTTTAAGTAGGTATAGGAACTTAGGTAGGTAAGTACTTAATTAAAAAATATGTTTATACGTAGTTACTAGAAACCTATAACTAAAATAGGCGCAACCTTTGATTTTCTTTCGAAAATAACAATGTTAGGCAAGTGGCCCCACGTTAGGGTTGCTGAGCAAAAACACACTATCGTCAACGTTAACGTCAATGCCCTACTTCGCGTTAAATGGAGTGGCCACACTTGGCAATCAAATTGGCGTTTATGTTCCTTGAATTTCAAGTGACGAACGTAGTGATCGCTTTAACGCATTAATTCCCGCGAATTCTCTTTTGATATAGGTACCGCCACTCAAACCAGCGCCTATCGTCAAACGATAATGCGAATGCCGTTGTAAAATTATCGCAGCAAGTGGTGGCTACACCACCCTTCGTTCTACATTGCGCGATAATTAACGGCGTTTCCCGATAGTGTGGTCCCAACATAAGAACTGCAAGTTTGGCAGGTATTTAACTAAATCTATATATATAGGTAATATATATATTACCGTATAGTAGTTACCTACGCATAGACTTTACGTAGGTATTTAAGTCCTCGATAATAGTGCTGGGTAGGTACTAAGTACATATAACAAATAACTAATAAACAAATCATAGTCTAAATAGTAAGTACCTACAAGATAACACAAAAAGTCTACTTACCTAATTGATGACTAAGCAGGCTTTAGTATATACATACTTACAAGTCTAACAATTCGCTAAAGTCAAACTGAATTACGGAAATACAAACAAAGACTACAACAAAATACCTAGACTTACCAAAAACTATCGCCAGATTGAGTAAAACACACCACAAAAACGTCCAAAACTGCATGTTATCCAATATATTCTTGCTGTTATGCAGATACACAAAACTACACCTTTTTTAGGCTATTAAGAATACTTAGCAATTCAAAATCTCAACGACCGAGCAGGTCAGTGCGCAAGAGAAGTCTGAATTGATTTATTTTAATTACTTACGTAGAGATAAAGGGGTAAGGACGCATTTATTGATTGCAAGTACTAGAATGTTTATACTTTGATTAGTGTGTACCCATGTTATAATTAGAACAATACTTTAGGTACTAAACTTGTTATTCCAGAATGGTTTGTTTTAAGTTAGAAATATTTCTAAATTAAATTGTTAATTAATAATTTCTACAGCACACACACACATTTTTATTATTATTTCGAAAGTATCTCTTGTCTGTCTATTAACAAAAGAACATAGGCTACTTTTTGTTGCAATTTGTAACACTGAATATACTTACACAAATCACCCATTTAGTTTGTCAAATACCATCAAATGTTATTTCAGTACTAATTTATAACGTAATGATTAATTTTTAAAATAGATCGCAAAATATACGCGTGATTTAAGAATAAATTGTCAAAAAAAAGTTTTGTTGTTCCGTTGCCATCCACTCTGACGTCATTTGCCTTAATGAAATGAAGATGGCGCCTGTTCCAAATGCTATAATTCTTATGTGAGAACTAATGGTTATTCTGATATTATATTTCACATTTTGATTATGATTTTCTAGTGTTAGGACAGAAAAAAAAATAGTGCATATTCCCTAATAATTACAAAGTTACAAGCTCTTTAAAGAACAAATAATTAACTCTAAAAAATGTTTAAAGCTAGACTATACTGGCATTAATTTGTCTTATTGTGATTTCGAAAGTAGGTATATAAATATATAAATCACCCTATATTTCTTAACAGAATCGTTGTTTTTCTTGCCGTCTACTTATACCTAGCTAACAGCAATTTTTGAAGTTGAATTAAAATTAACTAAGTAGGTAGGCACTAAGTATAAGATTATTTTTTTAATTTCGCCGCTTTTCGGGCGCGTCAGAGCGCTGGGCTCCGCCGTAGTTGCGCAGAAAATGCGCTTGCGATTCCGCGACTCCAGCCATGGGCAGATACGGGACCGGGATGTTTTTAGTCAGTTTAAGTCTGACGTATCCTCACGCCGTGCACTCGGCGTGAGTTGAAGCCAAAAGCTTTTCAGCACGAAAAAAAAGAGCCCTAGGCTATCGGCGCTATAGCGTCGATTAAAACCTATGCTTATTTGAATTAAAACTAGTTTGATTAGATTCTTTCACAATTCTTTTTTTTTACAGGCTTTTATTTATCTTGCAGTGAATGTTTGTTCAGGTCAACTTTCAATGACTTAGGTGGCCAATGATGCCATTATAACTTTATAATGAAACAATACAACACCCATTGTGTTTGGTATTGTTTGATTTGTCTTAACTAGTACTGTGATCCTAGCTGGTATCCTCCTCCTTGCGTCGTGTTCCTAATTGCTGAGGGTCGTGAGGTCCCCGTGGAATCAGCTTCTCTTTGAAGTACTAGACAGTCTAATATGAACTTTTTTTGCACTTGCATAAAGTTGATGTTTGTTTAAGTGGAAATGACATCAATTGGCACAAGAACTTAAGCAGACAAGGTTACCTACCTATACTATAATACTAGACCATGCTTGTAATTACATAAAAATGTGGCATGTGAGATAAGTGAAACATATCAGTTCAAAATAGTTACATTGCAATGTAGTTTGCAATATTGCAGCATTATTTATTTATAAAATTGTAATATTTGCAGTATTCAAGTTCACTTAAAATATTTATTTTTTTGATAAAACTGATCTTATACCTATAATACACTTATGTAGTATTGAAATTATTTTGTTGTTTTTTTCTTAGATTCTCCCATGGGTCTTGCAACATTGAGGGGTGTAAGTAAGCATCTATATTGCTTCGGTCTTGACCATAACTGTTGTTACTCGAGTTGCTCTGAAATCACATTAAAAGATAGATTAATACTATGAATATAGTTTGGAAACAAACTGGTTTAAAACAAATTTCATTATCATTACAATAAAAAAAAAAACTTTGCATGCCTACTGCCCTGATGGAAAAGACAATATAGATACATTGAATTTTGTAAATTTGCACACACAAAGAGCTTTGCACTAAACAAAATTTTTAACATGATAGTCATGCTGACATAAAATTAGACTAAACCTACTTACCTACCAATTAGAAATGCATTCAACGAGCCCACTGTCAATAAAAAATATCCAAGCCACTTAGAAACAATGAAAAAGTTAATATATTTACAAATAAATATATGACGAAATAAAGATTACTATAGTAGTAATGAACATTTTAATGATATAAATAAGTGTAAATAGTTTTATGTAAAAAAGGAGTTTAATCCATCTTCATAAAATATTTCGTAAATTTAATGTATGTGTATAACATTTGTACTATATTTAAAACTAGAAAATAAGTAAACTGAGCCTTCTTAAACCTTTGTTATTTTATTTTGGTGTGTGCAACAGGTTCCATGGTTGTTAATTTCATTAAGTTTAGGTACTTATAACACAAGCATGTACATTCTAGAATGGCAATAAATTATTCAGTAATATGAAGCAAAGATTCAGTTCGACTTTTTGGGGTTATAACTTTGCCTCACATGACAGTAAGTATGTGTAGGTACACCTCTACCCATGGGCATCTCAAACACAAGAAGACTTGGGAAAGCCTTGGCTTTATAATAGGTTTAAGTCCCCTCAACTCAGACTACAGCAACACTAAACTCACCCCCGTCCCTAGATCAAGCTGGCCCGAGCCGGCCAAACTAGCAATAAAAATATGTCCCTAAATAATAATAACTCAGATCCAGCCATCCCTTGCTGTTTTTGCCTTATTAAGATAGTCAGCAACGCACTAAGTCGAGGTCCGAATCCCGCAGGGGGTGCCCTTAGTGAACGTTGCTGACGTAGTTAGTTTATTTTACTTGCTCTGGCTGGAGGCCTTACGGTTCTCGCCAAAAGTCCGGTGAAGCAGTCAAAGCCTGCGCTCAGGCTAACTGCAGTAGACCTCTTCCAAAAAAAAAAAAAAAAAAAAAAAAAAAAAACACTAAACTCAGTGGTAAGTATCTTAAGTCTTTATATTTATATAGAACTGAACGCATAGTGTGGCACAAACACAAAACAATAGGTACGTAATGCTTCAACTCACTCCATAGCTACTTCTCGAGCCATTCCCCCATTTATTATGGTGACCACCTCGTCTAGGGCCACTATGATGACGATTGTTTTGATACCTCTGTTGCTGGTTATTTTCACGTTGCCATTTGCTTTGAACCGGCGTACTTTGCGTTAAAGGTATGAAATTATCAGACATTTTAAAATAGTTTCTTTTATTTAACCTTTCAATCCTAACAAAATAAACTCGCTATTTTAAAGTACTATTTGTTATTGACATGACATTACATCCGATGTTGGTTGACTTGACGTGACAATGAAGTTTACAGTTACAGTGTAGTCCGTATTCAAAAATCTACTAAACACTAATCAATAATCAGTTATACAATTCAAACTTTAAGATGAGCATGTTATCAGTTTGGCTTTTATTAATTCATCGCATTCATCAATCGCATCGGAACTACATTTAATTTTCAAGAATATAATATTTTTGTTTTAATCTTTTATTATTTTGCCACATTTTTAAAAGGCACTAGACTAGTTGTTACAACTTTTCAAATGGCTTAAATATAATATTTAAATACTGTACGACCTTGCAATGCAATTTTTCATACATAAAAAACAAAAGCGTGGGCCTAGGGTACTAAGTATGTAGTTAATTGAACGGGGAATGGAACTAGCTTTTTTTTATGTATTTACTTTTAATTATTAAATATTTATTTAATACGAAATGGTTTACTCAAGTATATTACCTACTCCAGCTTAAAAAAAAAATAACTTGCTCACAATGCTAGAATAAATATGTAAATAATAGTAGAAAAAATATTTGTAAAAAATCGACTAAAGATAATAAAAGTTTTACTGCTGACTATAGATTTGTTTATAAGTTTAGTTACCGCACAGCACATCACTACTGTCAAAAAATTTGATCGAACGCAGGCTTTTGTACTGAATTGATTACCTATCTATTTTCGGATGAAAATAACAATTCTTCTATAATGATTCAGTGATTGTTGTGAATAAAAATCGTAGAAGCTGGCAGGGTTTCGTGTAAAAATGTGGATCCCGACGAAATCGCCAAAGCTAGGAGTCGGTAAGTTCAAGTTGTCATTTTTTTAATCAATCAGCATTGCGCGGTCCGGATACATCCTGCCAATTATAGCGGAAACGTATATAACATGTTATGAATAATAATTATTTAATAAATGCTTATACAGTATTATACACAAGGTAATTCTATGATCTCTTGTATGTTTAAATCATCTCATACAATGAACATAAGTAGCCATTGAGTAGCCTATTGTTTGTCAACCATATCTTATGTTTTTCCTTAGTTTCCGACCTTGTTTTTTTAATTCATAAAATCAAGGTGTTTTCGTATTATGCCCATTTGCAGATTACGTGTATGTATGGTATGATTTTCTACATTATGGTATTTTATACATTTGTATGGGTATACTGAGTGTCAACAAATATGAGAAAAATAATGATTTAATAAAGAAACAGGCTATCTAAAAATAGCTGGTACCACACTAATAATTACAAAGCATATTATATGTTTTTAATTTGATAGACAAAGAAATACTGTTGGGTAAAATAATATTAGTATTTTTAATAAATAGATAATATATCAGATAATAATTGACTATAATATCTACTACATTACTGGCATGGAACCGAGGTTTAATTAGATAATAATAATATAAAAGCTTGAAGCAAAGCTGTGTAAGTTTGCGAATATGTTCAAATATGCATAGGTGTGAAAATAAAGTCCGGTGAAGCAGTCAAAGCCCGCACTCAGGCTAACTGCGTAAATCTCTTCCAAAAAAAAAGGGTGTAAAATATTTTTCTATCAAAATATAAAACAATGAGTAGGTACATCTTTTTAATATATATATCATGATTTAAGTACATAACAAATAAAACACCTGAAAGATTAGAGATATTAAAGAGATCACTTTATTTATATAGTTTAAATAATACTTCTTACTTAACACATTAATCTACTATGGTGATAGCATAAGATAATTTTAACTTGAGTTTCAAGCCTGTCAACAAGATTGGTATTGACTCTGAGTCTTGTAAGTTGTGATTGTGCTACTTTAGCACATCCAAACATAATAATAAAATAATAATGTCTGTAACTGTCTCTTTGAGCAAAAACCTCTTCACAATAGAAAAATAATCAACACACTGCGGGTTGGTTTCAGATTAAATAAATCCATGTATTAACTGTATATTTTTTTATCATCTTGTGTAAGAGGTGTCTTACATTAATTAACTACTTGTGACCAAATGTTTATACAGCACAAACCATACTTAATTGACTTGAAGTTGCCTCAAAAAATAATTATTTATATATATATTCAATGTTTTTCTTCCAGCGGTTTACAACTGGAAAGGCGATGTCAGATCAGGGTTACCACTTGAAATAGGGGAAGCTGTTCAGATATTAGAAGAAAATGGAGGTAAAATTGTTTTACTTACTTTATTATTGTCTTTAAAAATATTATGTACCTCGACCTTGAAAAGATATCATTAAAATAGAAGTACAAATGAATAATATTATATATTAATTAATTCTATTTATATAATAAAAAAAGCGTAATTATGCTGTACCTACTACAACACAAATAATTTTTAAGGCTGTTTTTTGAACCTCTAACATATACAATAAAAGAATGTCATTAAGGTTATGGTATCTTTTACTGTCTATAAATATGAATTATATAATTATAATTGTTTCCCGCGGCTCCGCTCGAGTGGATGTCGGTTTTCGCGGTAAAAAGTAGCCTATATCCTTTCTCAGGCTGTAGACTCTGTGTACCAAAATTCAATTGGTTCAGTAGTATTGGTGTGAAAGCGCGACAGACAGACAGAGTTCATTTCGCATATATAATATTAAGTAAATATACTGCAGTATTTAGGTATTATAACTAAAAACTTTCTTATTTTAAGCTGTTATTTAGAATTTGCATATTAAACATGTTACCTTCACTTCATTAGATCATGACACATCATTATTCATAAATGGAAATAAAAAAGAATGTTTACTAGTTTCGAATTATAGCTCTCGTTCCTTGCTTATCTAATGGAATAGGAACATAATTAACTGTGTTAATATCTTCCCACACAATCCAGTCAGTTGACCTATAGGAAGGGAACAAGCTCCTAATTGCACTATTAAAGTATCAACTCGTTATTATTATAACTGCAGCACTTATTAAAGGTTGTTAAGGGGCCTTTCATAAGTCTGTACTATACACTAAACCTGTATTGTGAAGGGAAAAATAATGTAGTAGTACGTTTGGGGACTGTTCAAGTATGTAGGAAAAAAATAAAAATAAATGTGTTTTAAGAAAAAAAATGATTATTATTTAGATTCATACGATTGTAAAACAGTAATGGTCAAACTAAATTATTTTGCATTAACTATATTTAAAATAAGTATTACCGTATTTTAGTCTGCACTGATTTATAGCCGGGTGGTATAATAGGTCTCCGCGCCAGTTACCACTGTGTGCGACGTGCTGCGGGTTCGATCCCCGGCGTTAGACAAACGTTACTAGTGATCCACAAAATGTAGTGTTATTTATGTACTTATGTGTAACGAATGTTTGTTAAACCCCCCGCGATAACCGGATAAAAGTAAATAGTGCAGGAGTCGTTTAAAAAAACATCGAATACTGCAGGGCTACAAGTAGCTACTAGGATTACTTTAAATGGGCCATACTAATGTGCTATATTGTTTCTCTGACGTATGGTTCTGTGGTTAAAAGATTACAGCATGTTACTATTGATGTTTTCATAAATATGCATAGGAAAATGTATTAGCAGAATAAAATATTAACTTTAAAGAAATATTTTTTTATTATTTATTATTTATTTCTAATGTTCAAAATTATACTAGACATTTTTCATTAATATACAATTTGTTACTGTATTACAAATTTATATTATGTTATCATTATTTGACTCGTCACTATTACGTATTATTAATGGAAAAGTTCAAGTCTTCTTACTGGTCATATGATAAAGGTTTATCTGTCCCTTGAACTGATAACAAATTCGCGATCGATATTCCACTGAACTTATTAAAGTTCATTGTTGATTTGCATATATATAGATCTCAATTACGTAATTTTTTATGCTTTTAACATTTTTACTGAAGCGATTGAAATTCTAATGTTGATTGATTAAAGATTGAAACTTTACTACTGTTAAATTGAGGTTATAGCAGCATTGTATGGGTGAATACATACGATTTAGATAGAGCACCATTTAGTAAAGCTATATTTAAATATTCTATTTAATTGTTTCTAGCATTCTTTACTTTTGTTCATAAATTTTAGAGTAGGCAGTTCACAGTACTTGTCATGCAATTACCTACATAGTTATATGTATCCTTCTCTGGTCTTGTGCCAATTTCATCCGAGTCCGACCCGAAATCTTCGCAATTTCATCTATCCGTCTTGCTTCGGGCTACCGATTCTCATTGCGCCTTGTTTAAGCCACCATTCATTGCTTTACTCTACTTACCGACGATAATGTTACACCACATTATTATTAATTTTAATTCCGGTTTTCTTTCTAGGTTGGTACCGCGGCTTCAGCTCAAAGAACAGGTCAGCTTGGGGCATATTCCCAGCATGCGTGGTGTCTCTCCGGCCATGCACAGTCAAGGGATCAGGGGCTACGGCTATCGCAGAACTGAAAGACGATCCGTTGGTCCGGGAGATAGCTTGTGTACTGAGAGAATGGGCGCGACTGTGGAAGAAGCTTTATGTGGTGAGTCAGCTGTTAAATTAGATGTATACTTAGCTAAACGAACTTGTCTTTATGTCCAAGACTTAAAGTTGAATTAGCTATCTGCCATTGCACATGGCATTAGGTAGTTTTTGCTTAAATTTATCGTCAATGCGAGCGAGGCTAGACTGTATAATGTTATTATGTTACTAGCTGACACGGCAAACGCAAAATTTGTCAAAAAACAAAAAACAATACCTGTAGAGGAGTTTTATACTCAACGGGTATAAAAATAGCCTACGACCTATTCCAAGGCCTACCAAATTATACACAAAAAACGGTTAAGCAGTTTCGGAGAAGTTCGATAACAAACACTATAAAACGAGATTTTATGTTAGATTTTAAATTACTGTTATCCCAAGTAAAGTTGTAATTTAGCTTATACGAGTTGATCAATAACGGACCAGTACTTTGTTTTTTTATTGGCGGAAATAGACACATAGTCATCACGCCAGACTAGCAAACATGGCGGAATTTATAATCACGAAATCCTTATTGAGTCTAAACACTTCTTTGTGTAACTTAAACTTCATTACAACAAAACATGAATAACTGTAACAACGCAAAAAATAAAAAACAAATGCGATATGCGTTCGCACAGCATGATTCATTATAGTATTGGTTAAAATGGACTTTAATTTCAATGCATACATATGCAGGCATTCTATGTAGGTACAATTGTACACTCATTCATCGAATTATAACAATTGCCGATTAAATACCCAGTATAATTCCCAGATTGAATATTGAATGCTGGCCGTAAACTGACCATCCCACGGTATTTTAAAATGAAGTTCCTAATGTTACCCAATCAATGATTGGATAAACCGATTCGTATATCCGTTTATCCAATAATTGATTCCACACGTCAGGCTAGCGAACCTAACGGATTAGTTTAACCGCGAAAACCCTCATGTCAAGTCATCTTATCCTTATTAATATTATAAATGCAAACGTAACTCTGTATGTCTGTCGCGCTTTCACGCCAAAACTACTGAATCGATTTAAATGAAAATTGGTACACAGATAGTCTAGAGGCTGAGAAATGACATAGGCTTTTTATCACGATAACCGACATCCACGCAGGCGGAGCCGCGAGAAACAGTTAGTAATTTAATAATTATTGTACTATAGACAATATTCTACACAAAAGTAGTCCTTTTATGTAGAATATTGTCTATAATACAGTTTCCCTTAATACATTAGGAGTTAATAAACAGAAGGATTCAAAACGAAGTAAATTGTTGACTAGATGTGGCATTACCGAGGTTATACAGGAAACGCGTCACGCGACTAGAATTCCTTGCGCTTGCGCTGAGCTGAACTTTAATTAGCAATGAATATCTGTTATAATATATAATGTAATATGGCTGTTTCCGGTATTGATACAAGTTATTATTATACTTTTTAAATTATCAATTATATTATAAATACAGTAAATATTAATTTTCAATTATATACATTTTAAATACAGGCTGTATTTAAAATGTATTAAAAGGACTACAAGTGTAAATATAAATTTAAATGATTTAAATGCATTGGTATATAAAATGATTGTGTGAAAGTGCTTTATTATTATTAATTCGATATCTACGTCAAATGTTTTAAGTATGTGTAAAGCCGTACCTTGGAATACCTAGGTGTGCAGTTCAAACTTTTCAAGTAAAACCGGTTTCGTAATTAGTTAATGAGGATCATTACAGTACATTACCACTGGCTTATTAGAATATACATAACTACATATAATCACTGTTCGGTGTTAAGTTTAGTAGATATTTAAATTTTAAAATAATTCTGTAATCAATTTTTGTTGCTGCGTTGATGATAAATGGTGATCATAATAGGCATGTTTCCTAATATTTTTTTTAATGTCCGCCTGGTAGATTAATGAATTTTATTGTATACGTATTTTTTCTTTTTTCCTACAAACAAAAAATAATCAAAATACAGAGAACGCAAATTACGCGTGACGTCACTCCTCGCTACAATTTTTACCAAGGCGTGGCGTCATAAGCCCCCACTCCGAAACTTTAAAGCGCTGTATCTTTGTAAGTTTTTATTGTTTTGGTAAAAATACGTGTCTAATATTTTTTTTATTATCTAACTGACGGACTAAATAGATTTTAACTTTTCATACCCAGGAAACATCCCTATTATGATGAAAAGTATGTTTTAGTTATGATAATGAACTATCTATGTACTAAATTTCATCCAAACTATCTCATTTATAATATAAGTCTTACTAATAAAAATTGAGTTATTTCAGACAAATTTTGCAAGATTAATACCTCATTTACTTAGTCCTAAAATTCAAATTTGAATGTTTTCATTCTACTAAAAACATTGAGTATTCATTCTACTATGTTCAGTATCACAACTTTTAAATTTAAGCCACGTGTCACATGGTCAGAGAGTTGTTCGTAAACAAAATGACTAAACAACCATGTTTATAGTTTATACAAGTTATAAACAATAATCTATCTGTCTATGTATATCTATTTCATGTATATTAAAGAGAGTGTGTGTATGGTTCACATGTAAAACTCAACAAACGATATGAAACTTTCAAACATATAGGTAAAGGGCGACATGTCCAACAACTCCCGACTCCGACGAACATAGTTACGTTAGTTCCGGATAGTTGATAGTTGTGATTTTTATCTTTTGAAACATAATTATGTCGAATTGTAGAATTTTTTATTTAAAGCGAAGCGCACCTGGCACCAGCTAGTATACATAAAAAAAACTAGGTGGATATCGCACTACGGCGTCAAAACTGAGGCATAAAAATTCGGGCAATTAGTTTAATTTCATTTAGTCTATTTCTTATCACTTTCCGTCTATGTGATCTGTTTCATTCACTAGTGGCAAGTAAATCGCGACAGTATTTAAACGTCTCGCAGTATTGATATGCGCCATCTGTAATAAAACATCACTGGTTATAAACGATACCCCTGAGAACAATTTAGGCTTTGTTTCATACAATACTTTAAACCGGATAGTAACATAATCGCGTTGTATAATATTATGACGTTAAGATATTGTTTTTTTTAATGTTACTTCTCACTTAAGGAAATGCTTTATGTATTCATTAACGCCTTATAATAAACATTGTAAGTTTTTGCGACATAATATTGGATATTATGGCTCATGTATGACACTTTCATAATCTTATTTGTGTCAAATTGTAAATAAAATATGTTTCTAAGGGCAAAATTTAACCAACGCCAGATATTTTTATCCGAGGAATAATTTTGAATTCATTCAATATATATCGGCGTTGCACAACTCAGCCTTATTAAGTACTTTCATTATGTTTTATAACGTCTAGTCCTTCATTTCTATAACTCAATTAAGACACCAGGATTGGACCTCTAACAAAACAAGGGTTTAATAATGTTTGGAAAGGAGGATTCTAATTACTGTCCCACTTCAATAGCTACAAGTAATATGTTGGATAGGCAATTTTGAGCTGAAAAAAAGTTCCGTTCAGTTAAGCTCTTTTAAACAGAGCAGTGTATCAAAACCTATTACTTGGTAATGGGTTTTTTCCTAATATAATGCATTTTTGTATTACATTTATGTATATTTTTTGACCCATTGGTCAGTTAACAGTTTTTTTTTACTTTTACTTGCCGCCGGCTATCTCTTGGACTTATTTATTGAGGTAGCAGACATTCGGCATAAAGTAAGGCCTATTTTGAAGTTCTTTTCGGACGAATCTACGCACTAACATTTGAGCTATTTATAATAGCCGTATGAACATGTGATTTATAATGTGCTAATTCATGTCACCATTATGTAATATGCGTTATGTCATATATTAATAAGGACACAGCAACAGAGAACATAGCAACTTCTAGAACAAACTTTTTGCTACTTATTTAATAGTAATTATTCATACTTTAGTGGTTATTCTGCGAAGATGTACATATTTATACACTTCAAATAGCTCAGTCAATGTTTCTTTTGTCGTTTCTCAGGTGTCCATGAATCATTGTTTGCAGTCCTTTGTAGCGTTTTAAAGCACATACTTTTATGATAATAGGCATGTTTCCTATTTTTTTTTTAATGTCCGTCTTGTAGATTAATGAATTTTATTGGACACGTATTTTTTTCTTTTTTCCTGCAAACAAAAAATGATCAAAATACAGAGAACGGAAATTACGCGTGACGTCACGCCTCGCTACGATTTTTAGCGAGGCGTGGCGTCATAAGCCCCCACTCCGAAACTTTAAAGCGGTGTATCTTTGTATTTTTTTATTGTTTTGATAAAAGAAAAAATATGTGTCTAATATTTTTTATTACCTAACTGACGGACTAATGAGATTTTAACTTTTCATACCCAGGAAACATCCCTATTATCTAAAAATTTCGAATAGATGTTCTCTGAGATATGATGTTTATGCATATAATTATATCACTGTATATATTTCTCGATTGACTTAACAGCTATACCTACTCTTATTTATTTTTTTAACTTCTAATTAAATTATTCTGACCTGCATAATGTTTTTAAAATCCTTTTAACATATAACACATGGGCTGCAAACCCAAATCCTTTCAATATTTTTAACGTTAGACATTAAAACATTTTTTAGGTCTAGTCTATGCCCAAATATATACCATGAGTATTCAGGGTAACTTAAGCCATAATTCCTTTACCAAGCTTATCAATTTTCTTCTAGGAGCGGGAAACCTACAGGTTCAGTGCCGTGGCCAAGGTGATGCGGGAGCTCCTGAGTGGTCGAAGGGCCCTCCTAGCGGGGACTCTCACTCAGGACCAAACGAGGGCACTCAGACTTAAACTTGTCGCTAAACTGGACTGGGGAAACAGGTGAGTTATGCATGATTTTATATTTCATTCCAGGAATTTCTCTACGAACCCATCATTATTCATTGGTGATTGCAAGCTCTGCTGTGATTGCACATCAAATGTATTAATACCATTTCTCTACGATAAGTCATGTGACATGTGACTGAATACTGAAAACTCACTGTACTTAAGTAAATCTAAATGTCACTTTTGTTGATTTTGTTCTTCGATCTTTGTTATTGACTGTACCTTTATCGCTGTCTCAAACAAGTATGGTAAATCATAGTACTGCGGCAGCGTTGATGACTTTCGAAACAGCTAAGCGTTTTATTGACTTAAGAGTTTTGCAGCAATGAGGTTAATAAAGTAATCTTTAGGTGAAAGCAGCGTAAGTAATTCTAACTAGTCGTGACTAATCTTTAAGTTGACAAGATATTCTAAATGTTTAGTGTATTTATTGTAAAAAAAGTATCGGAAGACGGAATACATCAATAATATTTTATTGGTTACTTAGTAAAATTTATTTAAATAATACTACTTTATTTTTAATTGTAGAATTCCTTCTTAGAGGTCGGCTTAGGAAGAACGGCTTCGTTTGTTTTTTTAGGTCTACAAAGTTTGTGTACTTATATAACTAGATTAAGGACAACGCCCGAAATAAACAAAGGACATGCCTTTGGGTGTTTGTTTATTGGTGCGATTCAGATTTGATCTTTAACAAATAAAACCCGTAGGTTTTAAAAGCATTTTTTTTTATTTATCCGAAAACCTTGTTATTTTCAACCTTATTGGTGTCTCAGTGATGAATAAGCAACCTGTCTATACCTAATGTGAGGTGTGGTTAATCCTATCTTTAGGTAATACAATATGAGGAAAAAAATAAAACAAGAATATTTTATTTGAAGTCATTTAATACCAAATATAACGTAGACAATGTGACACATTAAAATATGTTGCAGTCTCAGATAATTTACGTAGAAAGTAAGGCAGCATTAATTTAAACACTACAAAACATTTCATATAGGAATGGTTAAAATTACGAACTAGTAAATACAAGTTAAACTGCGATGAATTCCATTGCTACACAGCACGAGTGCATGGAAGACATATTTTTGAGATATCAAGGAAAGTCATTCATTTATTCATACATATCTATAACATGCATGACTTAAACTTATTCTATAAATTGAAATATATTTGAGATACGTTGAGAATCTTGGCCCTTTCCTTCTGAACATCATTCATGGCACATTTGGAACAATTTATGAGTATAATGTATTCATTTCGAACTTATCAACTTTGATTATTCATTCACACTACATTCACTGTGATATGGTCGTCTCCTTTCATCTTAGAACCAAATATACTTTTGATATCAATCATAAGATTGCAGTAACATAACTTTATTACTACTATTATCAGATTCTCCCATACGTAGCAACGCATACACAATTTTATAACTATTAGTTACATGTATAACCACAATGGTTATTTAAACAAATGGAACAAAAGAAAAGCACATATAAAATAATCTAATTATATAATATCTACTTAATTGTAATCAAAAGACTTATGTTTAAGACGATATGTCTATTCTGAAGCATTGTCATAACTACTACAAAATAACTCACTGAATATTTTATATCAATTGGATTACTTGAAACTGGTGACCACCAGGATTTTATTAATTTCCGGCCATAAATATATCTTAAATAATAATGGCTAAAGTTCATTATTATATGTAATCCATATTAATACAAAAGATATAATAAAACAAAATGTTAAAAATTAAAAATGTCTTCTATTTCTCACGTAGTAGGTGAGGCTACTGCGCGATTTGAGAAAGTTATCCGATCGCTTGAATATAATTTTATCATTCGTCAAATATTAAAAAAAGTTCATTGTTTTGTAACTTGCCCAAATCGCTCTCGCCCTCATCCTCTATTATACTCGTTATATTCTAATACAAAAGATATATACTATGTCTAAAATAAAGTTGGATGATATACTTTGTATGTACTTTAAAATATCAATTGCATTTAACCTGCTTCAAATTCACAAAACTAAATATCTACTCAAATATCAATACAGTAAAATGTTGCTTATTCGCAAAATCGTAGTACCACAGCATATTCCATATTCTTATAACAAACAAAATGCTTAGTATGTTATACGAAATGTATCAACAATTTTATACTAATTATACATCGAATGATTTACTAAATTTAAAGCTCAAGGCAAAAAGGCATTGTTTTCTTACATAAACAGGTAAAATAAGGAATGTCATGGTCATTCATGTCGTTGAAACTGAATTTCTTACATTAATGCGAATGAGCGTTACAATTTAAAAGAACAATACACTGTGTCCTATATTTCCTTACAGAAAGTCTCGGATACAAGATTCGAGGATATGATCTAAATGGATTGTATAGGAATCTCATTGTTCAGTATTCTCAAGCGTCGTATTCGAGACATTCGGATACATTTTAGGATGATTCGAGTGCTGTGTACTGTCTTAGCTCAGTCTCACAACTTACGTCTCTGTTTCCTTTGCGTACTTGTCAATGTTGGGGTAGATGGGTGCCATCTCGAGTGTGGATGGGGCTGAAGGTGCGTTGGAGTTCATGTGCAGCCGTCGTGACAACTCGTCTAGGACCTCGCCGAATACACGAAGCGACATATTTTGACCTAACAGGTGAAGAAGTAGGAAGTCACCCACCTGAAAATGACATTTAACCGTTAGCTTATTAACCTCAAAACTTTTAGGCTAGGACTCAAACGAAAATTATAGCTGGTGTTATTGCCACGTATCACATCAATTCATCTTAATTAGAAAATCTATTAAATACTCATTTAACTTTAAGACGAAGTATAATTTTCAATTTGTACAAACCTGAGTTTTTCTCACGAGTGACTCAACTC
Source organism: Diachrysia chrysitis (assembly GCA_932294365.1). Classification (NCBI taxonomy): domain Eukaryota; kingdom Metazoa; phylum Arthropoda; class Insecta; order Lepidoptera; family Noctuidae; genus Diachrysia; species Diachrysia chrysitis. The sequence continues at coordinate 4,586,623 of OW028645.1, forward strand.
CGGATGGTGTTCCGAAACGGAAACGTCTCTTCAGTATAGTCTCGCGGGTGCTTGGCAATAAGATTACTGCTGCGGAGTAAGCTAGGGCCAATCCACTCACAATAGACAGGATGATAAACCTGAATAAAGAACGGTAACATTAGCATAAAACTTAAGTGGAAAAGGATTTTGAAAAAATTAAACACGTAAATTACATTAGTTTAATTACAATAATATAAGTGAAATTTCATTCGGTGTCACTATCACATTGAGGATGCTGTGTAGAAACCAGTGCACCGTTTCTCATTTTTTTAAAAGACTTTACAAATTTAACCTACATTGGCATTGTTTAAAATTAAAAGAACTGAAGTGAATTGAGGTCAGCTTACCAGAACCACAGGAAGATGAAAATCTTCTCATTGAGGATGTTCAAGGCTAACACGCAGAGCGCATCGTGTTTCTGGATTGTTCCAGAAGCACCGAATTTGTGGAATGTACACTTTGTTATTCTTGGGAAAACTTCGATCTGAAAATGATGACATAAATAAGTATTTTTAATCTAGTGTAAATTATTAGTTGTAAAATAAGTGATTAAAAAGAAGTTTTCTCTGCAACGGAACGGGACAGAGGAATGTATAAATACAATTTAAAGCAAGTTAGTACGTATACTTAGTTTTTTAGGCGGATCTGCATCGATATGATTATCGCAGCAGTTACAGTGTTTTGTTGTTAGATATCGGTGTCGACATCCGGATTTTTTATATTTAGGAAAATAATTTGTAGTAACATATCTGTAAATACAAATATTTAACATACCATAGGATCAGTTCGTTGTTCCTGGTTCATATTAGAGAACTTAACTACTTCAGTTCCGTAAGTCAAAAAGGCACCTCCAAGGAATGTGTCCAAGAAAAATATGTTTCCGACCTGAAATATAAAATGATGTTAGATTGATAATTATAATTAACTAAATAAACGCTGCGTACTGTTCTGGTTTTGTTACAAGATAAAATCGCTTTTGTTAATGGCAACAGATCTTTATTTGCGATACGTAGGGACGCGACAATGCACTGCTGATTCATTTAAGATGAGGCTTTGCGATGCTTCTGATTTATGAGAACAGTGAAAAGTACTCACCACATTGGCAAAGTTCAGCATTTCACAGAAGAAATAGCCGAAAGAATAAGTGTTGTGCATGTGGCGGGTATCCACCAAATACTGGACAAGACGATTCTGTAAAACAAGAGAACGTTTAGCAAAAACAATATCGTGCATATCTGAACAGACGTAGAATATTACATAATAGACGTTCCAGCCTCGTTTAATTCGTCTTATTAGGGACGTTCATCAAGTTTCATTAGTATCGAGACTTATCTCAATTGTACCACTTTATTAAGAAACTAGATACGTACCTTCGTATTGTTCGTATTAATTCAATGTTATCTATCTGTTTGCTATTGTTACTAGAACTTATATAATACCTATTCAAAGATGTACAAATTCTTACCAAACGGTTGTTTTTGTCATCGGAAATGCTAGCAGCGGTACCACGCATACCATCGGAAATCATGCGGATCTTGCCCTCTTCCCAGTTCTTCCATACCCAATGAGGCACGTAGAAAAGCAGACCCTGCCAAATGAACCAATTTATGAAAAATTCTTTATTGTACACATAAATTAATTAAATGAAGAGAGTATGGGAAAACAAATGAAGTCTAAACAGGTCTTCACAAAAAAGTTAAACAGACAATAAATTATTATAATTCACAGACTTACTCACACTGAATAATAGCATCATATTTTACGTAATACTTTGATTTCTTATGGGAAAAATTGTATGCATTTTGTCGATTCTTTAAGTAGTTCTCGAAAATCTTACCTGGAAGAACAGCATGAAAGGAACCCACTGGTAGTAGGCGTGGACACGTTTCTCCTCTTCGTAGTCACTGCCAAGGCCAGGATGTGCGATGGCCCTGGAGTTGGAATTCGGAAGTGTAAACGTGTAGGTGATCCAGCAATAGGTGTTGAGGACGTGGGCGGGTATGGCTCCGTCGTTGATACATGAGATCGGTTCGCCTGTAAGAAAAGAAACAAATTTTTTTTAATCGGTTGGCAACATCTTGCATGATACTGATAAAAGATATGATGGTTGCAAATATGAACACTAAACGTTCCGGGAATGAAATGGACTCAGTAGGTATTGAAATTGCGTTTTAATAAAGTGCGAAACCCAGACCGCAAGTCGAGTTACGAAATTCATGCCACCCTTTACCAAGCACGTAGGCAAATCGTGATGTGGTTTTACCTGGCGTGGATAAAACGTAATTCGTGATGCGTCACAAATCTCCGTCGGTTTATTTTGTTGTTTTTCCTACTAAAAGCTTTGCTAGTTGTAATACTTTTAAGTTACGAGTATAACTTTCACAGACTTTGGCCCATGAGTCACATTGTCTACTTATGCGAACATTAACTTTGTAACTGTTATGAGTGCTAGTTGTACATTAACATGCTCATTATTATTAATGTCAGGGCTAGTAGAGCTCTTGAACTTTGCTTAGGGCAAGTCCAGTTGGTTGGAACATGGAATATATTTAGATTTATGTTGTTCGCCGTCCGTGACATTGCAGCGTTTGCGGATGACAGTAATATTAACTGTAATAGTGCATCTGCCCCTCAACCTGTCGCAATTGTGACGACCGTGATTTAAATCACCTTGCACGTTGAATTGTGCTCCCATGTTATTTGTTCCTGTTACTATTCATAGTTATAGATCAAGAAGTTTCTACTACTATTTAATGCTCTAGTTTTATTTTATTATGTACCTACTGTGCCTGTATTTGAATGATCTTAATTTTTTTCGTCATGCAAACCATCAGCTGACTGAACGCAAATTAAATTAGTCCTGTTTTATCCAGTCATATGATCTCATTTAATTAGGTTGGTCGTTTCTGTCTCGGATAACATTGAACCACACAATAACATGTCAATACCACAAAACTGGTGTACAGTTAACGACAATACGGGGAGTGACCAGCTTGCAAAATAACGGATGCTATAACACATGGGCACAGCTCTGGAAATTTCGCGTTTATACCAGTTCTTACATATGTAATTCGAATAATACAAACAAATAAATATATATATACCAATAAAAATTATTGGTAGATAATAAACCCCGTTACACGTCGATGGGATGTTGATAAAATTGTTCTACAATCATTTTTAGTTTAAACTTTATCAATAAATTTGTTTATATTATTTTTAATTAATAAAATATTATGTTACATGTTCTCAGTAAATGTTTCAAAATATTATATCAGACTAATACAGTTAGCTCTGACTCAACGAGAGGTGTCGAATTGACTAAGTCACATGCTTGCTAATTGCTCCATAACTAGTACATCCAATTGTTATTGCATTTATCATCGTCTTGAGAATCAAATGGGCAAAAAGGAATGACTGAACTCATTACTTTAAATTAAGTGACGTGTTTATGACATAATGATAGAAAGATTGTACTGTGTTAACACTGAGCGTCCCATGTGTTAATCAATAAAGGGTCTTGAATTATTGCCATACTTATTTACTTAAGAGCTTTCCTTATCAATACACTAAAGAAGACCCTTTTGTTCTTATAATGAAATATTTATAGTATTTATGCGCATTCTTGTTCGCCTGTAACTTGATTATAATCTTGGAACCGAATTGTTAGCTTCAATACTGCAATGTATATACTTAGTGGGTAGTGTTGCACCCATCAAAGCAAATTACCTTTTCAAAGCTGTTTATGTTATCGTCAAGCTATTCAAGTTATGCTAATTCTAAGTTACGTTAAACATTGTACTAGTTAAAGAGCATGATAAGGTTTTTAAACGATTCCATACACTGCAGTAAATAAAGTACTAGTTTTGCTGCGATTGCCAGGTTATTAGTGGGTCATGGCAAGCTGGACAGAACTTAACATGATATAAATTATACTTATACACTCATATATGGATGTACAATATAATACGTTGAAACGGACAATTTAGGTCGTGACTTTGATGTTCGTTGTGTTGACGATTGCGAAATTCACTGTCAGATTTGTGCGCAACCAAAATTATGTTCCTATTGTTTGGTGTGAAGTATATGGTCAGTTATTTTTTTTATCACCGACAACTCATCCCGTTGTATTCAAAACACTGATGTTTATTTAATATTAAGCTCTGTTTAAGTGGCATTTCCAGCTTAAAGCATGATATTAAACATAGTTCGATGTCAACTTGCGTAAATCAAAAAGGCCATATTATATACTTTTAATATGTATAATTATGCTTATATGGTTGTACCGTATTAAAGCTCGTTAATGTGAGTAGTTCTCACGACAAGATGCATAGTAACAGCCAATATGTACTGCAGTTATCGCAGCTAACAACGGTGTTTTGATTACCAACACCTGAGGCACAAATGTGATTGTTCAAAGTGCATGTAGGGCAAAATATCACGGACTGCAACGTTGCTATAAACTATATGCGGTTTGCTGACTAAACCCACGAGACAACCATACGTGACCCGACGCAAGAAACCTGACTGTACTATGCATGTCTATTCAATAATAACTTAGTTGGAATATTGGAGTAGCGTTGGAAAGTTATAGACAAAGAGCTACGGCCTAATGACCCATTAAGCATATTCAACTGTCTGTGTAAATACCTTGCATACCGGCTAGTAATTGTTTATTTTAGAATTCGAGCTAACTGAAGACCTGGTTTCACTTTGACTAATGGTCTCTAAATATAGTTAAAGATACACTAAATATGTAACTTAATAATATAAGACTATGCTCACTACATAGGTATATTATTTACTTAAAGAATAATAACAAAATTGATATTTATACATAGGTATAAACTATACTAAAGCAAATTAGCAAGTATCAAACACATACCCACGGTTTGTAAAAGGCTGATCAATTTAATCTGTTGTCAAATCAACTGATCACGACTGTGATTGGTTGACCAAAAGACTGACGATCAATCACAGCGCTTAACATGAGGTTAGACAGGTGATTAACAATTTTTTATGTTGATTAACGTTTCAGAAACCAGGGGTAAATAATACATAACATCATGAGTTGTTATGTAACTATATAAGTCTTTAAAATACGCCACTTAGAACACGTAACTTATACAGTATTGAGGATAATAACATTAATAATATTTAAATCAAAGTAATAAATGTAATAATACAAATATTTGTTTGTCTGTAAATGCAATACGTAAGTAAGTTAGCCTATCATACTAAAACTTGAAGCTCTGAATTTTATGTTCAAATAACAAGGTAATAATCGTCATATGGTTAATAAGTTGAGTTTGAAGTGGCTATTAGGCAGTAGTTTGTTAGTGTTGTGGCTCATCGAATGGGGGGCACGCGATAACACGAACGTAAACATCGTTTGTTATACCGGTACACTTCCTTACATCACGTACACTACATAAAGAGTAATAATCATGATCGATTGGATTAAGAAAATACTCGAATCGAACTGAATGCTTTAATGGGTTCATTAGCGTGATATCGTGAGGTAATAAAGGATAATGATGCTAGGTATGTTTGGATGACACGATATGTTTAACGACTGTTTACGCGTATTATCATGTGTGTGATAGTTAACTGTAGCTCGAACTAGATTTGGCTTAAACTGACACAGATGTGTGTTCGTTCGCCTTTTAAGGTGTTGGTCTTAACTAGAAGGGACAATTTAATCGTTTTGCTGTTCTTCGGGATTCAGAAAGGATATTTTATAGAAGTAATAACAAATGACATGTTTAAAACGTATCCGGGTCGTGGGTCATATAAGACATTACAAGGTTATGCTAATTGTATATGTAAATATCAGCAAGAAAGACAATAATACTCCTCTAAATAGTTGTGTAAATGCGTTTCACATTGTTTTTGACTTTGAACTATTGATATAGTATAAACTTCAGTCGACCGTAAAGAGATCAACATGACCTTATACGCATTTTCTGTGTTTAGTTGATCACTTGACACAATTACATTCATTTTACAGCTCACTGTGTGTTCTTTAGCTCAGCATAAGTTTTAAAGCCTACGTAACTATAAGATATGGGTAACAGTGAACAGTCAGTATTTCCATTTAGTCTATGCATCTTGATAATTTGAATTCTATAATGAACTTGCTGCCCGCTCCGACTTCGCATGCCTGGTGTGTGAGATTTTCAAAACATTTCCATAGGTTTTTTATATATGTATATTATAAAAACCTTGTCCTTACAATAAGATACATAACGAAAAAAAAAAACGATTTGGTGCATTCGTTCGGTAGTAGCATAATCCAAGGGAAATCGGGATTCATTTTTATATAAATAAATGAATAAAACATCTACTTTTAAAGAGAAGTCCACTATAAGTTGAGGCACGAACTGAACACTATTAGGATTTCAACATATTCGTAATGTGTGTCTGAATGAGAAAACACCCAAAAAAAAAAAAATTAAGTATATTACATTTGAACAGAGCTCTCAAATATGGCACGAGACGAATGCATAACTTACAAGAACTTGTAACCTATCGTACGCGACTTTCAGTCTGTCTCATAAGTAGTGGTTACAGTTTTGATACGGTTATTGACCTTAGCAGTCGTTAAGTGAAACGAACTATACTGCCACTGTACTACCAATATAAAGATCATTTGCTTAAGACAAAATATGATGTCCATATACCTATGACAGTTATCCGAAAATTTCCATACTTAATTATCAACGACACTTGTTACAGTTATTACCTAATCTTGTAAGTTCCGTATAAGTTCATTGACCCGTTTCGCTCTACTGAATTGAATCTTATCACGTACATACGTTTATGAATGCTTGTATGTTTGTTTGTACATTCAATTTGTCATGACGTCTCAATTTGGGTAACTGTTACACGGTGTTCCTGTGAACAACGACCCGAAAATGATTCACACTTACGGTAGTTATGAGATCTGTCGAGACGTTCTATTTCTATTTACTGTGTGTTATTCGGTCTTTAGGTTATTGTCTAGGTCATGCAGCGTTTTGTAATTAGGAACTGCCTTTTAATGAACTTTCACTATAATTTTATGATACTTTCTCAAGTAAAGTGTTATAATTTGAGTTAAGTGTCTAGTAAATTTTAAGTAGTTGCATTTTATTGTTCTTACGCTTGCTTTCTTGTAATGATTGTGCTTAAAATGGCATTGCAATATGCAAGTAATAATGGTTTGCTTTTTCATCGCTCAGAAGCCCGATTAATATAGATCAAGGTTTTACGACTTTCCTTTGTTATGTAGTTCAAGGGATTATCCTTGAGCTAAATAACAATTGCAACTTTATTTGTACCTCTAAAATACGAAATACTTTACATAAATATTGCTTTGAAATAATGGATAATTTTAATTATATTTTTATTATTTACTTAATATTCCTTATTTACTTAGTAAAGAGCCATTATGTTCTTTTCTATCATTAATTGAAAAATAAAATATATGCACTCAATTAACATTAAATAAGTATCTATTCGAGGAAGGAATAATGTCCGGAAATGTTTATCTGATTAATTATGTCAATTGTTTTCTGCCTGATTGCGGTTTTAGCTTTTCAATTAATTGGATAAAGTTAATTGATTTTATTGAATAATAAAGGATAAAATTAATTGTAATGGTAAAATTAAAGGATTAATTTAAATTACATTTGCGAGTCATATTTAAACAGTTAAAACGTTACTTTTTTCTATTGCTACTTGATTTTAGATTGTCTGTCTGACAATATAATTTGAACTTTATAAAATAGTCAATACGATTTATTATTTGGAACGTTTATAAGATTGTTGTCCGAGTTGTCTCCTACGAAGGGGTACCTACGTGTTCCGCGTCATTAAGTATTAAATTGAAAGATGATAGTTCTACTACTCTAACAGGTTGCTATTCCGCACTCTGGCTATTACTTACTCAACAATGACTTATATCCCGTTTACTATCCGTGATCAAATTATTTACTGACACTACGCATCATTGGGTAGGTACTTATTCTTCATCACAAAAAACAAATTTTTGGTATTATTATCTGTAACTATTGCTAACTGTGAATAAATATTAATTGTTAATGTTTTGAATGTCAAATCATATCAAACAAAACATGATTGTCAAATATTGTTGACCTAGTTTTACTGTAAACAAACTTGTTGTTATTAATAATGCTTTAAATAAAGTAAAACGAAAACTGGTTTTTAATAACGAGTATTATAATTATAAAAAAGGCCAAAAATTAGTCTTGCAACCATAGATATACGTTATAGATCGGTGACAAATAGGTGAAAATAAAAGGGAATGAAAGATTGACTTACCAATAAGATTATTAGCGGTGACGAGTATACAGCACAAGAATAAAATGGCTGATGTGATGCGATAGTGCATTCTGAACACCATGTTGTCGATCACAGCCTTGTCAATCAGGTACCGGACCTTCACGAAGCCGGCCACCGATGACACCAAACCGAACACCGCCATCTCGAAAGTTTTTCTTTACTTCGTTGTCTGAAACAAAAAGAATTCATTGAAAAAGCTGTAGAACATACAATCTTTTAACAGTTTTAATTATTCAGAATTCTAAAAACAACCTAGCTGTATAAATTGTCTGTCAATTTATATTCTAATGATTACCATGCTATTGAAGTGAATTGCAAATTATCGTTCCACAATAAAACTAAAACTATAGATCTTTAAAGCAACCCTTTGTGTACAATATAACATCGGTCACAAAAGACTCCTATTAATACATCGACGCGTCTTTACTAACTTCGTGACAAGTGCCATACGCCACCCATACGAAATTAGAACTTAAACGGTAAACTTTATTCGTGTTTTGATTCTATCAATGTGTGTAACAGCTGTGTCGGACGTTCGTTCACATGTATCCACTATCGTATAAACATTAGCTTTATAATTTTATTTCTCAAATCGATTAACAGTTATGTGGCGAAATCATGGAAGTATATTTGACTAGGGCTCGTCTTCTCTCAATCAATGACCTCAAACGTAACTCAATTATGTAGCTTCACTACCTCACGCCCACGCTTTGTCCAGTAAGTATCAAAGTATCGAGTCTTGATAAACCAATATTTTTTCTTGACGTCCCGTCGTTGTAAATTCAACAACATAATCCGTAAATTATGTAAAAGAGAGGGAATATGTGGAATTTATTCGACTATTCAATACAAACTGTATTTATGTTCATTCTTGTTTTGCCGCAGGATGTATACAAATGAGAGAACATACCTAGTTACAATAGTGTAGTAGACAACTCATGATAAATGGATCTAACCTTGACGACTTCTTGATCCCGTTCCTACGCGGTGTCGCCTCTAACATATGCTATTTAGGTCGCTCGCAGGGGGCAGTAATAATTGATCATTGAAATTTATTATGAAACGGTAGCAAAGACGAGAGCTGTAATAAGCTGTTATTGATAGAACGTGTATGAGTCGTTTGATTTTATATGGTGTAAATTTGTAATGTGTGTTTAATTGCGACTGATATTATAATGTTTATATCAACTCCAGTATGCAGTATAAAAAATAACGGAATAGTACAGTGTTTAGGTGAAAAAGTAGAGTTTTCATTTTGACAACTTCAACAAATTGGTCAGTTATTTAATGAATTTGAGTCCTCAACCATTGAATTGCGATGTAGCCACGAAGGTCTACTCAAATTATTAGTTTTAGTGCAAGTTACATTTTCCTTTATTAACTTAAAATTCATATTTTGTTTCTATGCGATATGTGGTTTCATTTATTGTAGGTCACATTTTGTAATTTTTCAAGAAGTCAATTTAGCTATTTTGCTAACAGAATCGTAATCGTGTTAGGATGGTGTGCGGTGGAGGCGAATGGTGTGCCGGCGCAGGGCATGTGGCGGGTCGTCGACCGGCCGCTGTTCGTGCGCCTCCTGCGTTTTTAACCTCCCTTCTCCCCCGTGCCCCTCGCTGCTTTACCTCAACCGACCCTGGCTGATGCATCGCTTGGCAACGCAAATTTTACGCGGAAACCAGTTTGAGCGGCGACAAGAGTTTGAAGAGTCAGCTTTGTATGTCGCGAATGCTACAATCGATTAGTTAAAGAACATAATTTATGCCAATAATTTAATTATGATTTTTGAACTTACCGAAATCATTGCCCTACTCCCAACATTTTTCATAAACACGTTCCAGCTTGGATTTAATGTTTGTTCTAAATAAATATTGGCTTGTCATTTGTATCTATATATTCAGCTTAATATCGATATGTCGACACATATCCCAAACGATAAATATTTTGAGGAACCCGTTGTTTGCTAACGCCGAGACTGATAATGGGGCATAGGAGGGGGGAGGTGAGGCGCACATTCCGCTGTTTATGACATGCACAGGCGCACAGGCAGTGGCGGGTGGGCTTCGTCCCTGAACCTTTTGTGCCGCTCTTAACTGCATATCCTTGTTCCACTCGCTTGTTACCGCAGACCATTTATCACTGGCACTTCGCGTTTCTTGCTTGGTTTTATTATCTTTCGTTTTAAATTACTTTGGCGTTTACTATAAGTTCCTCGTGTAATTCGAAACAATGCAGATGAGGCAGTAAAACATACGAAAATATCGGCTATAGATAGCTATAGAGATCGGCTCTTAGTTTAGAGATTTAGCGATGAAACGCGTGATAATGAGCTACATACAGCTGCCGTATTATGTGACTCGACCGGCACGCGTCGCCTCCAAACTGAATGGACACTAATTGCGGTAAATGCTAGCCGCTTGAACCTGCACACAACACGTTCAAACATAATACAATACCGATGACTTTCGTGGGAAAGAATCTCAAACTTCTTGTATCAATACCTCGTCGGACAATACGCATTTCATCAGAAAGCGTGTCTAATGACGTGTAACGATTGGTCCGATTATTATTAGGTAACACCGAGATTTGCAGTGCAAGTGAACGGTACAGTTTGTCGCTTCTGTTGTAAATTACATCGTCTCAAGTCTTGCTTTGCTTGCGGCGGCGGTCTGATTCAATTCGGTCGCCGGCTGATGTCGTCTCGTGTCTGATATAATTAACTCTCATTGACTGCGTTGATTGCCAGCGGCATTCCTTCCCACATTGTTTACATGGTAGAAAAACATTGTGAAAACACGTGGTATTTATTAGCATATCTAAGAACCTGTTCAATTTATGGGTGATGGACAGATAAGCTTGCCGGTTGGTTATAACATCCGCGGTGACTATGCCTGCGTTTCGTCATGTTTTGTATCCATTGATACGGAAATGCGCTTCAAATACGAGCTAGCTAGGTTGCGTTAATGTAGGGTCAGCTTAAGTTTCATAGTCCTTTTATACTTCATGCTCTGATAAAATTCTCCAATACAATACTTCGTACATATTAACAAGATTGCATTTCCAAAGAAAATGTCGTATGCAGATAAGTGTGTATTTTATCATATTAGGTTCAAAGATCAGGTCAGAATTTCTGAAGAGTTGATACTTTGTAAAACTTATGCTAGATAATTGATAGCGCATGTGCATCTTATTCAAAAAATGTGAATTTAAACTTTCAAGCGTGCTTAGTATCGCATCGCATTTCTCTAAGCCCTCATAAAGAGCTAACCCAAACATTTACTTAATAATTTACTCGGTTCTCATTCCTGGTATACTCCGGGTAATTTAAATATGGTAAAAGGAATTTATGTACCTTACACCAAAATAACCGTGACTTAACTGCCAATTAGTGTTACTATTATTTTTATATGAGAAACACGAATACTAAACAAGTTTGCAAGTTCAAGGCGTGTTTTAGAGGTTATCGCCAGGCGCTTCGGCGTCATCATGGATGCAGGTGCCGTGGCCGCGCGCCGTGACAAGAATAATATGTGAGACCGGTTGAAGATGCCCCCTTTTGTGGCATCACACTAAAGAAACTCTCACACGGTACCTAATGGGAAACCAATAATTTCCTACTCTTTCACGCGTCATTTGAAATTATATAGCACTATACTATAAATGTTATGAAACCGTGTGTAAGCAAGTACTTAACGTTTTGACCTTTTTACTCTATCCTTTTAGATAATGACAGTATGGTATTTCGATAAGGTTATCGAAATACCATACTGTCATTATCTAAGAGGATAGAGTAAAGATAAGGTTATCGAAATACCATACTGTCATTATCTAAGAGGATAGAGTAAAAAGGTCAAAACGTTAAGTTATCGAAATACCATACTGTCATTATCTAAGAGGATAGAGTAAAAAGGTCAAAACGTTAAGTACAAGTACCAAGAAGGTTCTTGAATGTCATTAAGTATAATATAATATGTTCTTGCTAATGTCTGCCACTAATTGTTTTGCTACAAATTATTACCCACTAGGTAATTATATATATTTTTATTATAAACTTTGGTCCATAAATTTAATTATCTATTCGATATTTATAAGTTAGAGTTACGTTGTCAATTACTTAGTAGGAAATTGTTTCTATAGTCATTCGTATTGTAATTGTTATTTTGTTTGAATCGCGCACATGTCCGGGTTGTTATAAAATTAAGCGGGCTGTGGTTTGATTGTTTTTATTTCTTTATTCACAGCGTCCTTGGTCGGCACATCTTTAATGAAGTTTCGTGGACCGTGAAATTCGCGTGTTTAGACGTTTTACCGTTTCTTAATAAGGATTTATGAAATAAAACATTGTTATATTAAACACCTAACTTTTGCGCCTACTAAATAGCATGAATGGAAACGTGGTAATTATTTATTTAGACACGGTGGTGCTAAATGTGTTCATCCCTTTGCCTAAACTAGCTATGTCCATTCCATTCAAGTATAGTTCCCGGTAAATAGAGCGGCGTCCCTACCCCACTTGCTCGTCGCTCAGGTAAACGGGGACACAGCCGCTACCTGTGACCATGAGTAACTCAACACTGACACATCGCGGCATACACTGCTTTAATTCCCAACATTATATATTACATAAATATGAACCCATTAATCGTTCGTTCATTACTTACCCACCGTTCCTACCTCGCAACACAGCGAGTGGAATAAAAAAGAAATGGGATGACTATGCACAAGGCTTTTGTTCCCGCACATGTATGCTGTCAAACAACATTCCTTGCGTCGTCGATATGAGTTAAGCTCGATTCAATCCATTTCACTAAGCTTTTGTGACACAACTCACTTACCTTTTAAACCTAACTGTTACTTTTCCAGCAACTCCGGTCTCTAAAATTTTACGATTGCAAGTAGCTCGTTCTTTGTACACAACACTGATCACAGCCTCACTTATACGTCTAAAAATACTTTGCTACAATAGTTCAACGTCATTGTATTACAAGGGATATGTCATATAATATAATAAAGCGGTTGCTGTAAAACGAGTGGCAACTGGGGGCCCGCAACACAACGCACCAGCTGCTCGTGAGTCGGAAACGTAACTGAACGAAACGAACGAGCGCTCGATTCGATCGGCCTCGTACGCTGCGCTCGCGCGGGATTTTACTACCAATGTTTGCGTCTGGGCTGCGTGTGCGCTTCTGTCTGTCTCTCTCGTCCGCGTGCTACGTCCGCAACGCGCGCATATTTGCCGTCTCGCTCTAAAGCTAAAATGCACAGTAGCCAGTATCCACGAGTACTGAACGAGTTTCGAGTCGAGGGTCTTGACTCCGACTTGAGGTTTCTCCGTGAGCAATACTTTGATCTCTCGTGTGTCGATTTTTTTGTCAAGATTTTGATGACTGGTTTCGACGAGTGAAGTTGCTCGCGGCTGTTAATTAACACATTTCGGGCCATAGTAATTTAGTTAAAAAGATGCATTATTATATTTTAACAATTGGTATACAATTTAAACTGCTCGTTTATGTTTTCTTTCGGACCAATAAATAGCATATTTTGTTTGTTTTTTTTTATGTATAAAATTAGGTTTTATATGCAAAAACGGATGCTAATCTACATTTTTAGGGTTCCGTACTTCAAAAGGCTTTTTTGTCTTTTGAGAAACCTTTATAGGATTACTTTGTTGAACGTTTATCTGTCTGTCAAGATTATTTTTCTCAGGAAAGCATGGTTTTATGATATTCAAATTAATATCAAATACTCAGGTCTACGGACCATTATGCAATGAAAAATTAAAGCTTCTATGTCAACGAATTAAAAATTAAATACCATTTATCAATATACATTTTCGAGAAAATCAAAACCTATACGGTACTTCTCATAGACCAAGAATCATTAATTTGGTATTGCTAGGTCTAACGTCAATAGTAAATGCGAAAATTGTAAATTTGGAGTTTTGTAACATAAAAATAAAAAAAATGTGTTTTTGCGATTACAAGGTTATATTTACAGATGACAATTTTATAGTGTCATACATCGATGTATGAGAGCATTTAGAGAACTAATCGAAAGGGACTCTTGGCAAAATGTAGGCCGTACGGTTTGATCGATTATAAAGTTATTACAATTCTGACAACCAGTCTTACCATGGGACACTAAATACTGTGTCACCCAGTAAAAATGGGTCCTGGAGGTCAGACAGGCAGTCGCTCCATGTAAAATACAGTACCTAGGTATTTATTTGAATACGGTAAGACTGCAATCCGACCCCAACATGGCTTGGAAAAGGCTAGGCAGAAGAAAAACCGTGACAATTAGCAAAATTTTAACGGAACCCTCGATTTTCTAGTCAGACTCGCAGTTGACCGGTTTTAATGAACAGGTTTATTACTTAAATAATTAAATGAGACGTTTTAATAGTTCATTACTTGATAAAATAGCTTGATTATAGTGACATCATATTTGAATAATGTAAGTAGCTTTTAAGACAGTCCTTTTATGTCCTCAGATGATACAAATACTTGGCCCTATTCCGACCTCTTCTATATTCCATATCATCTTGCATGCGATACATATTTAATCCGTTCATGTCATCTAATAAAGAGACAATTATATGGTCTCAGTAATTACAGGTCCGGTCTCGCACAGCGCTGTCAGTTGCTGTAACCTCATTGGACAGGCATGCGACCGTCTACCTGTTCGACAAGCCAGTAAAAAAAAACTAGGTACAGCTGAGATGTGGTTTTACCTGATTGCCCATATTCAGTACTTTAACAGATGATTACGTAAGTCAAACAACCTATAGGTAGGCTTGGTTGTTCGAACATCAGCTTTATTCCTATCATTTATAAACAATTATCAGCTCATAATTTGCTTGCTGATAATTGAAACAGCGCAAAGTGCGTTATTAGTTTAGACGTGTCCAATGAGGGTTAAAGATTTGTACCCACTCTACATAGCAACCTTCTACATAACAGGCTATTCATAAATTTCTTAATAAACTTTTTGGAATGCTTTCCTAAATTAATTAAAGGTGCCTCCATGCTGAATTAGCAGACTCCGCTATCAGAAGTTAGTTAACATCAGATTGACCATGCATGTAGCAATTTCTTACAAGATGTTGCAACAGTCCAGTCATTTAAAGCAATGACATAATAGTATTTATTATTATCGACCACCTCGTTAAAAATATCAGTGACACCAAAACAGGATAAATTAACACAACGTTGGAATATTTTGATCATCTAAGCAAAATAACGATTGAATGTAAGAAAAAAGCATTGTATATAAACGATTACGAAATAATTATTGTCTAATGAAACGTCGTAACGTGATTTAAGTTCGATGCGCCCGGAGTTGTGCAAAACTTGATTTACCTGTTTCGTCTGTCATGATAAAATCTAGCTACATTTCTACTTTGTTTTCGGCTAGTTACGAAAAATATGATGGATGCTTTAATGTTAGGAATTTTTAGAACATAGTTTTAGGAATTAAATACAAAGGTATAATGTAAATCACAGACAGGACTCGGTTTTTTTCTTTTCTACTATTTGTAAGTATTTAAATATTCGAATAATTCGTGTCAAATAATTAAAAATAATAATTTTAGCAGGGTGTTTGTTTAACGAGATGCCACTGTGTTTATTTTGCTTATATTATTATTTATACGCCAGTCATTAATAGTAGATACTAACATTGTTAAACTTCTCTTGAACTCATTACCTACCTATGTTTTTTTTTTCTAAATAACAATTTACGAAGAAAAGTAAAAACATTAGCATTTTTTTTGCAAGCATTTTCATAGCTTTGACGATTTTCATCCTCAATACGACGTACCTAATTAAAATTTAACCACAGAATATAAATAGTAAACTCACATAATTAATGTCACATTTAGTAAGTACCTACCTAATGCAAAAACTTAGGTTAAACATACTTGACGTTAATGGTTTGTCCACTGTTTTTTTTTATTTTATAAATTATTTATTTACTATTTATATATACAAGGAAACACAAATCATTTACTTACCACAAATTATTTATTTTATATATACAAGGAAAACAAATAACATTTTTCGTTCTTGTCTTTTATATTAGGAAAAGGTGATTTCTTGACATAATATACAAAATATTTTTTGTGGTAAAAAACTGTTTCTATATTTATTATGTATATGCTGAGACGACATTATTTCTACCAGCCTATGTAGCAATATTTAATTTTTCGGTCAGCAACAAATGATAAAACAAACACTAAAATATTCTTCTGTAAAATAAAAAAAAAACAACATTACCTACTTACAGCATGTTACATTTATTTATTACGTAAATAGAGATACTAAGGACGTATTGTTGCACATAACTACGCCACAATTCAGTGTACCTACTACGCGAAATCTGAATTTCTTGTACGTAACGAGCCATAGTTGGAATTTATGTCATAAAACCGCATGGAAATTTGAATAGCTGTTATGGAATCACACCTATCAAATTTAGAATAATAACAAAGTGTTTAAGGCAGCGGCAATTTTATTTTAATAATATTCGCATGACATCGTATTCGGAATATCGTCGGATAATAGTTTGATGATTTTATGTCTACCGTCGATCTACAGGTCATTCAACTTTACATATTTAAGTAGGTGGGCTTGCTATGTCAATTGGACGTTGACCATGAGCATGAGGAAAAAATATTCACACTATCACAGTTTGGTTGTACTTGTCTAAAGTAATTGAGATAAATTAATTGCAACCTTAAATTTTTGAAAATATTTTATTTTGTTACATCCTAATGTTTAAAATTATTAAAAATATTACTGATATCAATTTTCCCTATAAATTAAATCCGTAAAAAAGGCTATAAGTTTGAGGAAAATATTTAAAACAGGTTTACTTATTTCAATTAGGTAGTGTTGCAAGTTAAATTGTTATTAACTCATTAGCTATAGAACTATTATATATTAGCAATAAATTAGTAGGATAATTAATTGTGCGCTAATTTATCTTTTATTTAATTACGTTGTAAACGGTGTCTGCTATTACGTTTGCGTACATTTAATACTTACTATATTTATATTAGTAAAATAACAAATCAAGGTGACGTTTCAAACTTGAACGTGATACCAGGTGACGTCATAGGAGTACGATGTCGTCACCAAATATTCTCATTGATTTTTAATGTCTAATGTGTATACACTTTTGTGTAATTTCCCGTTATTCGACCTTGCAGTACCTAACGTGAAAATCAATAAAACATTCTCGGAAGTGTTATAAACAATTTCTGAGAAAAAACTTTGACGAAGTTAAGTGTACACACATGACAATCATTTCTTTCAAAATTGAATGTTCTTGTTAGTTTGGCTTTTAGAATAAAATTTCGAACTTTAAAAATTGAGACATTTAATGCCAATTTCTTGAATGTATTCATTACTTTCATCGGATAAGTACAGTTAAGAGGCAAGATTCTTAAGCTAAGTATTCTTTCTCAGTCGCAAAGGCATTATTGGGTGGCGTGCGGTAACCGCCCCGCCAGACATCAGCCAGTGTCGCTTGAATAACTGGTTTGGTGACCTTTCTGTTGCACATCGAACGGACCCATACCATGGGCCATTTATTTAGGTAATCAACAACCAATAAGAAGCCAGTCTTCAACTATCGATTCTAAATCATGTACAAAGTCCATTTTTTTCTCTATACAAAAAAGTTACACAATAATTACTCGGTCTTGTCTTGAATTTCGCTCAACCAACAACTTGCGCGACTTCAATGTAATGGAATGTTTGTCTTCGAATGAAATGAGTACACCTTTCTCATATTATACTTTTAAATGACATAATACGATAAAATAATTACGGTGAAATTCCTTTCAAAAGCACTCTAGCAGTGCGAGATTTCTACATCACTTGATTTTTATATTAATTTCAATATAACTACCTAAGATTGTTTATACGGCCTTTTAACAATGTCCTGGAATGTCCCTCGTGCAGAAGTCTTCGCGTATGCATATTTTAATACATTTGCTAAAGCAAACCGGTTTTTCGCACGGTATCAAAAGAATACAGCCACGTGGTCACACTATTGCATACCTCTGCCGTCTGCGATCTGGGAAATGTGTTTACTGTAGATCTCTAGTTTGTACTTTTATTGAGACAGAATACTTAGAACATTTTATTTGTATGATCGTATTTTGCATACATAGGAGGATGATGCTCTAATGACAAGGAAAATCTATTTAAAAACCATTATTAATATTCTGTCACTGTCGATGCGTCTAAAGCTAGTACAATTACATACTACATAAAACCCACTTAATACATATTCATAGATATAAATGCAGTATTAGTCTAGATATAATGCAATTCGAGATAAAAGATGCACATTATAAATAATTAATATAACGGTATTGCTGAATCTTTGAGAAAGAAACGGCTTAGTCATCTTGATGATCAAATAAATTGTCTGAGAATAATTAATCTGTGAATCTGCGATCTGATTGAACATCGATTTCCGTTCTAAGGCTGAACGGAAAACGATGTTCAAGCTAAACTTAATTTTTTTACTCTTTTTAATAACATCTTTTTAGTTTAGGATCCTATTTGTCAAAGGGTAATCCTTTTTTCATCTTTGTTGGTACCTACTAAGAATTAATGTAGTCGTAAATACTGGCAATTAAAAAAGCAGTAAACTTTTAGTTTCGTCTGTGTTGCGTCTGCAAATTAATTATTATCCTTAGGTATTTGACAATGTGTTGTTATTAAGTGTCACCTGCAAAAATTTCATGATTCAATTGTTTTTGTGCAAGCTTTCCTGGTGAATTGTGTTAAAAGGGATTTACTCTGATGTTTTTGCGGGGTTATATTATTGTCTGCAAACATGTGTCATAATTTATAATATTGTAATAATATTAATGAGCTAGGACTTGACATTAGAGATACAATGACGTAGGCAAAAATATTAAAATAGGTATATTATGTATATTTCTTGTCCTCGAACTGAGCAGTTATGAAAACTTTTGAAAACAGAAAAATTACAAAAATCTTTGCAGTTATCTGTCATAAAATCTTATTAAATAATAAATAATTTATTTTTTTGAAATAAAGAAGTAGGTAGATAGTTTATTCTTTACTTAGCCTTCCATGTCCACTTGACCAATCCAAAGGTCAGAATTTTAAATCCCACTTCGAAATAGCTTAATTTCCTGTATGAAGTAAGTTGATGATTATCACCATTTATGCGTAATGTGGATTTTCTACTACCATCTTTCGATCAGGAAAACTTACCGTAATGACTTGTACTGCTATGAACGCACTTGCTAAATAAAAGTAAACCTTATTCTTTGATCACTAAGTTAGTTTCTCCCTGTTACAAGTTGAAAGTCGAACAACTTGAGCATAAGCTGATTGAAAGCTCGTTTTACAACGATAGTTTCGTGACCGTTTAGCCGCTCATCTCTAATTCGGCATTTAAACTTTATTTTTATTTTTGTGGAACATATAATTAGTGTTTATTTGCAATTTCCGCAGCCTCAATTAGCTGCACGATAATAGTTATCAGAAACATTTATATTAAATACTTTTTGAACTGAAACTAAAATAATCTAGATATTCTGTTCATTCATTGAATGTCTATATGAAGACTGGTTTTAAGGATGGCCTTGAACTAATTCTAGTGGAAATTTCTTGAGATTTAACTAAATAAATTGCGCATATTAACCGTCTGATAATACGTAGATGTATTCTGTCAACGTTTATCTATACTAATATTATAAAGCTGAAGAGTTTGTTTGTTTGTTTGTTTGTTTGTTTGTTTGTTTGTTTGAACGCGCTAATCTCAGGAACTACTGGTTCGAATTGAAAAATTCTTTTTGTATTGGATAGTCCGTTTATTGAGGAAGGCTATAGGCTATATAACATCACGCTACGACCAATAGGAGCGGAGCATAAATGAAAAATGTTGCAAAAATGAAAAACCGTTGATACTAAAACACGCGAACAAAGTCGCGGGGGACAGCTAGTAATATATAAAACCAGCCTATAAATGTCCCACAGCCCCTTCTTATGTAGAGAAGGCACGAACATTGATCACCACGCTTGCTCACTTGCGGGTTGGCGATTTTTAGATTACAATCTCAGGAATCCAGGTTTCCTCACGATGTTTCAAAACGTTTTTTTGTTGTTAACGTTTAACTTGATTTAATAGAAAACTGTATTTTATCCTCAAATGATGCTGGTACTTGCATAAACATTCCACTTACGTGTAGGTACACCTATAAATGCAATAAGGTGTACCAGTATCTATATTTACAATATGAATTGAATCTGAAAATACAAATTTTTTACTATTTTATGATTTTTGACAAAGGGCTTTTAATTTTAAAATATCTTTAACTCAGATAATATAATTGAAAACTGAAACACAAAAAGAATGGTGTTATAAGTTTGACGTATCTGAAGAAAAGAAGAAAGAAAAATATTTTTTTTTTCCCAGAAATATAAAATAAGAAATATACAAAGGATAAAAAAAAACTGTCTATCTATGTCTGTCTGTGGCATCATAGCTCCTCAACGAATGTACCGATTATGTTATTTGATTCGTCTCGAGATAATAGGTACTTTATGTTTATGTACTTATTATAATAACTATCAAAGACCATATTTGTCATTTAAGGCAACATTCCGAACTAATAGAGACGGCCAGGTTTCATTCCAAGAAACCTTTTTGGGTGAATCATAATATTCGCACGGTCAGGTGAGCACGTACTTATTGGGGTTTTTTTAAAAGGCAATTCGCTTTGTTAATCATTTGCATTTTATTAGCATTATTCACACGTCATTGTACACATTTTAACATAATAAAATTATCATATTTTTCAACTTTTTGTCTGTTTATTTGCAATTTGGTTTTCTCACAAAGGAAGCCCGTACTAGCACAGCTTTTAGGGTTGGAAAGAACACCTCCAGTTTAGAAAGTTTTATTTGCATTCGGTCGGTTTAATAATTAGCAATATAAGGATGACTGAGGCTATCTTTGTGATTTTTGACAATCACGATCGGTCTATCTCATTCTCATGCAATCACTTTGTTGTTAGATTGGTTGTTCAAAATAAGGGATAATTTCTTGCCTGAATACCTGTTTAAAATTCACTAGGTTTTTTTTTAAATATAGAAATCTATTTAAGCAAACCTACTTATATCCAAGTTAAGAAGAATATCTACTTATTGTCGTTCATTCCGAACTAGTTACCCAGTATATTAATGGCTAATTTTTTTTTTTTTTTTTTTTTCAGAAAACTAGGTCTTGAATTAGTACCTCGTCGTGGCGCCGAAGCAGTCGACCCTGAGGATATGAGCCTTGTGGAGTTGTATAGAGTTCATGTGGAAAGCGCAGAACGGGCAAAGGCGGTACGTGGCTTCGAAGATGTAAATATATTGATAGGCTTTATTTACTCATAATATGCATGTTAAAATATGAATCATGTAAATAAACTGCTGATATGACAAAAAAAATGTGTGACTCACAAATATTTCTTAGCTTACATTTTCTATATGTATCACCGTGACACGGGAATTGTTTCGCAGAACTAAAAAACAAAGAAACTCATATCACTAGATATAATGTAGGATGGTTAACAGCCCGTTCGCCTAAAAACCTGAAGATAGAAAACCAGTTTGGACTGTATGCAGAGTATGGAACACCCAAGTTTGGGGACTTGTGGTGAAATTTAGGACAATCTGTATATCTACCAATAAATAGGGAATTAGACCAGCTTTTACTATACAATGAGTGATGGATTTAAGGGTTATTTTAAATTATTTGTTTACGATCGTATGAAGGATATAAGATCAAAGTGTGGGCGGACAAGAAACTCAAGACTCAAGTTACATATTATGACTAGGTCTACAAGTAATCTAATTCGGTTCAAACCTTAGATAATATGTATAGTAACCTCAGCTTATTTTATAAAGGTCAGCATATAATTATTAAGCTTGAAGTATACCTAACCAGACTAGATCAAAAAAAATAACTATATTACGTCAATATAATATAGGTAACTACGTTATAACCGTGTCTTACCATGGGAAGTATCCCAATCTAGGTTTTTTTTTTTTCAGTAACACAATAGTTTTACCCATTAAAATGGGTTGTGGAGGTCAGATAGGCCGTCGCTTCATGTAAAATTCGGTATTCAGCTGAATCCGGTAGGACTGGGAGCCGACCCCGTAGCTTGGGAAAAGGCTAGACAGAAGATACGTTATTGCATTATTTGTAAATAGTTTTGGTATACATATAAAGTTGAAACATAAATAATTACATACGAATCTCCAGTTTTAGTTTTTCCTGTAAAG
Source organism: Diachrysia chrysitis (assembly GCA_932294365.1). NCBI lineage: Eukaryota > Metazoa > Arthropoda > Insecta > Lepidoptera > Noctuidae > Diachrysia > Diachrysia chrysitis. The sequence continues at coordinate 4,609,317 of OW028645.1, forward strand.
TCAACAATACTTTTACCTATAATTATAGTGTTATTTATTTAATGTTACAATAGTCTTATATTATGAAGGAAAATGAATACACAATAGATTTAAAACTACCATCTAACTAAATACAAATAACTTTACACTATTAAAAATTTCATCTGCGTAATAAAAAACATCATTGTTATTTATTACTGAAAAATAACAAATGAGTATGTAGATATTTTTATTGTTTATTACGAAGACAATACTTATATAATTATGTCATAATAAATTTACCCGTCAAGCAAGCCATTGGCAAACTATTCGTCATATACCTTAAGAACAATATTTTTGTTCTTAAGGTACATTTGGAACATTCGCCTGTAATTCAATTCTAGATTGATTTTGAGCATTAAATTACAATACTGCCTCCCTGACTCGACACGCTCAATTACATAAGTTGCGCATTGATGTCACAAGTATTGTATCATCAAGTTGTACACTGTAATGCTCGGTTTTCTTCCCTTATCAGTTTACCTAATAATATCTTGGGACAACTCTCATGCTCTTCACACAAAGCTTTTTCCTGGTTGGGAATTGAACCCATGACCTCTGGTTTAGCAGTCATTCTTAAAAGTAAAATTCACCTAAGATTTTCACAATTTAATTATTAAATAAGTTATTTGGTATTGTTTAGATGACACACTTGTTGCTAGTCTTTTTTTTTAATGAGAATAAATACTTAATCATCGTCATCTATAATAATTCGTAACCAGGAATGAAGCATCTAGTTTCATCTAGACGCTTAGGAAAGATCAGTTAAAATCCTGAAATCAATCAAACAAAAATATGTCATCACAATATGTTCGAACAGTGATCTTTAGGCCGCTATAACTTTTTAGCTTCTTTGCCCTGGCATTGAAATATTTTTTAAATATTTTGTTCCAATTTCATTTTACCCCAAGAACACGATTTAGGTTTCACCCTTGATGTCTGGACAACACCTAGTCCAAAATCTGTCATTCTCTTAAATCCGAAAATACGACGTACGAGATCCCAACGCAAAAAGAATATTAAAACAACGATTGCAGAATTGAATCACATCGTTATATATCGGGCACTGTCAGCCTAAAAGACGACAGTCTAACTAAAGGGTTGATTCATAGTATAAAAAATGTAGATCGAGTTACTTGTAGCCAAAAATAGTCGCAAGTAACGGTACTTTGAAACGAGACATAATCCGAGTTAAATATACGCTCGGTTCATTCTGGTTTTTCTTGTCTAACGAGCTTATTTAATTATAAGAATAAGCTTCCGTGTTGAGGTTTAATTTACTCAGCTGAACTTCTGAAAATATGATAGTTTAGTTATGGACATAAAGATGAAATCGTGGATTTTAATTGACTGGCCCCGAATACTGAATCGCAACTTCACTTTAAGTTCTTCTTAAATGGCTATCTGACGCTACTTTACACCTTAAACTGACAGAGTGTAAATTACACTTATAATTTCATAATGGACCTTAAACGCTTGTTTATTCGTTCCCTAAATTTTATTCTGTATTATTTTTATTGGAAAGACAGGAGTGCTGCTGTGGAGTTTGTTGCGCCGTTTCTTCTCCACAGCTAGAGCACTTAGGAAGCGGTGTAGGGTGGGCAAATCGGGTGCTATTTTATTATTTTGTCGAAAAAAGTACATAGTTATGTGTAAGTTTATTGTCACAATTAAGGATGATCCAAACATATCCTGTGTCTTTCTTGTTCAATTTGGGGATCTATTAACCTAATTCTCCATTATTACCCGAGTTACTTACAACAACAAATATTGTAATTACCCGGTTGAAGCCTGTTCTTGTTCTAACTCATTGGTTTTTCCCCATTAGGTTTACTTGGCACGACTAGTTCTCATTATTTTAAAAGGTTAATTAATCTCATACATAAAAAAAAACTATAATGATAGAAATTCTCATGGGGCTTTATGAATAAGTTATGAAATAGAGCTAATTTCCATTTAAATTCGAACCAACGTTTTCATGAAAGGAACTCTTAAAAACTTTAATTAAACGTGAGGATCCTTCCATTTTCATTGAAATCAGGAAATAGGATCTACATTAAAAGCTGATAGGTTATTAATAATCTTGAAAATCATTAGGTATGCTTTTACTACTAGGTATTTTGTTTAGTTTGAGTAGGTAATTACATTTTATGTGATTGAATATATTACCAATAGGTACATATAAGTAATTTATCGCTTATTTAATACAGCATTTGATTCACAAACATGGTATGGTATCTTTTTATAGGTATAACTCAGCGAATCTCTGCTGCGAGCTTTGAGTTTTATGGCAAGCACGTAGCTAAGTGAAATAACAGATCGAGTTTCATAACTTAGTGACATATGTTGCGTTTTTATTCATGCAATATGGTGAAATGTGCTTGGTAATATTATATCGAAGCAGTTCAACTCTTGGTTAGCAATCTTAATTAACTGGGTATTATCGACCTTTCAAAAAAACGAATAAATATCGAAATAAACGAATACAAATTTAAAAAAAACAGGTACTTACATCACTTACATGTCTTTATTCCAACTGTCTGACTGGAAAGCAGGTATCATCTACTTAGAAGTAATTTTAAGATAGCACCAACAAGCAATTTTGTAACCGAAACAATAATACAGAACGAATTCATACAGTAACCTAAATTAGTCTAAAAAAAATTTAGGAATTCAATGCTTTTAATCTTTTTCCCCAGTGGCGCGGCACCCTCCGTCGTGCGGGCGGTTCCGGCAGCAGTTTCAACTCTGGCACTCTTACCTCAAACAGCTCGAACATGACGGCCTCATCAGTCCAATCCCACCACCTCATGTGCAGTATGAGAGACTTTGGTCACACAGCCGGTGGAGACGAGGCAGAGTTACTGCTTTGGCTCCACGACGCGAGAAGAGCTCAGCCGTTGTCGGAACGATTCCGGATTAGGATTGCAAGAGATGGATTCTCGAATTACGTGGATCGACTGCATGCTAATAGTACCTTGTTTGCGGTAAGTTTTAACGTTTTTCGTATATTATATTATATATTAAAAGAAATAGATGTTAAAACGTACTGTTTTTTTTTCTTATTATGTTTCAAAGGGTAAGTAGCTTGTCTAAGCTATGTGTATGTGTCAAATCAATGAAATCAATAATAATGATAAGGCGGTTCTTCTTTGTTTTTATCACATTTTTATATCAAGATTACAAATGATGATGATTGATTCTGAAAAACTAATAATAGAAGTGTTTATTGATTGCAAGTGATATAGGAATATTTTGTACTTGGTAGATACAGATCATACAGAGTACAAAATCTTCCTCTTTGTCCTAGAAGTGTAAACCACATTGTAACACTTTTTTATTGTAATATGATCCCTTTTTAACACGTTATTGAGGTAAGGGAACAGGTTAAGCGTTAGGTGTCAATAACAGAGGGTGCCATACTTTTTAGTCGTTTTAACGAAGTTACTAATGACCGTACGATAACAAGGGTTATTTACGTACAGATTATCATTAATGACTGCGTTAAGGACTTTAGCGGCCGAGATAAACTACAAAGGTTATTGCATAAACAATTATAATTATGAATGTATTTTAATAGCAAATTGATATGAATACGGTTATGAGTAGAACTATAATTAGGTATTTCACAATGACGAACATTTTAATTATATATTACCACTTTTTAATTGATAATTTCTTTCGGTGTGTTTACAACCGTCTAGAATATGATAAGCGAAGAAGAGGTCACTAATAGTTATATGAAGTAAAATGCCCCGAAGATTTAAAGACTGTAATTTTTACATATCTCTTTTCACCGAATTATGAGCCTTAAATTTATACGTATAAAAACCAAAACTGCCCATTTCAGGACCTTTCAACCACAGATCTCACCCGTGAGCTATGGCTGGTTGCGTGGGTTATACGTGTAGGTCGGTGGGCTGGCGCGGGAAGCAGTGGCAGTGGTACTGGGGAACGGCGAGGCCCTGTTGCTAGGAGACCATTGGGGGCCGGTGTGTTACCCCTGGCAGAGTTCCTTAGACAGCCGGGACAACATCCTGGTGAAAAGGAGTATACTTTTAAAGTAAGTTGGTCGACTTCTTCATATGTTTTGTTTTGTCTGACTTTTAAACCCATGTTTTTTTTTAAAAAGGACGTTTGCTTAAAAAATAACGTAAATTATCTGTCAAACCTGATGTTGTATGTCAAGAATTGTGATTGGTCTTCAGGATTTGACAAGCGATTAAATTGAGAAGCCCTGGGTAAACCTTGGCGAACCTTGAACTTGGTCACTGCGGCCAAGTTCAAGGTTGATGGCGCTTGGAGCAATGATAATGTCATGTCTAATTAGACTAGTAGCCAAACATGACTATCTTAGGTGACAACTATCTGAAGTCTTAAGGTCTTCTTCAACTTATTTTGGTTTGCATAAACATTCATATCTAATAATGGAATGTGTATGTTTTAACTAAGTACAAAAATGTTGTTTCGTTTGTTTTTTAGGAAATTACACAATGTTTTTTTTTTTGTTCTAGGTTTACCAATGTGAAGAAAAAGATTTCCATCAGTTACACGACATGCTAATAAGGAAACAAACAAACAAATGTAATATTCTACCTGGACAGCCTAACTATGGTAAGTGCCAATTTTAGGACATTTAAAAATTGTATTTGCCTACAAATGACGTCTAGCATACCTGCCAACAATAAAACCTAATTGCAAAATCACTGAATAAATTTACAGTCATTAGATAACGTAATTTATTGCGACTGGAACCAGTCTCCCACACCGGTTGTGTAAAACAAGAGAATGTCGATTTGTCGCTGCATATCTTATAATATTTTTTTTAATGTCTGCTTCTTTTTTCTATATGTTTATTTATTAAAAGTATGAAAGACGGTTAATGAAGTGGCCCTGGTGATGAGATAGAGTATTTTCCTTTTGAGAGTTTACTTTGTGTGTTTTGTACTTATATTGTATTGTAATTAACATGTGCGATAAGGCCGAATTTTTGTACGTACTTGGTACCTCTATACCACAACGTATTTATTAAAATGTATGCAATAAAGAATAAATAAATAGAACAAAAGAAGTATTTAATATTGTTCTTACTCTTTATGCCTATTATAATTCTTGTTTATAGTCAAAGAAGGGTTTTTTAGTCTAACTTCAAAAGTTAACTTCTTGTAGTATTGGTAAAAATATAATGTACACTAGTTATTTAAATTCAACTGTTATTAAAATAAGTGGCATCCTTATGTCTGTACGTTTAGATAGTATCGGATACAAATTACAGGAAGAGGACAATTTGTTTAGCTTAGTTAATTAAAGCATGTCACAGCCACTTATACAATGAACACTACTGATTTACATATGTAATTTATACAAGCGATGTTCTTATGTTAATTTTAGCATATGCACTTCTATTTGAGTTCAAATATTGTGTCATATGTGTCAATGGATTTTGTAAGTCGGTAAAACAGTTGTTTGTAAATTAGCTCATATGATAAAATAATCGAACAAAAGATATGGATTAACTAACGATTAGAATGCCACATAGAGAAGATAAGGAGCATTTGTAAGAAAGCATAAAAGGTTAATCTTAAAAATAACGAAAATTAAACCCCTTATTATGAGCTAAGCCTGAATAAGAACATTATGTGTAATTATTATTCACTAGCTGTCCCCCGCGACTTTGTTCGCGTGTTTTAGTTTCAACGGTTTTTCATTTTTGCAACATTTTTCATTTATGCTCCGCTCCTATTGGTCGTAGCGTGATGTTATATAGCCTATAGCCTTCCTCAATAAACGGACTATTTCGAATTAATTCGAACCAGTAGTTCCTGAGATTAGCGCGTTCAAACAAACAAACTCTTCAGCTTTATAATATTAGTATAGATAAGTAGGTTCTTAAATTTATAAAAGGTATGCAAATATGTACAATACCTAATGCCCTGTATCTACTTGATTATATCTATTAAATTATAAACAAAGGAAATAGGATGTTGTGAATCTGCAATGTATATTTGCAAAATAAATCAGATATCTCACATCCTGTATTCGTGGATTTTACATATTTTTATCTTGGGTTTTCAAACTTCCTCTAAGCCAAACAAACAAAACATATTTGATACGGACGAATAGATTCCTTTTTCCAGTTAGGTAGATTCATATGAGGGATGATAATGATATGCGGTTCCATCAAAATAGACCAATCCGGTGTACTATAAAACTGTTGACCAATGAAAGATTTTGAAAATTGAAAAGTCTGCTATTTTATATTAGGTACTTCAATGAGTTAAATTCCTTTCAAGCAGTTCCTTGCTAGTTTCCACCAATCACGATACAGTAGCTTGTCTCTCATTCGTGGAAATTGACAGATGGACCACATGCCAGACTAGTGAACCTATTAAATTAGGATTTTTAAATCGCGAACACCCTCTTAATCATACCGGTAGAAATTAGCAAGGAACTGCGCTCAAGACCTTCAAATAATTAAACTTCTAAATCCTTCCTGATTGTATTAAGTAGACTCTTTGTTTTCTTTGTCCAGGCATAGTAGTCGCCCTTCGCTTGTTATCAAACGCCGGCAGCATATCGGAAGCAGTAGCATCCGGCGCTACGATCACTGCGAAGCGGGGTTTCCCTGACGTCATCATGCCTGGCGACGTCCGCAACGACCTCTATCTAACCTTAGAGAAAGCTGAGTTCGAAAGAGGCGGGAAAAGCACGGCGAAGAATGTGCTAGCTACTGTCACAGTACATGATAGTACGGGACAAGTTATTAACGTAAGTTTATTGACTTTTTTGTTTTCCTCGTATTTTACATGATAAATAATCATTATGGGCACTGTCATACTTCGTGGTAATTACTGAGTAAGTTCGCAGTTTGTCTGCAGGTAAATCCTATTGTCCTTATACTCGTATTGAATAGTTATTAGTCCTTAACGGACAATATTAAACATTTATTAGAATTTAATTACACCGCCATCTATCGGTTACCTTATGCAAACTATTATCTATTTGAATACATAGATTTTAAATATTGTTAGTTACGGTCTATTCGTTTATCAATAGTTAAATAATAATTAGGAAGGAATACTCTTGTAATAGATATAAACTATTTTCTACCTCAATAAAGTAACCTAGTCTAACTTTATAAGTAGTACCGTACCAAGTAATGTAATATCCAAATTATAATTTTTTCATAATGTATATATTTTCATGCATATAAGGTACACCCTGTAAATCGATTGTACAAGTTATAGACAGTCGCTATGTGAATTACAAATAGTCGAAATCCGGTGAATTTAGGAGTTATCTAACAACTAAAAAATTTTTTTTTTTTTTGGAAGAGATTTACGCAGTTAGCCTGAGCGCAGGCTTTGACTGCTTCACCGGACTTTTGGCGAGAACCTTAAGAGCCTCCAGCCAGAACCTAAAAAAGGTTAGCCTGTATTCAAAGTATGTAACATGAACTACTAATTTTAACAGGAATGCGTCTGGGGTGCGAGCGGCACTGGGTCTACATCCTACGAGTCAGTAGTGCTATACCACAACAATAGCCCGGCGTGGGGCGAACACCTGCGGCTCACGGTGCCGCTGGAGACCTTCACTAATGCTCACGTCCGGATTGAGTTCAGACATTGTTCTAGTAAGTACTGTTATTTAATTAGATAACATAAGACTTTATGTGGTGATACATTAGGTGATAAAACTCTTGAATTTATATTTCAAAAATAATTAAGAATTTAATATTATGCCTTTTGAAATGGAAGATTTTCATGAAATGTAATATTTATATAGAGCATTCAATATACTTGGATATTAATTAAATAAAAACCTGGAGTACCTGTGCATGTTTCAATCTATACAGCAACTTTTTAGCAATCAATAAGACTAGGCAAAATAAATTGGCGCTACATTCACCTACGAAACGTTAACGGTTCATTAATATTTTCAGCTAGAGACAAAACCGAAAGAAAACTGTTTGGGTTCGCGTTCGCACGTCTCATGGAAGCCAGTGGCGCTACTTTAAGGGACGGAGCACATGAGCTTTACGTATATAAATGTGACGACCCCACCAAGTAAGTGAAAAGGCCAAATAATAAATACCATAAAAATTACTAAAACTTAAAAAATAAATCATATAATTACATAATAGTGTATTAAAAATATCGTAATCTAAAAGTATTAAGAAAAAAGTAAGTTTTCCAGTAACAAATTCCGAATCAAACTTTAATGCACGATTTTACTCTAGTTAGTATTAGAGGTTAGCAGTCGTCTTATCTGATTGGTTCGGCCTGCCCATGGCAAGAAATTTATAAATCCAAAAACAATAACAAAAATTAAAAAAATGTTTGTGTACTTATGTAGTTACGTAAGAAGCTATACTTTTTTCCCTAACGCGCCAAAAGAAGTATAACTTAAAAAAAATGCTAACTGGTTTTTGTTTGTCCACTCGTCTTTGTACCTAAGCATCAATAATTTACACTATATGTTCTAAGGTTGACATCAGCCGGCTATCTATCGCTACCGTCGTGTGCAGCTGACAGCGCGCGCATTGGCTCCATGAACGGCGTAGTCCCCTCCTTCCAAAGAAGCTCCAAAGAAAACTGCACAATAAGCACGCTATTGTGCTCTACTAAGCTAACTCAAAACGGTAAGTAACGCGTGCGAATTGTTTCATGGATTTTAATATATCTGTAACTAAATGATGAGACATGTTGCCTATTGTATAGTTTAAGAAAAAAACTATCATTGGGTTAAGATGATGTAGGTATATATGCAAACTCAGTCATTGTTTTTTTCTCAAAACCTATTTCTTCTGCACCTAACCATCAACACGAAAGACAGGAAGAAAATAAAGAATAAAACCTATTTCGACAAGTGACGAGGAAAAGAGACAGAAGAGTCCTATACGCTGCTTATTAGTACAATACAGACTTATTTTATTAGAATACCAATTATTTTATGTTGAAAACTAGGTATTAAAACAAACTAATGATTATTTTACGTTTTTTCAGAGGATCTCCTAGCATTACTTCAGTGGCGCGCTCGACCCGAGAAAGTACAAGAAACATTACTTCGAGTGTTGAGACTTGGCGATGGACTCAGCTGTGAAGAGCTCATTAAGTTCTTGAGAGACGTATTAGATGCGTTGTTCGCTTTATTTTCTACCGAAGATGGCAATAGGTATTTATCTTATTTGACTTTAAGCTAATAACAATATATGTTAGCAAACGCATATTTATGCAAACGAGAACTTATTATTTTATTTATTTGTTACGCATTAATGCATGCGAAACGAATATTTGTAATTAAATACAAATAGTAAAAAGAAAAACCCAAACCTCAGGCAAGACTCGAACCTTCGACTTCTGGCTTGACGCGCCAGTGCGACTACTGGCGCGTTTGGGTTTTTCTTTCTACTATTTGTATTTCATTTCAAACGAGAAGATAACATGTCATAAATCTGTTTAAAAACTTACTCCTGCACTCGGGAATTAGGCCTTTATAATCTGGTGTTTAAATAATATATATCATAGAAAACTAAGTACAGGTTTTTAAGCTCTTGTTTACAAATTTTAATGGTTTTCCTGGCTTTGACCTTTCAGGAATCAGAGCTTTGAACAAATTAGTCTATTGTACTTTTTGTTTAGTTGTTAGAATATAATTACAATTTACTTTTTTTCAGCACGCCACATTCAGGCACTGTATTTCTCGTATTGATATCGATATGCAGCTTGCTAGATGAGAGTCGGTTTCAACATTTTAGACCTGTTCTCGATGTGTATATTGAAGAACATTTCTCAGCGGCTCTTGTGTATAAGTATGTATTGTGAATTTATATACTCAATATTTAAAATGTATACTGTTTTTTTTCAAATGTTTGATAGCAAATTTTAACACATAAGTCTTATGTTGTATGACTGTCATACACCTCTTTAAGTTTATTGCCTAGAGAGGTTTACCGAGGTCAAAAATACTTTGTTAAAAGTACCTAAATGATGTACCTTATGTAACTTAAAGCACGCTAGTGATGACTGATGATGAAATTAGCGACCATAAATAAATAAGGACTTAAAATATTTTTTTTAAATTATATATCACTATATTTGGTTATTTTATACGACATATGTTATTTGCCGTTTCTTTTGGGTTATACTGATTATTATATCTCTTTTCCTGTCTCCAGAGGCCTTTTATCATCAGTCCAACACTGCGCCGAATGGGCAGCGAGTGCGGAAGGCCAGGAACCGATCCGCAAGTGCCTGCGCTCACTAGGCGCGGTGTTCCGACTCGCGGTGCGCTCTCGACGCCTGTTCGCGCGAGCCACGGGGGGGCAATACGAAGATAGCTTTAGAAGAGATGTGAGAGCTGCGTTACATGCGCTGAAGGCGTTTGCGCAACACCCGTATAAGGAGCATTTAGCACCTGCTCAGGTAAGAGGTATTGTTAGGGTATATATGCTATAGAAATCATTTACAAAATTAAAATTTTCGATATTTGATGTGAAAAGGCGATTTAATCTCAAAATTGAATTAAAATATTTGAGTAATTGAGATATTTTATGTGATGAGAAAGCAAAAAGTGAACTTCTATTAATGTTATATAATGCTCATTCATTAAACTAGTACAATCTTCGATTAAGAATACATTCCATTGAAAGTGTCCACTTTTGCACACACACATTTAGATTTAACACTATGAAATGTACAAAACAGTATAAAAACATCAACCACCTAAATTTATTAAAAACCTTAATACTCGATACATAACGTTTAATTACGATTAAAATACATTTATATTTCAGACCTTCTGTCATTGAATATTAAGTTACTTAAATAAGCAATAATTTTTAAAATAATTTAAAAACGTACTTTAAGGCAGCGCTTGCCTTTTATAGGAAATTGTTACAAACGGAGAAAGTAAACTACATCGCAATGTAGCCGTACTCCCAAAATTAAGGACAATATCCGTTCGTCTCTTTATAATATAGGTTTCTTGCTATAGTCTCTTCATAATATAGGTTTCTTGCTATACGGAACGGTAAAAAAAAAAATAGTTATTTGGAAATTACAATCCTATAAAGATTTTCATTTTAACGCCAATTTTACCTAAACTTTGGACGTAAATTGGTAGTAGAGTTATGAAGATTCTTAAATAATTATGCATGAGACATAGACTAGTAATTCAAAAGTTCAAATTACTTTATTTTAGTTAAAAACATTGAGTAGTTTTTTTATAGGAAACTTTTTAATATTTTTCACGCGCCCGTTTTCGATTAGAATCATCGTCAGTCTCATGTGTAGCTGACTTCACCGCGCGGAAGTGCGGTAGTGGGGTAGGAGAGGGATACGACCCACAGCCATAGTATTATAGTAATGCTCTGTGATCCATTCATTTATATTGTTTTGGTGCGTACCTATATATAACATCTCACTTTCTGATTATTATTCCCTTGCTATTGTTATGATTTAGATTCATTCGCTAGCGGAGCGCGGTGCACTCTGGTAGTAGTACGTCTCTGTCTGTCTGTCCGTCTGTCTGTCTCTCTGTCTGTCTGTCTCTCTGTCCCTTTGCCAGTCTGTTTTTCCGTCTGTCTGTATATCTGTCTGTCTGTCCGTCTGATTACGCTCTCACGGCTAAAGCACTGAGCCGATTTCGATGAATTTTGGTATAGATATAGATTGGAGAAGGACATAGGCTATACTTTTCAACCGACTTCGACTATGACTAGATAGTCATAGAATAATAATAATACACTCATGTGCAAGTATGATGCCGAAAGCACAGTAAGTTTGGAAAGATGAAGTCGAAGATTTGTTTAATATAATTTTTTTTTTATCCAGCCGTTTTGTCATAATATTTGAATACTTTGTTAATTACCTGAAATATTAAAACAGCAAATCCAGTACAGTGGCGGCGCAGCGTGTCATTCCCTCCCCTCGTACCTCACGTCATCCGTGAAACCGAATACGAATGTGCACATTGAAAAATTGTTAATTGATGGCCTATGTATCTCTGTCAGACCAATTGCAATTATTCGTTTAACTGTTTATGTATGAGTACAAAAATTGCCGGCACGAGTCGTGAGCACAAACTTCACCTGCGCAGTAGTTAACTTTTGGGTAACTTCGGCGGAATAAAGACGGTGGGGGGGGGGGGTCGAATCTGCACGCGATTGGTTCGTCAGTCGATGCTCGTCTTCTATTGGGCTACTGTCTACTTTCGTGAAATTCGTGCCGAAAGTTTGCCCCCGCTACTTCACATCTGTGGTCACGACTCGTGCCGCTGTCCGTATCTGGTGTAGTTGGTACGAACGATACGACGTGGCACAGGTGGCGCTGATGTCGTCGTGGGCGGAGGTGACGCGCGAGGTGTGCGGCGCGCTGGGCGCGGGCGAGGCGGCGCGCGCGGCGGCGCTGGTGCTGGACGCGCCGCCGCCGCAGCCGCCGCCGCCGCCGCCGCTGGCGCGCGCCCGCCTGCACGCCGCGCAGGACATACTCAAGGGGCCGCTGGGCGAGGACCCGGGTAACTCACGCTCTACTGTAAACGGCACAACTGCATATTTTTTTAGTTTGATTACAATACAATAAAAAGGCATATTGTGAGATATGATTTTAATTTCACCTTTTTATTATTTATTAAGAAAATGCAATTCTTTACATTTACACAATTTTGAAAAACACATTTTAAACATGTTTTCTTTAACAAAATTCCAAAAATAAATTAATCTCGATTTTCTCAACATTAAAAAATGTTAGTTGTGCTTTTTTTAATAACGACGGCAGTGTGGCGGCCGGGACTTAAGCGGCTACCACAACTTCCAATGAACGGAAAAAGCATACGAGGATCAACATTATTATTAATAAGCCTGCTAAATACAATAAATAATATAACAAAAATATCGTTATATATTTTGTATAATTTATAACATGGTATTATTTTTCGAAACCTATAAAATTTCATTACAAGCCATAAAACTGCAATATTATACAGTAAATTAACAGTTCTCCCATTTTTCAAACCATGTTGAGGTCAGCTACCAATCCCACCGGAATTAATTAAATACCTAATGTAAACTAACACAATTATCATATTCCAGAGGCCAGAAACATAATCCTAACAACAGCCTGCCACCACCTTCGCGTACACCTCGCCCGTCGCGACGAGCTACCTCAATGCGCTGAGATGATTGGCGAATTAGTCTCTTTATTATGGAAGAAACAAGATCCCGACGGGCCTATAGACGATGATGAATTAGATCCAGACGTCGATGTCCTGTGTTTGAACACCTTGGATGTGTTAGTGGAGACTGTCTTGCATCTGATTGGAGGGAATTCGCCTGTGCTTGTAAGTTACATAGATATGTTTTAAAAAAATTGCTTGTTTTACCATAGAGTCATCGCTATTTGATCGTGTGGTGGGATAGCCGTTTTTTTAGGTACTAGCATGTTTTTTTGTTTTTCGATGATGAAGACTATTTTTTTAGCAGGCTTTTCCAACTTTGTGACGATGCATTAGATAACGTAGCTTCGTTCCTTGTTACTGAAATGGGCAAGCGTTATTGGACTTATCGTAATTGATTGTACCTAAATCGACTGATTAAGAAATTAAATAAATTTTTAAACGTGTCAAAAAAAAATAAACAAAAATTTCAATTTCTATATTATCAAATCTAACATTAGAAGCCCTTACCTAAAATGATCGATCGATTTAGGTTCAATAAATAAGTTTAACAACGCTTGCCAATTTTTAACACATTTTAACAAAACTAAATTAAATTTATCGCCAGGGCTCAATGGTAGCAGGCCTTCTCGGCGTGATGGAACTACTAAAGCCAGTTCATTACCAACGTCTGTGGAGCCATCTAGCGCCGCACCCGCACGACAGGAAACCGTTAAAAGACTTCTTGATGAGAGCCTTCCTTGTTTTTAGACATCTTATTGAGCAGGACGTAAGTATTTTTGTTTTTTATTTTATACATACAGATAAAGTCAGAGAATAGAAAAAAAATATATACGCGAAACTCCTAGCGACGAGTTCTACATAATAATATGTAGCCAAAACGCGAATCTTGATATTTTATATTGTACCGCGTTATTCTTTTTATTCAATTTTTGTTTTGTAACCTGTTAGTTCTTACGATAGATCCAGCTATCTTTTTTTTCAGTCTGGGCAAATATGTCACTGTACATATTAATAATTATTATAATAATATGTTGACTTAAATTAAGTACATGTTTTTATTTATTTGTGTTCGTTGTCAGGTGTTTCCATCAGACTGGATGGTGTTACGAGTGCAAAGCTGTAAAGTGTTGCTTTCGGCGCTTCAAGATCTCGCTCAGCCATTACTAGAGAGATTCTTAGGAGACGAACCACCTCAATTTGATACTCAGGTATATCAAAACTGTCCTATTCTATACCTACATAGGTTAGGATAGATATATTACGTTTCCTTAAAAGTAAATAGCCACTACTTCATCGAAATCTTATAAGATTTTTGTTGTCATCTCAATCAGCTTACACTTTCTTAAAAGTATAATATTTTACAGCATTTTTTATCGATGAAAAATATTAATTATTGTTTGTTGGCAGCTGTGGTCGGGCTACATGGAGCTTGGCGTGGCGCTGGTGACGTCGACGGCGCTGCAGCCGGAGCGCTGGTCGGGGCGCGGGCCCGACCGCCCGCGCATGCGCGCCGCCGCCGGCATGCGCGTGCTCGCCACCTGGAACATGCTGGGTTAGCTTAGCTTGTTCATATGTTTCATTTTATGCGAATGTTGCGTATGAGCACCGATCATACTTAAATATTAAGTATGATCGGTCTTAGTAATAGTAGGTATTTATTCTAGAAAGAGATGTGTTTATTTTAGGTTTGGATTTGAAAATGGGTGTTATTTTCGAAATCTTCACCCTCAATAAACCTCGAAACTTACATTCATATCATTTTTAAAAAAAAATGTCGGCCATTTTTTGTATGAAAATGGATGCCATTTTCGTAATCAGCACCTCAAGAAACCGCAAGATGTATAACCATAGCAAAAAAATATCCGCCATGATGATCCAACCAGATGAACTTGCAATCTCTCATAGCCCACGCGTCATATGCACCATTTTAATTTTGCCCAAATTAAAAATTAACGCGTTAGCCCTGAAAGTGGTGTCCCCAACTGCTGATACGGTGGCGTGAGCCGTTGGGGCTCGGGCTTGTTGAGTATCTTACGAATGTGAGGCATGCGCGCAGGGCCGGCGCAGCTGCACATGGTGGGCGGCGCGGTGGGCGCGCTGCTGGAGATCACGCTGGTGGCGGAGCTGCGGCGCGCGGCGCTGGGCGCGCTGGTGGCGCTCATGGCCGCCGAGCGCCGCCGCGCCGGCCACGCGCGCCGCACCGAGGCCGCGCTCGTCGACAAGCTCGACTCGCTCGTCGCCGACAACAAGGCCGACGACCACTACAGGAGGCTCTTCGACACCGTGTAAGCCTACCCAATAATAATAAAACACACTACAAACCCCCCGTCCCTAGATCAAGCTGGCCCGAGCCGGCCAAACTAGCAATAAAAATATATCCTTATATAATAAACACTTAGATCCAGCCCTCCCTTGCTGTTTTTGCCTTATTAAGATTGTTAGCAACGCTCTAAGTCGAAGGCGGACCCCACAGGGGGTGCCCTGAGTGAATGTTGCTGTAGTAGTTAGTTTTTCTATTGCTCTGGCTGGAGGCCCTTATGGTTCTCGCCAAAAGTCCGGTGTAGCAGTCAAAGCCTGTGCTCAGCCTAACTGCGTAAATCTCTTCCAAAAAAAAAGTATATAAATAACACTAGAAACCTTGCAGTGGTCATGGTCCGCTGACTGCGAATACACCGGCGAGCCGAAACTGAATGTGTCTGAAATAACTGGTATATATATTATAGACAAGAAACTGAAATAAAAACCAACAAAACCGGTATGCACTTTAACACGACCCACACAATTATTCAACACTACATGACTTGTAATTTTGTGAGATAAAATGAACGACCTTAAATAAATTAAACAAAACAAAATACCTCCATATTATCTGTCAAGAATCTAAATTATTAGAAAAAGATTGTAAAAAAATCTTGTAAACAAAATTTAATTATGGTATTTTAGGCCGCAGATTTTCCACTCAATTCAGTATAGAATTACGTAATTTTTACTTGCTAAAAATGTCTGATATATAAAATGTTTATTTTTAAATGTCATACTTATTTTTCTAATAAAACTTCTATTGTCCACGCTACTAAGGGAACACTTGAGCTCAGTGTAAGTATAACCGTTAACTATGACGCCACAACAAACAATATCTCGTTATGTAAAGTAACACAAAACTAGTTTTTCTTAATTACTTAATTGATACTTTAAACAGTTTAACATATTGCGTATCAACAGCTGTTGTGTTTCACGTTAAATTATTTGACAATATGAAAACAATGTTTTGGTGTTTTTCTACTTTTGTAGTAAAAGCTATTCTTATTGAATTGTACAATTAAGTATTTTTAACATCTTAATTTGTGGTTACATGTTTGTCTATCATTTCAAGAATATTTATTTAGTTATTTATTTGCTAAATACATATTATTCTGCCGTTTCTTTCCATCAATAAATTATTTGTACAGCATAACCTTAAATTCAAACTATGTAATTTACTAGATTTCTTCTATATTTTTTACTGAAAGCGTATCATGTTCTACAGCAATGGCCTCCAGTAATTTTATAAATATATTTTGTAAATAACAGATTAATGGAGCGAGTATCAACGGAAGGTTGGCGCGAAGCCGGCGCGGCGTTCGTGGCGTGCGTCACACGATTGTTAGAGAGACTGCTGGACTATCGCGCCGTGATGCAGGGCGCTGAGCACAGGGATAAGAGGATGGCTGCTACTGTCAATTTATTGGTAACTTTAAAATATAAAAAAAACATGTTTCCTTTTTATCTAATAATAGGTAGTTTAAAGTCATAAAATTTAAGGTCGATTTCAACACTTTAGAAAATAATATTTCGAGTTCGTAATCGAGTTTATAATTATATATTTATTTGATGATAACAGTATAAGTTTTCAGTATATAAACAAATTCACCAAAACGTTCACATGTTTGTACTAAATCCAATTGAACAAATACAGGAGACATCGGTGATTATATACTGACAACACATTAAATTATCAAAATTGTTAGTTTAGATATCGCATAAAATATCGATATGAAATATAAAAGCATGTTACTGGATATGTTTAGCATATGCCACCAGTGTCCCAATGCCCAAGCCTAACATACATTACATTTTGACTCTATATTATAATCTTGAGGTACTGGTTTGTGACGATTTGCATTATTTAAGTTTCAAATATGTAGTTTAAATTACAAATAAATAATAGGTGTTTAGTGTATATATGTTTAGGTTTCCATTTTGGCATAAGGCTGTAATTTTATATTCTCATGTTACAGAATTTCTACAAAAACGAGATCGATCGCAAAGAGATGTATTTACGCTACGTGTACAAACTGCATGATCTTCACATTGCGTCCGACAACTTTGTAGAAGCTGGATGCACTCTATTGGTAAGCAA
This sequence comes from Diachrysia chrysitis, assembly GCA_932294365.1. Lineage (NCBI taxonomy): Eukaryota > Metazoa > Arthropoda > Insecta > Lepidoptera > Noctuidae > Diachrysia > Diachrysia chrysitis. Next base: position 4,626,910 of record OW028645.1, read on the forward strand.
AACATCTAAAATACATGATAACTTAAACTATTACTCAGAAAACCTTATACGGTGTTTCTAATATCAAGAAATTACATAAATATGAAAAAACTAGCTGTCCCCCGCGACTTTGTCCGCGTGTTTTAGTTTTAACGGTTTTGCATTTTTGCAATATTTTTCATTTATGCTCCGCTCCTTTTGGTCGCAGCGTAATGTTATATAGCTTATAGCCATCCTCAATAAATGGGCTATCCAACACTGAAAAAAAATCAAATCGGACCAGTAGTTCCTGAGATTAGCGCGTTCAAACAAACAAACTCTTCAGCTTTATATCATACTAACATATAAAGCTGAAGAGTTTGTTTGTTTGTTTATTTGTTTAAGACAAAGTCGCGGTGTTTTATTTTGACAAAGTCGCGGGGGACAGCTAGTATTGGTATATAGATAAAAAAAAACGGTTACCAAAAATGTTCTTAATGTTTTAGTTATATGGAGAAACATTGAGCTGGGAAAGTGATCAAATAGGTGTCGATCCTGAATATCCGGAAACACCCGAATGGAAACGAAAGGAGGCGTTGTATAATCAAGTATTGCAGTACTTTGATCGTGGGAAGGTAATTCAAACTTTTTTATAGTACAACATAATATCATCCTCTTGGAATTTAGTGTTTATTGTAATAAACCTAAAGTCTCATTTTGTGTAACCACTAGGAGTAAATCGTAGTCAAAGATTAGTAATAGTTTGAAAATTACATGCGTACATTTTGTTTTGTTTAATCGGAACTCCGTCAACGGCTTCCCGTCATCTGGTAGCACACTTATATAACATCGCTCCCGCACGGCAAATAAATAGACATTCAAATACATGCTCAAAGTCGTGTTGTTTAGGTAAATTTTACAATGACAACTTATACGCGCGGTAAGCGAGCATACCGCTATTGTACCACATTTTCCGGTGTTAGTAGTTGTAGTTAGCGGTGTCGTGCGGGAGTGGTGTTGGAGTGAGGTCGTATAAGTGTGCTACGACCTTACGTCTACTTTCTTTCTGGTATATGGTTGTAGAGTTAACATAATGTATATTCTTAATATGATCCAGACACTATAAATGTAACCTGATTTTGTTTATTTAGTGTTGGGAGAAAGGCTTGCCGTTACTCAGCGAACTGGCAACTCTATACGAAGTCAAGCTATGCGACTACCCTCGTCTCGCGCACTGTTTGAGAACACACGCCACCTTCTTAGACTCTGTCATGGAACAACTGAGGCTGGAACCTGAGTACTTCAGGGTCGGCTTCTATGGGAAGGGATGCCCGCTGTTTGTTAGGGTAAGTTGTTTTATTACTGTTCTAAGTATGCACTGTCTATAAGCACATAAACTGAGTAAATGGACAACCGAGTCGGTTCGGAACAGCGAAGTTGATACGCGGAAATTAGATTTTTATGAAAAAGCGGAAATTAAATTACAATTGTACCACTTCAGATTTTTCTAAACTCAGCTAATCAGCTCGACCGACTTTAACAAGGATTTTTTTAGTCCCTTCATAACATCTTATCTCTGAAACACAGAAATCGACAAAAAAGATATTATGACTTATCACAGTGATTTAAATCAGATGCTACGAAACACGTATTTTAGACGATAAAAACAGCACTGTAGTTATTTATTATTATTCTATCAAAACAATCACATATGCTAGTTAAACGATTGCTAAACTCAAAAACAAAAATCTGAACATTAGTCAGCGAAACGATACCTAACCCCGGCCTATGAGCTCAACACCTGTCTTCTAAGTAAATAAATACAATGTAATTAATATGATTTAAGTATTACTTACAAAATTGTTCAAGTAAGTTATAAGTATTTTTTCGGTTTTGTATTTATAGAACAAGCAGTTTGTATACCGCGGGCACGACTACGAGCGCATCGGTGCCTTCACGCAGCGGCTGCAGGCCGAGTACGTCGCCGCACACATACTTATGCGGAACACGCCGCCCGACGACTCCATTATAGCTAACGATGGCCAGTGTAAGTGGATCTAAGGCACTATATAACACACAATAGGCACATGTGCAGTACGTAACGCAAAGACAGCAATTAGTCTTAAACTTAAACTTAAAAAGAAACCAGCGAAGTAAAGTGAATAGAAGCTTGTTCTATTTTTTTTGCGAGTAGCCACGTCCCGCGCGCTCTTCCTGTCCCTTCACGCGCTGCGTACATGCTACTAAACACGTCTGGACTTGATTGTTTACGTTATAGTTAGTGCTTAACGCGTAGAGAAAATGAATTTAACTAATCGCAGCTACCAAACAGCATTGGACTCTACAACACTACACACTTACAACTAATCACTCGCAATAATCGCTGATTACTAAACACCTGCACTTGCACTAATCTATGTAACCTTTAAGGAAGGTAGTCTTAAAGTAAAGCTGTAAAATGTTAGACTTAGGTCAGTTTACTACAATTTATTTTATTTTAATTTCATATTATTTGGAAAACTTACAGCTAACTTAAGAACAGAGTATACATTAGTAAAAGAAGGCCAATTACAAGTTTTCACAGATTTAATACACATACAGGTCATCCAAAGTAAACTCAGTAAGTCATAGAGTTATTTTGTCTACAATAATTTATACTTCGCAATAGTGAGCGATATATGACGCTAAATAAATAACCCATTCGATACAGACATACAAATCTGCAACGTTAAGCCGGTGGCGTCCCGGCGCGTGTGGCCGTCGGGCACTCCCGAACAAGTGAAGCGCTACTACGCCTGCAACGACGTCGACACGTTCCTCTGTGACCGACCGCTGCAGAAACCACCAATAGACAAAGATAATGAGTTTAAGGTATGATAACATTATTTATGTTACAATGGTTTTTATGGCATTTGCTTCTCTTAAGTATTGGGTATTATTGGTAAGGGGTTTCTTCTAATATCACCGCATGCAACTGAATATTAGTATATCACTCTATAATCTACTTAATATATATTTATTTATTTATACTTTTTGCACAAAATTGGTACAAAAGGCGGACTTAATGCCTTAGGCATTCTCTACCAGACAACCAAAGGTGGTGTAGAGATAGGGGTGGTAGGTGCAATAACATTATTAAAGAAGATAGATATTATCGTAATAAATATAGAAATGCATATGCTTATATGCTTATATGGAACATACATATATATAATACATAAAATATATTGGTGTTAACTTAAATTTCAGTCTTACTGCATGCAACTGCATGCATTTATGCTCCGCTCCTAATTTTTCAATTCGAACCAGTAGTTCCTGAGATTAGCGCGTTCAAACAAACAAACAAACAAACTCTTCAGCTTTATAATATTAGTATAGATTCACAAACCAATCACTGGGTAACCTTATTCTTTCGGACCTTTTAACAATAATAATTTTCAGGTCTAGACAAGCGTTTACTAATCTAAAATCACACGATAGCTTCCACCATCTTTTATCATCATATCCTCACATTAATCTTTAATATACATACTAAAACTTTTATACCACATTTTTAATTTAGAAAACGCCAGGTATTAATCAAGAACATTCTTCTCAACAATTTAAAGAAGAAATTGCAACGAACAAGATTTTCCAGCGAGCAATAGAGCGTAGCGTACTGTCGAAACAAAACCACTACCCTGCGATCTAGGGCTCGAGTGGCAAATTAGAAAAACAACTGGAGTGGCCTAGCCGAAGGAAGCGGATGTGCAAGTGACGTCATATTGTAACCAGAAAAATATATAGATGGAACACCAAGATTTAAAAATTAAGCCTAAACTAGCTTGCTTAAGGATTATGTATCCTTAGAAAATATAAATGTTCAAAAAATGTTACTTATGCGTGTTGTGTATATATATTTTATTCTTACTTATAGTATAAAGGTTACTTAGGGTATAAATATAAAGCCTAATTTCTTTACTACGTCTACTTCTTTTTGTGTTCTATGATTGTGAACTTATAGTAGTCTCATTTCTTCGAATTTTTTTCTTTTCAATTTTCAAATTATTTGAATTTGACGTTTGTTTTAAATTGATACACTTTTTTTGTTACTGGTATGATTCAACATTTTTACGTGTTTATATAGCTTGTATTAAATTAATAATAAGACAGGAATGACTCTTGTTATTTTGCCTTGCTAATAATGTGTACTTGTAATTTACAGAGTCTCTGGATTGAGCGGACAACGCTGGTCACGGAAAACACATTACCCGGTATATTAAGATGGTCTGAAGTCATATCTAGATCTGTTGAAGAGATACCGCCTGTCGAAGTAAGCAACATTCTTTATATTTCAGTACCTATGAAATGTATTGTTAATAGGTTGGATGGAATGGTGTTATAGGAACACCAATGGGTTAAATAAGTGTGGTTACATGCTATTATATAAGTCATTCTAAATCAGATCTTACGGTACATACAAATATGATTCAAACTTCTACAACATCATTAACCTTTTATTTTCAGTACGCATGCGAAACAATGGAAGCAACTGAACGGGAGCTCCGCAGCCTGATCTCTCAATACACAGCCGACCCCACGTTAAACATCAATCCGTTCTCGATGCGGTTACAAGGCACGATCGACGCGAACGTCCAAGGCGGCATCACGAAGTACGAGCAAGCGTTCCTGTCGGCCGAGTTCGCGCGGAACGCCACGCCCCGGGAGGCCGCCGCAGCCGCCAAGCTGAGGAGACTCGTGGCCTCGCAACTCGCCGTCGTTGACGCCGGCCTAGCTCTGCATGCGAGACTCGCGCCTGATGACGTCAAGCCACTTCATCGGTAAATTATGTGTACTATTGAGGTAGTACGATGTTCGTTAGAGTATAAAAGGCCGATAAAAGACTGATATCATGGTTGAATTTAACTATAGAACTATGATGGGTTTAAAACGTAATATTATGGATGGATCCTAGTATGAGTTTGAGGCGGAACAGTAGGTAGTTAAGATTTGATGAGATATAGGGTAAAGGATTTACATAAACGGGGACTACTATTTACAGGTTAATTTTGGCCGCATTATTGCGAAAACAGAAAGAGCTTGAATGATTTATTTTACGGCGGTGAGAGAGACTGTGATCAAAAAGATAAATTCGGTCAATACTTACTAATACTTCGTTACTTACCTCCTTGTGACTACGCGTAGCTTAGAGACGTTTACGTAACAAACGTATTAATTGCATTGAAATTAAATATTTTCATTTTGTTTCAGGCGTCTCGTGGAAAGATTTAATCAACTACGACAAAACTTAGGCCCTGGATTGGCTCGCGCACGCCGACAGCTATCAGAAAGTATTGTAAAGTAAGTATTAATAAAACCGAAAGTAACTAGTATCTGAAGATAGGTCAGTTTGTCCAATATAAATAATATTTGTATTCACAGCACGCCGCTACCTCCAGTCCCTGCGCTAGACAAACGATCTCAAAGTATTCAACAAAGTGATAATTATTATGAAGAGGGACATCTCTACGATAAACCAGTAAGTTTGACACAAACTCAAGTAGTCTACAGGTTATTATTTGTCCCTGAAACCACCTTAACTTGATGCTGAATTAATACACTTACCCAGGTTTCTAAAAGGCTTATTAACGTAATTAATAGTATTAAGGCGTATTAAAAAAACCCTAAATATTTATTTGTTGATCATCTGACAAACCTCAAACCAAGTGCTGTGATTTGTATCTGTGTTTATGTAACATTTTACAAAAGATTAAATCCTAGTAAAGATAAAAGCCTTTTAAAAACCGGGTAATAATGACGTCACTATGACGAAACATCTTTACCATTAACCACAATCATTTTAGCTAGGAACCCACTGCTGAGTATAACCTTCAGTTTCCGAAAGGTTGATCAACAGGAAAATTTGTTAATCACCTGTCAAACCTGTCATGTTAAGCGCTATGATTGGTGGTTAGTCGTTTATTCAACCGGGGGTAGATCTCCTAATTTTCCTGCCGTTATTGTTTGTACTGCTCGTTACACTTATCCAGGCGACCCCAGTTAATTTAACAATTTCTTCTACTCCCATGTGTCTTAAGTCGTTCTGAAACCAGGCATTTGGACTCCATGGAATCAATTTTTATGCAACTTTTTAATTCTTACAGCTATCTATGGAAGATGCGATGGAACAGCAAAGTATTATGTCCAGCAGTTTACCAATCGGCGACAATCGTGACTCTGTGGAAGACAACTCTATGATAAAGTCCGCGCCGCCGTTACCGATTAGACCTAAATCCGGAGATCCCAGAAGTCCTACGAGACCACCGCTTGATAAATACAGGTAGACATCACAAATATGGAGAAAGCGAGGTTTTGGCCCTTACACATACAAATAAAAAGTATTTTATATCTATTGAAATATTTTTATTCGATCTTACAATGTTAGCTTAAGAATAAGAATTCTATGAGAATAAAGTTCTGAAACACTATTACAGAAGTTAAAAATGTTAATGAGTGCTCTTCTTGTTATCCAGAGATTCGATCGATGGCGAATTAGCGGAGCAGTGCCGACACAGCCGAGCGTCGTGGAGCGAGCCCGGAGATGCTCCGCCTCTACCTCCAAGGGTGTCTGGTGAGGCCTTTATTTATTGTTTTTGCTGAATCTAAATACGGTAAATGCAATTTTAAAATCATTTGAATAAATTAAAGTTTTGTAGTTGTGATTTTTTAGATTTTCCTTGGGAAAAAATATAACATAATACGCTCCCAATGAGGGTTACCGTTAGCGATTTTGCCACCAGTATTCTGCCTATTCGCTATCTCCAGTTGCCAACCCAACCGATGTTGACCGGATAAAAATAAGTATAAAAATGCTTATTCAGTATTAGCTTACGTCGGTAACCAACTAAGTAGGAGTAGATCAAGTTTTTCATCGAAGTTACACGATAAGAAACTTGTGTTTTCATTGTCTTTTTTATAAAGCAACAATCGCTTTTGTTGACAACCGCCATAGCGAATAACCCTGCAGAGCCAAATAGTCGCACGTGATATCTGAAATGTCAAGCTCTTTAGTTTGTCGGTGAGCTTTGACATCTGCCGCGCTAGTGGCGCCAACTGGTGAGCGCGATAACGGTAGCCCTGATTAACAAAAGTGTCCCCTTAGGCGAGAAGCGCGCGTGGGTGGAGGGCCCGCCGGCGGTGCCGCGGCGCGGCGCGCGCGCGGGCGGCGGCGACGACGCGCGCGACTCGGGCGTCAGCGTCGACGCGCACGCCTACGGGAACGCCGACGAACACGCGCTGCTGCACCAAGGTACCGCGTGCACTACCTCACGACGTACGCTTCGGTCGTTCCATCGCGATGACATTAAATACGATCAATCGAACTGGATCTGGATATGGAAAACGGAGAACCAAGTGTTATAGCACAACTTAATAGACGACCTATGTCAACCAATGAACCCTTATGAGCTTTTTTGGTTGATAAAACCCGGGTTGGGTTTACACAATAACAGTAATCGGTTCAGTACATTAAAAACAGCCGTCATGAACACGAAAGCATCGTGTTTGCTTTATCCTTTAAAAACAAAAGAATTATTCATAAACAACTTTTTGGTATCCTAGAGACCAAAACTTTTCGGTATTTAGGATACCGGAAAGTTGTTACAACAGTTCAATGATGTCATTCGTCGCATATTACGGCGTCCGCTAATGAAGGAAACCGTAGCTTTACAGTACTAAACAAACAATTGTTTTTCAGATCTGGACCTAACAGTGGACTCGTTGCGCTATGAGGAGATAATCTCAATGATGTCTGAACCGCTTCGTGTTGACGAAGGCGAGAAACCACCGCCAATCCCACCCAAAGGACTCGGGCATCTCAGCTCATTCGACTCAGGACACCATGAGAACGGAGAATCACATTGTTAATACTCGGAACAGTAAGCCAAATTTCATATTAACAAAAACAAAACAATATAAAAACTTATCCTGTGCGAGTTTGTTTCATAGGCAGCATGAGCGGCGATCAGAAACTATTGCCGTGTGCTGCCATCTTTAGTTTGCGTACACTGCCAACTACAGTAAAACCATCTTTATAGGTTACTGGGCTGAATGACTGGGGACAAGGAACTTGACTAATAGTACCTATGGCTGCGCAGTTCTCATTCTTAGTACTCTTAAGTATGTTATGCGCAACGGAAGCAGCATTCTTGCATCGTGATTGGTTAATCACAATCAGTTGATTAAAAAACTGCTCATTATGGCTTTAACGCTACATTCGCGAAGTTTCTCTCACTACGCCTACTAATGGACAAGTTCTTTGCCACCCATCATATCGACGCAAACGGTTAAATAAAATAGATGATTTTTGATGGACAATCGTTATGAACTAATTAAGTTTATGGGGCGGCAACACTTTGAGTTGCATCAAGTGTCTAGCCAAACATTATTTAGGACGGTCAATATTTTATGTCCTTCAGCGCTGGATTACCAGTACCTTGTATTTTGGTTTTTGCTACTATGCTTTTCTGAACTTTGTATAAGCAAACGTAAATTTGTGTATGATAAAAATTATTGCTACGTAAATTGTTTAAAACTGCATACGAAAGTTCGATTAGGTAATAAACTCGCACTGGATATCGGTTTATTTTTAATGGTAACATAAGTGAGCTTTCACTACATATATCCATTAAATAAAAATTTGGAATTTGAGCATAATTTTTAATAAGAAAACATTAAATAAATATGTAAAGCCATTAAGCTCAAAAATTAAGCTTCCAAATTATTTAAACAACAAACTTTATGTAATTATACGCTTTGATGTGATGTCATTATTGAATATCGCATTATTAACTTTGTTTTGAATGCAATTTTAGTTTATTTAAGACCATGAATTTTGATTCTTACGATCAGAATTTATTGAGATGTAAACTTATTAGTTTGACAGTCATATTATTTGTCTCTTTTATAAAGTAAACTATTAAAGCTTTTCATTTAATTCTACGGAATAAAATAATATATAACTGTGTTAGAAATTAAAATACCTATTAATTTCGTCGGCCCATATGCGGCCTAAGTGCGACTTTAAGGCAATCATAAACTTGATTATAAAAATACACACACTTCACTATTACTAAGGCTCGGACACAGACCGGCTCGGCTCGGCATTCTGTGTAATGTAAAAATAAACCTTATTTCAATGACTAATACGCCTTTCTAACGCGATAAAAATTTACTTTCCTCTCCGTTCCGGTCTGTGTGAACGGACCTTACTGGGGTAGTGAAATTACATGACTGTCATGTCATACGTACAGAAGGTAAATTCTAAAAAGTGCTAATCATCAAAAGCAACAACCAAAGTGCAGTATTTACGCGCCGAAACAGGACAGGAGTTTGTGATTTTGTGACTCAACATCGGTTCGCAAGGAATTTATTGTAAATTCAATAATGCTAAATGAGTAAGCCAAAATATTTTCCGTCGTTTAAATTAAAAGCAAATGAATTGATTATTTAAAATAATGTATGTGGAGTGTAATTGTTAACTACGTAATATTTTAATAACGCCTGCTAAAATTTTCTTAGCAAAGATTCGAGTAAAATTCCATTGCTTATTGTATTTGAAAAGTATATTCATAGCTATATTCTATTATAACATAGATATTTCATTATTTTAATATATTATATATGCATATCATTCCGTGTGTGGAATCAAATTATTAGATTTAGATTTAATTTCATGTGATTTATAAATTTTGCTTTGGCGCACAATGCATTTAGTTTTTATGTCGGGGCCATATAACAGTGATATAATATTAATTTACAGCTAAAACTCTTAAAAAAATACAATACACGTCTCTGTTATTGTATCTTTATGTATTTTTTAATATACTTAATAAGGATACAAAAAGTATTAATAAGATTTAACAAAAGAATATTTTTTATTTGTACTTATATATTTTTGAATTATGGAACAGTTTTAGTTAAGCATATTATTTTTGTACCTAATTTAAAATTTTCCTAACTTTGTTCTCGAAATTTTTATATTATTGGCATTTGTTTTGCTTATGCCATTATATCTGATATGATTCCTAAAAAAGAAAGTATTAAATTGGCGCAGTTATTATGTTCTAACTATTAGAAATAAAATGGTTAGTAATTCATATTTTTATTATTATTTTTGTATGAATTTTAATTTAGCTGTCGTTTGGGGTGATTTGTATAAACAGTATTGCTATTGCATAATATAATAACGGATCATCAACAATTAGTTGCTTTTAATCGACAAGTATATTTGTGCTTTATTTGTATGTTATTAAAGACTATATTTACTTAAAAGTTTTGATGAACTCAATATTTATCATTTGTAGCCGTCTTCGTAGTTAATCACTGTAGTCCTTTTTTGCTCAACGTGTAGTTAATTTTATGTAGTTTTCATTTAATATTGTTATTTCTTAAGCAACCTTACAATAAGTAACTCTGGGTTTTCAAAATACGCCGCGATGCAAAGTTTAAAAAGGTGTATCTTACAAAAAAAAACAATAAATAGCAGCTTTTTTACGAAATTAAACGTTAGCTGCTCTCCCTTATCTAATAGTGCAATTTTTTTAAGTCTTTTTTCGAAATATTTTTGATAAATTTTAATAAAAACTAAATATTATGCTATATTTACTAAATTTTTTACTTTTCTATTTTAATAATTAAAACCTTGAATATTCCTTATAATGTCATTGTGATTTATAATAAATTATATCACTTTATTATATTTTTACAATTTGATCTCTTGATTTCAAAACTGTAATTTTTACTTTTATACACAAACACAACATTTATATTCTTTTGAAAATTCTATTTGCATTTCTATAATATTTGTAATTTTTTCAATAACTATTTAAGGCGATGAAAACTTTTTCGCTTGTATTTTCTACAATAATATTATGGTATATTTTTAAATAAGCTCACTTTATATGCAAATGAGCGATGCAATATTACATACCAAATAATGTAAGTACACAATATTCAAATTTATACTCCAATATTGACAAATCTCTGAAGTCTTTCCAATAACCAAGTGATATTTTTCATACATACGCGCTAGATTTTTAATTATAGCTCTTAAGTTCTAGATGTTAAGGTTAACATTTCCAATGAACAATTTCATACTGTTTACATCTGTTTATGTTACACGTGTGTAATCGTCTCTTGTATTGTTCTATATTATATATTATCTAGTTTTTAAACTGTTGTAAGCAATATTTGTACATTTTTAAAGTCATCATCAACATTTATTTAATATTTTGATGAAATTGGCAGCTTTTGCAATTTTTTGAATGTTTTTGAAACTTTACACAGTGCATAAACGTTCAGTACTTTCATTATTAAGTTACAGATAAAATTTGATGGGTAGAAGGTATAAATATATAAAAACTATGCATAGTGCATGTCTACTAAATTTTGAAAACATACAAGAAAGATTTATCTCTATGGGTAAATTACCCATAGAGATAAATCAAAGTTTGAATGATGACTTTAAAAATATAGAAAGCACAAACTTCATACACTATACAGAGTTTTTTTTATACAAATGTATAACTAATTGAGTTAATTTTATACATTTTGAAAATATTTACTAAAGGGATGTTCACCAAACTTGATGAATGTGTTTCTACTTTTAACTATCACGTTTTTATACATTATTCTTCTTACTGGATTCTCTACTTGGTGAAACATACCCTTAAATAGGAGTTTTTGAACGTTTTAATGTTTCTATTATATATTATGTACAACAAGTATTGAGTTACCTACGCTGAATGATTTTCGACTGATATTCTACTAGTTATGGCATGGTAATGTGTGATTATTGTATTCCTTTATTTTAATGTTACATATTTCTCAGTAGTTTAGTCGATTCGTATTTAAAACTAATTGTAGCGTAATTAATTATAATCGTACCAAAAATTTCTTCAGCTATTTTTATAAAATAATTTAATATTACATACGCATTGGTATTTATTATGTTTAATTGTGTTTAACGATTGTACTGTTTGTGAATTGATATATAAATGAATTACATTGATAGTGTTAGGTCGCCAAAAGAAATTGTTCAGTACAAAGAGTAGTTATGTGTTGGAGCGAGAAGCGCTGACTAGTGATGAAACCTAGCCATTTAATATCAATTTATATGTAAATGGGCGGAATAAATATTTAGTTGGATGCATGAATTTGTTTTTTTATTTTAATAGTTTCACCTGCTGCTGTCCGACTGACTTCGGTTGCCTTGATGTTGGAAACTAACACTTTTGACTGCTTCTTCGACTGATAACAAAGTAGTAAAGGGTCTATAGAGAACCAAGCCTACTACAACGGCATTTTTTTTAAAACTTAGCTGTGGTCAAGCGAGGTTTACAAAACCCCTAATATATAGGACTCCGCAATTTATTGAATAACCAAAAAAAATATATTTTCTGTGGTCCTAACAAAAGACATCATAATATAGGTACTACCTACATAATTAAATCACTGGCTCCAAAGAACAAGCTCTATAAATAATAAGCTCTTAATCCTCACCATACCTAATTAAGTCCGATCAAAACCGAAAGTGGATCGTCCGCAACGCTAACGCGTTGTCATGCCAAACGATTATTGTATTTACCGATTGAATTTCTAAATAATAAGCGCTCTTAGTCTATAATTGAAGGTAGTCAGTACGATGTCGCCACGCCCCCGACGCACGGCTCTAAACGGGTAACGGCCGAAGATATGTCTGAAGATACGTATCGCTTATGACAGCGTCAATGTATTCGTTGTTTAGTTTTGTTGAACGGTAGGTGCCAGTAGGTAGGTACAGCTAGAATTTGATGCTAGATTTTTTTAGACCTCTCCTTTGTGTGTGGCATTTCAAGTATATTGTAAGAGAACGTAAAAATGAAAATTATTGTGTTTTTGGGGTCTTTAAAAGATTTTATTCTTGCTTGTTTTGCTTTTAAAAGAAAAATGTTTATATGGCACATGGGTATAACAGTACAGCCTTTGTACTTAAAATTAAACTATTCTAAAAGTTAATTTAATATGAAATTAAATAAACTAAAATTACGACTGTGTACCTTTGCGGCTGCGCCAAAAAGGCCCCAGTTAGGCAACTCGTGCCTGACGCTGGTTTTGGCAATAGTGGCGAGGTCTCGGATGTCAACCAGTAGTAGGAATGCATAAACATGTACTTATATAATCGTGTGTCAAAATTAAAAGGTTAAAACATATACTTTGAAGTAAAGCATGTTTCAGTAATGGCTGGTTTTTGGCAATAGGTTTGCGACAGTCGTTTCGACTCCAAGCGGAATCTGAGACGTCGCGAGTCGAACTGACGTCACCCGCACTTCAACAAATGTAGTTGTGTACTTGTGAAAACTTACATTCTTCTTCAAATCTTCACCAACAGGTTCCTTCACAACCCGGTTGGAGTATACTAATTTCTCAAAATTTCTGCCAAGACATTTGCCTTACTGATGGATACTTGGAAATGCATCGATCGATTTGGCTCCATTAGAAATGAATTCCTATGAAGTGCCAAGCTTATTTATGCGAAAACTTTCATACGTTGTTACATAAAATACCTACGTTATATATCTACTTACATATGTGTGCGTAATAGGTATACTTATTTAGCCTTTGGATTGCCAGAAACAAAGTGGGAGAATGGTATTTTACTGGACATTAGGAAACAGTTTCGAACATGAAATCTGCAATGACAGCGTAGCTCTACGAATAGGTACCTACTAGTGATGTTACGGATTCTTTTGATATGGTATGTAATTAATAACTCTCTGAACACCCTACCTTAAGATACATCGCCACTACAAATACCATGTGCATTCTACCCTATAAGTTCTCAATAGCACCGCCCACTCTTGTCCTTAATGGACCCGCGAGCATATTTGACAATATTTGACACTTTAATGAGAGGGAAGAGTTGATGAGACCAGCTTACGACATTATGTTGCAAATACATACAATGCGTTGATGTAATGTATGCGTTATTGTAAGGCACTTGCGAAATGAACACATTGTGCTCCACTGATGTACTTACAAAAATAATACTTTTTTTCTTTCGATTAGCTACAATACAGCTTAATGTGGGAAGAGCAAAGAGCACGGTTTTTTTAGGGATTAGTTGGGCACTTTACATTACTTGGCTTGACTTTTTAGTAGATGGATACATAGTTCACCAATATAGGAAGCTTTCTTTTAAAATTATATTTCTTGATGACAATTTGGTATACGTACGTATTTAGATAAGTACCTTCTTGTGTAATGTTTAACAAGTCATAATAAAATTACTACCAAAAAAATATTAATAGCAAATACTTAGATAATTTATAATTAGCTATTATGGGCTAACTCTTAATTTACATTACAGAACTTGATAATTATAATACTTAGCGCCTCGTACAGGCTATTACTTTGTATAAAATGTATGTTAAAGAACCTATTTTGTGCTAATATTTTATCTTGTGTAAGCAAGCAAGGTGTCCCATAAATATAATAAAAAATTGCTAAACTAGGTACTAAATGAATTCACCCCTGTTGACATCCGAGGAAAGGTCTAGTTTTTTTATTGTTAATTTGCATTTAAAAAACTAAAATAGATCCATTAAACCATCACGCAATTTTTACAAGAACATAATAGAATACTTAATGGTCATGTCATTGTCCATTACATTAATTGCAACATACATATCTGAAATGTAAGTATTAAAAATTATGTATGAACAGACGGCAAAGTGAATTAACTAAGCAATAAAGACACCTGCTTTTTTGTACCAATTAATAATGATTACACATGCCAATAATATCTGCAAGATATGCGTCCGATAGTTGAACTACAAGTACCTACCTAGGTTTCTATCTCTACATAGCTTATAGTGATGGTAGGGTTAATTGACACTTATTAGCATTAATGGTTCCTAAATAAACACTTAATATATCGCGTAGGGAACTTTTTAATTCAAGGATGTGTAAATGTAATTCCATTAATTTACGACTATACGCATTTACACTATAGAAAGGTGAACAAGGCCCACTATAAGGAAGACATAAATAGATATAGGTATACAGGGTGAATTTTCAATAACCGGCCAAATTTTCAGAGATGTTTCAGAATCGATAACATTTTCACGATATATTTATTTTAATAATATTTGCATTTCTGTCCACCACTAAAAAGCGAACGTGTGGATATTACAAGAGCACGATTCAGTTTATCAACCTAGTTAGGTAACTTACAGTTAGGTATTAAACTAATTTGCACGGACACAAGTGCATTAATTCCTACTAGGCGGTCGCCGACGCAAAATTTTGAGACATTTTCAAAATAATGCTATTACTTTGGTTTGTTTAATTCGGCAATAATGTTTAAAATGAACCTTCGGTTTGATCTCGAAATATTTATTATAAGTTTTGGGTGGTCATTGAAAACTAACCCTGTATAGATAACTACATAAGTTACCTAAGTACTCACTTTTTTGCTGCTAGGTACATGTCTAAAAGTTCTTATTGATTTATGATGCGTGATTATAATAATTTAATGCGGATCGAATAGCCGACCCCAACATAGCTTCAGAAAACGCTGGGCAGAAGAAGAATGCAGATCGAATAAATCAACCTCATTAGAGAAAACATTAAAGAAACTATTTCTATCATTGGCAGAAAAAAAAGTTACTTGACGTACCTACTAATAAAGTGTCATACGTTTGCGAAATAATTGTATTTTCTTCAATTTTCTTTGCTTCGTCAATTGATAATTTAAGCTAATTTTCCAACCATGGCCGTCGCATTACCTATGGAGTCCAATCCGGAGACCATGAATAAGTATTTGCAGAAGTTGGGTGTGTCTGATAAATGGCGCATGGTGGACGTGATAGGTTTAGAAGCCGATGCGCTAAACTGGGTTCCACGCCCCGTCCTAGCTATAGTTCTGCTCTTTCCGCTTTCCGAGGCCTACGAAAAACATCGCCAAGACCAAGAGCATGAGCTGTCAAGCAAAGGTCTGCAAGCCCCTAAAGACGTGTTCCACCTGAAGCAAGTTCTAAGCAACGTGTGTGGGACCATTGCCTTGGTGCATAGCGTCGCCAACAACACTCACCACATCGAACTTAATGAAGGCCTGCTGAAGAACTACCTCAACGAAGCTAAAAACCTTGACGCAACAGCCAAAGGGGCCCTCCTAGAGAACTCAACTGCCATTCTAGATGCTTATAGGGAGATCGTGCGCACGGGCAACGAAGCAGGAGCTGACCCTGATGAAATCGTGAACAATCATTTTGTTACTTTCATCCATAAGGACGGCCACCTGTTCGAACTGGATGGACGCAAAAACTTTCCCATAAACCATGGACCCACTACTCCTGAACGTCTCCTAGAAGACGCGGCAAAAGTCTGCCGTGAATTTATCGCCAGGGAACCTGATAACATCGGCTTTAACGTAGTGGCTCTTGTTCCTTCACAGTAATATTTTAACATTTAATTTAATTGAACATTTCAATTTAATTATTTTAAATACATTTATTAATTAACTTGTCAATTGGTCATTTACGAACAAGTAGAGTTAATGTGAGTTGTATTTCTTTTGCTTGAAGTATCATCGCTAATGAAATAATCGCATAGCCCTGACGTGACGGGTCTGCGCACCGGCTACACGCGATCCTTCAATATGGCACTACGAAAAATGGCGTTCATTAATTCTCTTCATTAGCGAATACCGGGACATTGAGTTAGCGTACACCGCTGCACGGACGTCGATTTAAGTCTTTAATTCATAATTAATCTCGCAGTATTTAACAAATCACCACTCGGTGTTCGAAACGGTGCGTTCGTCTCAATTAAGATATCCGCGCGCAATGCCAACACGGCTCCCGCATTCCTCCTTAAAATTCTCTATCTTCGGAAACTAATTAAAAATTCGCCTCGCCTTCGTGGTCCGGTGTTCAATCGGGACGATATAACTTCATTTAAAAACGAGCAATCTTGTCGAAGATAAGGGCTGGCGAGAAAACAACGAAGAGCAGCGCTCGCCACACGCGGCAGCGACGCAGCCAGACAAAAAGACAAACCAAAGAAACAACTCCAAACTTTTAAATGGAACGCGAGAGAATTCACCGCGTTAACTATGTCGATACTGGGAAGGACGCGACATCGGTAAGTCACGTCACCGAATAAATGACGCCGGCACTGAAATAAATATATAAATATTGTGTAAATAAAGAAAATAATACGGCGGGGACCCGAAATGCTTTAAATATTCAAATGAAGCGAGCCGAGGTGAAATACGAAGGTGCGCTCGCTCGAGTTGAGCCCAATTAAATCGGTGCCACTGAGGTAGAAATTAAAAACAAAAGGAAGATGACGGGGGTCCGGCGCGCATTTTTCTCATGAGTATTATTAGCGCGATGTCAACCCACAAAAAATGGAGTTAGAGGGTTGTCGTGGCCGCGATCATTATCGACTACATCCCGCGTTTTGTATTGTTTTGATAAGTGTGATGCTCTTGCGCTCCGACGTTTTGTTGACATTTTATATTCACCATACACATGTGATTGATATGCGCGCGTCTAAATTAATTATACTGAATTTTAAATTGCATTCTTTGTTAGTGTGTTGTGTAAACTTTTATACGGGGGCTTTTTACATTCTCTTTTTAATTGTCATTGAAATTCCTTTGGCGTGTATTAATATATTCATGGACCTACTTCTCTATGCTTGTTGTTGTTAAGTTTACTCGTAGGTAGGTACATGCTATAGAGCGCAAAATAGTGCGTCAATCAACTGCTGACAAGTGCGCATATGAGATGAATTAATGGGGAGAAAAACAAAACCTTAAACAGTGTTGGGTACGGTCATTAGTCATGTGAGAACCTAGTGAGAACAGATTTAATATTTGCCTATAAATCAATTACAGACGTGTGGGGAGTCGCTTAGCACTTAACGCTTTATTGTGCTGCTTTCTTAAACAGCTATGATAAATTACCTGTATATGTTCCTTTTACAATTAGTTTGGAACACATGTATACTATAGATAGGTAGGTACATACGTCTACTTGTGTACAGGTGTGTGCTTAAGGTAAGCAACTTTGTGTCTAATAAACTACAATTTGATGTGTATAATAGGTATTTCGTAACTGTAATAGAAGCATATAAGCTTTTATTTTTGTACGGGTTTTGTTCATAGTTTTCTGTGCTTGTTTTAGGTAATATTTGATTCGAAAAAGTATTAAAATAAAAATGTAAAACGACACAATAATATTTTGTAAAAACAATTCTTATATTTAATTTTGAACAACATTAGCTAAATTTGTATTGCCTGGGACATCTACTATTTAGTTTAAATGTATGTATATTTTGTTATTGTACCCTGTACTCACATATAAAGTTCAGATTCATTAACACTCGTCGCGACCTCCGCTCCTCTCGCACGATTTATCCAAACAAAATACATTTATTTTAGACAATGAGGATCTAAGTGCTTATTGGAAAAGTTATCTACCACTAAAACAATTCTAGCCATACTTCAAACAATTGGACAACTTACATCTCTCATTTCATACTGTATTTTTTAAATAGGAGTAGATACAAGAGGAGTATTGGATGGTGTGGTACTGTTGGATGGGTAAACGGTCGGTAAGTAATGGTTAGTTTAGTGGGGGTTCCCGGCAGGGGTCCCGTCTCGGCCTACCGACGCTCATCACTATTCAATAAGCTCCATTTATTGAAATTACATAATTTGTGTGTGAATAATGACGATTGTGATGAATCTTCGTGGGCGATACGAGCGACTTAAAGCCGATTAACTTTTGACCGCTATACGATATTAATAAGTTGGTTCGACACTCGCTTGCAGAGCTTAATGATATGGAAATAGACTGAGCCAGAGCCACAGAGCTGTGAGCGTTACCTCCATTGATTTCTGACATTTATTTGAATGGGTATTGTGTGTTTGGGAAGCTTTTGGACAAAGTACCTACTACTCTAAAGTGGTTTGTTAAATGAATCGAGGTGTCTGATACTAGTATCATAGGAGGTGGAGGTATAAAGGAGGTGCTTCTGTAGGTAGGCAACCTAACTGTTAGCGCTAGAATTTTAAAAATTGCGTCACCGTGGAATTTTATGCTTTAAGAAATATATTATGTTCTTAATATTCATCAGGTAGGTAAGTTAGTTTAAAAAAAACGGACATTCTTAGAAAAAGTAGATGACATCTACGTATAATGAAATGTAAATGTCCATAATTAAATTGTATGCTTTCTAGCACAAAATATCGGTATGACCTATTCTTCTTTGGGTGCTAGCAAAGCTACCTAGCAAAGTAATTTGTATTCTAATATCTACAAAATGGATGACGTTTTCAGAAATATTAGATTAAGTATTATTGGAGTTGTACAAAATGACATTTTAGTTGAAAAACAACATTAAACTTATTATTTTCCCATTACAGGATTTATAATAGTTGTTGGACATTACAGAAACATTCGCGGCGTGCATTACAGTCACTTATGAATAAAACATAATTCTTGTATACTTACAAAATGCTGGAATGTGACCAAACTATTCTGAAATCCGTCATTTTTATAAACAACGACTTGAAGTTAATTTTGTCAACATTAAAATTTGTAACACTAAAGTTTAGAATATTTGTACATATCAGTACGGTTATGGTGTAATGGGACCAACAGATTAATACCTACGGTTGTTTAGCAACTGTTTAGCAGGTTATAAATAAAAAAAAGGTGCTAAACACCGTCATGATTCTTTTTAAATAAGGCATATTATACGTAATATGTAATATGGTGATTTTCCATAATTTTAAAGACTTGATGGTCTGTGTTGTAACTCTTCAGTCATTTTGTTTTACTAAATACATTTAGGTATATCATCAATACATAGAATTACATTTACGGATTTTCATTATTTTTTTACCTAAATAACCATTAAAAAAACAAATTTTTAAACGGATTTTATCTCGTTTTCATTTAGATTTTAGTTCCCGATGTTTTAACGCCGTTTAGATGTCAATATGACCATATTTCAATGTCTACCATTGGCGTAAACCTCAGAAATTAATAACCCTTTCTTAGCCAAAATTAACCATAATGAAGTTATAGTGAAAACGATTTTAAAATGTACGCACTTAATTCCCAACGCCTCATAGGTCATCTATTTAATGTGTTTTCATCACCATTTTCTAAAACGCCCTAAGAATGATGAAGCTATCGAAGTGCACATACCAAGCTAATGCAATAATGAATCGGTAATATAAACACAGGTCTAAGAACAACTTATCGGTATGCACTTCTAGCTCACAATAACGAAGTACTAAGAAAAACAATTATTTTCTTTGCCCACCATTGAAATGCTAAGCGTTCATTCTAAGACGTACTTACCTATAAGTGCAGTTATTATTTAGATCGGCGTGCCATCAGGTATCATGCAAAAAGTAGATCTAAATTATTAATAGGTAATAAATAATACCGCATTAAAGATCAGACCTTCCGCTAATGAGATTTCTATAGTTTCATGATAATAAAATTGTGGGCATCTTGTATTTATGTTATGGGAGAATTTACTGGGAAAGAGATATGGACTCGTTGGTTAAATGGCAAAGCGTTTTTTGAAATTGATCGGCCGAAGGTATATAGGTACATAGTTTGGTTTAAT
The DNA here is from genome assembly GCA_932294365.1 of Diachrysia chrysitis. Taxonomy (NCBI): domain Eukaryota; kingdom Metazoa; phylum Arthropoda; class Insecta; order Lepidoptera; family Noctuidae; genus Diachrysia; species Diachrysia chrysitis. The sequence goes on from OW028645.1 coordinate 4,647,544, forward strand.
GAGGTCATGCTAAGCATGTATTTAGAGGTTTCAAGTTTCTTTTGAAAGTTACAAAAAAATTACATTCGTAAAGTTACTAAAAATTTTTTACGTAAGGTTTTTCAGTAGGTTGGTATACATATTAAGTATTTTTATTTTGGTTCCAAAAAGTTTTTGGAACGATGTATTTTATTAAAAAAAACATTAATGGTACTGAAAAAAAAACAAGTTTTTCAGATAAACCTAGACTTGGATATTAAAACACCCGTCCTCAATTTCGATTTATTTTTAATCAACTTAATCCAAGTGTTAATTGCGCCATTCTGACTTCTTGGAATTGGGACACCCACGCCCACTTATGTACCAAATTAGACCATTATTTATATTTTTTCATCCGGATTTTCGGGTAAACGACCGAAACGCCAACATCCAACGACATATACGTAGAAAGCTGGATGATATACCTACAAGCTGCGCCCGCGCAGCTATGCCGAGCGTTTACGACTTCCGAGAATCGAAGGTACACGACGACGACGCTATCCGAAATACGGTAAATCGTCTAAATTAAGTAGATGTGGACAGTGGCTTTAAAAATAAGGTATAACATGTATTAATTTGTTGTGATTTTGTTTTAGTCGTTATTATTTTAATTAACTTGATGTAAAGGAGCTGAGGTGTTGGGTTTCCTCCAGCGAAGCCCTCCTTCTTCTTATAAATATCGTAAAAGTAACATAATAATAAGTACTACCAACATATTCTAAAAGCAAAAAATAACACGAAAAACAACAAAATAAAATATTTTATAAAATGCTCCTGACAAATGAAACATTTTGTGAAGGTGCTGAAAATAAGACGTCTATCCAACTACATAGTTAGCTGTTTATGAGAAACATTATTTGATCTGAAGTACCGTTACAGTTACCAATATTGTAGCTGCTCATTTGTACTAGACGAAGGGATAATTTAGGTAAAAATAAATAAATTAGTATATGCCTACCTTCTCTGTATAGTGTATTATTCAGTTCAAATAATAATAATATCTTGGGACAACTCACACATCTGAAGCAGATCAGAGCCTGTATAAGCCTGCAAACATCTGATAAACAAACCTATATATTTCTAAATACATACATATTATAAATAAATTACACCAATACACTCAACAAATGATCATACTCGTCACACAAAGATCAGGCCTGGGTGAGAATCGAACTCACGACCTCCGGATTAGCAGGTGTCAGATGTCAGGGTCACTAACCACTAAAGCAAAAGGCCAGTCAAAAACCATTTTTTTTCGAACATTTTTGAAGTAAGTATCATTTTAGTTCAGTATTCTGGGCAGTACGAAGTCATTATGGGTAGATGTATTGCAATACATTTACAGAGCATTCAATAGGCTACTGAGATGCAAAGATATGATGGATAGGCCTTCTGTTTGCGAAATATCTCAGCGTCAAGGAATGCATGCCTCTTGGTGTTATTTATGTTTCTTTGTACGCACATAGAGGTATGCTGGTCTTGTAATGGACAAACTTTGCCGACAAGATTGATTGAATACAGCCACAATCGTTTGATAATCAGGAAAAATAAACCGGGTTTATCAAATCATAATTTTTAAAATAATTATCAATATAAATATTAATAAATTTATGTATTAGGTAGTCAACAAAGGGCATAAAACGGTTGTAGTTTTAAATTCGGCAGCGGCCGCCCGCGGTGCGGCTTACTCCCTCAATTATGCCCTAAATGAATTCCATTAAACAAACGCAGCGTTTTACTGCTGAGACATTAAGTCGACAGTCCTCGTAAACTCGCCTCTTGATTGATAAATTCTCTTTAGTAATTGCCGGAGCGTCGCCCGGGTTATGATTGCTACCGAGCGACGTTAAAATCGCTGCGTCCGCGTGTAATGCACCAACATAGTTATAATAAAGTAGGCCAATTATACCAAGCAATATCAGTAAGTTGCAAATATTATGAACCCCGATGGTTACCGAGCGCATAACGTGGACAATTAAATTCATTACGTTTATAGGTAGAACGATTTGAGTAAAGTGCCGTTAGGTGTCAAAACTTTTTCGGGCAATTACGTGAAGTAGAGTCAACATCGAAAGCATTTAATTAGCCATCAGAACACTCAACTCCTGGCTGGTATCGTTTCTTTCACACTTTAAGAAAGTGCACATATATTTTTAAGTGTAAATAAACACCTCATTGAGTAAAACACTTCTCTTTTTAGGTCCCTACTTAAAAAGAAACGACTAGACGACTTTTAAGCACATCATGAACTTTTTCTGTTGTCTGTACTCACGTAATATTAATTGCACTACAATAATTATTCCAATGTTCCAAAAGCAATAATTTTATTTTATTGAGTATACTGATGGAAAGTGTCGAAAGTTTACAAAAAATAATTTATAACTCTATAAAATTTCGAAATCTGATTTGTGTCGACATTTTACTTACAGGTAATTAAATTAATTTTAATTATTAAATGCAATTTTGATATGTAGATATCTTCGTAGCTACATACATGACGTGCCTATTCTTTGACGCGTTCCTTTAATTTTGCGATAGACAGTTTTTGTAGCTAAGAAATCTATACTATCATATTAGTCTATTAAAGTAGCACTTTTTGTGTTGCTCCTTTGAAAACGTATGAAATATTATTCACTTAATAGGCGTAATAAATCATGTAATATTGTCACATCGACTCTTCTGTCAGATATTTTAGGATAACTGTTTCTTAGAACCTTAGATACGTATGTACGTCGTGTCCGGTTAATTGGTAAAGTGGTGGGTTAGAGTGGGGAGTGGGTAGATTAATGAGCGGCTACCGCTTGCTTATCGCGGGCATCTCGCGCATGACTGATCATCTGTCCTGCGCCTGCGCCTCTATGCCTTTAGTGATGGGCAAAACTGACTTAAATTTCTATCGATCATTTTATATTAAACAGATCTTCAAGATTAAACTTTGTTGAAATATAAATTGTTTATTTAAGTTAAAATTAGCGGTTTTTGCAAAAGGAGCAAATTAACGACATAAAATTCATAAACCTGATAATTATGCAGTTAGCTGATGGAACGTGAAATACTTACCTAAATCGCTATTACGATAAAATTTCAATATAACCCTTAAAGGTCTCTCGTAGTTTCTAAACGAAAGAATAGAGTTTCTTGTATGTTCTTCTCCACAGAAAAACTCCGTGTGTGCATATCTTACATATTTCGAAACGACGTATCTAAAGCCAATTTAATTCTGGAACAGGTATAATTTAAATAAACAAAAACTAATCGATTTCGACAAACATCGATATTGTAATTCTTGAGTGGCCATCCTTACGTCCGTGATATGACGGTGACCGCGTGGTTTCCCAGAAGTCCGTACCTTACGAGCACCGTGCCACATTCGACCGGGCTTTTTTCTCCAACCTTTTATCGGACGCATTGAAATATTTTTGTTGAGATCAAACGACATTTAGATAGGTACATTAGGATTAATGTTGAACATCAGTTACATGGTATGTACCTACATACTGTTACTGAGAATTTCGGATGTTGCTTCCATGTAGGATTGTTCTGGCACGATTTAGATTTCCATTGTGTTTGTATAGTTTGTATTGTTTTGTTAATAGTTATATTTAATAATAGCTGATACCCGCGGCTCCGCCCGCGTAGGTGTCTGTTATGGCGGCAAAGAGTAGCCTATGTCCTTTCTCTGGGATCCAGGCTTACCCTTGAAAGCGTAACAGACGGACAGACAGAGTTACTTTTGCATTTATAATATTAGTATGGACTAGTAAAAAAAAAGTTAAGGAATGTCTAGTATGGTCTTAACAGTGAATCGTGGCCCATTGGCAAGAAAGAATACAGATATTAGAAAAAATAAAAAAACAGAGTTTTAGGATCTTAGTTTCTAATTACGAATGTACCTATATTTTTATTAATAAATTATAAAAAATATAAGGACCTACCTAAATAATAATTTAAAATACAAATTAAAACTTTTCTTTCAACGTTCATTAAATAAAACGATCATTGACAACTTCAAAAAAACTTTTTAATATAGAGCACATTCATTTTATGCTGCCCTGATCTTCGCCAATTGCATGGGGTTTTTAACAAAAATATTCCACCAAATCACCTAATTATGTTATCTTAAGCATACACTAAGAAAATTAAAGCAACACTCAATGCTAATATTTGTTCTTTTTAATTTTATTTTAGCAAACGGTTTTTACCTGATAAGGTGAACAGACCATCAAAAATAAATTTGGTATTTTTATCATTAAGAAGTTTTTTTGGTCGATCATAAACGTTCGTAAACTATGTGCTTAAAACCAAAGAAGCAGAATTTGTTTTAATCATAACACGAAACACAACACTTGGGGCAATGTCGCGTGATAAGTAACAGTATTTCTTGCACTAAAAATAAATCTCTACGCTTTGGATTGTGTACACAGAAAAAGTATAAAAGCTTGTAAATGATACGGGTATTTGAATATTTAGGAGCATAATATATACCTATCCTAATATATTTGGAAACGATGGTATACCTACCTATAATAAGTACATACCTATATTACGCTTAAAGATTTTACACACTAACCAACGAATACTGAAACGCCATTTAACTTTAAGACGTTCTTAAATGTATATCTGTTGCTACTTTACACCTTAAAGTGACAGAGACTAAACTTGATGGCGACTTAAAACTGATTGACATTTCAGTATTCGACCAATAGATAGATTATATACATATACCTATGTTATATACAGTATATATTTTACTAACTGACCAGGTAAACGTCTTTTTACATAATAATAATAAAAAAACTGGGGTATGAAAAATAGTATACCACCTGTTCTCACCTACCGAATATACACACAAAATTTCACAAAAATCGGTCAAGCCCTTCCTGAGGAGTTTGGTTCTAAACACTGTGACACAAGATTTTTGTTATAGATATGGGACTCGGTAGTTTTCAGGAATATAAGTAATAAATAGAAATAATGAAACTGGATTTTATTAAATCCCAACTCGAATTAGCAATCAATACCTTATAAAACAAATCAATGTTAATCATATACCAAAAAGTTTATAAAACTCGTGCCATAATTTTAGCACACCACTCAAACTTAAAACCAATAAACATAAAATACTCATACCCAATACAGATCATAAAGAAACATTCAAAAACAAACCAGAAGCACTTAGCTGTATAAATTAATCGTACATTTAAATACAAAGACTAATTTAATAAGTGACCCGACTCCCAAACGTCAAAGCGTTCAAATAAAAAACGTAAAAGAAATATGTAAGAACGATGGTGGACAATTCTGAACTCCCAAGTCGGTGTCATGGGAAATGTGGCTTTTTTATACTCTAAATAAATTGGGAGTCATTTTTTAAGTCGTTTTGTTTTTTGTTTGTTATTGAGTACAATGGGTGGACAAGATGGTCTGTTAGGTAACATTTTTAACATCATTATAAGTGAAAAACTGTGAGTGATGGTGGCTCGCTTACTGCCCGACTGGACTCGACTTAGTTCCAAGAAGTTTTAACTATTGTCTATGTTACATTTAAGTATACATATCTTTAGGTAAATTATTCTTGTAGTTTAGAATGTATTAAAAACAAAAAGGTATTCACGATGAAAGTTTTCAGCTAGCCATGATAAAAAATTATGTGTTATTTACACAAGAAACTTTGATGTAGGTAAATTATATCGTCAAAATATAATTCTTGAAAAATCAAAGAAAATTCTAGAAATATAATCGATAAAAAAAGCTAACAAACATTCTTTAAAAAATATACATTTTAATGGTTTTAACGACAACTTAGTGAAAAGGAAATCATGCTGAAAACGTTAATCTCCTTAATCAGTCAGATTGAGGATTTAACTGAAAGTTCCAATTTCGTGTAAATCACAGACCAAAACCTTTCCATTTCACCTGCATCCTTCAATATTAATAAAACAACATCTTTAACCATAACCTCATGATAAAAATCTTTGCTTCACTTCCGTTCGGAATTTGAAGCAAAAAATACTTTATGAAACTGACATTCCTTGGTATACGATGGTAGTTTGGTACCGTGGGATTGTGCCTGCACCCCTGGGGGCCGGTGACTTCGGTAGCGCCACCGGAGCACCCCGCCGCTTCGCCACTTACAAAACCAATATTTAATTATGATAAGTTATTATCATTATAAATTAATTTTAGGAGAAGAATTAAAGTTAGGGTTATGGATTCATTAAACGTAATATGTTGACGCTTCTTAGTCGGTGCGGTTTACGAGACGATCATTAATGTCGTTCGTGGAAAGGGTTATGTATGTTATTTATGTAGGTTCACATATCAACAAATAATGTATAAACATGTACCTACACATAACATTTTTTTTTTAAATAACCGAACAAAATAAAAACATGACGAATTTTAACTTTTATTCCCTGCGTTTTGTAAGAATACTGTATGATATTTTGCAATTATTTCAGTATGGTCAAACAATCAATAACAAATGAAATATACAGAGAATAAAGTAACAAAATAAATAAATAGCATGAATGGTACACTAGAAAATAAATCATACGTATTAACAATGTTTAACAGGTCAATGTTAGAGATTGTAATAAAATAACATTGAATTTTTTTGTTAGATTGTTCCCAATCATTGCAAATTCAACCATAACTCAAAGCCGTTTAGAAACATTTGGTATGAACCTCGCCCAAAACCTTTGGTGTTCATATCTTAAACGAAACATGCAAAGTATTTCTTTAACGATCTTTTATTTTTTATACGGAATCTTCGAATTCTAACCTCTAGTTACTGACTAACAGATCATAAGATTGGAGTTGTTTAGTTTTTTTTTGGTCACATAAAACTACAACCTCTATGATATTTAAGAATCGACAGATTCATCTGGGACGTTCGGCTCGACACACAGTCGCTGGCCCGATAAGAGATGATAAAGTAATGGGCGAGATACCGGCCGCTACCGAATCTGATACGACACGGTAGCGAGCCGAACACTCACTCATACCATACGCCATTTAGTTTATTGAATTCCATTGTAATGCCCGATTGACATCTCGGTCCGGTTATTTAATTCTCATATAAGATGATATACGAGCGACCGCGACAAAGATAACTCGACGCGCTAATTTTATTGCGCGGCGAGCTTCAAGACATCCCAGTGAAGGGCTAATCCAAAAGCCATCAATACACCGTTATCTAGAACGGCGCCTGTAAACGAAGTATACGATCCATAAATGCGACGACAAGTGCGGGCGCTTAAACCCTAATCGCCCGTACAAATACCCACGAGGAAAAACTGCCAATATTTATAATAATAAACATAAACTACCACAATAAAACGAAAAGCGTCGACGTGCAAAAGTTTATGCTAATCGCCAGTAAAAATATAATAAAACAGTGACCTTGGTGGACGCGTCGCGTTCCCGACGTGCCGTTATTAAGTCGAGGTGTCCTTAAACACAATAATGTATGCCTACATAACTCCAGAAATCTGTCATCGAGAGTTAAACGACACATAAATCGCTGAGAATTTGACACCAACAGAGCGAGTCCTATTGATTTATCGCTCTCCTTAAACTGGAAACATGATACGCAAATAGAATTCATTAAATGCTTAGATGTCTGCCCACGGAGTAGATTTGGTAATAACGCCGGAGCTTGTTTGAAGACTCATATGTATCTTTGACTGGTTACATAAGAAGGCAGCGGAGAGCGGGCATCGGCCATCGGCAGCTAATCACGAACACAGGTAGCGTATCACGAGCATCTCGCTCGCGACTTACGATCCATTCCGGTTATTAATGAACCCGAACTATTTTCGAATTTCGCCGCCGCCCGGACATACTATTGACAGCTGTTTATTTATCAATGTCTACTTGACTCGAGCCGAGGCATCATCCGTTGCAAATATTTGAATTAGTATTCAATGAGCACTCGCTTCGCTTTCACAACTTTGACTTGAGGCAGCGGTAGCGTAGCGACCTATTAATGTTCATAGAATTTTACAATAAGAAAATCAAACGAAATCCCGCTGGTTTCTTTGCTTGTATCGGTCGCAGTCAGTTTTTCGCTATGAAACTGCCAATAACATTAACATTTCATAACAGACCTGTCGGCAACTGCGGGAATCGGCATCTATTATTACGTTAGACATCATGCTAATTGTCGTCTAAAAACTGAACTTCGCCAGAAAAGCTATCCGTCCGTATCCAGGGGGTTCGCTGTGCCGCCGTATTACGATTAATTGATGCTAATTAATAAATTAATTAACCATGTTAATACTACGCTTGAAGGATTCCAGTTTTTCATGCGCCACGTTCGTATTTGTCCGAGCTGCATTTGTATTGCCAGCAGCAGAACTCGCCGTTTTTGTTAGGCGTTCTTGATACGGCATGATCTCGTTATGTGACCATGTTCATCATATTTAGATATTAATTTAGCGAAATTAATTAGGTTTGAGCATCGCGATGAAGCGCGCTCCTAATAGGGCTCTGTTATGACAGTCATTCATATAATAATGATTGAATCAGAGCGCCGTTTGATCATAATTTATGTCATATTTTCTCATTTGTTTTCGTAATAATTAATGAGGAGCGCGTCTCGAGCGATGTTTTGTGCTGAGTTCCTGAGAGTTAGCGACGTAAAGATAAGCGAACATGCTCTGCGGAACGTCTTCTTGTTGCGATGCCTCCGTCTGGAAAAATATCATTAAGTGTCTTAATAGCTATTCAAGTTTTTTATTTGTTTCATTCGTGGTTATAAAGGTATTATGACATATAATACGGGGGCTATAGTGGTAGGTGGAAAAACTGGAAAAACATAGTGGCACGCGCGTGGTTTCATTGAAGTCTCACCGCCGCGGAGTATGTTGTCACGTATAGGACACTACTGAGATTTTTTCTTTGAAATGCATTCATTTTTAAGAACACGACACAGTCCGTTCCTTCTAAATCTAGATTTGGAAATTGCAGTACGTGATTCAGCGACTGCCGCTGCGTGGGCGTACGACTATTTTGATACCGTCTTTATTTCTGAGAACTTTTGATGCCTGAGTCTAATATGATAAGCAAACTACAGAGAAATTGAGTTCACAATTCCTCCGTGTACTGTCGCGACGAAGACCAAAGATACGACTCGTGTGCCGTCGTAAAAAATGCTCGAAGCTCGCTATATTAGAACAAATCATAATAAAATCGCAGCGAAAACAAATTTTGTTGGCTCGCAAGAATTTACAAGACGCAGGCTCGCAAGCACGCGTCCGCAGCGGACATAAATACAAGGTCCTCGGGCACATAATATAACGAGTATAGGAGGCCAATTTAACAGACTTATTGTCTCCGTGCGGCTACAATGCGAGACACGGAGGGAGACGCAAAAGGAGCACGACGCCGGGGACCCCGAGCCTGCCGATACAAAACAATGGTATTTAATCAACGATGATAAATGCTGTATTCAAGCACGTTTTTTAACGATACTGCCGTATTGTTTTGGCGGGAGCTTACCGTTGAATACGGAGATAAGTCGCCGCTGAGAGTGCCTTAGCTGACAAATTGGAATAAAAGGAATATTTATTCGTGTTGGAAATCGTGGGCCTTGACGTGGGGACTTGGCGATTCTTTGATATATTCACGTATTCAGCAGACACAAGCCAGACACCACACTGACCTCTTATAAGATATTAGCCATACGTCTAAATAGATATATTTAAATCTTGTTACGAGAATGTTCTTTTAGGTGCTATAACCCTTTAAGGTAACTTTTCAAAACTGACCGGTCTTTATTTTGGACAGTTCAGGAAATTTTCTGCTCGGGTACCAAATAAAAACAGCCCAAAAAAATTTACAGGGTCACACAAGAACCTTCAAAATTATCATCAATTACTCTCAAATGTAGGCAATACAAAGTTATGACAACTTTTCTAATTGTGCAGGAGGAAACTGTAAATAATATTACATGCAATTTTAACTTTATCGGTGAATAACATATCTGTTTTACAAACCGAACACATAAATCTCTTCTAAATATTGTTCCGTTTGTTAAATATTCGCCTGTAGCGGCTGCGCAAATCCAAAACATGGAAATATAGAATGAGAAAAGAGAAACAAAAGACAACTATTAAATAACTAAGGCTGAGCAGAACATGATACAGGATATAAAACAACAAAGTTAAACGTTAACGTTATTTATCGTACCAATACAAGCAGCGAATGGAGTTCCAACACTTCCAATTCCAATTTTAAGTCATAAAATACATAATATATTAGCATTGCCACGCGATGAGTTTTGTATAAATCACGTGCATTTTGTTGAAATAACGCTGAGAAAACGATTGGCATCTGGCCTGGGAGAGGGATCGTAAATTTGTGGGGTTTAACAGCAGGACGCCATATTGAGTCTGAAGGACGAAGCATAGAACATTGATTTATAAGTACTGGGCAGTGGGCAAGCATGACGCACCTGATGTATTTGTTCGGATGTCGACACATGACAATGACGATTGTTCTTTATGATTTACGAGGCTGTGTTGCTATTGGAATGCTGTGGTTATTGGAAAATGATTGAAATACAATCTCGTTTGCTGTATATCGAAGGAATACCGATATTCTGAATGTGACTGAAAAAGACACCGTAGGTTACTTTTATCACAAGTTTAAAGTCAATAAATAGCTATTAGAAAACTATTAGTAGGATTAAAGATGCATTCTTCTTTATTTTATAAAATCTGAAGTTATATTTATGTGGGTCTGATTTGAATTCAAGTTAAGGTGCTTTCCAATTTACTCTACATACAAAAAAAAACTTTATTTAAGCTGCATATTACGTTGGTTTGCATGTAACCATCAGTGGACAAAACAGCACAGACACGTGTGCTACAGGATTTGAACCACTCTAGTGACAAGGAAGTCATGCGCCGGTTTCAATATTAAACATCACTTCGCCAGACTAATGAAAGTAAACCCGTGAGTACAATCTATTATAATTAACTCGTAGATTAATATAAACGATCGCACTTTAGTGGGTCGTATTATGAGTAGTTTACTCATATTACCTATCTAACTAAGTCTTCATCGATTAATGTGAATAAAGTAGGTACCTAAGCAATGGCATGGTGGCCTAGCGGTTCAATAAACGGATTTGTGTGCGCAAGATTGCAGGTTTGAACCAATTACTAAACTAATAATTACCAATGTGACATTGACAAAGCTTTATGTACTTTCTTAATTATTCAAAAATATCATTGACAATCTGTAAACGAACACCTGGATTCCAATAACTGGAATCTTGATTTCAGCTGATAACCCTCTATGAGCAAGCGTGGTGGTCAGTACTTATTCCTTCTCTAAAAGAGAAGAGGCCAGTGCCTAGCAATGGGACATTTATAAGCCGGTATTATGATAACCAATATGCGACAGAATCAAATAAGCACCACAAAAATTTAATCAAACCTCGCAAGAACAAAGTCGAAAGAAAATGCGTTCAGAAACTAACAAGATATGAATCTATACGTCTCAAAAATGGCACTAACGGTGTTCGCGAACCTGATTAAGCTGCGTATAAATTAAGCGCGGCAGCCGCGCGAGCCAATTTTCGACCAGAGTTGTCGTTTATTGGCGCGCGAGTCAAAATGTAGAAATAAAATTTCGTAGAACGCGGCTGCCGCGCGCGGCAGGCGATCCAGGTCGAACACCCCGCGGCGGAGAGCCAGACCAGTTCATTCTTGTAAACTAAAAAAAAAACTTGTAAACTTTTAGCTATTCTGGACTCTTCTATATGACGCCAAAAGTGTAGTTATTTTCCTTTTTAAGTCAGGAATAGGTATATCCATTTTTTTAATTATTTGTACCCACGCATCATGCCTCAACGATTTATTGTGGTAGTGTGAGGATTTGCTATTCCACAACAAGTCATTAGCGCCATACAATTGAATTAGTAGACGGCACTTTTCGTTGTCCATTTTTACGTATTTGCCGCGCGAGCCAAATCACCAAAACTACACCGTCCCCACTGCGCGCGAGCGAACGACTGGAGCTCCTTTGATGCGGTCTCAAAAACCGACAGTGAACGGTTCGCCCCGCGGCACGTTCGAGCGCGGCAATGCTCGAGTCGCCGCGCGCGGCAACCCCGTCTACATAGCGCGCGGCCGCCGCGCGCGCCAATGTTCGATGGTTTGCCGCGCTTAGTTTATACGCAGCTTAACATTCCTGAACAATCAACAAAAACAATTATGTTATAGACATCGTTTTGTGCTGTGTGTGTCCCAGACGCCGCGAAGATAAATATTTATGCAATTTATTCATATGGTGGTCTCGTGGACCGGCCTTTGAGAGTCGCTGGGTTATTTGATAGAAATGATGTATGAGATATGTTTTTTGATTTGTTTAAGTTTTTACTTTTTGTTTTCCATATGTCCATTCCCGTCGTATAGACTGCTGTTGGCGTTTGGAACATGAAATAATTTCTAATTTAAATTAACATCTGACGCCTTCAATCTTTGAGTGTCACTTGTTTATTTTTAGACGTACATCCATATTAGTATTGTTAGTAAGTTAATTGTTAATTTGGGTTAAAATGTATAGATTCCCCGGTTTCTACAAGGCTGAACAACTAAATCTGTTGTCAAATCAACTGATCACGACTGTGATTGGTTGACCAATCACAGCAATTAACATGAGGTTTAACAGGTGATTGATAAATTTTTGTGTTGATCAGCCTTACAGAAACCGGGCGTTGGTTACTTCTTATGTCTATATTTTGGTGGCCAAGCATAAAAAAACTTCAATACTTAGGTATTACTTATTGTTAGTGAGTATTTCTGACACTACAGAACACTCATTAAAGAACGGTAAAAAAAATAACACACTGATTTAAAAACGTTAAAAAAATAGTAAGTAATAGTAGAGCAGTTGATATGAAAGTCTAAAGACAGTAAATCTAAATCTATTTGTAAAATCATGTCACATTTTACAAGAATAATCTCCGTACATACAATAATATACATTTATTATTTTCATCTAAACCATAGAGGTTTTAAACATGTATTTTTTCTCAATTCCATAAAGGTTTTATTCTATTGTTCGGACGAACGTGAAGCTACTGTGTATGAATTTTAGCGCGAACGAAAACAAGAAAAACGATAAAGGGAAAAGCAAAACCTGATACAATAGGCTTTAATATCAAAGCCGAGAGGATTGTTGTCAAATTTTATATCCGTTGAAATCGTTTCAGGGTTACCCTATTACAGAAAATAAAGATTTAAATTTTGAGTTAAGCAGATACTTACCATACGTTTATTTTAAACAAAGGTTTTGAAAGGATATTTAGAATTCTATTTTGGATTTTCTATGTTTAGTTATTTTTATATTTATAAATATTTTGACGTTTGAATAAATACTATGAAATAAATTTATCATGTTGCTTTAGTTCCGTTTCGTTAGTTAATAGGCATGTTTCCTAATTTTTTTTTAATGTCCGCCTTGTAGATTAATGAATTTTATTGGACACGTATTTTTTCTTTTTTCCTACAAACAAAAAATGATCGAAATACAGAGAACGGAAATTTCGCGTGACGTCACTCCTCGTTACAATTATTATCAAAGCGTGGCGTCATAAGCCCCCACTCCGAAACTTTAAAGCGCTGTATCTTTGTAAGTTTTTATTGTTTTGATAAAAGAAAAAATACGTGTCTAATATTTTTTTATTATCTAACTGACGGACTAAATAGATTTTAACTTTTCATACCCAGGAAACATCCCTATTCTATCTATAGTTAATGTGACATTTAAACTTTTACTTAGTACTTGAATATACAGATTAATCCATAGTTTTATCCTGTTTTATTGATAAAGATATTTAAAAATGTTTTATTAATATAGTTCAGTTCTTCCTTTGTTCTGGGTTCTAAGACTTTAGTCATCCATAATATTTGCCAAAATTCAAAATCTTCTAAAATGGCAACACCATGGGCCATCATAGCGTCAGTGTTGCAATAAATACGTCTGACGGTGACAAGCAAAAAGGTGGGAATGCGCAGGCGAGCCCGGCGGTCTCCGCGCATGCGTATTCCAGGCCGTGACGGTTTTTGACTAAACTCATATTTGATACTTGGTTTATTTGTGTTTGGGCTTACCACTTATATTCAACTATATAATAGTGAAATTATTACAAAATTTGAGGAAAGCCAAAGGTTGGAGGAATGATTGATTCAGTGATGATGCATACTTTTTTTATATTTTTTTTTTTTTTGAAACTCGTTTTAAAGTTGGTATGTGGTTGTTTAATCACACTTATGCTTACCTACTGATACTAGTAAGTATTATGCTTATTTTTCGTTGCGTTCAATCATTTCACATTCCGTTAGATGTACACATAATTGGATTATTTAATTTTCATCTATTAGTTTTCCTATTTATAAGTCGCATGAATCATGTAACTGAAACCAATGCATATCAACCAAACTACAGTTACGGTAACTGCCGGAAAATATAACGCAACAGTGCTAGGCGATATGCCTGTCTCTACACCCACTTCGTCGGCTAGATCTAGAAGTAGGCACCGTTTCGCAACAGAGATCGCAACAGTCGGTACAGCATTTGCGTGCTGGGCTTGCCCGCGAACGTGCAACATTCCCCGCGGCGGCGCGCTATCAGATGCGACGGCGCACGTGACGGAATCCCGCCCCCCGCCCCGGCGTGCCCTGCCGTCTTCCCAGAACCAGCATCTGAGAGCATTTGAGACCAACCGACGTGTCCCCACGTCTAACTACAAGTCTAACGCTACTCCGGAATGGAGCGTGCGTGAGTCGTTTCGAGTCCAGCTTTATCTCTCCTAGATGATTGCTCTGGCATTTTTACGACCCGTTCCGTGAATAAACTAATAAGGATATCAAGCATACCTGTTGAATTACATGTCTGACCATGTAGGGTTTAGGAGTTGAAGTCGAAATATGAGTCACAAACAGCAACGATCAACAAAGATTAGAAACGTTTTAACGGTCTAAGTTGACGCAGTCTGCTTTCAGCCAGAAATCGACGCAAATAACCAGTCACTCGCAGCAGCAAAACGAGCGTTAAAATTAAACGTTCTTAGAAATCGGTATGTCAACAATGGCAGGGGGAGGGGCGGCGGGCGCGGGTCAGTCGGCACACACAGACACACTGGATGCCTCTCTTTGAATAATTCGCGTTGTTCTTCGGCGCCGGTGTTAGCAATTGTCGCGCGGTTGTTTTACGATAGCATCGTGCCGCCGCGCGTCGGCGCCGCTGATCTAGATCGCGGCGTCCGCACACCAAAGACGTGCACTCGACGGATAAAGTCGTCACACACGACGTTCGCACCCGGGCCAGGTATGCCTTTGAAAAACGCAGCGCAATCGCTAACTATTCAGCGTGCGCTCGTGATGGCATCCTAGCCGCAACACGTCGATGGCTTAATTTACTGCGTAGGTACCGCATTTGTTTTAAGCTTTGATACGGGTGTAAAGTATGTTAGATTTATAATCACTTACTTGCTCAGTGAGAGCGCGGCGTTTGATCATTCCGCTTGGTACCTTGGATTTCTTTTTGTAGTAGGTAAACTCATGTATTTCTCTATCTGCATGTATACCCTGTATTCAAAAAGAAAGTTTAGAAATTTATTTACTAGACATCCAGAAATCCGTTTCGAAAAATACAAGGCTATTAAGAAAGTTAAATAATAACCAAATAAATGGAATTCATTTATTTAATTTAGCGAGTTGAAGAATGAAGGCCCATATGCAGCAATTAAGGAGCAAGGGAATTAAGGCAACAAGGAATTAAAGGCCATAAAAGACACCATCAATGTATTTTTAATAAAACGATAGTAACTTGACACAGTTGAAATGAAGATCTAATCAAACTGACACTTATCGTTACATCATAAGTAAACGGATACCAACATGGCATTACTTATTTGATTCACGAAGAATATAACTAAGGTCCGAAGACTCCAAATTACTTTTTACCTTCAAATATTAATAATCGCTAAAGAGATTATCGAAATAACATCAAAACCACGTTTAAGTTTTTCTCACACGTTTCGGATCGCTAATTCATGCGATACTTTCACGTTCGGTCTACAACATTTCATCAAGGTAACGACAGGATTCGAATGGTGCTATCGTCCTAAAATTATTCACAAATGGCACGGCAAGGCGTAAGAAGTCCAATTGTTTACATCGGAATGCTATAACCCTATTTCTTGTGTCTCGGCTTCGTCACCAAGCGTGTCGAATATGGCACAGTACGGCTGTTGTCGAGGCATTCCTTGTTTTTCTTCAATATTAAAGAGCACCAGTTATGGCCCTGTTCACATAACCGAGGTGTGTATTGTAATGTTATCGCTTCGCGTATTTGTTGATATGTAATTTGTCGAAACGAAATCGCTTCGATATTGTTTCTTTTGGTCCGCGTTTTCGTGTTCTCGTTATGAAGTTGTTTTAGGTGAAATTATTTTAAAATATGTATTTACTGATGAGGTTAGTGTGGTTTTAAATGAAGGTATATTGGTGTTTTGTACATAAGGTCCCGTAAATTTAGGGTTTTGCTTTAATTTATTAGTAAAATACCTATACTTGTGTGTGTCTAAACTAAGGCGAGATAACATTATAATTATGTCAGTACCTGTGTTCTTTTAATTTACATTTTTTACATCACCATCTCGAACTCTTAGTTTGACAGCTATTATTTAATCTGCATACTTCCTAGTCTGATATTTACCTTAACTATTACTTTAAAAGAATATCTTCATATTCATATTCCACGGTATAATACGTAAAAATCCAAATACCTGCATATATTTATTTCTACTTGGCAACACCAATTTCTTATCGATTATAACCTTACCTTCACTAAACTCCCCAAATATTTGACTCCTCTAAAAAAAGTTGTTAAGCTCTCGTTCCCAAATTATAGTGTTCAAACATTTTAATACAACGCTAAGAAATGTGCGTAAAAGTTACAAAATGGTGGGCCATATTAAATGTACGCCTTCTGGCGACCATTACTTAGGTCCGGGCTTGTTATTAAATTCGGCCTTATTTATTTATTTATGAGCATGTTTATTGTATGCGACGTGCCTCCTACATAGCTGGCTACGGGCTCTGCTCCGTGCATCGTGAACATTTTATGTCTGAAGGATTTCATGATGTTCAGGCGCTGCGCTAATCTTTGTATGTTTGACCTTATCATATTTTAATATGATTGACATTTATCTTTTTTTTTATTTTACTAAGCTAGCTAGAGGCTAGTTTAAATATTCCAGAGCAGGTACACTAATCGTTGAAAAACAACAAAAGTAATTGAAACTATTGACTAACTACCTAATTTTGTTCTCATTATTTTTATATTCAAACTTATTAAAAAACTTAGCTTGATCGACACAGCCACCCAAAAGTATCGTTGTCTTACCCACAAAACAAACAAGACAAACGAATAACAAAAGTGACGATTATAGCGCCTAGCCGTGACCACTCGAGAGAGGTTTAATCCAAACTTAATTACAGATGAGCCGCGATCACATGAAATATCGATTTGGGAGGAATACTCAAACGATCTGTACAGGTGCCGCGTCACGCCTCCCCCCTGCGGCTCACACACTTACGTGTCAGACCAATGTACCTTCAATACTCTTTTATTAATTTATTATCACCATACACTCATTAACATAAAGAATTTCGCATGAAAAAAAAAAAACAATTTTAAAAATAAATAAATATAAGTATATGCAACGGACGCAGAGGTAAGAAAGACTTTTTCCTATCTCTCAGATTTATCTTCAAACCTACTCGGCTTTCTCGGATCGTTTGCAAGGAACATTAGCAAGGCGCGCGCCGTCGTCGGCAGATGCATCGAGCACGAATCGAGTTTCCCAATAATTTCATAGTGAACGAGGCTCGATCGAAGTGCCTTAGTATCTTGGGATCCATCTCTCGCCGACGGCCACGCGGCCAGCTATGTACGGCCCTTATTAAATGCAAAATATTGCAGCTTTACATAACCGAGATCTCGTTAGCATTGCATTAACTATATTTTATAAGACGCCATGTTTTACGCGCCGACGTTTTGTACTTCATATTATGTAGATAAGTTACGATGTGAAGAATACGTGAGAGGTCAAGCTTTTGTCTTACTTTTGTTCCCGTGAAATTAATGACTTTCATTATTTAGAATACTCGTTATAACAAGTAGTTCATAAATACAAAAAAAAAAAAAAATGATTTAAGAATACCTTATAATTTCTTTTAAATTGTTTTAAAGGGTCTTTAATTTTGTAGGTAATGAATTAAATATTGATCATATCTTCAAAACTTGTTGACGTTAAGTACTTTTAATAAGATAGTCGTGTAACTTGTACGACTTGTATGAGTTCTTCAAAGTGAACTTCTAGTCGATATGTCTATGTATCAATCACCCTGATATGTGAAACATCCATAGAAAAATCTGTTTAAGATGACTAAAACTGTTATCAAATTAGCAAAAATGCTTGTCCTAGGAACTTTGATTGACGTACTATTGTGAGGTTTAAGTAGAGAAATGTTATCAAAACATAAAAATCATATACTTAGTCCTCTTTCATATAATCATGTTACGTAAAAGAAGTTGCTTCTAATCTGATAAATAATATTAATTAATACCAGCCTATAAATGTCCCACTGCTGGGCACAGGCCTCTTCTCATATAGAGAAGGAACGAGCATTGATCACCACGCTTGCTCATTGCGGATTGGCGATTTCAGATTCCAATTGTTGAAATCCAGGTTTCCTCACGATGTTTTCCTTCACCGATAGTCAATGATGTCTTAGAATAATTAAGAAAGTACATATAACTTTGAAAAAGTCACATTGGTACTTGCCTGTAGTGGGTTCGATCCTGCAACCTTGTGCACGCAAATCCGTTCATTGAACCACTAGGCCACCACAACAACTAATACAAAAAAAAAAAAAATAATAACAAACATAATACATATTTTCATTCTTGGATCGCGCATGCGCCCGAGACCACCGACCGGACATCGAATTTTTGTAGCAGTAACTAAGTAATGAAATGTAGAAATCTATGTTAGTAGATGCCTATCTCGAGTATCCGAAAAATGTAGATATCCAAGCAAGCGTTATCTGTGAGGGAATCTGTTGATGAATATGGAGTGTACTTCCTCGTGTAGTAAGCAAGCTTACTGGTGTAGGCATATTAATTCTATTTTCCATG
The DNA here is from genome assembly GCA_932294365.1 of Diachrysia chrysitis. Lineage (NCBI taxonomy): Eukaryota > Metazoa > Arthropoda > Insecta > Lepidoptera > Noctuidae > Diachrysia > Diachrysia chrysitis. Next base: position 4,666,786 of record OW028645.1, read on the forward strand.
ACATGTTGCGGTAAAAACTAAAAAGGATTCTTTGTTTATTAAAGGAATTTTCAGATTTGAGTAAGCTTTCAGTGGTTTTGTTGCAAGCCTTTATAGTTGCTTGTTACTTGTCTGTGAACCATGACATGACGGTGTTAAATTATGGTAAATTTGAGTTAAATAATCGATACCTTAAATCCGTAGGATTGACTATCTAACTACCTATAGCGACGTCAATATCTAATTATTTAGAACAAAACGGTTCACTTACGCATATTCTCGGGATCGCCCGACTAGTTTCAGACTTAATAGGAGTCCCTTATCATGAGCTGACGCGAACTGAACTCAAACCTTTTCTGAGTAAACCGTTTTGTTCTTAATAATAACGAATACTCTTCACGAAATTTAACATACAAATAAACTAAATATCTTAGTTTCAATTCACGTCATTATACTGTTCATACTTGATTCTTTACTCCATTCATTTAATTTCTATCACTCGATGCCAAAACTTGTAAATTCTAGCAACAAGAAAATAAATTCCATAGTCAATGGATTATTCGTGGTTGCACAAAATCTTTGGTCGTGATAGCTCATGTAAAGCAGAGGTCGTTAAAAGGCTTTGTTACATATGTAAGCCACTGAACTGAGAATTTGTTCCTGATGATATTATCTTTAGAACATATAGTATTATTTTTATGTGTCCTGTCGCTGGTCTGCTTGCAAGAAATAAGCAGTAGGTACCTTTGTAGCAATTTTTCTTAGATATTTGTGTTCTTTGTATGTTGACTGTACATAAATAAACAAATAAATAAATATATAGCAGGAAAGTACAATGCCAAAACACGTAACACACTAGGTAGTGTCCTAAATATGTATAAGTATTAGAGGTAGAGATTTTTTAAATATCTAATTGAACGACGAAACTAATTGTTTGATGTAGGTAACTATTATTTATCGGTATGAAGTATTTTAGAATATTTTATATTCGATATAATATATTTTTTTACGTGCATTTATTAGTTAAATATGGATTAATTTGTGCATCTAAAATATACTAGCCTGACAAAACTTGCAAAACAAAAGAAAATCTATAAGGTAGAGTACCTACTTATTTGAAAGTGTTTGAAAAAATAAACATTACAGTTTGGATTCTTTTCTAAAGGTGGTTTGGGCTGTTAGACACTTTGATAACTGGCAAATACTTATATCATAAAAACAGTTCTTTTATTTGTTAGCTTTCACACAGACCATAATTATTGCCAATATATAACATTTGTGATTTACGAGTTAGATTCAAATAAGATACACGACGCGGATTGCGGTGCTGCGTATACATTCCGTTATCTGATAACAATTAACTAATTAAGTTTAAGTGGTACTTATAGTATCAGGAAATGCTGTTTGCAACACTACAATTACACACTATACGCTACTCAAAGATAGTTAATAATTGAAGTAAATTGGTGCGTATTTAGTTGCGTGGTTATTGCCATAAATATGCAAAACTTTTAATGAGCAAACAACATTTAGACCACATTTAATTATTATTTTTGCTGTTCCTTTGTTCTTACTAATTTTCTTTTAATTTTTTTTTGGACATGCTTAACCCACACCAAGCTTTTGGAATCAAACGATTATCTATGAAGTAGGTACATTTATTCTATTAGGATATCAAAATAGGCGCAGATTATCACATAGAATATGGACCTAAGTGGGCTACTTCAGTCAAACTTAAACTGAATCACCTATTGAGCCTAAATGATTTAGCCAAGAAAAATTGATGCCTTAAGCCTTTTTAGGGTTCCTTAACCAAAGGGTGGCAACGGGAACCAATTACTAAACCTCCACTGTCGGTTCGTCCGTCTGTCTGTCCGCGGGCTGTAGGTATCAGTTTATGAACCGTAATAGGTAAGACAGGTGACATTTTCACAGAATGTGTATTTCTATAGCCGCTATTATAACATACTAGCTGTCCCCCGCGACTTTGTTCGCGTGTTTTAGTTTCAACGGTTTTTCATTTTTGTAACATTTTTCATTTATGCTCCGCTCCTATTGGTCGTAGCATGATGTTATATAGCCTATAGCCTTCCTCAATAAACGGACTATCCAATACAAAAAGAATTTTTCAATTCGAACCAGTAGTTCCTGAGATTAGCGCGTTCAAACAAACAAACAAACAAACAAACAAACAAACAAACAAACTCTTCAGCTTTATAATATTAGTATAGATATAATAGTATAGATAATAAAATCTATGAAAAATATTCTTACAAAAGTGAAGACCCTCCACTAATTACATTAATATCTACTTATAATAATACCTTCTTTAAACGCAGCTTAATCACAACATAAGAATAAATTAAGCATTTCTTTAATGTCCGTCATATCTGTTTAAAATATTCTAATCTTATAAAAAGTAATTAAAGTATTTGATATAGGTACACGATACTACTGGTAGCGGTTACTTGTTAGATTTGAATATTAATTAGTGAGTCATAGTTTTGAGTTGTAGGTACATTTTTTTACTGACGGTAAAGTAAACACGAATAAAAAAACTTCTGATTGTAGAACACGTAGATACTTAGAGAAAAAAAAGTAAACTATAGAGTGCGCATATCGAGTATGAACTGTAGGCACTAGTATGAAAAAGTAAAATCGTAAAATTTGTGCCAAAATAGATTGCACCGTTTTATTAAAACTTGCTCAAATCCTAATATTACCCTAATTATATCGGAAACGTCAATATTTTCGCATAAACGTCTATCGTCGCACGGAAAATAACTTAAATCAGTAAACGAGCGTAGTACAGTTAGTTAAAATTTGCTTAATACTAGTGATGCGCGCGCTCTATGCTTGTCCATATTCACTCTAAGCGTAGATACAATTAGCAGATTGTAGTAATATTTTAAAACTAGGTAACACACAGAAAAAGATATCTATCCTATCATTTAAATAGATATATTAGTTTACGTAGGTATAATTAGGTTAGGTAGAAGATAAAAATAGAGAGGGAATTAACTCATTGTTTGTATGAACACTATTACATTCTGCGATTAGCATATTGTAAGAAATTTGTTTAAGTAAACACCTTCTCAATAAAAAGTGATGTAATCAGCCAGGTGTAGTAGAAATCTGCCGTTTTGAAAACACACTGTATAATTTAGTTATTGAAGTTTGAAATTAAAATGTTTTTGTAGTAATTCCTACTTGATTGGATGTTTCAGTGATTTTCCCTCTAATCTGTGTAAATATAGGATGACCATTTTTGTTTTATGTTTTCTTGTCTACAATACATATTATATTGAGTTTGTAGCATCTTAGATCAGCTTGTTTCCCTAAGGTCTAATTCATTGAGATCTGTTTTTTTTTTGTGATATTGTATTGTTGAAATATTTTGATATAAAAAAATAACAGTGGTTTTTGGTGAGTAGGTATTAAGAAATAATTTAGACTAAACATTAGTTGTGATAAGATAATTAGATTTTGTATTTAAAATAAAATATTTAATTATCTTATGACTTGTAAAATATCATGAACAAATTTAAGGCAATAAAATAGCAGTTGTTCGAAGATTTTTTGTTAGTGAAATTATTTTTAAAAATTTTTACAGCGAATAATTACGGGTATAGAATACCTAATTACTGCAGCAGTTTAGTGCTACTTCGTGCCTAAACATTGGTTATTGTAAATAAATTGTCGGTTAGGATCGTACCTTACATCTGTCACAATTACAGGCCGCACCTGCGAGCGGCGCGGGCGCACTACTCACATCACATTTACATAAAATGAAATAGCCCCGTGGACGATACGCCACGGAATTCTGAATATCCATAAACGTAGCTGCCAGCATACCGAGGGCCATACTTAAAAACAAAATTAAAGGGGATAGCCGTACGATAATATGAATTAAAAATAATAAAACAAAAAAATAGGAGTCACGGATCGCCTCGAGTAAGTTTTTTTCGAGTTTTTTAAGCGATGCCTGCGAACAGAGTTCGGCCGGTATCTCCTGACAATATCTTTGACGAGTTTTTTATGCGGCATTATTTTTAAATGAACAGATTATAAATGGTTGTTTGGCGATTTAACGCCCAATCTAATTAGGCAAATGATATGTGTTTTCTGGTAAAGATTGTTGCGATAACGTGCGCTATTCCTTGATTGATTTATACGCGTGTTGTGATTGATCTCTAAATAGGGGTTAGATAAAATGGTGTTATACATTATTTATTACCACATACTTTTTTATTACCTTACTTAACTTATTTTTAATATCATATTGTTGACACAAATTTGTATTGTTTTAATCACTGATCCTAATCGATTATTTATGTTTTATTATTTATCATGAAAACTTAAAGACTTCTTTCTTTCACGGATGATGGGAATTAGAGATGCGGTCATGTATTTGTGTATTTACAATTTACTTGTGACTGTCTTAGGTTGGCAGTACCTGATGGTACTACCAACGTAAGACAACCAAACTAGAACTAAACCCAATATACAAAAATCACGTGTCACAGTGTTTGCTATCAAACTCTTCCGAAACGGTTTAGCTGATTTTTGTGAAATGTTTTATGTACCTAACTATATTTTTTTCACCCCTAGGTGATAAGGTAGGTGATAAGTTTTCTCCATAATGTATATTATAATATCAATACTTAGCAGTCTTAATGCAATTATTTTTGTTTCTATATTTGCAACACTATCAGATTAAAAAGTCAAACCAATTACAAAAATAGTATAGTGTCTAACGATGTTTAAGGTAAGTAGTCTAAAAATGACATGTTTAGACAGTAGGTATGTGTATGAAGTAGGTCATTTCACACATTGTGTGTACCTTTTTACTTTGAAAAAGTATTTTAACTGTTTTATTTTTCTCGTGATTAAAAGTTTGTTACATTTTTTTTACATTTAAAAGCTAAACGCATATGTGGAAAAGTTATTTCTTGTCAATGCGGTTATTACACTATCCTGAATTTAGGACTATAATTGAAATCGGTTCTGAATTTACGAAGGTGTACCTAATCTTAATCAGTCTACCTGAATGCGAACAATACTTATAAATGCTTTTATTGACATTTAGGCTTACTAAAACAGTTATTGAATTGGGATGATATTTAGGATAGTGTAATAAGCGCTTATGCCACTTTAGTAAAGTTTTAAAAATGAGGTCTGCTGTGTTTTTTTATTTCTTTTCCCACAGTAAGTTAGTTTTGTTCCTGCATATTAATTAGGTACCTACTTGTAAACATTTTGACTAATTTTATAGATACTTATTTATTTGTTTTTCAAAGATTCATTCTTACCTAAATAATCTGTTGTTGTTAAAACAATATAGTACATAGGTACTACTTACAGTTTAAAAAATTATTATATAACTTTGCTTAAATTCCAGTTTTATCACACAAATGCAAAAAAAAATCTTATCAAATTGTTGTTCAATAATAAAATGTTTACATAAATTAAATATCAACAGGGTTATGTAGAGATTGATGTTGCTGTTATAATAGTAAATGAGACGTAATAATAACTTGGTTAAGAAATAAATCTAGAACTCATAAAGTGTTAGCGAGCCGATGCTATGTGTTTAGCGTATCGATGAGCGTAATGTGGGAACGAAGTGCATTGAGCGGCAAATAACTTAGATGTATCTTGACACATTCACTCATTGCGGGCACGTTTCATACAATAAAAATTCAATGAAATTAAAATATATGAAGCTGCGTAGGCACCGGCATGGCGGCGGGAGGAGGACCTGCCGTAAAAACTGTGAAGCGTTCAGCAGGCTCGGGAGCAGCTCCAGCCAACATCATAATTTAACTTCGCAAAAACTCGCGTCTTAATAAATAAATCAACGTATTTTTTCACCGTCCATAACTTAAGGAGCCGAGGCGGGAAATCGGATGGAAGTCGAGGGCGAAACTTTTAAAAAAGGAAACTGCTCTTGCGGCTACGGCGCGCGCCGCCATTGGCCCCGGCGGCGGGGGCGGGCAGCCGCCTGCGCGCGATTGGTCCGTCGCCAACGCACCGTAGGCGCGTTCATCTCGAGACACGAACAAATAGATTTTTTTAAACAAAAGCAATTTTCCTATTCTTCTTGTTGTGGCTCCGTTTGTATAGTTTGTTTTTGTTCGGCGACGTTTTGTATTGTTTACAGTGGTCGAGTGCGCGACAATCCGCTGCCGGTTAATTCTCAGTGATATTAACAAGTCGACTCCTCCGCGTATTGTTCTGGCCGCATGCAAATTTTGTAAAAACAAGCAATTGTTATGAAAAACAAACACGCAGGGTGTGTTGCAACCGTTCGCCAGCGAGCCCCAGCTTGTTACGAGACTCTTAATTAACGCTGATACGAACGCATTGTGCGATAACAATAGGCGTCAACATTCACAATGTGCCTGAACATTTCTTGTTCACTCAAGATAACATTTATATTAAGTAGGACCTCATTATTATACTTATCTGTTTTCAATAAAATTTAAATACTAATTGTGTAATTCGATGTAGGCTTTTAACGACGAAACAATCAAAAGCTTGTTTTTTCTTTTAAGTAACATGTACGCACCGTGGGAATATAATATTTACACATGTCGTATACAAGGTACGTAGGTACCTAGTATGCGACATGCAACATTACATAAAATACCAGATAACTACCTACAATTAACTTCTAGACTACTCTATATTCCCCAATTCCTTGCAGTTTCCTACTGTAAGGAATTTGTATATTCGTATCGAAAAAGTATGCATTCAAAACTTTCTAAAAAGCCCAAAATTCTCATACTTAAATAGGTAAAATCAGTAGTTAAATAATTGTCTCTACATTCACCAATTTAACTAACTGAGGTATCTATTTGGTGTCCAGCTAAATAATACTGGCCTGTAAAATGTCCCACTGCTGGGCAAATTTCTCTTCTCATATAGAGAAGTCAGCTACTTACTGTCTATATAAAATATAGATTAAGACATGTCCTAAATAATTTAGCAGAAAATTTAACAGTGTTGTACCTAAATGGGTACGTTCCAAAATAACTGTAATATAATATTATTAATAATTCAGCCTGCAAACGTCCTACTGCAGGTCAAAGGGCAAACAAAAAAGAATCAAATTTTTAATATTAACAAAATAAATAAAACCTTATTGTAGCAAAGATAACTTTGATTTCAACCATTATAGTAGGCATGAAGAAAGCCGTTTAACCTTATAAGATATACTCAACAGATTAAATTAAAGTCGTGTTTCATATTTATACACAAACCCCGTAAAATATTCATTAGGTGAAATGCAAGTCGTGCAGCACAAGAGATGAATAATAAATACCTAGATTGATATCGTCATATTTAATCTGTATCAGTTCAAACGTGGTTAGAATTTGTGAAAAAAATGTAACTGAAATCTAAACCTGTCACGATTTTGGAGTTACCCTTAAAATAACTAAGTAGTACTTTGGTTATGTTGGTACATTAGAACCTCCATTCGCAATATCGTGAAGAGAGATCTATTGTAATATGAAATGTTGAGAAAGAGTAGTATTTGTTAAGGTTTAAGATTACCATTTTCATGCCCTTTCCTAGGATCTGTGTCTATTCTACACATTGAGTATTAAAAGTAATCAAAGCCTTTTGAATCATAATTTCTTTTTCATAAGCACTTTTGTCAAATTCAATTAGTTCATTATCTATCCCATACGTAATGGTAATTTCTATTATTTAATAGAAATTACTATAACGTATGCAAGCATCAAGCTACAAATCTCAAGCATCTGCTTGAGACTTTCAAGAGAATAATGTAATAAAAATGTTTTTAAAAACTATCAATCTTATAATTTCATCCTAATGTCAACATAGAGCTTGATAGTCTAATATCTCCTTAAAAAGTAATCTGTTTCATTAGCCACCTTTCGTATTTCTATTACGACAATTTTCAAATATGTTACCCATAGATGGAGCTCTAGGCAAGAGCCGAGTTAACCCGAATATGTCCGAGATGTCCCGAGATCGTGGCCATTTTTCCTCCAAATTGCGTCCTTTGTTATGCAAAGCGCGCAGGCGCCGTGTGCGGGCGCACAATCGCTCGTTTGTGCCCCGCGCCCGTGTGACACGGCCTTATCGCACATCTTCCTTCCACCACACTTTTTACAATGACTAGTGACTGATTAGAATATTTCATCAGTCTGTCTAGGCCTAACTCATTCTGTTTTTAATTACGCATTTAAATTCCCGCGCGGGAGGTCGTGTGACAAATCTGTTTTGTAAAGTCTTATGTTTATGCGGTTACTTTTAATTGATGGTTGGTGATGAAATCAGATTAGCATCTTAATGTTATATTATAATTCAATATGTATTCATTATCTCTATTGTTTGATTTATGGTTTTAAAATAGTTTGATTTAAAACTTTGTTTCGTATGGCTATATAATTCGGATTAGTTGATCTGCAATTTGTGTTTGAATTACTAATGATTTCTTCATTTTTAAAAACCTTTCAACATAAAAGCCTTTAGTTAAATTCTCTTGTCTAATATACAATTAGCACTTTGCCTAATTATACCAAATTTTATGTTATCCTCTGTACCTTATCTAAAGTCACCAAAATAAGGGTTTTACGAAAAATACATACTCATCAAAGATAAAATTTTAACTATTTACCGTCTGTGATAATTCACGTTTAAGGGACCCTTTTGAAAAAGCTACTTACTTGAACATTAACAAAGGTCCGATCACTCATCGGACGCAGCCGAGCAATCTACAAAATGAGCCCTCATTGATTTTCCTACATTACTAATTGCGATAGTAAAACAACAGCCACGCTACTTATTCACCAATGAAAACCCCTAACGTGTCCAATACTCTTTATTTTTAAGGTGATAAAGTTCAAAATCGCGCTACAATAATTTGGGAGCTTCCAAAAGGCTTACTTTAAACGATTCAGCTGTGTTATCAGCGATCGTGCCAATGCATCATATTTGCCGCGTGTTTCGTCACACAGATCGCCATCATATCGATAATGAAGCGAATACATTAAAAATATTAGCTGCAAACTCAACCGGCCCTATATTCGTCATTGTAGGAATAAATTATTGAAACACCTACATAGATAGGCTCAATTAATTTCTCTTTGGATGGCAATGCATCAATTTCTATCAAAACATAATTTATGTTATATGTTTTGTACATGTCGTTAAAATTCTTATTTGTTGAGTTGATTGGGGAATAAGGTCTGGTTAATTACGGTTATGCACTGTATGTTGCAATAAATGATAGTGATACATCAAGTGCAAATTAAATTCTTATAGTGACTGTATAAAAATGCGTCTCCAACTAAGCTAAATATGCTTGTATCTGGAGTGATTTCACGTCAATAGTGCAATGGTTGGGGTTCGAACCTGCGACCTCTCGATCACAAAGCCATATCACCTCGGCTATTGCCGCTTAAATCCGTACGAATCAGATTGAACAACCCCCGGTTTCTGATCTGCTCGCTGCTGCGAAGCTGATCAAAACAAAAATTTGTTAATCACCTGTCAAATCTCATTTTGTTCAACCAATCACAGTCATTATCAATTAATTTGACAACAGATTAAATTGATCAGCCTTTCAGAAACCTGGGGTTAGTCATTCCAGTTTTACAAATAAAAATAAAATTGACAACATCACGCCTTGTAAGCAGAATCTTTAGTTTTACATACATGCCTGAAGTTCTGTAGCTATAGTCACCATCTTTAGTTTTTCTCATCGATACTAAATAAAACATGCAGGTACTATCCAATCAGCATTAAAAAGTTGCGGCACCAGATGCCTTGGAAACAGACGAGACCAAGATCACGTGAGATTAGGCGTCGCCATACGCCTTGTTTTTACTCGAAGCCCGCCTTTACACGTACAAAATGCATACTTCACATAAATTTAAATTTGTCGTGTTATCGAAATAGTTGCGAAATTTATGAGCGACGTAAATGTAAGGAATGAAATATAGGATCGTTTGAAATGTTTAGCTGAATACACGCATGTTATGTCTAATTGCATACCTTGATAGTATTAACATTATTGTACCATTGTGTGCCTGGATTTTGATGACGTATTGTTTGTTAGGGACGGAATTTTGCTTACAAATGTTAATTCTTTGAATTTGCATCAATTCTAAATAGAAAAAGTTAAGAACAGGGAGCTTTTGTTTTATGTTCGCGTTACGTAAATTAAGCCTCAAACTCACAGAATAATTTTATTGGGAATAGTAAGGAATTTACATAGACATTTACGCATGTCGAAAACAAAAACATATCTTAAATTTGACAGTTTAACGAAAACTATCTTTCTCTTTGAGAATTAAAACCTGAAAACCGCGAACTATTAAGAAAACAATTTAATAATAAACCCTTACTATAATATTATAATTGAATCAACAAGAGGCGCATGTATTCTTCGATCTGTCTGCGCTGCGGTTTAGACGTTTCTTCGATCACGCGAGCCATCACTGTGGTGAGGACGTGGCGTCGATCACGCAAGCCATCACTGCGGTGAAGACAACTGGTGTCCAATATACTTGCTAATCATGAGCTGATCGATCATTTCCTTTGTGTTGAGCTTTTAATAGTGGTTTAAAAAGTTGGCATCGTTATTTACATTTGAAAGTGTTTTTAGTCTTTGATAATGTTAGCTATAAATATATTGTTGGTAGAGTTCAGAACTTTATTTTTGCTATTGGTACTTTGGTCTTTTTTTTCTTTGAGCCTTTTGTAATGGGATTGGGCATTTAATCACTCAAAACAAGGTCATTAACTATTTTGGACTTTATATTGAAGGAATAAATTGTAATTTTACTCAAACAAATGCATGGCTTGAAACTAGAATAAAATATCTAATAAATTCACATAAGTTTATATTAATTATTTCTCTATATTGTTTCATACCTGGGCATATGTTACGTTTTTTAATATCATTCATCTTAACTTGAGATGGACTTATGCAGATCGGATTTTGTAGATTTTGTAAAATGTTCAAAGTATCTACCTAAGCTGCGACATCATTTATTTTCATCTGTCATTTTCACAAATTTTCTGAGTATCCATGTTTAAAGTTGAGGCTTCAAAGGCAGGGTTTTAAAGGTGTATTATAATAGTTTATTCAAGACTACACTTTTAATGGGTGTAATAAGTCAATTCTAAGTTCATTAGTAATTTTTAGTTTCAGTCAATCTACTGATTTAACTTTCCTATATATATATATATACATTATACCTTTGTAATTCAAGTAAATATTTTACAGTAAAAAATAATTGTATAAAAATATCAATTTATCAACACCCGGTACAACTATAAAACAAATAAAATAAAACAATACATTTAAAAATGAATTAGCGCTGTCCTATAATAAATTAACCCATATTAATACAATCAAGTACAAATAACACGTAGATTATGTCATAAATACTGCTTGTTCTATAATCAATTAATCTTTGGAATGACACTTAGGTATGCAATTATACTTTACAATTACTTTGATAATATCCACGAAGAACGGCACTTGTCGACACCTGCACGTCTCCCTATGACGTATACACTAATTATCTATTTACAATTATAAAACCCATTAATAAAACAGTTTTCGTCAATTTTGTATCTTAATATCATAATTATAAGGTATGATGTTGATTAAGCCGCCCGCAAGAGTATGTTTGTAGCACATTTTTCACACCTGAATAGGCTCTATTAAGAGATATAGACTAAAGTGGACTGGTTCGTCGCTGGCTGATTAAAATTATTATTGTTTTTAATTAATCATACGTAGTTGTGTGGTGATAGCAACGGAACTTGCCAGGCTTTTTGCGTAAGTACTGGTAGCAACGAAAGTGAAAAGGGTGCTGAAATCTAAATACGTGCCGTACTCATGAACTACTGAAAAAATAACTTTTGTTTAACTTTTTTTTCGCACGGATAGATACCAGAAAACTACGATTCTGATTTATGCTTAAGTAATTTTAAATATGAGTAATGTGAAGCCTATTGCTTACCTTAAATAAACTGCCTTGAGAAGCCTGTATAAAATCCAAATCCTGATTTTAGGTTAAGTAGTGTAATGTACCTTATAATAATCACTTATTTAAATAAAGCTTATGCTTTTTTTCTAAATATAGATTACCAATAAAATAACCGTAGAATTCTGTTATTTGAAGGTTGTATCTGAATTAGCTATATTATATTTTTACGAAGGATTTGTTATTGTTATCGTATATACTGTAAATATAATTATATTGTATGGGAACTCTATTTATATCAATTTATTTTAAGAAAAGCTCAACCCCTTTGCTGCTGACGGTACAAGTTGAGCGATTGCATCGTCTGCCTCGCGGCCAGCGCGACGCCAGGCGACGTTCCAACTCAACTGTTACACTCGCACAATTCACACGCGACATTCACACAAACATACATACATGCAGACATGCACATTGCACGTGTATGTATTGCGTTATGATATTCATTAACTTAGTGAGAGCTAAGTGTAATTAAGGTCAGTTTTTGTATTTATGTTATTTAGGTATTTATCAAATAGATATTAATTAGTTGGTTTATTCGTTACTAGCTGAGCTGGAATATTTTGTTTTGCCATATAAATTTGTCCAAACGATAAAAAAAAAAATCTAGAGAAGGCCACCTATCAACTAGGGGTATAAAAATAACCTACAATTTATTCTCAGACCTACAAATATACCCAAAAATCGGTCCAGTCGTATCGGAGGAGTTCGATAACAAACACACGAGATATATTAGTAGAAGAAAATTAAATTTCTTCTTCTTTTCCTATTGTACGGATGGTTCATTTTAAAAGGAACCATCGGTACAATACCACCCAACTGAAAACCACCCTCAGACATCTAAGTCTCAGGTAGGTTTTCAAAAGGACAATATTTTTATCTACATTATGTAGATATTTGTATTGAGAATTTATGAAATAAATATTGCATAATATCTCTCAATGATTTTTATGAGAATTCCTGTCAAACCCTATATATGGCACACACCATTAAACATTGATATCAACATATTAAACTAGTCATATTATTTAACCGAAAAACCTAAAACCAATTCAATGCCCTCAAGTATATAATTTGTTTAAACAGATCCCTTTAAAGACTTGCAAACATAATATAATATTGATATTATCATTACTACTACTTATATGATGCACAGCATATTTCCCTTGACTTTCTTCAGATAGAATTCTATCGAGCGCCATTTATCACAGCATCAGTGCAGGCTATCGAGGTTTGACCTTTTACTAATTAGACATGGAATTAAGGCCTTCAATCTTGATCCTCGATTGCCCATAGAAGTGTAAAGAAATTACGTCACTAAGTAGATTGCATACTGTGTGGTAGGTTCAGAGGGTTTTTTTTTATCTAATATAATGCATAAAAAAATATAACAAAATACCAGAATAAATAAAAAATGAAAAAAAAGCGATACTTTATTTACGTACAAAATAGAGCAAACATATAAAAGCATATTACAAAATCAATGAATATATTAACGGTGAACAATTTTTTAATTAGTTTTAATAAATGACACAAAATAGTATAATAGGTACTTATTTCAATTTAAATACTTATTTCAATTATACATTTTAATAATTAACATATTTTAAAAATATTTATAAATATGAATCTACAGGGCTTGCTCTCTTAAATTGCTGTAACCGACACATCCTCGTGAACCCCCAATGAGGATCTATAATATTTGTTAATTTTAACACCTAAACTACATGGGTGGAATGCAATAAACATTAAGTATTCAGTAATGTTATGATCAAAAAAGTATTTATTAGATCTAACATTTAATTTTCTGTACCTACCACATAAACCATGTTCCTTGTTCTTGCCTGTTATAATATCATAATGTGCTTTTGCAACAATTGGACCGAACTGGTTTTAATTATGATTGCGGAGTCATAATATGAAGATCCCAAGTAAATAATTATAGAGATATCAACCCTTAAACGATATATTATTAAAATTAACTCATTACTTTCATTTACATACCGTTATTTCTTACCCCACAAATTTAAAAATACTTAAAAACTAAGAAGGAAGTTAGTTATAATTTATCAAACTGTAATATCGTTGGAACTCGGTGGAGGGATGCACCGTTAAGTTTTTACAAACACTGATAAACAGATACGCGACAATTAGCCGATGGAATCGCGAATTCAAAAGCGAAAATGTTCGTTTAAAGTAATTTTCGTAGTTATTTGCATTGAAATTGAATTTTTTGTACGGCTGCGCCGCGTCCGTTCGGGCGGTGCGTACACGCATGTTCAATGCGCATGTCCAATTAAAATGCGTGATAGTACTTCATCGTGTTAATATATTTTTATTCAAAGCGCGATATGTAAAAGTTTCGCGTGTGAATATAACAAAAGAGTTCTCGATTCCACCTTTAAGTGTCATAACCTGCGACATTGAAATTGTGTTGTTTGACGAGCGTTAAAAAATTGCGTGACGATAAATATCTTGACGAACAACTGCTTTAGAAAAAACAATTTATTTATTTTAAAATATTTATAAGCTACAAGACTCAAAACATTAGTCGCAATAGACGTAAAACAAAGGTCATTTTATGAAAAGTCACCATTAATTTCATAATTCACGTTTGAAACATCCAAGCTAAATTCTAAATAAAGTTAATTCTCGCCCACAAAGGGAACAAAAGCTGGCCACTATTGTTTGTTAGCAGCACACCTCTATTTGTAGCCTATACAAAACGTTTATATTGATTAAACCATTTTTCAAACAACCAACAAGGCAATTAAACAACAGCAATGGGAATTTATTCAGATTCATCAAACCAATACGAAATCATAATTGATCTGCCATGTAAAAAAATATAGAGGGCTGTTAGGAATGGAATAGGCGCCAAAAATACAAAACTAGAGCGATGACTGGCCGAATCACTTGGAGCCGAAAGTCAATTAACGATCTGGGCTCGGGCACGTGGAACAGAACCGACTGATAACGCAGTACAACTAACGTTTTCCCATCAATCTTTGCAGACTCTATAATTTCCTATAATTGACTCGAAAAAGTTGAATTCATTCCAAATATGACGCGGATAATTGTAGATATGCATATTTAAAGTAGTAAAATGAATATTTTTGTATTGAACATCTAACATAATAATTGATAGGCAATCAAATGAACATTATATTTAATGTTAACTAAACTAATAACTGCTCTACATTTTTTTTATGCATTTTCAGAACCTAATTCTTGAATTTTACGTATGTTGATATACTATATTCTATGTTTTATTATTGTCAGTTATATTTCAATTTCTCTTTATATTTGCCCATAGCTGCATTATTTTCCTCCTGCACCAAAGCCACAAATAGTGCTCCTCAAAAAGAAGTTTGACCAAAAACATAATTATCTGTTATTCTAACGTGTACTGGATAGAATTTTGTAGTGTATTCGGTCCCAGTTGGTCGACTCGTGTCCGCCACCCGATATCGTTCATCCGAATTTCTGCAATTCTGTTTAGAGCATACGCACGGAGCCATACGATGGTATATTTGATAAAATATTGCAACTTCCAATTGTTTCCAACTAATACGTACGAACTATTTCAGCAATCTTAGTACGATTTAATGTGCTTTAATATTATTGAGCTTTTAGATTAGAAAGGGAATTTGTGTTACATTTAACTGGCCTGTTGGTCTAGTGTTTAGTGCCCTGACTGATAACCAACTGAACCGGACCGGAGGTCTTGGGTTCGATTTTCACACAGGACAAATCTTTGTGTGAGATGGCCGTATGTGAGTTGTCCCAAGATATTATTATTGTTCTAAATAGAGTATACCTATATTTTTTTAATAATAAGGTCGTTGATTTGAAAATAGGTCCTTTCCTTTTGCCTTAAATTTTAATTAACTTTTTCAAAAAAAAAGTGTAATACGTTGGAAAGTTGTTATTTTCGACTCGCAAGTACCTATATATAAAATAGTTTTTATAATGTTAAATTGGCTAAGAAATGACTTTTAATATGTTATTAAATCCTCTCGTATAAAATATTTTCAAGCGTCTTCCTTTTTTGAAGCCTGATCTCATTAAAAAGGCTTCCATTAAACAGTCTGACGCACAAATTATAAAACGCCTTCAAGCCTCAAAACTGAACCAAACGGGCCACGTTATTTAAAACCGAGATAATAGATAATGTAAAGAACATCATATTACATGAAAAGTAAGGACGTAACAGTCCACAATATTTATGTACATGCATTTTCCAGGCATAATAATTTCACGAACGACGGGCGCCGACATGGCACGAGTCGAGTGGAATCGCATCGGTGAATATCGTTATCGGTATAACAATGAGTTTCTGACTCGCTGGCGATCTTCAAAAGTAATTCGCATTTTTCACGGAGAGCCGGGGGCGGGGCTTGTACCGACACTTGTGTGTGTTATGACGTTGTGCTTGTAATTGTATGGTGGACCTGGTTAATGGAGGCTTTGATGGCTCGTCGTAAGTGGAAGTTTTTGATGGCTGAAGATTTTGGTCGGGTTATTATTTGATATCTTCAGAGTTACCTTAAAGTAGTTATCTACTAGTGTCTATGAAATTAAGGCCTTAACTAACCGCTACTAAACGGTAATGTACCTATGTTTAATTACTATTGCAATAAAAGCTTCGGAAAATTTGTAACAACTATGAATTGTTAGGCAGGTACTTAAGTAGTTGTCGTGGTGGCCAAGTGGTTCAACGAACGGATTTATATGCACAAGGTTGCAGGTTCGAATCCACTACATGCAAGTACCAACGTGACTTTTTCAAAGTTAAATGTACTTTCTTAATTTTTCCAAGACATCATTGACAAACTGTGAAGAAAAACATCGTGAGGAAACCGGGATTCTAAACGCAATGAGCAAGGGTGGCGATCAATGCTCGTGCTTTCTTTACATGAGAAGAGGCTTGTGCCCAGCAGTGGGACATTTATAGGCCGGTATTATACTTAAGAACATTTCACTACCGGAAACAACTAATTCTTGCATTGCAAAACATAGCGGATTAAGTTATTTACTGGGGTTGATATGCAATATACACAACCATGTCTATTATGATTACATGTACCTTAGTCTTGTTCAAAATCTATAGAAATTATTTTCATAAATGTTACGAGTTATAACAAAAATGCTTCAAAGAATAATCATTCATGTATATTGTATATTTCGTCACTGCGGTCAACTTATCGTCGTTCACACTGCGATGCTTGCTAACAATCGAAACGCGTTCACAGACCGTCATGGAACTGTCTGATTTATAATATTTATTGCTTTATACAATTTCGACTTAACTCTTAAGTCCTTAAAGCTAGTTTTACTGATAAATTTTCTAGTCAAGGTTTTGTTTTGACAAAATTGTTTGCTTTAAAAGCTGTATCTAAATTAAAATGACCCATTGCTTATCGGTGAGTCTAATTTACTAATACTGAGTTACTGAATTTTAATTTCTAAATTCTTCTGCAACCTAGCCTTTGCCCAGCTATATCATTCGTTCAGCTTAATCCGCTTTCAGTCTTGCCGGTTTCAGCTGAATACTGTATTTTACATAAAGCGTCTGTCTATCTGACCTCCACAACCCATTTTACTGGGTAACACAGTATCCCATGGAAGGACTTTAATTCTTATTCATTTTAATACTTAACTTTTGTAAGATACATTAAAAGATAAAAATATTCTATGTCACAAAAGAATATTCTGAAGGGGGTCTTTTTTCCGCGCTTCGAACGGTCATCATAAGCGGTTGTAATACTGCGCGCCACGGTTTGGCAACGTCATGTGCCGAGCATGGAGCATAGCGACAAAGACTAAATATTTTTGACGGTCCGTGCATGGCACGAGACGGTCTTGGTCAGTGATGGAACGGTCTAGTTGGTAGGTATAGTCAGATGCTTTTCAATACAAATAATATTTTTTGGCCAGACACGTTCCTAGCACGGTCATAGTATGATACGGTGTACGGTGTAGTGGGCAGACGCCTTATTGTACATCATGAGATTTATCGAATTATTATGACATAAAATCCAAGATTAACAATAAATAAATAAATGTGGACAACACCACATACATAGCTCTGAACCCAAAGTAAGTAGCTAAAGCACTTGTGTTATGGAATTCAGAGACAACGAAGGTACCACAAACACCCAGACCCTAGACAATGTAGAAATGTGATTTTATTAAAGTGGATCGAACCCGGGACCTCTAAGCTGGCGACACCTTGGAAACCGGTGTGTACGCCACTCGACCACGGAGGTCGTCGATCAATGTATTAACTTTATATTGGTGTACAACCTACCTACCTATGTTCATACAACATCAATAGAACCGCATACTACGAATTACTTATGAATACGAGAGTTATTTATACGAATGACCGCTGTAACTACGTGTTACAATAGTAGCAAGTATGTATGTACTATGTGTATACAATAAAATTTCCATCACATAATTTCAGGCTATAAAATCTTTAACTACAACACTATTTACTGTAAAATCCACCGTACTACCACCTTATGACATTGGCTTTTCTGCTCGAAGTAGGCACAAGGCGAGCATACATTGAGGTTTAATTAATTGTTATGGCTACAGTAGGTCGCTTCAACGGCTTTCTGGCATGAAACAGCCTACTTGAGCCACACTGGCCATTGTCACGAATATTCCGAAGATAAATTTTCAGTTTAATCACTTTAAAGCTGACGTGAAAAGCGGTTTTATTTCTCGGTTGTGTTTTTCCTTTTTTTTTATTCTTTGGTTAAAGTAGATAAGTTTCAGTTACGAACCTCATTTAAGTTGGTAATACGAAAACTAGAATGATTGCATTCAATGCAAATTCAACTCAATGCAAATTAAATTTAAATTCAGTTGCAAAACAATATTTTTTATGACATAAAATAATTTATAAACAACGTTATGTAGTATTTTTCTCTTTCATATAATAATATAATAAATAATAAAATAAAGTATGAGCTGCATAAACAAAATTACTATCTGTACAATATACAACCGTATATTGTCCAATAATTTACGCACAAGCTCAAAATAAAATAATTAATTTTATGTTTCGACTGACCAAACAAACCATACACGTATATTTTATTTTAAGATCTACAGAAACGTTCCAGCCAATAAAAAATACACGCAACCCAAATAATTACCTATCCACCAATTACACCTGTATTAAAACTTTATTTTATGTCTACGAAAACAATAAAACTACTTATACGACCAAAAACGAAGCCTGGCTAGTATTTGGTCCGAACGGTAAACTCACAAAATCGGCAAATAAACCCAGAAGTTCCACAAACATAATAAAAAAAATATTTTGAAAACACTTTGGGCTTTATTGTAGTCACTCTTCCGCTCCGTTCCCGTTTTTGGTATATTCTAAAAATCAAATTAAATTAATAAAATGTACAAATAGAGGTCAAGTATGAAATATTATTATGTCGAATATGATCTTCAAAATTATAGTTAACATCATTGTTTTAAAAAAACAATTGAAATAGTTGAATAAATTTTCTGAGGTTTTTTTGCAATATGTAAATAATTAGTAATAAACCCTCGCATTATTGAATAATGGCTATGTAACTAACCTTTATTATTATATCCCTAGCAGGCAGGACATAGCTGGTCCCTATACTACATAACATCTGTATTCTGTACTTACTAAGTACACTTACCTGTGACCCACAATAAATAATATGATTAATTGAACAAATTGGCAAAAAGCTATACAAAATCAACCAAAACTTTTGAAGCGTCTTTCAGTGGACAGTTCAGCTTAGAACTTCTACTCAATCCGATCATAGTAAACTCTTCCACCTCGCATAATTAAAAGCTGGGCGAACGATTACTATGCAAATACAAGTAGGTAATGTCGTAGGAACACGCCCGTACCCCCAAGTTTAGTGGCCGTGTTACTTATGTGTGTCTACACGATGTACTGATAACGATTCGGTGATAGACAGACTGTTGTAACTGACCGGTTTATTATAGATTCGAAAACAGTTGACGATCGTAGTTCGTAAGACTAAAATATTAGGTAATAAAGTGCGTTTTTATTTGAGAGGTGATATTGTGTGTTGTACGAGTAGCAAGTTGAAGTTATTGTTATTAGATTGTTGAGATTTTTGATGTTGAGGATCTAATAATGAGGGTTGGTACGGAAGGCGAAGGGCCGAGTTTTATGACGCAATTTAGAATAAGAAGCCCATGTTCAGCAGTGAATCACTATACGCTGAGGATTAAGATTTAGAAGAAAAGGAAAATTCCTTGCGAAAACGTTTGTTTAAAAGTTTTCGAGCGTCTAATAAAAATAACAAAACATCGTTTTTTGTTTTCAATATTTGGTACTTACAACGTTTGGTTTTTAAAATTTTGATTTTAAATCTATTATAACTTAAAACTTAATGAACCATATTCATTATTGCAACATGTTAATGAGTGTTCGTACCCAGTTATGTTACATGTCCGTGCGATGTGTTGGTCAACATATCAAAAATGGATAGAGCTATTAAACGGCGGTCCGTAGCAATAATCGTAAATGCAGCGATAATACAAAGCAGGGAAATTACAGAAATACATTCGCGAAAACTTTTAAATATGTACTTACATGAACTTTATTTGATGGAAACTTACGTCTGGAATGAAACGCCAGTGAAAAAGTGGCATCGTTCTAAGATTCAGTGTTGTTTTATGTATCTGTTGTGTCAATATGTACGTAAAGTTTAATTTAAGTTTTGGAATCAAGAGTGAGAATAATAAATCATAATGATAAAAGTAAATGAAATCTCTAAAAGTAGATTCATTAAAAAATATTATTAGTCATTATTTTTGTTAAATATTCCCTTATTGTATTTCTGTTTTAACTTGTAATCCTTTTCGTTGGCAAATTTCTTCCAGGCAACCATGCCTGGAAGAAATTGCCATGAAGGCCGACTTTTGTACATAATTATTGGGTACTTCTCAATACTACTTATATCTTATATTTAATTTTCTTATATTATTTGTGTGCAATAAAGAATAACTAAATAAAGAAGGGTTTTGAAGTTTTAATTTTTTATTCTTGTTATTCTACCAGTAAACTTTTTCCAGCAGTATAAATAAGTCAGAACTTTAGTATTGCACTGCGTATGTAGATTACTACGAGGTGATAATATTTTCACCTATCAAATGAACCTAAGAATTAATTATTTACATTTTAAATAAACACAAACTTAACTATATAGATACTTAACACAAAAGTAAACTCTCAACTAATAAAAAACTCAAAAAAATTTATCCACATCGCTATCGACTGCAAGTGAACCCAGAAGACTGGCGGCATTGCCACGTTGTATGGCAATGCTTATCCTCCGTCCAATTTAAAAGCCAGCCCTTGAGTCATGCGAGGAGTCAACAACACGTTTCACCAGATCTTTAAACAAAAGGTGTGCACTCGGACCCCGCAGTCCAAGTGTTTAAACCCCAAACGGCTGCAACATATAACTTCTAATAAGGTTGTTATATTTCCGCCATTTGAGGTTCTCTGCAGCCGCAGCGGTAGCTAATTAAATATATGTCTAATTTCATGTGTCTCAAACATTACATAAGCATCAACCTTCTGCAATCCATATTTGCTACAACTCTCCTCCTGAGTGGCAACTTTGTAATAGAACAATGATGTTTCCCTTTCACTAATGATTACCTTCGACCTTTGCACCAGTGACGTACAGGTGAATAAGAAATCAAGGCAGTTGACCTCTCATTGGTAATAAACAGATGCCTAATTTGGTATGAATCAAACAAGTTTTTAACTTGTAATTAGAATGTTATTTGCTGGTTTACAATACTTTCTAAGGGTCTAATATGTATGTTGTTGTTCTTCAGGATTTTAATGTGAAGAGAACATAATTAAAAGCCGCACAATTGCAAATGTTAGAGAGGTACATTGTACTTTTCAACAGTTTATGCGATCTGATAAATCGCTTCTCTCTTACTCACATTTCCAAGACATTCTTTCAAACTTTATACCTGAAAATAAATTCCATCAGATATTACTTACTCGTCGTGTCGTGATGTTCAGTTGTTCAATGAACGGGTTTTGTATGCACAAGGTTGCAAGTTCGAACCCATCAGCCCAACGTAATTTTATCAAAGTTATTGTGTTCTTAATTATTCTAAGACATCATGGAAAATCGGTGAAGGAAAAAATAAAGAGGAGACCGGAATTCTAAAAACTTGGAATTTGAAGTCTATTATTATATATTTTTTATTATATATTGTACTAAGTATTATTTACTATCAATATCCTCTTATATCACATTCACCAGAATATTTCGTAGCAAAAATAACAATATAAACGTATGTTTAAGACCGTTCAAGTTGAAATAGATCTTTAACATCGAGGAAAATCGCTTTTCAGCCCTCATGTTACCTAGAAGCTATTCTATAGCTGTCATGTGACTGTCATTAGGGCACGAATTGAAACCTACATTAGGCACTCACTTCAAATCGATTGCAGGTAGATCAAGAATCGATTACGTACCATTGTGTCAACATTGTGTCTTACATTTCTCCTCATATTTACGTTTGTTTTTTAAATCAAATGATTTCACAACAGCGTTCGTACCCAAATATGTTGTGGTTATTGTCTAATGAAAAGTAATTAACTGTTGGGAGTTTGATATTGTCAGACAATGCCGAATGGAACAATCAGTGAAGGGAATTAAAGACGAGATGCTGAGTCAGCGAAACACACCGTAACGAGACGCGTGTGCCGGCGAACTAAGAAATTACTTTTAAATATCAAGAGAATAATTTCTCTATGTTTTGGATAATTGAGGAGCAAGAAGGTTGGAATGAATTGGTACGTTTCAAATTTATTTTTGTTTTTATATTGCGATGAATCCCGGAGGAGAAGAACTAAAGTGCGAGTTGGCGGCTTCTGATGTATCTTCTGAAAACAACGGAAACCGCCATCTCGCGGTGAACAAGCGAGATAATTCTGGTTATCAATGCTCTTTACTCTTTTGTATGCTTCGCCTTACGGAAATATAACAACAGGCTAGGATTATGACTCTTTTCTGTGTGACTAAGACATGTTAGGTGTCACTGGTTAACTGTGTACCTACATGGGTTCTTAATAATTATAATATATGATCTGCAGAAAGATGTATCTGCAGATAATACACACACTATAACTGGATCATATTTGTTCGCCTGCAGGTAAAATATGGAGGAGACCTTTGCAGATGATGTGAAAAAGACGGTTGTCGATGTTGACTCACCAGTCTTAGTATAAACAATAAATAAAAAGTGTAAAATTACCTAAATAAAGGCTTATATTATTATTACACTATACCTACTTGCCTAGTGTTGGACTTTCCGCATTGAGTTCAACATATATCTTCATAATTTTATCGATGCCTAATTAAAGGAGAGGCCTAATTAAATTTACCTACAGGGTAGTGGTATTAAAAGCACATTTACAGCTATCAATTCTAGAGAATAGTTTTAAAACCAATTATGTTGCTAACCAAGCCAGTCTCTATTCACATTCCCGCGCGATTCGATGATACGGACGTAAAACAATTTACGATCGCGAAAATTTCACCAAAATATTTCTTCAGTGCCATCCAGACAAAAAGTTTTAAATTAGTTGAGAGGCAAACTTGAAAAAAGTTTCTAAATTAGCCAAGTTCGTAGTCTCCTTTATAACAGATAAGAGAATATACATTTTACGAACCTACGAGTACCATAGAGAGTAAAACACTTGAGCACCGAACTTGTAGCAGTATTTTTATTTAAATGTTTTTGCAGAGTTTATGGAACTTTCTTCAGGAAATTCGTTCGAGAGTCTAACGTTTACCATTGACGCTGCAACTAAGTTGAAAAACTGACATTATTAAAAATATTTACAACTATTTATAATCATCATTTCAATTGGTTTAGCACCTTCCGAATTGTAGGTACCTACCCCACTGACTAACCCAGACAGAAGGTTTCAACCTACAGAAAGCTACAGAACTTTCCTATCCAACGAAAAAAACTACTTTAAAAGATCTAGGTAGAGAAACGTGTAAAGAAATCGCTACATACCTAAATGAATTTCACTAAGAAAATATAAATTTAATCTAATTACACCTGACTGCGTGTGTTCTACATACCATTTTCTATTTAAAATTTCTCATCTATAACGCGATACGTCAAAGCTATCCGCTTTGCAAACGGTAGGTATGTTTAATGTAAATGATTTCTCTTTAATAGTTAAGCAATCTAACAAACTTCAAACCTTCAATAGTGATTCTAGTTTGAAGTGTGTTCAAGCATACCATATCCATTCTCCGTACCTCTGAATGTTCGGTTAGTTTAACCGTAAAGACGCCGACATAACTTCATTGATTAAAGTTCATGTTAGCCGCACGTTCGCTTGTGATTTGTGGATTTGTTTCTCGCCAGAAACGCTTCGTTGTAATTTGTGTTGTGCATGTAATATTGTCTGCTTTCTGGGATTAGTAGGGACTGGAGTCGTGGAAACTTGTCGGTACTTCTTTGTAGAGAACTTAAGTGTCTTGATTCGAGTTCTTGGTCTAGCAACAGATTAATTTCTAAGCTTTTTACTTATGTATTTCTTACCTTAGTAGTTTACTTAGACTTTGTCACACATACTTATGAAAACGACCATTTAATAATATTCTTATGCATTTCCCTCTTCCACTTGCATCTTGAAAAAGAGGAAACAATTACCATGTACATATTATTACGCCTTTAAACCTTCTGAAAAAACAATAATAAAAAAAATGGTACTCATAACTATCCATTTTTTTTTTGTTTCCACTTTTCCTAATACGTACTATTAACTGTAAAGTCTCATTAACTAATGTATATTAAGAATTAAACAAATAATATTCAACTTCTAACGCACTTATGTTTGTAACCATAGTTATAAGTTGTAGCCAAATTAATAAACACAAAACCAATAATTTTCTTTAATTAATTTTATATTACCTACCCTTAAATTAAAAATCTGCAATTGGTTATTAGGCAGTGGTAAGTAATAAAGCCGGTGGAAGGGGTCCGCACGCACTGCGCACGCTGCGTGAAGATGCCGCGATACGAACTGCGCATGTGCGACACTATACAATAATATGAACAGAAGATCCACTTATGACTGCCGGAGGATGTGTCTTTAAGTGTTGTAAAAGGCTGGTGTCGCTGACCTTTTATTGTCATCCAATTATAAAACCTTTAAAACTATTCTTAGCCACGTTTTTAAAGCACATAATACTGCACCTATCTGTAAAAAGATAAATCCACAGTCTAAACTATTTAATATGACGTCAAGGTGCATTATTGAAATAGAAATGCCGTGTATAATGTTTTAAGTCATGTAAAAATTAATGAATGTCAATAATATTTAATTTCCTACTGCTTGTTGTAAATAACGTGTGCTGACTTAGACTCATAGTAAGCATAAAGACAATAATAATTCAAAGCGCAAAGGTCGTCGCGAGGGATGGTAACAGCTAACATGCTTTAGAACAGACTCTTCAACTTTTTAATCATTTAAACACGATGATTTCCCCAAAATGTACGGTTTTGTAATGAGTAGAACTTCTACATGTACCTTTTATGTGGTAACAACGGCTGACCACATGCCGGCGCAGGCGCAGCCGCCGTGGTCGCACCTCGCCGCGCTTGCGTGTCACACTCGCGAAATTAAACTTTCTGGGAAACTATTTATTAAGTTTTCGTTGTTTTAATTTATTCTAGCTTTTGAGATAGCGGTGGTTGATTTTGTTTGCTTCTAACGAACATCTGCTAAAAAAGGACTACTAAAACTTAAACCTGAAACTTAAAGTTTGACTGCTGCTTTCGTTTATTAGGTACCTACTTACTAATCCTTACTAATATAATAAATGCGAAAGTAACTCTGTCTGTCTGTATGTCGCGCTTTAACGCCAAAACTACTAAACCGATTTAAATAAAATTTAGTACACAGATAGTCTAGAGCCTGAGAAAGGACATAGGCTACTTTATGCCGCGATAACCGACATCCACGCGGGCGGTGCCGCGGTAAACAGCTGGTTAATTATAAATGAAATGAAATAGACATAAAATACATTCTTTAAATTATTTACTACATTTTATCTGATACGTCTCAAGTAAAAATTAAGTAAGCACAATTAATCTTAATGACTTCATTTTGCAGAGTCACCATAAAATTAGAGTACATAAATAAACATTTTTAGTACACATACATTTTTTTTTATTTTATGTAAAAATTCTTAAAAGATTTGCAAAACTACAAACGGAAATTATGAGGTAAGACTTTGACCTTGTACCTACAAGTACGTTTGATTAGGAACTTAAACACGGAACAACAACCTGACATTTAGTTTTACATTTGAAGTTTCCTTTTATGAGTAAGTATACCTACTTTAAAAAACGAAACACGAATTTAAATGGGCACTTACGCAACAGGATAGAATTTGTATTAAACTTAGTCTGAAGTCATCCGTTACAAACTAGGCCTAGTACGTGATCTTAATAACAGATTAGCCTGGCAATGTTGAAAATTATATTATTGATGATACCCTGTTTCATATTTCCTTCAGCATAAAAAGATTGAATGAAGCGAATTGTACTATGAACCTATTATTTATATTTTATGATCGTACCTTCGTTGCTAGCAGGATAAGAACTGCTAAATTTATTTGTACATTTGTAAATAACCATGAGACGTTTTTTTTTTCTTAAAAGCGAGCAAGCCTAAATAAATAGATATTGATCAATTAAAAAAAAGTAATAATGATGAGTAGAAGGTTTGTGATTGCCCAAATATTGTGATTGCAATAAGTTAATAATGTTTAACTGCCTTATGGTCGAATACTCAAATGTCAATCAGTTTGAAGCCGCCGTTAAGTCTTATGCTGTCTCAGACACTGTAAACTAGCGACAGATAAACATTTAAGAACGTCTTAAAGTTAATTTGCTTTTCAGTATTCGGGTGTTAGTGACTCCCAATAGGTAGAAACCACCTTTTGGCGAGATCATGTTTCTCCAAGGCGGTATAAGGTATCACTAGATCCGTGTAACAATGATGGGAGGAGCTGTTTTACATCACATAATGAATCAGAGAACAAGAGAGCAATCAAACACCGAAGAGTCTCTACATACGGGTTTCAAATTAAATTAATATCGTAACAAACGGTCAGCCGTCAGTGTAGGCGGACTTGAAGCGCAGAAACCTATGATTGCTTTTCGATACCGTCTTACGAAATACACCGTTAGTAGACAAACTAAAAATTAAAATAGCTAAACGGCCGGTGGTGAGGCGGTTAAGCAGGGCAATTGTAGATCTCAGCGGGCGGTTCGCCTTTCATTATTTTATAATAAGTTACCCGTATAGAGGGCGAACGAAACCACCGTGTCATGCTGTCGGCCCACGGCAAATAACCAACTCTTACCAAATTAATTGCCCCATTCTGGGCGGTAACGTCAATCTTGGCTGGCTCGATCGCCGTATTGTCGTTTCTGCAAAATATTGAATCCTTCGATATTAGTCACTTATTGTTCAGACGCCAATCAAGACTTAATAATAGATGCATACAAATGAGGATGTGATTCGCTCTCTTTTTAATTATTTGATGGTCAAATCGCTGAGTCAATGGTATTTGGAATTATGGACCTAATTTAATACCTGAGAAAGGACTAGGGTAGGTAGTTTGTTCAGGGAAAAAAATGGTTTACGTTTAATTTAATTGCACTGTATACTAATTGTGCTTATTTTGGTAAACTATAGTAGTCAAAAACATGAGGTATCAAATATGCAAAGAAGTTTTGATGCTTTTACTTTCGTACATTTGATCATTTGCTATGTTCGTAATCTCTATCAACAATAGACAGTAATTATGATCGAATCTTATGTAATAGTAATAATATTGATTCAAACAAATAACTTATTTGTTAATATTTAAATTATTAAGTTTATTGAAAATACACAATAAATTGGGCGCGTATTAATTAAATCAATAACTGTAAAAATCTTTACATATCCTTAAGAATATAATAATATTTTATTACTCTAATAAAAAAATTTGCATGGATAGAATATTAAAAAAATATATTTGGGATTGAGAATGACTCGCGGTTACAATGAACAATACTTTTCATGGAAGTTGCAATGTTATAGAAAGCTGTCGGGGATTTCCATGAGTACGTGACGCATTTGACGAATCCATTGCAATAACTGTTCGAGTGCAGACAATTTGAAGCTTTTTCCTGTTTATCTGTCATATGTATGAAAAATATGTAGGTACAAGAAGATCCGATCATAGATTTTCTAAATTTTTAACTATTTGGGATTCATATATAAAATCGACATCAGGAATATACGACAGTGATTTTGCATCAAACCATGACAAAAATAAATCCTGATATTAAAAAAACAAAGATTCCATGACCTACCTACTTTATTCTTAAAATAGAGTCCAAAAAGGTCCATTTACAATTTTTTAATTGTATGTTCATTTTAATAGGTACCTTACTTGACATTAACACCCACGAAACAAGAGGGAGTGGTCTAATCTTTGGTATCACACAGATGTTTTACCACCTTAGAATGTTGTTCGCAGTTTTTTGTTTTGTAAATCAAGTCGTTATCAGTGTTAGCAGATCATGTATTAACTTTTTTTGTAATTAAATTAGTATAATTGAGAATGCATTTTTGTGTGCGGCATCAATTGAAATTTTGTTTTTGTGACCTCAAAAGATTTCGGATAAACCCAAGTATATATCTAAATGTTCTAGACCTCGTTTAATTATTTAATTCTTACTATACACACAAATATAGTTCATTTAATTTAAGATATAATGGAATCGAATACTAGTAAATAATCGACCTTAAGAAAATCATCTTTTTCCCAAAATATTGTAAAACTTTCAGCTCTCAATATCCTCCAATTCGTCGGCCATTGTTCTTAGCGTACTTAGTTGCCAAGCTAAACAGGAACAGGGGTCACAAGCGATTGCATCCTTAACCTCTCACCTATATGCAGCAGTATAGAGTACACTCATAACCGGGCGCCGCAAACATCTGTAGCGGACGATATAGCACTCGATCGAACTAAAGATTACGCTAAGGCGATGTCGAGACGTGTCGAACGCCTATCTCAGATCGATATAAATCATCTTATTAACTATTGTTTTGGGAGGTGTGGTGTGAACGAGCCGATGTTATCAAAACTCTGATGTGTTTTAAATTAACATAATAGGTTTTGTGAATGGATATTGCGTTTATGTTTGTTGTTGTGACTGTACGCCTGTGGGAACGTTTAGTAAGGGTTAATATCATTTAGTTTTGATGTGGCAGCTGTTGTCTTGTTCTGTGCTTCTTTTTTTTTAGTTATGTGTAATAAATAATGGCTGCAGCAGTTTTTCAGCCAAGTACAATCTAAGTAACGAAAAGCTTTAAATTGCAATCTATAATGTTTATACCTACTATTTATTTCACCTTCGTAATTTTATGAGAGTAAGATGGTGATTTTTATCAAATGACATCTAATTTAAAAATATAGAATACTGTCATCGTCAATTTACATATACGTAACCAAACCATTGTACCATGTACCTAATTTCAATATCTAAGTCATATTAATAGAGCAATTTGAATGGCAAAAACACTCCTAATACGTACATCCGTTTTGTCTTTGATGCCTAGCCTACTTACAAGTTTCTGATTGTAATGTGTCATCGGCAAAAAACAAAGAGTTGAATGCCCCATACCTTACGAATTAGTATGTACGGAGCGGGATCTACGAACACAAGAATATACGACGCTGACTCATGGTGTGGCCTATCATCTTGTACCGGTGCCGTGCTGTGAACATTTGGGGATCAGAGCTAGTTGAATAATATTATGTGACGTATACGGAACCGTCTTAAATAATATCATAGATATGATGCACCACTTGGCTAAATTAAGACCGTGAGGATACTCAATATCTTAAGGTAGGTGAGTATGATAGTCTGATAACTAGGTAGGTAGGTAGGTAGGTAAATTTGATAGACATAATAATATGGTAGATGCCGCAACCCATATTAGAGTAAAGTTCTCAACAAGGCCTTGCGTGTTGGACCTGTGTCCCCACGTAAGCCTTTCAAAGGACCGGGTATTCTCGCTACTGAGGATAGCCCGTGAAAAACAAGAGATTCAAGATGATAATTACTTTATTAACATGAAATTTGTTACAGCTGTATAGACGGACATGGTCTTTGACCAAACATCCCCATCCATCCCCAGGTTATAATGCTGCTGTTCTTGATTAGACAATAGGAGGAGTACATTTTTTTTCATTTACATTAGGGAAAGCATATTATATTGAGAAGCTAATACTTCTGTGATTAGTTTATTAGTAAATCCGAAAATTCTCCAAGAGTAAACTCTCAATATTATCATCATTTATTGGCGTTACAACTGTTAAGTATTATTATGACGATAACGTTAGTTAAAGGTTTTTCCAGTCCGTATTATTGCCTCAATTTAATTTGTATGTAGTCTTCTCCTTTTTGGATTTTGTGGGTGCTGTATTAATTTTTTATGGACATTGAAACACAATTTTAAGAAGGGGTATTCCTTAAAATATAATATAAGTAATTTGAGTTAGCAAGGTATCACTAGCAAATAAGATACACAAATCACTCTAGCCCCTGTAGCCAAGTAACATTTCTAGAAGCGTTAACGATGATAGAGATCGCTTGCGATTGGGTCTTTTTTTGTGTGAAACGAATATTTGCGAAAAATCCGAAAAGGTGAAAATAGATAGGACAACAACTGCCGAGTTAGCTGAGATGATTTTCGGTGGTTTGGGGGTGAGCTGGTTGTATTATAACCTTAAAAATACATACATATTTTATACAACACGTTATCACCAAAACCGTTTATGAAAGATACGAAAATAATGGACATCCAAGTAAGGAGGATAGTAATTTCATCATTTTTCATTTTGAGAAGATTAATTTTCTTAAGCAGCTGTCAGGCGTTGCGTTGATGTTAATAAGTCATAATTCAAATTTAATGGTTGTGTGATAATCGATAGTGGGTCTTGTTACTGCCTACTATACGTTGTGGGCGGTGGTCTTAAGGACTACACATTGGAACGAAATTCATCACAAGGAGAGCGATGTAACATATAAATGTTCGCTTGTTTTGCCCTGATTTATCTACTTTTAATTTGAATTTTTTGGCACACTGTACATTGCGTGTGTACAAGTATAAATGAATAAATAAAATCACAGACTATCATACAACCAGTAAATAAATATGAGTTTAATTTTACAGGATCTAAAAAAATTTAGGTCCCATGGCGCTCTGTAAAATAATATTTAGATTGTTCTAAACCTAGTTTTTAAATTATCTAATTATAATACACATAAATAATTGGTACGAATATGACTAAGTTATCAACTTTTGTATTGTGATTTGTGACAAAATTCCTGTAAAGAAATCAAATAGTCGGTCATGTAAATTGAACCGTATCAGAATCAGGTTAAATTACAATTTCAGCTACCTACATATTTTCATCTATATAAATTATAGATCTACATGCCTATTATTCCTTCTTAGATGGGGTAAATGTTTTTTAATTAGCACGGGTGTCTTGCGTCTAAGTAAGTGAGTTCCCTTAAATGACTTACTTCCAACAGTCTGCCTATAATTAACGTTAGCTCTACTTAATAGGTATTCAAATGAATTGACATTCTGTTCTGGAACTAGCAAAAGAATACAAACTGCTGCATTGAATTAAAACGAAACATTGCAATAAAATCTAAATGTTGATAATATTATTTAAAACAATAATCCGTTTATAATAATTTAAAACAGAACGGGTTACTTATGCATATTCTCGGGATCGCACGACTAGTTTCAGACTCAAAAGAAGTCGAACTGGCGCCACTGACACTGACACCACCGCCGCCGCGTCAGCTCATGATTAGGGACTCCTATTGAGTCTGCAAATAGTCGGGCGATCCCGACAATATGCGTGAGTAAACCGTTCGGTTTTAAATAATAATGAATACACCTCACGAAAGTCAATATTTAAGTTGAAAAGATAATCAATATTAGTACAATAAACAAATATAGGTATATTCCCAAGCTATGTTGGGGCCGGCTTTCAGTCTCACCGGATGCAGCTGAATACCGTATTTTAAAAAAAGCAGTATACTTCCTATCTAACCTGCAGAACATTATGTTACTGAGTAACACAGTATCCCATAGTATCCTAGTTGTCAGAATTCCAGAATTGTAATAACTTAACGACTGACAAAGATCACGGTATGAAAGTTGGGAACAGCACTTTACGTGCATTCCAACAAGGAAAAAAATCAGTATACGATTCGAATTAGTAACGTTATATTATATGAACAGTAATTATTCTGCTTCTCTGTCCAATACCTCAGTGTAGGACTATCAGCTTAAAGTTAATACTTCGCATTGTTCTATAAATACAGCTTTTTCAAACAATTCGTTCTGGAATTCTTGTATTCAATACCTAATTATTAAAGCGGTTTTTGCAATAGATCGCTTGGTATTTCGTTCCCTCGTGGTATGTGAGCAGGAGCTAAGCCAATTAGATAATAGTAAGATATTTACTGTATTAGCATTAAATACTTATAGATAAAAGCTTTTTTGCATTATTTTTAGGGTTTCGTACCTGAAGGGATCCTATTACTAAGCTTTCGCTGTCCGTCCGTCTGTCTGTCAGCAAGCTTGCAGATACAGCCGTATTTCATGAATGAGTTGAAATTTTCACGGAGTTTGTATTTTTTTTTTTAAATCATTTATTTAATGAGACTTTTTGTGCTGGTGCGCCAAGTCAGCCTCGTAAGGTAACACAAATTACAACAATAACCTTATCAATAATTATCTATCTACACACCATACCACGTCGACATGCAGCGCCTCCAACGACTAACTGACTCTGTCATCACCATCAAATCACAGAACAATAGTAGTAGTAGTAGTACGTAATAGTCAGCAGCAACCTGCACAATGGTAGAATCCCTGAGTTTGTATTTCTGTTGTCGCTATAAAAACAAATAAAAAAATAAAGAGGGCTTCATAAAACGGTACGGTACTGAACGGAACGGTATACCTATTCGCGAGCCCGACTCGCACTTGGCCGATTTCTGTAATATCGAAATATATATCTAATAACAAGGATGGTGATGTGTCAACAGCCACTACGCGACTTGCTTGATCCACAAAAGAGAAAAATCATATATACCTAATTAGCGTATATAATTTGATTTGCGAAAACTCAAATGCCATGATAAAATTACACCAAATAACTATTTTAAACAAATAATAAAGTATTAGTACCTAGTAGTAAATTACGATATATTCAAGACAAAGTCTCAACCCTTTAATAATATGAATTAATATTAATATTCATACTTAAATTAGTATTCATACGATACAGAAACAGCATTCCTAGGTTTTTTATGAAAATGTTCCTTCATGTCGGATGTGATTAATAGTGGAATTGTCCAATAAATAAGGGCTCATTATAACGGCGGCGCTTGCAACAGATCGCGCGGTATTTCTCGCCCTCGGACTGGGGCGCGTGCGCAGGGCCGTAGTGAGAACACAATTATATTTAAATGGTTTGTAGTTTATAAACAAGAAAGAAAGTGGTGTAAGTAGGAAGGTTATTTATCAACTCAATATACAAGATGATTTCGTTTGTATGTGCAACGATCAAAAAAAGTACTTTATAAGTAGTAAGAGCCTCTAAGTTGGCCTCTATGTTGGTGAATAACTGTAAATAGGGCAATAACGCAAAAAATATATAAAATAAAAAAAAAAAATCAGTAAACCGTGGTGGTAATCGTGGCGGGCGGTTCCAAAATGTAATTCCTATGGAGAAGAACCGGCAAACAAAATCCATATACTCTTTTAAAAGTATAATTGTTACAATATTTAAAGTAGGTATTTATGTACATTGATAATAATTATAATTAACCATATGTGTCAACAACGCTCCATGCGTTAGATAATATATAATGAAAATAAATATAAATACAAATCGAAATCTTTCGCGATACATTTATATTTTGTGGAAATCCTCGTAGAGTTTATTCGCCCTGGACAAGACTAAAAGGCGTCTCTTACCGCCAATTTCCTAATATTCTACCATATGTCACATTTACAGTACGTGCACATTGAGTTATAAATACCATGTTACCTGACATCTAACGGGTTAGTTACCTGGGCAATATTAAATTAAAAATATGATCATAATTTCATCATTACAATACAAATTTTTGCTCCAACATTAGGTATGCCAATAACTTATAGACTTTATGATTAACTAGATCCTTTATTCTTATATGCTTCTTGTTTCCAGTTAGCTGTTAGTACAAATGTGTTCCAGTTCAAACTCATGGTCCGCAATCCAATCCAAAATCAAGCACAGGCTTTTTTCCCCATCATGTCTTGGATTCTTGTTTCTTATATTCGACTGCACGGATAGCCGAGTGGTATAGGTCACCACGCTAACTACCACTGTGCGTGACGTGCTGAG
The DNA here is from genome assembly GCA_932294365.1 of Diachrysia chrysitis. NCBI lineage: Eukaryota > Metazoa > Arthropoda > Insecta > Lepidoptera > Noctuidae > Diachrysia > Diachrysia chrysitis. The sequence goes on from OW028645.1 coordinate 4,701,386, forward strand.
GGCTCGATCCCCGCATGGGTCATACATTTGTGTGAACCACAAATGCTTGTTCTAAGTCTGGGTTTTTCTCGTGCATGTAATTGAAATGTAAAATGTGTGAAACTCCCCGCGACACAAGGATTAAATGCCTCATAGCGAGAGTTGTTATTAAAATAATAAAAAATATGCTTACTTCCTTCAGTATCTATGTCACAAGTTGGTTCCAAGCACCAGCGTGTCCAGGTCCGCTCCTGGCTGGGCGTGGTGGTCGTGCGGGCGCCGCGGGCGGGGGCGTGCGCGGGGTGAGCGCGTGCGATAAATGGCCCGTCCGAACCTCCGCCGCCGGCGCATGCTCTGTTTTGCGCACTTTTGTGTTGCTGTCCCACTGGCTGAGCGCCATGGCTACAATACCATAGGTACTAGTATAGATTTTATAAGTGTTAACTTTATGACTAGTTAATAATGAGATAGTGACCACTAATAAGAAGTACCTCACTACAATGTAACATACTAATACTGAGGCCACACTAACGGGAAACGTCGTCAATTTTCGCGATGATGGACGTTTAACATTAGTGTGTACACTACTTATCGCGATAATTTTCAATGCCCACCATTGTGATAACTGTTAACGCAATATTTATGACGATGATGGGCATTGACATTGACCGTTAGTGTGGCTCCAGCATTTGTATGGTTACATTGTAGTAAGGTACTTCTTATTAGTGGTCACTACATCATTATTGTCTACTCATAAAGTAAAGACATCTAAAAGTAATTACCTAATATGAGTAGGTATGGCATTGCAAAAACTTATTCGTCATGTTTTGGTAGATACTGCTTGAAAATATGTGTAGTATTGTAAATTTATTGCACCTATACTCCAAAAAATACTTAATCTCGATATTTTTAAAGGTTACACAATAACGTTTTAGTTTACATTAAAAATCTTATTGGAATCTGGTAAACGTTTCTAACTAGTCTTAATACTGCAACAAGATAAGGTAATACATACATTCTCATGTTCGGCCAGTGGAAACCAACCTTAAATATGAGCCGATACCTGATTTGCTTTTTATCACAAGCGTTTGAGCAATGGAGGATATTTGTCTCGAAATAGCTCGATATGGATACATGCTTATTACGTCTTAGAACATAAATATCTAAGTTTTATATATAAGTTTCGTCATAAATATTAGTGCAAGAATAAGTTAGGGGCGTGAAATTTATAGTAACAATAGAAAGCTGTTGAATTACATCTACAAGCCTCTTGGGGAAAGATCGTAAATCAAAGTAAAGTTAGCACTCAGAATACATTTGTTAGTCGTATACGCGTTTAACTACGATCTAATTAATCTCTGTAAGGTATTACAAAACATTAAACTGACTCAACTCAAATCGTAAAGGCATCTTTTGGATGAGAAAATAGCCTTTCTCTACTAAAGAAAAAAGAAAATTCTGTGTATTCCAGTTATCCTTACAGCTTTTGTTCTGATGTTAAAATTTACAGATTCGATTCGTTAGGTGGAAAATTTAAAATTTATAGTGTATTGTTTGGTACATGCCATTCATATTTGATGTAGGTACTTAAATATGCTAGTTATACTTGGTACCTACTACCTTTTCGGAATTTATATGAACCACTTAAATATTGTTATTTTACACGAAGATGAATGTACTAAATAGGTTCTATGCATGATTAAAATATTATTATAATTATTTTGCTTTTTTTTATGTTCACTTTTAACTCACTGGTTGATTATGTAGTTCAGTATTCTGAGTTAACACTTCAACACATTTATAAGAACGGTACAAAATTTCAACCAACTTCGATAATTATAATGTTACAATCTAATTAGAAAAGACGAAGTTGGGAAAGGCCCTGTCTATGCGGATACAAATGTCTTTACCCCGTGATCTATACCCTCAGTTACCAATAGGTAATGAATTACTGTATTCAGTTTCACGTGATACATTACAAGTCTCCAATCTGAAAATCCACATAAAATATGCCATGTATGGAACAAAGAGTATCAGTTGAGTAAGAAATTAAGTTACGCTATTCGTGTTTTATTCTAAGGTTCATTTATAATTAAATACAAATAGTAGAAAGAAAAACTTGAACCTGCGATTACTGTAGTCGCAGGTTCGAGTCTTGCCTAACGTTTAAGTTTAAATTTTTCCATTCTACTATTCGTATTTAATTACCAATAGTAGCGTCGTATGCGTTGATGTTTAATAAATAATGATAAAAAATCTACTGTTTTTTTTACATCACACATATACAGCCGCGTTTACCATGTACGAGTTTTATTAATTTTCGTTTGTTTCAAGAGGCGCTAATCAAGAAGTTTGTAGTTCGAATATCGTTTTGATCCAACATTGTATTTTCAGATTAGATATCAGCTACTAAATCTCATCAACAAACAGGCATAGATAGGTACTTTTACCTAAAAAACCATTTAAGAAAATAATTGTATTCTGTGTTTGATTGCGCACGTCTTCGTAACATAATGAAGTAGTTGTCATAAAAACAAAATCGTTAAGAACTAACGCTCAACAAGAGAAGATTTAAAATCTGTTTAAATTTACTTATAAAGGTTTTTAGAAAGTAGTTCGATTATTGATTTCTAAACACCGTCCTCCCCTTATCGATTGGGTATTTATTATTTACAGACGAACAGCGGGGAACGTGTACAGTACGAGTAATGACTAACAACCTCAAACCCAAATCTCGAACATGTTCCAGCCGCATCCAATCTCCAGTAGGTGTGAATGATAATTTCTTTCATCCACACCGGTGTTATCATTTAACAATGATTCATATCGCGAGGTGAGTCTGGTTTAATAAACAGCGATAATTAAATGTTGTAACTTGAGTTGTTTATGCGGACGGCGGGAGAGGCGCGGGGCTCCGCCCTTTAGCGCCCGCCTTATTATAACCGTAAGGGATTAACGAGACTTGTATGCAGTATGTTCAAGATACCTTTATTGTAATCTTCAATCGCACTTTAAAATTTTTGATATTGGTTGATTTTTTATTCATTGCTGCCTACCTGATGTCTTAAGCTCATTTCAGACTACGCCATAGTATAATAGTATATAGAATGTGGTCCATAGCACAACAATATCGGTCACTATACATACCTATAGGTATCTGGTACATATTATAGCTAAGCCTGAATGTATTTTAAATTAATGTATGTATGCTTAACACTATTTGCAACCTGAGTTTGCTGAATATTTGTTACTAAACAGCACCCATTAATATAAATTATCCCACACAATTCATACAATATAACAATCTAAATGAACTCTGATACAAGAGACGGAGCCAGCAAAAATACATACGAACCAGTACGCAAAACGAATTTTAAAGGCATTTCTGTTCCAAATCTCAAGCATATTGCTAACAAATCACAGGCGAATGGGTCGTTTAGCCTCCATTTGTTGCCCTCGGCGGCACAGGGTGGTAATTGTGTTTACAATACATCCCCCCTTCACTTCCCCCTTCCGCTCATTTCTCATCCTCAAACATCAAGGCAACGCTTAGCGATTTTACCTCGGGAAATCTGTAGAAAAGTGGAAAATGCGAGCGTATTATGAAAGCCACGATAGGTAATGTTGGGTGAGCCTTTGTGTTCCAACCAGCCGGCTAAGTTGCCTCTCTGAATTGAGATTCTGTTGTTATTTGCAGGTGAAGACATGTTTGATAGTCAATTACCTTCAATGCAGGTAATAGCAGCCAGGTTGGGTACAAAATGGGGTTTTTAAAAGAAAAAACAAAGAAGAAAGACAAATAAACAAAAGCACGTTGTTTTCACCATCGATAGAGGTTTTTGGACGCTTTTCTAAAAGTAAAGCCAACATATTTTTCTATTTAGATAAGTAGAAGATCAAATTGATATTGGTCACGGAATTTCTCGTCCTGATAATGTTGATATTTTCAGTCCAAAGTGAAACCACAAGTTCTTTCTTCTCAACTTTGGTAAAAGTTTTTATTGACTTACGGAAAATTCAATACATAAGCTGAACAAATTTTTTTTGGTTACATGTGTGTCTGTGTATTGAACTACAAAGTACCTAATTTAGTATGAAGTGGTAGGTATACAAGTTATTTGTGTTTTGTTAAAGATTAAATAAAGAATATAAAAAGAGAAAAATAAGCGTAAAGTAGCCCATATCTCCAGATATGGGCTATATTTTGCTTATTTTTTTTGCAAAATAAGTGTGTCTGTCTTTAGGGCTTTCACGGCTTAACTGCTGAACGGATTTTGATGAACTTAGTAACTTTAAGGTAACCTTGGATTCCAATCCCATCAAAATCCGTTCAGCAGTTAAGCCGTGAAAGCCCTAAAGACAGACACACTTACTTTTGCATTTATAATAGTAGTATAGATTATATTTTATTGGCACTTGGTATTTTAAATTATAATTAACATCCTATGGAATGTTAAACTTTTTTACACGTATTATTTAAAAGATAATTAAATTCTTTGTTACATTAATTTAGATACATGGTGATAAACAAAAAAATATGGCGCCTTTAACACAAGCTTAAATATCAATATTAATTATCGTATGAGTAATAACATCCTATTAAGTCCTATTTAACCATTGACGGTAATTGGCTTAAAATAATAATCACCTGTTAATAACTACAATAACTGTTCGAATTTAAATTAAAAAAAAAAACAAAACGTTTTAATGATATGTTTGACAAGCTGTGTGACCTATCCTACTACACCTGTGTTTGATGAATTAAGAAAAAATATATATCCCTAATGCCGTGGTAGACTAATGGTACGAATGTTCTGAAGTTTGCAGGTTCAAACCCATTACAGGTAAGTAACAACGAGACTTTTTCAAAGTTATATGTACTTTCTTAACTATTCTAAGAAATCATCATTGAAAATCGGTGAAGGAAAAAATCGTAAGAAAACCTGGAGTCGAAAATTTGGAATCTCAAATTGCCAACTCGAAATAAGTAAGCGTGGTGATCAATTCTGGTTTCTTTTTTGTATAAGAAGAGGCCTGTGCCCAGCAGTTGGACATTTATAAGTCGGTATTATTTATATATCCCTACCTAAACTTACAATGCAACTTCACATTTTGTAGTTGCGTAATATTTTAAACTTAATGTCCGAGCACAATTTCATACGATTATTTTAGTACTTACTTACCATACGTATCAAAACGCTGAAAAGATGCATTTAAATGAACAAAACATTTTTCTGAATAGCGTTCATTAGTCACGCTTCACACACAAAGATAATAAACAAATATACCTGCACCTTGTAAAAACATAGTTTGCACAAAGCGAGGTTATTACTCAAAAAACACAAAATAAATATTAAATAAACGACAAAAAAAAGTACATCAATAGTACAGTCACTTACAAAAGTATTGAAAATCAAACTTCAGTTTAATGATTTATTTTCAATTCGAGAAAACATGACTTTATTTATAGATATGACCAGTGTCGTCACCATTTTGAATTTTTGTAAGAACGGACTATTGAAATGTTGCTAATGGTGTACATTTTTTGTTCACGATTGTACCTTAGCAGCTATAACGAGGTTGCGACGATCGTTCTCATGAAAATCCCATAAAAAATAATAAACAATTTATTTTCTGCGACACGCTCTGTCGTTTCACCTCTCGAATTAGCCGAGGAGTTTACAGAGCGATTTTTTAAAGAAATCTGCTTCCCTTTAAAGATAATGTTGGGAGGATAATAAAAATTTAACTACAGCATTACTCCTTTGGTTTGAAAGATGTAAAGCGTGGGTATAATTATCAGCGATTTAAAAAGTAGTTTCCGCCTACTTATAGAGTTGATGTTGGGGTTAATTATATTGTGAATCTAAATATTCGAGATTTTTCTCTTTGAAAAAAAAACGTACGTAGGCATACTTGTAAAATTCACTTACTTAAAAAAAGTAAGTTCCTCTCAATTGTAAATGTTTCAGTAGGTATTTTGGCTGTTCTAAACGCTCATTATGATTCATGAATTTAAAAAAAATAGCATCATTATGTATTGCTGAAAGAATCCTTTACTTTTAACTTGCTAACAGAATTTAATAATTCCAAGTTTTTAAGCTTGTTATTTTAATAATTTACCTATTAATAAAAAGCCATTTTCAAGACAGCTAAATAGCCTCCAGAGAGAGTTAGTTTGTAATTTATTTATCTTTTAAACGTCAAGAATGTTTTTAAAGCGTTCAAATAAGGTCAGTTCTTGGTTGTAAAATATATTTAATACTTTTTACGTAGAATTATGTATAATTAACGACGTTCCTTGTTTCTTTATTAATTAATAGGAAAGATGTCAAACTGATGTAAGATCAGATGAGCAAGTTTTTTAAGCTTATGTACTGTTTGACACTCAAACGATGTAAGTAGCTAGTAAAAACTTTTCACAACGACTGTCTAAGATTAAATTAAACTTTTTACAGGAAGCCGAGGAACGGTTATGTTTTTCAAGCGTTTTTTTTTTTATGTTTATAAATTTGTTTATTAAGTACCTTCGTATCTTCCAAACGGAAAAATAGATTTCGACAGTTAAGGTATCGTTAGATTTATTTAAAAAAACTTGTAAAGTGTCTTTTGTTAGGTGTCCTGAAAAAAAGTGGGGGAATTCGGGTGATAAATGGTGTCTTAATTTTTTTTTTCTTAACTGAACCTTTCGAATATTGTACTAAATTAAAAGTTTTATAAATGGTTTACAAAAATATATGCAACCTGTATGTTTAAATATAATTGGGAATGAAAAATGCTAAACTAAATAATAATGTTTCTTAGCTTCAGTTGGGTTTTCATGTTTTTTTCTAATACAACTTGTTCATAATAATTAAGGTCGTAAAAGTTATTTTATTTGACTTTACTTTATGCCTAACCATTTCACTACTTTAGCAGTTGTTTTTACTTATTTTTGTTTCCTATGCAGATTTTAACATACCTACTAAGTATTTTAGTTTTTTTTTTATTTCAGTTCTTCATTACGGTAGCCGATGGCCAGTCAATACCTGTTCACCAATGGTTGATATAAATTAATTCAGTAGCCATCCTCTTTCAATGGCGCTCGATGCCTCGATGGGAACAATCCGCCATGTAATCCCACGGATTATACAACATTCGCCACCGGCGTTCATTAGTAATACGCGTACTACTTGTTCCAGGACCACCACTTTTAAATTCTTCTCAAAATACGCTTTTAAAACTATCATGGAGCTTTTAAAAGCCCTTTGCAAAATAAAAAAAAACAATATGTAGTAGTTTTAGGTTAGTTTTAGGTCTAAGTAAATTGCAGGAAGCAAATTTTTTGGTATATTGTTAGGACGTATTTGAGTAGTATTATACCAATTTTGCAGCTGCCAAATCCATTGAGAATTATTTGGTAGCCAAAAATTCTCAAAATAATCGAACTTGTTTCAGTCTTTGGCTCCTAACTTAGAATAACTGGCCTAGGCCTTATTCCTCTCTACTTTTGTTGTGCCTGACAGGGTTCATATTGATGTTACATCCTATTCAACATATATGGAATGAATAAAGAAATGAGTCTTGTGTATTGAGTGGTTTGGTTTTACCCGTTTAATTTACCGATTAGAAAAAATCTCTATATTAAGCTAAAATCGATAGGAAATAAGAAATATTCACTCACAAACGTACATAAACATATAGCATGGCACGATTTTCACGTAATTAACAATGTTAAACATTTTCAAATAAAAACACATTTTGTTTAAGGTTAAATTTATTAAGTCTACACACAAAATTACCCCAAAGTAAACTAACGGAATCTTAACACGTAATTTAAAAATAAAAGTTAACAACACCCAAAGAATTTTCTACCAAATACTTGTACCTATTATATACCGAAGTAAATAAGCTTAACTAAGTACTATCTCCCCGAAAGATCTATTTAGACTATTCATTACCGGACAGTAAATAAACCGGGCATCGTCCACGAGACCAACAAGTGTATAATTCTTGGAATACCTAACAAATGTTAAGTTTTTTCTGTCGTTCTCTACATGGCCCAATTAAGGGCCCGACAACGACCAACCGACTCTTTATATAATTTATTCGCTAAGGATTTTGTCTTGTGGCCAGTTGTGGCACGTTTTTCGAGATCAAAATCGGAATCGTAAACACCTTGTTCAGTTCTTTTGTTATCGATAAAGTTTTGTAATGCTATATCGATTATAATCGATACTCGGTTTCGTTTTGGCTGTTATGATGATTTTATGTGGGTGTATATTTAAGATAAGGTAATTTTTTATAATACGTGTCATAAAATTGTTTTGTGTTTTTTTTTCTTACTACTGCATTACATTATGTGATATCGTTACGATAAAGTATAATCACTAACCTATATCGATAGATCTGTGATGCAGCATTTTGTAGCCCACGTATTTTTGTAGAGCGAGATTAAGTTACATCATCTGTTTTTGTATCTGAAAATTAAGATGTAGATAGAATAAATAAATAAATGTGAACAACATCACTTGCATTGCTCTGAACAAAAACGAAGTAACTAAAGCACTTGTGTCATGGAATCAGAGACATTGACGGTACCACAAACACCCAGACCTGAGACAATGTAGAAAAGTGTTTTTCTACATTGACCCGTCCGGGGATCGAACCCGGGACGTCAGAGCTACCGATACCTTGAAAACCGGTGTGTACGCCACTCGACAACGGAGGTCGTCATATATAAAATGTACGTTAATATATTGCACCTAGGCGCACCATCTATTAGAATAGTATTTTTTATGGATAATTTGAATAAAATCATGGTTCAACGGACATAGTTTTGCAGCAACAGAAAGGCTTGGGCCTGTGCATCATAAGATTGAAGACCGTGATTAAAGCAAAGGAAACTAATAAAAAAAATTAAATGATAAATCCGTTTTAAAAAAGTTATATTCTACGAAAAACACTAAACCATTTAAATAAAGCAGACTAAAAGCTTTGCTGTCACTGACTTATTTACACAACCACATCATTAAAATTATAACATTTTACGAAGTTGCCTTCTACGGCAACTATTACCTAGCATTATATTATTGCTTGAACATAATGTGCAATACCTATATCTCTGGGAACAATTATTTTTATCCCCCTCATACCAGTGCCGTAACTATATTCGTGCAGACTCCGTGCAGTCCCGGAGCATCGATTCTCGGAACCCTTTAATTGCACCCACTCCGACGCAGATCGAACGTTTAAAATCGATTTTTTTATTCGATTTATTTCATGTGAGCCTCGAGTTTAAAATCGTGTTTTTGTTTTGCGATAGCGAACGCTGTGTATATGCAAATTTTACACACATCTACTGAAACTTCTCAATTAATTAAATTGTGTGACAGATATTTTTTAATAGTGTGTCAACTTTAATTAAGTTATACCTAGTTGTGTGGTTATCGCTGAAGTAATTTGTCGGCAACACCAAATAAGATGAAGGCGACAAGAAATTAAAAATACAAATATAATAAAAATATTAAAAGATAATATTTTATCTGATAAATTATAATTTACAGCCTACCTATGTAAGTATTGCGTATTATACAACAATAAATGTTTTCGTTTTGAAATACCCTTCCAAGTATGGTAGGATAACTGGAAACGATTTAATTGGGAACATAAAAATAGCGAACCATTAGTCCCAGTTCTGTATTCCAATGAGCGAAATTGTCGCATTCACCCAACGTTGGAACAAACAGGCAGCTTGTGTTTTCACACCTTAGAAATCGTATATAATCCACACAATTTTGATCTTTACACTGCTATCAATAAAGCACAAAATAGCTTGTGATGTTTCCCATAATCAGGGCAGATATAAAATCAGGCAATTCAGAAATTTCTAGCCCAAACTTTTGAGTTGAATTTTGTGTAGTTGCAGTCTTCGACGGAAGCCAGTATGCATAACCAGTACTTCTTTCACTAAATCTAACCTTATGTTCTTAGGATTATAGTTGAGTTTGCTTTGTAAGTTTGTATGGGATCGAAGAAATGCGGGTGATATTCGTGCACGTAATGAGGTGAAACAATTCAAAGTACGAACGGGTAAAGACTTATGGAGTTTTTATTTTTAAATAAATTAAATTAGCTACATTCTCGAGGCTTGTTACAATGAAACGTTTGCAGATTGTTTTCTCAAAATAGTCAAAATATTTCAATACGAGGCCACGTTTCGGTCAATTTAATAAGAAACTGCTACTTAATACGTGAATGTTCATTCTAACAGTTCTAACAGTTTGTTGCTAATTTGTTCTGTGATTTAAACACAAATATTTACAATGGCATTATAGAAAATCGCACTTAAATAAAAAAACAAGTCTCTACTTTTTTATTTTAGTGTGATTTTTTGTAGCTTGAGTTATTTTTTAAAATAATTATATATCTTCTCTACCGAGTACGAATTTAAGAACAATTAATTTAATAACGTATTCAACTATAGTTTTAATAGATAAAAAATCCTTTTCATAACATTGTATTTACATGACATATTAGATTGTATAAATAAAATTGCGTTATATAAAAAAGATTAATTGTATTCATTCAGAATCTAAATGTACACCTAATTCAAAAATACCTTAGATGTACCAAAAATCAAATATTTTACAAAATGCAAAAATCCTTCAGATATATTTTTAGATATCATTTTTTTTATAAATTTAAGCCCATTAAACGAAAAGTAGAAAGAGATAGCAAGATGCTCAATCATGCAAATGAATGAAATGGATGTATTGATCACAATACAAATGCGAAACGGTAGTTCAATTTACTTTATCATTTCAATTTAGAATGCATGCCTATAAATTGGATATTGTTTGACTTTAAATAAATGAAAAGATAAATTAAGTTAACCTAAAAATATATTTACTTTTGTATGAAGAAAAAATGTTCCTCTATGTAGATATAATATAACACAAAGTCCCCCGCCGCGTCTGCCTGTCTATCTGTATGAGCACGATAAATTTAAAATTAGTTTTTAACAATAAATAGTGTGATTCAAGAGGAAAGTTTATGTGTATAATTCATAATTTTTTGTATATTCGTGCGGAGTCGGGATGGGTTAGTTCTTAGATAAGTTCTTAGATAAACACAAATAATACCTACATCTATTAAGTCCCTAGTATATGGTTGTTCTCAATATGAGTCACAGCAGTATTATTCAGTAGAACAGAAACGACTTAACCTTTTGCCATACAACTTTTGTTTACCAACAGTTGAATTTTGGAGCAAGGTGCAAGAGACAACATTGATCAGGTGTATTTGTTTAAACAAGGTGCTTCTGCGTCGAATGAATTATTTTTTTATTTAGTAGACGACATTTTAATGGACCTGTAGCTTAACGGATAGGCCTATAGATTGGACAAAGACGTTTAAAATACCTACGTAATCCTTTCTAGAACGAACTCTATTCTAGGTGTTTTATTTGGTTATTTATTTAATAATATAGGTAATTTATATTTATCTTCAGCTGATTTTATTTTGAAGACTTATTTAAAACATTATTAATTTATTAAAATTTTAATATAGTTTTGTATCTAATTTTTCAATAGCTTTTCACTTACATTTTTTACAGAAATTGTAGTGAAATAAGTTGTATTTTCGTATTTTTTTGTTACCACTGTCAAGTCAGCCGTAAACCACTGTATTGAAATAATACTCTTAAATAAAACTTAATAGCAATTACCACATACGACACAATAAAAGTAATCGATAATTCATAGACAGATCTACCTACAAATGTTCGTAGACAATATGAACTACGAATGTTCGTATGTTTGTAGATAGTTTCAGCTACGAATGTTCTCATTCTCATTCGCACGAATATCCTCAACAAATAGTGGGAAAAAATTTGCAAATCTTTACCCGAATCGCGGCATTCATGCTTTTCACACGGTGCAAAAATATGTTACGTCCCGCAAATACGCACAAACGATACCTAAATGTACAAATGTTTGATTCACTGGGTTGACGTCCAACTAAGTCGGTTTGCGGCTAACACGATCAGGTGCGCGCGTGCGCAGTGACTTGATACGCATGTAATCTCAACCGGGTTGACACGACTGGGTATCGCGTTCCACTTTATGTAGGTACAAATTTGTAGCTTGAGTTGTTCATAATTGGTGCAGTGAATTAAGATTTATACCTAAGTGTCTAAGAAAACCTCTAATGTGTCTGGAGTTTGGTCCTACCTGTTTATATAGACGCACATACAGTAATATAATAAAAAGGTTGCAAATATTTATGACTCTAGACTTCAAATGACTATTGAGAATATTCCTAACACATTGGTATAAAAACTACATTCCTTTTAAAATAAAAATCTTTGAACAAAATATTGTGGTCAAAAGAACTGCAAAACTCCAGTCGGAATGGTTAAGGCAACTAAATTATAATCAGGGCTACCTGTGCACTAGGTTCTATCAGAATCCGTTCAACAATTAAGCATTTAGATCACAAACAAACGGACAGAATTGGGATAAAATCGAGTACTAATCAAATTTTATTAGAATTCGTTTAGAAAAACTTATTAATCACATATATGGGCAACGAGATCACAATTTGTTTAATTATTATAAAAAACAAAATATTGCAAAATATACTTTTTACGGTTTTGGACCTGGCATGGGGCCGTAAAAATATAACTTTCGGGACACCCTCGTCTTGTACCCGACTGCTCCCCTTACCAACGAAAATACTGAAATTCATCCAGCTCTTCGCGTTCCTAACCAGTACGGCCTTCATAGGCTAATTTTTTACACTTCAGATATTGCAATTAATCATCACTTGATTGCGTGTTACCGTATACTTCAGTGCAATAAATACACACATCATTCTGAATCTTTTTATTTTTTATTTATGAGATTGGCTGAGTTTATTTTAGTTCGTGACAATTTGTTTGTTAAATTCTAGCAATATTACATACAACATTTTAAATATAATACCCGATACTTGGACCAAACCGGGTACCACCCGGTATTAATCCGTATGGTTTTACCCTAAGCTCACCATACAGAAAGAAAGTAATTTAAAAACCGAAAAACCTGTCGCAATAAATATTCAAACAATATTTGTTTAACCTTAATATATATGTTTAATCTTTAAAAGGTTGAAGCCTTTTAAATCTGTCGAATATTAGATCAAAACTCCATTAAAAAAATCTAAAATATTTTCTATAAGCAGGCACACACGTTTTTAATTTTTTTTTGACGAACTATTCAAGATGGCTAACTGCACTGAACCTAGCGCGGTTACAAACGAGCCTTAGTTCCATTTCCCGGTTTTCCCCTATACCCGGTTTTGTACTAATCTCCCATACTGGTGTAATTAATAGAAACATCATAGTTTAAAGGTGTTAAGTGCAGGTGTACCTCATTATTGTCACCGAGCTAACGAAGATTACACAAATGTTATTAATTACAACAGATTATAACGACATTAACTGTCGCTTTTACACGCAATTAAAGTTCTAGGCCGACACACGATAACTACATTAGTACCTCTTGTTTATGTCTATGCAAAAATTTTAATAGTAATAGTCGTCGTTAATTGTCATATGCTTTTTATCTAGTTTTTAATAATTATTAATGTGTGTATGTAATGACTGCATGGTAAGCTAAGTATAGGATGTCACACACACACTTACATATTCCACAAATATTTGTTTCGAGTTCTGAAGCTTTGTGTTTGTTAATGAAATTATATCATTCAAATTAATAAACCAAATTTTTTAATAAAAATGTCGCTTTGGTTTATGTGAAAATTTTTCTATCATGAAAAAGTAAATCTCATCTTATTGCCTAAAACCTATAGAATGGGCTAAGGCCTAAAACCAAATAAATTGATCGAGGAAAATTAAAATACCGTTCATTTACATCCTTCAGCATATATCGTCCAAAGAGTTGGGATTCGAGTCCACACATATTTCATTTTGATTATTAGGTATCGTCATTTATTTATATACCATTTTATTTGGTAAGCTGCATCTAGCAACACTGTAAGCTGACACTAACATAGCTATAAAACTGAGCCTTCCAAAGATACATTGGATCCATTGGAGTCTCCTGTGCATTGAAGTGGTATAATCATGAGGCAGGTGTAACGGTCAGGTAACCGCTTAATCTATTGTTGATATTATATCATTTTATGACCACAACTTATAAAGTAATATAAAGTTTCAATCAAACTAACTGACCTATACCTAGTATTTTTTCTACCGATTTTTTATGTTTGTGAGCGCTACAAAATTAAGTTAATATTTCATTTATCGATAATAAGATTTGCTGATTGCTGATTAAAACACCTAGGAAAAATATATGACGTTAAAAGTTAATATCGGTATGAAATATGGATCGGATTTCATACTCACAGGGACTAATATTTGTAGACACACAAATACTTATTGGTTCTAGTTTTAACTTGGATTGTGGAAACTAGTTTGCACACAAATGAATATATTTTTTTATATTATTCTGTAAACCACACAGACCTTTCTGACTTTGAATCTTGTTCCTAATACCTAGGTAAAATAACTTTGCTCGACTCTACACAAAATATATTTAGAGTAAATAAACATTATATTAATTACAATTATATAGTTAATCTCGGGAGGCCTTTGTCCATGAGTGGGACAGCACAGGCCGATAATAATACCTTAAGTTATATACATCACAAACTTTTTACAAGCACAACAAATAACAAAAGTGTTTTCACCACTTATAAAGTTACTTACAAAACGCCAAACACAAGACGAAAACAAAAGCCTAAACACCTTACGAACAAAACGATATCGTTTAAACCAGGTCATAACGTGTGGAAGGCACTAAAAGGTGCGTGGGTGAACTTCCGTTAAAGGGTCGGAAGTAGGGACTCGTGGCCAATAAACCGACCAAACTGCCAGCACAGGTGCCAAGATTAACAAACCCCACAATTTACTTGGATTTTTAGCTATTCAAACTAATATTATTAAGTTTTTGCAGCGATTAGTGTGTAAAATCGGTAATAATAACGGAACTTAAAGTATGAATTCGGATATATAAAGCTACTAGCTTTTGCCCGCGACTGCGCCCGCGTGGATTTCGGTTATCGCGGCAAATAATAGCCTGTATCCTTTTTTGTGATCCGAGCTTGCCCTATACCAAGTTTCATCAAAATCTGTTAAAGCGGTTGAGCCATGAAATCGGAACAGACAGAAACACAGACAGACAGAGTTACTTTCGAATTTATAATATTATCATGGATTAAATATGGCGGCATATACAGGGCCACCGGATAAAAAGGTAAATTGAAAAGATAAGGATAAAAATCAGTTATTTTAGTTAGTTATTACCAATATTTTGAATTTTTCGAAGGTCAACCACTAATAGACAGATCCTAGACTCCGCGAATCTTCACCACGCTCAGCAGATAAAAGGGCAAATGAATAACTCAGGACTCAGTTCACTGACTCTCAAAAACAAAAACTGGTTTAAAAATTTCAATGAATACCTACCCTACATCAAAAAATATTTAATTTTCCCTAAAAACTTGGACAGTCACAGCCGAATTTTAGTTTAAAATAAATTAATATACATTTTTAAAGAAAAAGTTTTTTTTTAAACCAGCCTACTTGAATACATTAAAGGGTTGTACTTCCCTTCCTTGATTTTGAAAAAAGGAACACGAATTGCATTAGTGAAATAATTGCACTTCATTTTTTATATAAGTAAGAAAGTAAATTAGTTCGTTTCAGCTGTTTGTCATTTGTCGTTATTCGAAAAAAGTTCGTGAGGGGAAATATATATTTTTTAGACCTTATAGGCAGTGTATCCTGTCCGATTCCAAATACGCAGTATGATTTAAACCAAATAATAATTAAATTTTAAGTAACACATGTAGAAACATGTTTACCTTTGATAAAATATGTTTTTTTCACATTTTTTAAGTGCTCTATTTGTATTCGGTATTTGCTTACTTTTTCGACATTATTTACAAAATTGGCTACTTACTAAACTATTAAACTTATATCATCTTTAAAATTCAGAGAGCATAAAAGACAAGCGAAAATAACAGTAGAGAAACTTTGAAACATAAATGAGTCAAAACAGTTTATTTGCACCACTATTACCAAAGTATGAAACCTCCACAAAGGTTGCGTTCACAGCCCCATCGTGACATTTGTGTAAGCAAACCCGCATGGCTTAATGAAATTCTGACAACACAGCCAATTAGAATAGCAAATGAGCGCGTGACATCCTCGAAAATAATCCAGGAATACATTGCAATGTAGTAAGTGCTTTGCAATTTAATCATCGATTTACAATACAAATATTTGTGGTATACATATTTTAGTTGTGTTTTAGTATGCATATTGGTTTGGTTCGTTCCAATTTTGAATGTGCGTGTTCTTTTTTTGATATGATGGGACTGGCTGGTTTGAACTTATTAGAATCAGATAGGTAAATATTTTTATCATTCCGTACCTCAAAAGGAAAAAAGGATCACTTTGTTGTCCGTCAGTTTGTCAAAATTTTCGTGTCAGAAACGCTTGTTGGTTTCATTTTGAAATAAATATTAAATACAAAAGTCTACGGGCCCTAAGATGCTATAAAAATTTTAAGCTTCTATGGCAACGCAATTAAAAAATATAGTCATTTAGATCGTTTTACCAAACATGTCTAACGTTAAAAATAAAAACAATTGTTAATTTGTAGTTTGTTAACGTTAAAAAATACGATTTTGCGTTTAAAAACAAATATTATTACATCGATGTATGACAGAGCATTTTACTAACCGAACAGCATTTTTTTAACCAAACTTTGTATAAAACCTTCATGCGGAGTCAGACTTGCACTTGTCCGGTTTGTTTTGGTTGAGCTTACTAATCTTTTAAAAGCAGATGAACAAAGAGATATTGATAACATTTATACATATTACAGATAAATACATTTGAGAAAAGCAAAACATTTTTTTTAGAGTTCCGTACCTCAAAAGGTAAAAACGGAACCCTTATAGGATCACTTTGTTGTCCGTCTGTCTGTCTGTCTGTCTGTCTGTCTGTCTGTCAAGACCTTTTTTCTCAGGAACGCGTGGAGGTATCAAGCTGAAATTCATATCAAATACTCAAGTCTATGGTCTCTTGGAGCTGTGAAACGCGCGATCAAAAGATACTCCCGTTTATGCCGCAAAGTTCCGCAAATTTTCGAAACTCGCACGGGAATCAAAACCTACAGGGTACTTCCCGTGAACTCAGAATCTTGAAATTTGGTACGAAGTAACGTCTTATAGTACAGATAAAGGAAAAATTGCGAAAACCGTAAATTTTTAGTTACATCATATAAAAAAAAATATTTCTGATTTTTTTTTTTTTCATTTTGCAATTATCATACCATATCTATGACTCGATCGTAGTGATGGGTGAACTTTTACTTATATACCTACAGGTGTGTACGGAACCCTCGGTGCGCGAGTCCGACTCGCACTTGGCCGGTTTTTATATTAGAGCAATAAAATTGCCGAGGCTTCTATAAAACGTACAAAAATTTAGTTTAGGTAGGTAATTTTATTTCAGTTGCAGCTGAAATTGGTGGAACAGGACAACAAAGAAATTCCTTCCACATTTCGTATTCTTATTAAACAATAATAATTGTAAGTATAGCTTTTAAAGCCACATATTATAACGTCGACTCAAAATTCGGTAAAATTCGTTTTTATCCTTTCATAACGCAATAAACAATTCAAAAATATGACTGCATCTTTCATCAAAATTCCGTGTGTTTTTATCGCCGATGTCACCTGTCTTAGGGCCCTTGCACAACGTCCGTTACTACGGCTGCGATTAGCATACTTTGGCCTCAAAAAAAAGATTATTACTCGCCCCCAATACTGGACTTAATATTCAATACGTTTACACCAAATAATAATTACAGCAGTTCGTCTGCCGAATGCATTAAAGGGTCGTTTTCCTTGTATATATTATAATATTAATGTTCGAGGGAGGGAGCGCGGGCAGGTGAAGCCAACGTTATTAAGTTACAGATACTCAATACCCGGACACTTTGTTTATTATTATGAGCCGCGTACGTAAATAACATATTATAAGGTGTAATAACTTACGTGTGTTTTACGTTGCATTCGGGTGTCGTCGGGTCTTCGGAACCGCGTCATTTTAAATAGATATTTTATTCGTAATGTCGCCTCCGCCATACCGTTGAATTCCGTCTGGGAGTTAATCGTTTCTGTTTAATTTAAATGATCTTTGATCTGTTATCTAATAGGAGTAATTCCAGGAACTGAATGTTCTGATTCTGAGTTAGGAACGGGTTCCGTCATCATTTGTTACATAGTTTAATGATCGAGTTTACAATATTAAACATTTTTATGTTTGGTTTGGAAGTAACTGTAAAACTATATCACTAGTTACATCTTGAGTTTCTAGTAAGTCGTGTAAATAGTTATTTTTTTATCTATAAAAATATTGGTTGGAAAGATTTTGCGATTCGTCCTAAAGCTGTGTGCACGCTGAAGAAAGCTTACAACGAAGAAATGGGTTAAGTAGTAGGGTATGGGTTCTAAAATATATTTTATTTAAATCACAAATTTGAAATTCTGAAAAAGACACAATAAATAAATAACATTAGTTAATATTTAAAACTACGGAAAAAAAAATGAATCCAGTAATCTCTTAGAAAATCATTGCATGTTATAACGCAATTTCCAAAATAACTATATATTATATTCACGATACCATATCATAGTTGAGATAAAAAGTTATCAATTGCTGAATAAGTTAGAAATAAATCGCAGTCTTTGGAATAATAGATTTCTGATTAAGCCTTAGGAGAAGGTTATTTAACCAACCAGTAATAAAGAGATAACTAGAGGTTTAGGTAAATAAAGTTATCGATCAACTAAGCAATAAATGTAAAGTAGGTAATGACAATAAAATCTTCAATTTCAATGATTATCTGTAATTCATATCCATTATTAGATATAAATTATATTGCTTACCTCTTAAACCTTTTAAATACATTTGCAGTACACGATATCTCTAAAGAACAAATTACATACATTAATTACAAAGTATTTATGTTGACCAAATACTAACTACAAATGACAAGTTCACACTTCTGCTTTCTGATATTATAAAGACAATTGTAAAAAAACATAACGAAAAATAAAAATAACGTTATTGATAAGTCATAGAAAACACACGAAACCCAACCCTTCTTACAGTGGATAATAAAAATAGCTTTGCGTATTTCTAATTCAAATTCAATGAAGCGAGAGAAAGAGTGACCGGTACAAAATTGAAAAGCAAATCAAACGCGTCGTGACACGGCGCGGGGTCAGTGAGATAACGCCGACTAAGTCGCAGATTGATTCCCGGATCAGACGGATAGTCGCGCGCGCTCAAGTGTGGACGATCCCTTACTCACGACTCAGCTATGAAGCGTCCTTAGGGATTTGTGTGTTCCCTTTACTTCTTTACATTCAGCGGCTTTTGTATTTACGTTGTGTTTTTGTATACTTACGTTTGTTTGTCTTGTTAAGTTTGATATAAGTTGTGCGTTTGGTGCTGCTGAAGCAACAGGTTACTAACTATAGTAATTTACTTTTTTTCAGGTGTACCTAGATCAAAATTATCATTAGTATATCCATTAGTAATGGCTGAAACTCATAACAAGAACAGCCTGCAATGCATTGGTAACTGAATAAGGCAATTGCAAGAGTCGACTTGGTCCAGTTTGATTAACTTACTAATTTGCTGGTTGAAAAGTAGCCATTTGCTTTTTTAATAGGTTACGATGACCTTTGTGATCGAGTGGCTTAAACACCGGTTTTCAAGGTGTCGCTAGCTCTGAGGTCCCGGATTCGATCCCCGGACGGGTCAACGTAGAAACCACTTTTCTACATTGCCTCGGGTTTCGGTGGTTTGTGGTACCTTCGTTGCCTCTGATTCCATAACACGGGTACTTTAGCTACTTACTTTGAGTGCAGAGTAAAGTATGTGATGTTGCTGTATAAGTAAATAGAATATTTATTTCCAAATTGTTCGATTATCTACTTGTTCTTGTTAGCGTCTTTATGACTACTTAAGCACCTGCTCAACTACATATTACGCTTCCCTTACTACCATGGGAAGAAATAAAGATAATAAAATAATAAAATTACAATTTCAACTAAATCACAGCATATCTACAAATCGAAAGGAAATAGTTTTCAATGAAGCATCTAATTATCTATTACGATAGTTTAGGAGCAGCAAAGCTATTGTCAAAAGCTTTTTCAGACGGTTGCTTCATGCGTAGCCTTCCTAGTTCTGTGGAAACCAGAAATGTACACAATGGGCCATTTCAATTTTATCTCTCACAAGCGCTTGCAATTTGTGTAAAATGAATTGTGTTCGCGTCACTAACCTATTTGGTATAAATGTTCCTTAGTCGTGTGAATGCCTGCTTTTTAATTAGCCTAGACTGAGGCCCACATGTAATGTTTCGTTATAATACAACTTGATCGCTATCTTTTGCAAAAGATTTTTATTGTCACTTATTCATACGCTTTGATGTCGTTTCCGTGATTTATTTAATGTACCATGATTGTTGAAATGAGAGATTTATTTAAAGAATAAGCAGTGTCTTAAAACTGACGTAATTTTTAACATTTCTGTCCGTTCGCATATAGTTAAAGAGACAAGTGACGATTGATTACTGCGAATAATATATGTAATGTTGCCGATTTATGTAATATGTGTTGAAAATTAAAATTAATATTAAATTTCGGCGTAAGGTGCAGTATATCAAGATGGCCCTAAACAGATTCGGAGTTATTGTGGTAATTTGTATTCATATTGTATCACTTGGACAGTTGGCAATAGATGACTTTCGAGATGGATCTCAAGACGCATGAACGCTAAACGTTTTAACAGAACTAGACGCTCCATTTTGATTAAGAATCTTTACCTTTATATAGGTAGTAGGCCCAGATGTAGATAATGATTCGATTGATTCCAATAATTGAAAAATCACAAGTTTACTAATAGGTATTTCGTCTACCTACCCCAAGCTTACCGTTTAATTGAGATCTCGGATGACATTACGACCGTGAAACCGTTCGCTCTTTAGGTGATTTATGTACGCTGGTCAGCGCGCACCGCTCCATCGAGCCCAACATATTCAACAATTACACGATATTATCAGTGCGTCATTCAATAAAATTAAACAAATAAATCGTACCGCGTCCACATACCGGCCGGTACGTTAACGCTCGTAATTTAGCCAAGTGCGAAGTTCCGTCACATCGGGGGGTACGTTCGCAGCCCGCTTTAGGTGTAAGAATATTCGTTCAAGTGTCGGCTCTCGAATATTCCGCGGTGTTGCCGTGTGCAATAAATCCCAGGAGTGATGCCGCGGTTTTTGCCTCGCGACATTTTTTCCCGCGCTAGTGGTGCATTTATCACCGCAGCGGACTGGCCGCGGCCGGCCGGTGACTTATGCCCGCTCCACACCCGAGCAAAATGCCGTTTCATTTTTAAAACTACAAACAAGCCAGTTCTCGTTTTGTTTTGGGAAAGGTCGCATATGTAAATATATATAAAAGAATCGGTGTATTTTTTCTTTAAATAACTCTGTTTCTTTCTTTTTTATGTCTCATAAGATTACAATTTTAGAATTCAATGAAGCCTCTGTTTACTGATAATCGTCAAGTTATCGCACTAGAAGTTCGACGTTTAATTTTATTTGTACTGTCTGATATCAGGTAAGAATCTCAAATGTATCAAAATGTAGGAAGTATAAACAACAATGTCCACATCTGTCAACAGAGAAGATCACGGAACCAACGATGCGTAAACGCTCAGCGTCCGCAAAATAACCGTGCAACTTAAAAAGATCAAAAGCAAACATTAATTGTGTACCAACAATGGCGCCCTTAAAATCCGTCGGGTATGAACCGCAAATAAAACCAAGTTATTAAGTAAGGCCTATCACGGAGCGGGGAGCGTTTTATACGTACTTTTATCCGATGTCCATTCTTCTGAAATGCGATTAAAATTGAATAGGTCCATATGTCGCCGGCATTGGGGCCGTTGCGTCACAATCACACGGCCGGCTGCATTTTCAATTTGCCGCGAGATAAGCGCGACTTTTGGACGACTTTTTCTGCAGAATGGCGGAATTGATCCAGTGACTTATGGCGGACGACGTATAAGACGAAGTAATTGGATGGTCAATTCATCTGCCTTCCAATTTATACGACCTTTGCTCTTTATAGCGACAGTTTGAATTACCCTCGTGTTTATCTATTCATTGCATTTAAAATTGAACATTGCTTCATTTGATAGGGAGTATAAATGAAATAAACGTTTAATATCAATATTGATAATTTATTCACAATTTCATTTAAAATACACAACTTCACAATGTTTTGTTTTAAAACTAAAAACTTTAGGTACGGGATATCGTTATAGGCTGTTTTGCAGTGATCTCTAATTTACATCTTTTTATTCTGATTAGTCTTATAATGATTTCATTTATTTTCTACATGTTTCATTTACATTTCATATTTACATATTTTGGGGTACAGGCGAGATGTTGTGGTTGTAACAAATAATTATGTTTTCTTAATACACAGCAAATGTGGTAGTTTTGATGGAAGCATTATTGTAATTACAAACACAGACAATAAAAGGTAGAATTAAAATCCACACCGGGCTTTTACAATACAAGGTGCATTCCAAAATTAAGACATTGTTTAACATAACCTCTTTGCATTAAATAACTTTCGTTTATTTCATACATTATGGTACGAATTTACATGTATATTTATATGTTACAAGAACAGACAAAACCCCGTACTAATTTAAAATTTATGGCCACTCAATATTCTTAATTTTACAACTGTAATGTGATACAAAATTTATATTACACCTTGTGACAAACAAATTTATTTTATACATAAATATTCAATAGCTAATTCGATTTAGTGACCAGTTGAATAATTTATAACAAAATCATGTTTGACGCGTCAACAAAATCAGTTCTGCAAATGTCACTAATCAAAACTGCTATTTATTTACAAAGTTGCATGTATAACTATTACATAAATTACTATTGCATTTCATTCATAATTATTATCATCTACACAAATAATAAAATGTACAAAAAAAATAATTTCTGCTTATCTTTTTGAACACATCACAATTCCTATAGCGAAGCGAGCAGTTCGAATTAAATATAAAAATAAAATAAAATCAATATACACAGGAACGGAATATATAACTTAAAAAGATAAAAGATATGTACAAAATACACAAATTATTTGTTCTTTTTTGAACTATACTTAAACAATAAGACTTCGTAACCGACCTTACCTAACATTATAATACTGTACAATTTCGCTAGTTACTTCATGTAAAACACTCTTAATTTTAATACTTTTAGGAAACTGATCGCGTATCAAAGTCTTTCATTGGGAACGATAAACTGGGACATCATTGGGTTCAAAATTAGGATATGTTCAGTTCATTTGGAACTGTTAGGCGAGGTTTCTCAGCGAGCGGTTTTTCGATGGCCATGCTTTATGGGCTGTTATTTTCTTCAACATTTAAAAGCCTCGTACATATCTTTGCCGTCGGCGATGCTCGCACCTCAATGTTTGTATAGATATACAAACGTCAATTCTGTTCAACAGTCTTATGCATTAATGTGATGTGTTTAATCTGAGTAGATACTCACTATAACGAAATCACAGCGTGTTTTTGCCTCTGATTTCTTTGTAAGGTCATTGGTCTGCGTTGGCAGGACTCTTGAATACTTAGGACATTATTTAATAACTGTATACTCTTGTTTGGTTGACTTATCACGTGTACTCACTCCTCCAGCCAGTCTGTAAAGAGGAAATAAATGTTAATTATATTCAAACGTAACTCTCACATTATTGGGTTAAAATTAAAACGCACGCATGCGCAGTGACGTTTACATTAGAAACCTACATTTCTATACATAAAGATCGTCTGAATTATTAATACCACGATGAAATTTTTTTAGATGGCCATGCAGATTTTGAATAGAGAAAAATCTTTGGTCCTTCAAACTCCGCTGAAGTCTATATTTCTTTTTTATATATGTATAGAAGCAACCAATAGGCACTAATAGCTAAGAATATAAATGTTATCTACACCTAGATCAGTGTAAATTACTAACTTGACATAAAGCATATAAATACTCAATGAGCGAGCATCAACACAACACAATGCATCCCATTAAAATTTCTATAACTTTAAAAAGAGTCACATTACAATATTCACGAGGTTCCCACACATAAATAAATGTAACCTTCATGCTATGACGTCAAAACATCATTCAAAAACATTTAACTGCATATTACCTACTGAAAATTTTGCATATCGCTAATTTGATATCAGATCGAATAACACGTATTCAATATGTCTGAATTAATTAATAAAATAATAAAGATAGCATTGATGTTTCATTTAAAAACCAAAATATTCCATTGCCTTAAAAATAAGAAAAAATCCGTGGGAATATATTGTTATCAGATATTGTGTTTTTTTTTTATCGCGGTATATCTGTAGCATCATTTGTTTAGTTTTATCTTAATGTGAACTAAGTTATTGGAGTCTGTGGTCTATTGAATATTTATTACGACCAGAAACTTAATAAAATGTTCATTTTCTTTGTTGGTTGGTGTTAATTAAAATTAATTATATCATTTAATTTAATTAAATCAAGAGGATCACGAGTATGCATGACAAATTAAATAATAAAATAATAGGTCCTGCAAGAGTATGTATTTTATCTTAATTCATTTAGAATTAAGATGATCTAGAAGTTGAATAAACTATTTTAATCCACAAATTAATAACTTACCATAGAATTGAGCTGCGCGAGGTGGTGGTGATGGTACGGGTTGTGCGATGCAGGCGGCGGGGCGAAGCCCTGGTGCGGCGCCCCGTACCAGTGCGACATGTGCGCCGCCGCCGGGTGCACCAGACCCACTTGGTGCTGACCTGATGACAAAACACAAGAGTTTAACATTGCATATGTCAGGATTATAAAATAAACAAATAAATGTGAACAACATCACATACATTGCACTGAACCCAAAGTAAGTAGCTAAAGCACTTATGTTATGGAATTCAGAGACAACGAAGGTGCCACAAACACCCAGACCCGAGACAATGTAGAAAACTGGTTTTCTATATTGACCCGTCCGGGGATCAAACCCGGGACCTCAGAGTTGGCGACACTTTGAAAACCGGTGTGTACACATACAGGAGAAGGATAGGTGCACTAGATCCACTTATTGCAGACCTAGTGACAAAGTACCTACAAAACTTCAGTGTCACCGAATGTTTCAGGACTCAGAACAGGTCTAAAATAGGTATGTGACAATATTATGGTCAAGTACATTAATAGAACAGTGAATTGCTAGTAAGTTTATCAAACTTTAGAGGCTCTAGAACAAACACCATTGACGAAATCTTCGTATAGTTAACGTCTTAATTTATATCGTCGAGTCGATAGTCATTGTTTTAGATCCTCAGAACTTTCTTAACTTTCTCAGTGCCATATTTTTTTTAATATGATAGTAAGTAGAAGCTGTTATCGTGGATTAGTCATAAGAGTATTGTTTCAAATATTTGAACTCGTCAGTAGTTGGGCAAAAGCAATGTTAGACTAGAATATAGAAAATAGATAACCTACAAGCTTAAGTTTTATTAATATCTTAACCAAAGAAAGTAAAAGAACCAAAGAATTTAACGACATGACAGGCAACCACAGGACTTTTTGATTAAAGAAGCTAACACCCGAATACTAAAACGCAAATTTACTTTAAGACGTTCTTAAATGGCTATCTGTCGTTACTTTACACCTAAAAGTGACAGAGACAGCATAAGACTTAACGGTGACTTAAAATGAGTGACGTTTCAATATTCAGCCAATAGACTTGTATAACCCAACACAAACCACTTATAATCACCTTCTTAATATACCAAGCCTTAACATACGAGTACTTATAAGATTGAAATAAATGCATTTAAAGATTACAAGTAATGGTCAGTAAACCAGTCTGCAAGTTAGATCCTATTCATCTCCAGCTAACTAAGATAAGTCTGATACGGATAATATTTCCCCTTCATTAACTCATTACTTAGTAAGACTTAATTAAGTAAACAGACTCGGTTTTTACTGGCAATTTAAATTGGACATCGGCGTTGCACAAGATTATGAAAATTAATTTAATTAATGGTTTTTAATTTGCTTTCTTTTTTAGGACTTAAAGGCTTCATTTAATAAATACTTTACCAGTGACCATCTTTTTATATTTTGAGTGTTATAATTTAACTTTAATCAATAGAAAAATTATGTATATATTCTACATATAGTTAGAGTTTGTAAGCTAATATTTTTTGACTTCGAAAAAGGAGGGGGTTTAGCAATTTGACCGTATATATTTTTTTAAGCCTAATATCTATTAAGAGACAATGTCTTTGAAACTTTTTATGTCATACCAGACTACTGAATTTTGGCTTAGGCAAGCAAGCAAGGTTATTCTTTAATAAATCGTCTGTTTCAGTAATTTTTACAAATCTCAAATAACCTAAGAACGAAATATAATTCGTATAAGATAGTTAGACACAAAGAGTGACGCATTTCGTAACATTTAAACCAGTTTAATTACATACAATATAAATAAAGCTAGATTACTATCAGTCTTAAAAATATAGATAAATAAAAGCGACAGTTTTAAAGTCCTAATTAATGTATTGTCCTTGAAAACGGCAATAAATTAGAATAACTATGTAGGTAATTTGATATTTATTTATTTTTATGGTTATTTGTGCAATAATTACAAAGTAATTTACAACCACAGAGGGGTTTTGTTAATTCTATTTATAATAAAAAGTAAACATTAATAAAAACCTTATGATGTTTAAAATTAATAACTTAGACAATATTTATTGACGTTAATCAGATGATTCAATTACGATATACTTAATGATTATTTCACATACAATTGTGTCTTTACGAATTAGATTGCAAAGGTTATGTTATCCGGTGTGTTCAATCAAAAGCAATAAGATATTAAAGTGTTAATAGTCATTTTAATGCCAAATTTAGTGCAAATAGACAGTATTAGTAGGTACAGGCTGAGATAAGTTCAGGATGAATATACATTTCAGAAACGTAAATTCAAAATTTAAATCCACTAAAATATAATTTTTAAAACTTTAACAACACAAATGTAATATCATCGGGAACTTACCGAAGTCCATGGCGGAGGGAAAGGCGGATCCTCCGAAGCCTTTGGTGGCGTCCCCCAGGGGTTTAATCATGTCGCCCATAACCCCGCCGAGGGCAAGTGCACATGCCCCACCACCCCCCATACCCATGCCCCCCTTCTTCTTCTTACTTTTACTACTCAGCTTGCGATTCCTTGTCTGGATGCCCTCTTTCTTCATCGTGAGGGGCCGGTTTACCTGTTAACAAAGAGTTTAGGACTGTTAGTACATAAGTAATACCTTAAAATGGATTTGATTTTAAATAGATAGTTATGAAACTGAAGAGGCAGTAGACAATAGTCAAAATTCAAAGCAAGACCGTAGTAAAAACAGAAAGTGTTAAATAAATATATTAAAATAAAACACAAACACAACTCTTATTGTCATAATTGAAAGATAATAAAACCATGACGTGAAACGTGAAACAATGTATAAAATAAAACAAACGCATCTAGGATTTACTTTGACAATCAGAACACGTAACAACTAAATTATACACTCTGAATATAATATTCCCCTAATTGAAACATCACAATATGGAACAATTACGACTTATTAGCCTCGTTCAGAAACGAGGCTAATAAGTCGTAATTGTTCCATGTTGAATCACACAACTTTTAAACCGCCAGTATTCCATTTTATTGCTCTGACACGACATTTAGCGGTATGAAAAAAAACGTCTGCGGTACCAATTTAGAATGCTAACTACTGAGTATAAAGGCAGGCCGAAACCATAAAATGGTATCACAATAGTTGTGTGCGAATATTCAGCTGTTTGGTGTCCGATGCCGCCGTTGTCGGCGTCACTCCACGCATCCTAATTAGTGCACCGATGCACTGTGCTTGTATTTCGTTCGCGTTTGGTGGGAAACTGTGGTGACGCGCGTTTTCGTGTTAAGGCCCTCTATCTACCTATATGATGAACAAATTTCCGCATAAGAAAGATGGGTACCTATTCGGAATGATTAACATATCGTTCTTTCATACGTACTAACATTTGCTATGAGAGTTATCTCGTAAATGATGAGGAGAAACAAAAAGGACGTCGTTTGTTTACTTGCAAACAATAAAAGGGACGAGATCTCGGTTTATTGTTATGATCATTTAGACGCAAACGTTTGCCAACGTGCTGAACATGACAGATAAGAGTGAGGGATTTTTTTCCATATCTGTGTAATTTCACTGCCAAATTCTCGGGTCAACTATGTCGGTCACTTCTGCTTTGCATCGTGTTGTTTCTAAGAAGCGTGCGTCACGACGGACGGACGAACGGACAATGAGTTATTCATCGCCTTCCAGGGAACTTGGCGGCGGCATGTGGGCCCTAAACGCACGATTGCATTGCGCCTGCGCCGACGCAGCCCATGCGCATGACCTGTCCTTGTTTGTGTTTGTTTTTGGCGATGTACAATTGGCTTAACTTGTTTCGTAATGATTTGTTTCTAAAATATAGTAAATATATTTCTTTGATTATTTAGAACATCAGCTAAAGCAATGTTGTAAGTAACAGGAAAATTAAAACTTTCGACTTCAAACTGTCTTCAATTGAATGCACTTTGTAATGAATCAATTATCTTGGTCTACAGAGATGGATATAGGGAAGTCCATGCAAAATAAACAATTTAAGAGACAGTGCAAAGTCCGATTCCTCCAGACGGACAGTGATAAAACTTCATTAATCTGTTGGTAAAGTACTGCGTAGTTCAGTGCGTGCCAGATCCCGGCGTCCCTAATGCGTTCCCGCGAATCGCCCACACATCGCGCATACCGCGCCGTCGCTCCTCCCAATTGAACCAATATAAAATGCATTAACACCACTGCATGCCGGCAGATTTAGACTGCAACCAAATTAGGTCATTGCGAAGCCTTTGCTAGCTATATTTTTTCTTAATTACCCACTGGAGCGCACACCCGTAAAACGGTCTGGTAGCTTTTATTTTTCCGTATCAATTATTGCAAAGTAGTTCCTTGTTGGAAAGCACGTTCTAGGTTTATGGTTGATAATAAAAATAATAAACACTCAATAAGATGCAAATAAACTATACATGAGATATACCAGATGACTTTTAGATAGCAATCTATGCATAGTCCTGATTATGTGTTTTTAAATTTTTTATGGCACATAATATAGACAGACAAATTTTAAATGCCAATTAATTTGTAACATGATCTGCTAATGAATTCTATTTCCGTAATAAATTAATAGTATTATCGGCTTTGAATGTTAGAAGTAATTCATGAGGCTGTCTATGAATGTGGTTGTCTTTACAATGGGTATCGGTTAGTTTGCATGCAAAACAATGGCACCGAAGGATTATGTGTTCGTCCATAGGTGTGTGCCGGAAGAGGGCAGATATACTGGTGTATAGAGCTGACAAGACATCCGCCTCGTTGGCGCAGAAATTGCTTAATAACTGGTCATTATACCAGTTTAATTACGTCTGCCTGTTCCCACTCTCCGAGCTGTATTTAGATGGGTTAGCGTGTATTCTGTACATGCATGCAGCGGACTATATAAGGAAATGGGTAGTCTGTATGAATTATGTACCAGCGAAGCATGTGCGCAGGTAAACAGTTACATTGATTTACGAGTAAGAATTTGATTTGACACATGATGAGCCTCAACAGGTATATAATACTATTTTCTTTTTTTACATATAGACAAGGAGGATCGATACTATTCCCTGCATCATTCGAGAACAGAAATATTATTTTTAAATTCTCAGGCACAGCCTAAAGGTTTACTTTATAAAACTTTTGGACGTTAACTTCCTTACAGTTTTTGCGGTGCATATTCCTCGCATCTACTTAGTATGCGCTTTACGTTATCACCGCAAAGTTTCCAGAGGCTCGTAATTACGTTCAGAAATATAACCGTCATACGGCAATGAATTTGTTCACCAACGAAATGCATTTGCATGCAACGATCCGAGCACGAGACGTAACGTCAAATGTGGGTTGAAATAGGTTGAAATGGGTTGAATTCAAGCTTTATTGTTGTAGGGTCGAAATATTATTGTACTACCTTTAGATTATGACGACCTAGTTAGAAGGTTTAGTGTTTACGATACTAGGTGAAGTAAATATTGCATACAATTGTATATAGGGTTGTCCACTTATGTTTTACACATAGACATTGGGTTATCAGAATCTATCGATACTACTATAGATAACATTAAATAGTTTAAAATCCTCAAAATTTTTAAGGTTTAAATGAGTACTATAGAATTTTTTGGGCAAGATTAGTAATGGAATCCTGCTACTTAAGCCTGGTATTACCATGTACCAAAGAAACCCTTGTTATTTACAGACGTAACGCTTATAATATTTAAAACGAGAATAACGTACTTTATATTAAGTTAACACTACATAATATTAGCCCTAACACCGCCATAAACATGGTTATTTTTATTTCAATTCCACATTCTATGTAGTTTCGTGCAATTCAGTTCAGGGTTAACATAATAGTAGCAAGCATGCACCTCATGCATCTGGATGTCAATGTAATATCGACGGAACACGCCATGCTGAATAAACTATGAACAGTATTGTAGCCCATATTTACTGTTCCTATATACCTACAGTTGTACGTTACTGAATTAGAACGTATGGAAATTATTTCATAATGCCATTGCAAGCTATTGTATTATTTATTGCTATGGTGGCAAGGTCTTATTTCTAATCTATCTAACTCCAACTAAGGAATAGGATAATATAGGTAGGTAATAAAGATACATACGTATTAAGGGTACCTTTGAAATTTAAGAAACTTATTTTGTAATTATAAATAAAACTCGACATCACAACCGTGTATTTACCTCATAAAATGAACCAATTTGTGCAA
Organism: Diachrysia chrysitis; assembly: GCA_932294365.1. NCBI lineage: Eukaryota > Metazoa > Arthropoda > Insecta > Lepidoptera > Noctuidae > Diachrysia > Diachrysia chrysitis. The sequence continues at coordinate 4,732,513 of OW028645.1, forward strand.
CCGAACTGTGGAACTGACACGTTTTTGTTGTTGCACGTGTTACATCGACTGCTAACATCGGATAAGGAGCGATACATTTAAAAAAACAGCGCAATGGTGGCGTGACAAAGCGAAATATACGTAAAGAACAAACGCGTATTGCGTCTCGTTGTGCGTGCGAATAATTGCGTTATGTTTCTAGGACGGAGAGTGCGCTTATTACGCTATCTGCACTCATCTGCACAAACACAGCCATAAAACCGCTCAAATGGGAAAATAACAGGCTCATACCACAATGCCATGGAAAACGTTGCTCACGGCCCCTCTCTGTAATTTTTCCAACCGCTAGAAAGCTTTATTATGTCGTTAATTGTTGGAAAACGGCGAACATGCCTTTTATTGGACATAAATATTGTAATGAAACGGAACAGCGACGTACGAACCAATCGCGGAGCAGTAAAACTGTGGTGTAATGTTCGATAAAACAGACTTGACACGTTATTGTTGCGAAACAAAGCGTTGTAAACGAGATGTAGCCACCTTAATCTGATATCTAGATGGGGTGTAGTTAGGATCGCCGATTATATCGATATTAATCATGAATATCATAGAAACAGGTAGCTAACATGCGCCTATTATTCCTTTATAGCTGTTTCTCATCTAGTTAGCAATAAGACAGAATTAGCTTTATTTAATAGTTTCTCGCTTAGTTCTAGATTTATGACAGAATTTTAAATAAATAATAACGATGACGCAAATTTAAATTTTCTTCAAATTGTTTTGCACAAAATATTATTTTGGATTCGGTTATCTCCAAAACGTTCGTTTATTAAGCAACTATTTTTAGACACAGATTGTATACTTATATTGGCACAAAAAACACCAGCTCAAGATAGTGCACACATAAAGACCAATTAAATTATCAGATAAAGATCCAATAAAATCAATCGAGCCACACCGCATACTTTAGTATTATCACCAATTATAGCAAAAAAACTACACACCTATTAACAGGCAAAAAGTGATGTAAATTGCTGTATTGAAATCGATAACGCTATTACCCTGTGGGACTTTAGTTTTTATCTGAAATACTCATTGTCAATGTTTACCTAAATAATAGCTGGCTGGAAACGTTTAGCCAGTAATTGTTACACGTTTAGTTTTTCTGTTTCGGCCCGTTTTTCTATGTAATGCTAACCTATAATTTACAGCATGAGAGATTTATTGTCTGATGGGTAATAAAACCTTAGTCGATGAGGAATAGTATAAAGAACTTGCATGTTATAGCTTTTGACAGCACTTGGTACAATTTAATTAGTTTTTTAAGTTTCCTCGATGTGAGTAATTGCTAAGAATTTCTTTTTTAATGCAATTAGCACGTTATTTAGGTACTTATGGATTCTTTCTTTTGTTTTTATTTAGTGTTTCCACACATATTATTAAACAATATTTCAATATTTCTTTTTCATGTTTGATTTATTGTTTTTGGTTTATTTATGGATGATTTATATGAAAGTTGTGACTAAAAGACACAGGGATGTCAATCCAGAATCGATATTTAGCCAATTTCAGTGGCGCATGATTTATACTCGGGTATCATTCAGTAGAGATATAAATGACACTTCACTTAAGATCGCTAAGGCGACAACGTCAATACACGTTTGCAATTTTTGTTTTTTTCTAAATCACTCAATTCGCCTTTTCATTAATGGCCAAATCCTATATTCAAAATACGACTACGTTAGCAAAACTAATCGTTTTTTTATATAGAAACCAGGCATAAGTCAAAAAAGAATTTAAGAATACATTTAATATCGTTGCTTTCCGTGATATGGTGATAATTTTAGCAAAAAGTTCATATGATTTAAGAGCTATTGTCACGTCAATTTAAATTGATGCTAAATAATTCTGTCATACCGATGCATTGTTTTATTAATTTGCCGCGAACTGGCGACACCTTAAGCGTCGCGTGCGAGTTTTTCAACGTTTTATATTTCAGTTCATTATAGTAAGAAATAGCAGACCGTTTATGACGTGTGAATCGTGGGAGATTCATTTGACAGCTCCAAAGTAGGAGAGAAAATGTTTTTTATAAAAATTCTCGATCAGCAAAACGAAAGTATATACCTAAATGAAATATTACTTTTTAAATGTCGAAACAGAACGATGTATAAAAGAAATTATTGAGTTACGTAGCTTTCTTAGATTGAGGTGATAAAGATATGTCTTTCAGTATCTTAAGTAGATCGTTTTTATAAAATGAGGTTTGTTTAATTAATTTTGATTGTTATCTAACTTGGCTTTATACCTGGAGATGTCGTAATGGAACTTTTATGAGACTAACGTTAGCGAATTAACTTTCATTTATCTTCCATTTCTTTGTGATAAAATTCCAAACGTCCTAAAATTCTTTGACAACTCAACTCTCATTTACTCTTGAAGTCTCTCAACCTACAATTTCTTTAAAATCTTTTTATGTTAAATACGTAGTGAGGAAAAAAACAGGAAACTGTCTCTTGTAATATACTGCATAACAGTTAAGAATTTATTACTCTAAGTTGCGGTCGAGGATAATTTAATTGGCATCTTATATTACATGTCGCGTGGCCTATCGCGTTTAATTTTTGCACCTTTCTTACGCATGAAGATATAAGCACTGTCAATATGTTTTATTGGCTGATCTCCTTAAATGATTTACCAAGAATAGTTAGGAATTTAACTATGAGTTAAAGAATTACTTACTAACGTTTTCACTTTAAACAGAAATTGGCGTTTAAGAGTATCTAATGTGACTTCGTTTAAATTTAACTTTTAAAATAAACAATTTAATTTAAAATGGCTTTCTATTTTTATACTATGCAAAAAAATATTTTTTTGTTATGTACTGGCAATTTAGTCCGCATTATTCATGATGGCCTAAAGCTTTTAAATTTGGAGGAGAATTATAGATTGTCGTTTGTTTTTCTTGCCAACAGCACCAGTATTAGTTGTCAAGGCAAATTATTTAGCCGGCAAGTTACAAATACATAACAGCCCACACTTTATCATCGATTTCCCTAAACACCTAATCTCGGCCCGAACTAATCTCCCCGATGAGATCAATATAACGTGGTCTAGAACTGCTGCTTCTTGCTAAACTGATAATTTCAAGGAAGCTTTAATCTCGATGTAGGATATTAACAAGTTAGCCATAACTCGTTGCTCGAATCTTGATCAATGTTTGTGTAATAGCTCTCAGCTTTGGGAATGGAAAGCTGTTTAAAATTCCTACATCGTATTATAAATTAAAACTTTTCATTTTGGTTTAATGCATTATGGTTAATCTTAACACAAAAAAATGTTATTGGTTTGGACTTTATGTCAGACCTAAGGTTTGATGCGCCGAATCTTCGATATTTGGCTATGACATATATATTATTTCTAAGTTGTTAGGCCAATGCTAGTAAAACCTACTTCAGAAAATTAGAGCATGCAGCTTATTATAAAAAAAACAACTTCAATAATACATGTATAAGCTAATAACAATATACAAATGAAATGTTTTGACAGAAAAAAGTCGTCGCGACAATCGTGTTGAAAGTCGCAATTAAGGGCGCGGGAGATGTAGCGTGGAGCACAAACAAACAAGCCGTTGTCAATTGGCCGAGGCGAACGCCAGCGGAGCCCACACAGATGTACGGAGAATCATGTAGCTGTGTTATTAAAAAAATGAATACACTTCTCGGTATATTTTATCGATGGACTTGTCAAAAGAAAATCTTAATAACCTTTACGTAATAATTTGGTTGATAAATAATTTTAAACAAATGATCTGATGACATTTAGTGGAATAAAAATTTCGGATGCACTAAAATATATTAATTGTGACAAAATTCTTAATCTTAATATGTCGTTTCAATGAAAAATTAAAAAACAGAATTGGCATTTCGAAATGTCGTTCTCTTTATGAATCTATTTTATTAAATACCTACATAAAATAAAGTTGACAGAAACTAAAAATTACATTAATTTTAAATGACGTTTCTTTTTTCTTTTTTATTACAATTGCCTTCAGCCTGATTAGAAACCACATACGTATATAACCATGTTTGTCAAAGCTGCCTATTTTATGATAGTGTTTTATTTGTGGTTACATAGATCAATTACTAGATTGGAAAGAAGGTTTATGTACTTTTTGTCATTACACTTATTGTTCAAAATTTTCAATGTCTCCACGTGCTTACGACAGTATGTAAACACAATTTTTACTTGTTAATAAAAAAATTGTGTAAAAATGGTCTAATAATAATATGTTAATGAACATTGGAATGTAGATGATTAATTTTGTTCTCAAAAAACGCATTCCAGTTTAGAACGCGGCAACTTTGAAATTGCTTTCAGCTTCAGCGAAAACCAATCTTGCGTAACCCAAAGGGTTTGGAAACCAACCCTAGAAATAGACATTTTGTGCATACCATCTTGTCATCAGGACAATTAAAAAAGTACATTCGACGATGTGTGTAATGAGAAAAACCGGCTGTGGTAATGTCTTTGGTGAATTAGTTCCGCATAGTTAGTTAGCGCTGGCAATCGACCGTGCCGGCGCCTGCGCAAGCTACTGAAAACTGTATGCAACGGGTCTGCAACGTTACATAAACTAACCATACTTTAAAAGAAATAAAAAAATAAGGTTCGATATACTTAGGTAAAATATAAATAGAGTAATAGTTTTTGCTCGTCTTCATTTAAACACCACCAAGGAGGTTTACATTCACTACTTTTTACTTACCAACAACGTAAGAGTAAGTCATTAAAGAATACCAGTCTTTTTCTATCAGTATTCCACTTTTTAACCTATTCGCAAACATGGAGATCTAAATGCTTTAAGTATTTACTAAACGCCTTTTAAGTATTCCTAGAGCTGAGTAGGGCCTGACACTTAATATGCGTGTGTGGCAATGAATCAAATAGGGCGACTAGCTTTAATCAAGAGGCGCCTCAGCTATTTAACACCACCTAACGCTTGTCGGATCACGCAACCAATTTAATTAGGAAAAATAACTACCGTAACGTAAGCAATTACAGCTGTTTACGCAATTCTTCCTTTAATAGCACATATTGAAAAGCAAATAGAAAAAATCAATTTGAAATAAATAAATTTAATAATTAAGGATGTGTTGGTAGACATGTCGATAAAACACGTTCGTGTTTGATATGTGCACGTGATTAAAATAAATACTCCGGGCAGTAGTCGGGAGTTCGCCGACAGCTGCTACTCCGGGGGATAATTGAAACGACGATTTATACACCCGCCAAATTTATCGACATCCACGATTTATAGTGTGAGCGAGGCCTTATGCATCGGTTATTATTGTAACGTTTCATTTTTGCCAGGTTCTCAATCATTTCAAGTTGATTCAAATAAAGATATGTATAAATACACAATTTCTTAATACTCATAATTAAACAGAACATAATTATAATGTCATTTTAGTAGTTGTCATAGAACGAGACAATCAGTGAAATGCAATTACCGTACTAGATTAGTTACTGTTGATATCAAGTAAAATTAAATTGTTCGTTTACAAAAGTATGATTATAATTTATCCTTATCTTATTAAGTACATTTCGAGGCACGGATTTATCAAAATATTAAGTCAATTATCAGGTGTCGATAAAAATATCGACATTTCCAATTTAGTAAGTTGATAATGAAGTTTGTTAGCGTTCTAATAACACTATAGATAAGAATTAAGAAATATTAAGTACATTTATTTATAGTTGTGTAATATCTAAAGTATTGTTAAAAATAACCGTCGTGATACCTTTCTAAAAAATGATATAATTAATCTTTTTTATTACGTAAGGACTTGATTGTCAATACATTGTTGCTATTGAAAACCATATTTGTAATGAAGATAGTATATGTGGCAGGATCGCCAACTTCACATCTCAAAAACAATTATGGAAACCAATAAATTTAAATGTTTCGCGCCTGTGGCACTGAACCCGGTCCAATTAGAGTCCGGCGGCGTCCGCACTAAATCTCACGATGCTACCACGCTACACTAATTCATACGAGCCCGCCAACGAGACTTCGTAACTGTCCACGTCGACACAAAGTTTAACAGCTTCTCGATTATCGATAACTTTGCTTCCCATCACTAATGTTGCGCTACAGTTGAATAAGTGGATATTGAACACGGAAGTTCTAACTTGTGCTAAAACAAATTTCAGTAAATTGGTTTCAAACTAAACTTGGTCAGTTACGTTTTCCAAAAGAACAGTAAGCGCTTGTTTTATTATTTACCAACCAAAGTTCTATTTACAACTTAACAATAGTTAATCCAACACATTTTATACAGGCGTATAATTAAACGTCATATAACGAAGTAAAGAACTTAAACCACTATCTTATATCATGTAATAGTCATTTGTCTTTTGTTGGGTCAGGAGCAGTAAAAGCGGCTCGGGTCGGCGCGTGCGCAGGGCACCTGCTCCTAAAGCCCCCACTAATTATTCCACCACTTATTATATGATTACGAGACTTTTTTGGTGCTTTCAATCAAATTACACCTTGGCCTGGCCACTTTGTACGAGTGAGATGTCATAAAGTTTTTTTTGTGGTCCAATTATATTTCGACCGTTGCGTGCCGGTGTAAAACGAAGTATTATCAATTATTATACTCTATAGAAATAAAATATAGGGTCAACTTAAAATAAAGTGCTACTCATAATAAATTAAGCTTTATGCATTCAAGGATAAAAAAAACTAGGTACCCGTTGTATAGCAAAGTAAGAAAGTATTTAAAGATAAAGATAAAACTACTGTGAAGTAAACAAAACTGACAAAGGTATTTCTTTGTATTTTCATAAAGGACAATGAAGACAGATTAACACAAACGTTTGTCACAAACAGTAGCACTTCACGACAAATCCCGGATTAACAAAACGTAGAAAAAAAAACGAAGACATTGCGCTAATTTCAGTTTAAACTGTCAGAGAGATTACCTAGATGATAACGAAACGTTCTAAATATGAATTCGTGTAATGCCCGCACAGTTTTGCACTCAAGCGCATCGATGGTGTGATAGGAGGACATAAATAAATAATTAGACGGAGAGAGGAAGTCGGGGGGTGCGGGTCGGAGGGGGGACGATAGTTTTGAGATACTATCTCCCGCAACCGCGCTTTGTGTCAAACGTCAGATGTTTATCTGGAAGATGTTTACAGATGTACTAGAGGGGTAACGGCCCGAACATCTCTTTGGAGCAATCAACCGTGCAACACTAATACGCTTGATAGACTGTTGGTTAATTATGTGCTTTTGTTTTAATACCTATCACATAGTTTTTTTTTTTCCCAATCTATGTTGAGTCGGCTTACAGTTCCCGGAGTCAGCCGAATACCGTATGGAGTGAATACCGTATGGATACGAGATTTACATGGAGTGACTGCCTATCTGACCTCTACAACCCATTTTACTAGGTAACACAGTATCCCAAAGTAAGACTGGTTGTCAGAATTGTAATGACTTATCGACTGTCAAAGATCAACGTATGACAGTCGGGACCTACGGCTCTATCTAAACATACCGAGACCCTCCGAACCTGTATAACGGGCAAACCGTACGGTTTACACTTAGCCAAGAGCCTTTAAAAAAAATATTCCATTCTTTTTTTAAGTACTGGCTACTTTTAAAATAAATTTAATTCAAATTACATTTTTTTAAATGTGTGTATACTATTTCTGTGCTCGTAGATCACGGCAGATGGCGCTGATAGTGTGGCGTACAGCCAGATCTGCGATCATCTCGTTCCCGGCGTTTCATCGCCTAATTACAAGACGTTCTCGTTGCTGACCCGAGCTATCATGTGAATATATCTTCACATTAATAGTTTTCTATTTTTAATGAGTTTACCAAGTGGACAGTTTTGTGAAATGTGATTGACACTTGATACTTTAAGAAGTTTTGATGTTTGACAATATAAATTCGAGTTGTATAGAATATTTCTCACGTCTAAACTTATTACTTAATACTAATAACAAGTTAATTTTAACTAATGGCACGATTTTGTTAACATTCTATATTTAGTAGAGAAAACCACATGGATAAGTGATCAAATGTAGTAGATAAGCACTAAAAGTTTAACACTTTCCTTAGATAAGATAAAAAAAAATGGTAGGTACTTATATTTTAGATTTTAAATAATATTCAAAAGAAATCCGTAATCGATACAGGAAGATAAAAGTGCCGCTCAATAATAATAGGACCCGAATTATCGATAGTTACAAATATCGCGACAAAAGCTTGCATTACAATGAGTATTGCGAAACCTGCGCAGGCGCAAGTAGGCAATTGTTTTGTAGAAGGACACAGTGTTATCGGACCGAACGATCGACGAATGAAATGCAGCTGCTATTTCGGTTCCTTTTTTAAATACCCTGGGGAATTTGATTTGACCGTTATAATAATTATTAATATCTTATTTAATATACGTTGGTAATTATGTTAGGTAAAGATGCGAAATTTCAAAGGATTATCTCTCGCTTCGAGAATAGTTGATAATATTACCTCTTAAAAACAAATGGGACAATAAAAAATGCCCAAGCTGCAACAGTAATATACGAAGGAATAAACTTATAGATAAAATATTATAGCCCCCACCTGATTTTAATTCCAAAACATTTAAATGAATTGAACTCATACCTGGGAACAGCTCGACGCTAGTTTCCAAACGCAAGTTCGTTTATTATATACTTAAATAGAATTTAATTGCTTTCGCGCAGTTCGTGAATAATTCTCACATTTTCACAAAATTTATATCCAAGACAGTAAATCAGCTGGGGCCCGCTCACTAAACAAAATGGGAGCTTAAGGCTCATGAATAAAAACATCCTATTTAGCGCTACACTCATGACCCGACGTCTCAACTGTACCGAAACATCTGACCGAAGCCTTGGTAAGCAATACTTTACCCTAAACATATCAGTAGCAAGAATCAAAATTGTTTACAAACTTAACGGACGTAACGCTTTTCGGCAATGTAAAGCATTTCTACGCAAACGCATTTCCGGCCGAACGCTGCCGGGAAAAAGCCATTTAAAACAAAAAAAAAGAAAAAATAGTAACGCGCCGCGCGCCACTCGGACACTTCCGGTGGGCGCCATTTTTTCTGTATTGCCAACAGATAAAATCTTTCCGGCCTACTGCGCAAACGCCCGCTTTTATTCCCTTTATTTTATGTGATCACTTTTTGGCAAAATTATTTATACGTTATGTAAAAAAAAACGTTTTGTTTCATTGAAAATTATGGATTCATCGTTAAAATTGATTTCAATGTAATTTTAATACAGAGGTCGATTAATTCCAATGTAAGATAAAACTTTATAAACCTTAACATTAATATGGTTGGCAAATATTGTAAATATAATTATTTAATAAAGACTCTATGATTGTGCATATAGCCCATAATTCACATGAAGCTAGTGTTCTATTTAACTAAAGATTACTTCAAGAGGCATTACCGAGTCAAATAACTACGATCATTCGATTTATAAATTTCGCAATACGCAAACAAAGGAAAAGCTACACAATTTTAAAACAGTAAGTATAATGAGCTTACATTGAAAATGTAAACTGGAACAATGAACAGCACAATTAGTGTAGCGAATAGCATTTGCATCGCCACAAAATTCAACGGTCGAACTTATGTAAATGGGATAGCTGTTCAATGTTGAATATTCAAATTGATGTCATTATAACATTCGGCCAAACGCGTCGGCCGTTTGGCCGCTAGCCAGCCGCACCGACGAATATGTAATGTAACGTAATGAGTAAATTAAACGTACCTCGTTTTTTTATCTCACACGCGAGTTAAAGCCTGCCTCTACGGACGGGGGCCGTGTTCGCGATGTTTGGCGGTAGCGAAGAGAATTTTAACAAGCCTAACTTTCGCATGTTAGCAGCGATTAACTTAAGTCGGCTTGGTGAAATGCAAACTTCATTTTACGAGCAGACTTGTAGCGCAGTATGAAACTAAATCATAGATTACGCGTCTAAAATACAAACTGCTTAGTAAGATTTCTCTACAACAGCCAAACACAAGGGTTGTGCCTCCGAGGTCGTTTTAGACAGCTTAACAATATTGAGTCTAGACAAATAAACATCTTGCAAACTAAAAGAGCAGCGGACCAATTTGTGAACTTCTTCTTATTTCTAAAGCATATTGTATACATAGCCTAGCATTAAATCTAATGTCAGGGAAAAACGGGTGATAAAACAGTGACTGTCAAATTCTCTCGGATGTTGGCTGAACAAAACAGCACTTTAGACGATACAAAAAAAAGAAAACTAGAAGAGCGTTCTCGATTCAAAAATTGAATTGATCGCCCCATTGTATTCCAAATGTATCATTTGAGCTGTTATTATGGTCCCTCTCTCTCTAGCTCCATACAAACTGGTAATCCAATACTTTTGTATGGCAGGCACTTAACGTGGCGCTCTAGTAACAAAACGTCCTATGTATAATAAGGTATTAATTTGTTTACAGTTTTATTGGCTAGTGTTTAGGAACCGAATTGAATAACCATATTATTACAAGTCGTTACAAATGTTTTAGAGCTACAGGATAATAGTTATTAGCGATATTACAAGCCTCTTCTCCTTTTTTATCTGTAAAGTATAAGATTAGATGCAATTTACATTGAAATATTAGTATGATGCTTTATTGGTTCTTCATACTTATTACATAATAATATACAGGACATAACCTCTAGTTTATATGCCGTCGGCTACTCAAGCAAGAAATCGAAAACAATCGATGACTACCGCAAAAACTGGATACCAATTCATTGGGAGCACAAAGGTCGGGCAAAAAAAAATTGAATACAAACCACAAAAACCTAATCGGCTATAACACGAAGGAAGTAACGTATAAACGAGCGTGATAAATTAAATAAACAAATTTATAAAAAGTACGAACATACGGACGAATCGTTTTGTTATGGTATATTGCGGTCGGCAGGTACCGGGAGTCGAACCCACGCTCCGTACTGTAATCCTATTAGCCGGCCATTGTGGATGGCCAAATAAATAATTTATTTTCAATCACGCATTTATTGGTACCTACTGAGTTGAGTCTGAGTCCTTTGGGAGTTGTGATAGTTTAAAAATTGTCTATTCATCCATGTTGGCAAATACTTACGTAAGTAGGCTTTTATGCTCGGTATATTTTTAAGGATAGCTTTTGTGCGAACGTATTAGCGAACTTTGATATAATATAAATTCAATAAACATACAGCGCTTAAATTCTTTTTCTTCTGCCTTGGCTTTTTCAATCTATGTTGGGGTCGGCGTCCAGTCTTACCTGATTCATCTGAATACCGTGCCTATCTAACCTTCACAACCCATTTTACTGGTAAACAGTATCCCACAGCAGGTTGTCATAATTATAATGACTTAACAATTATCAAAGATCAACGAATGACATCGCTAAAACTGTTTGAAATAAATAAGTTTAATAAAGCAAAACCCTCTATCCAAATTGATAAATAACAATTTAAAACTCAAATAATTTTTCCTTGTATTTCTCTAATTATTTAACAGTATACTTAGTTCCCATATCCTGATCAAATAAAGAGTCAAATCGTTTAAAGTTTCACATCTCGAATACATTCAATAAATTTAACTTTTCCCACATCAGTCAAACATAACAGTATCACAATCCGTAATAATGTTTTATTAAAAACAATAACACAAAAGTCTTACAGCCTCTTAGACCAAAATAACAAGAGCCTTGTCGGGTCTGTATGAGGGCAATTTGAACTCTTATGGGCATTTATAGTGAAGTTACACAACTGAATAGGGCCACTAAAGGATATATTTTGAGTAAACACACTTGAGCATTGTATGGTTTGAACGCTATGCCGTTCAAACAATTTTGATATTTGTCCGTTTATTTTTTATGAAAATCTTCAAGGTGAATATGCAGATCATAGAATAAATATTGAATAGAAAATAGGTTGCGGATTACAGTTTAACATAAACGGCATATTTAAAAACAAATCAGGCATATAATTTTAATAATTCTAGCTCGTAACTTAGTAGTTCTAATCATGTTGAAAGATCAATGAGAATTAGTGTATTAAACTATTCATTAATTTATTAATATTTTTTGCATTGTTTTCTTGGCATATATATAGTTTAATATACTGATGAATATCACACCTATCGAATTTCCTTAAACTGCGAGAAAAAAATCAATAACTATACATAATTTCACACTTAGGATGCTTTATACTGATATTTTATTCCGTATCGTCCGTGATAATTTAAAAATAGTTTATCAAATCATATCATCAATATACCTACTTAGGTATCCTAGTGATCCATAATTTACATACTTTATTGTTTGACGTTTAATATACGTTGTTTATTTAAGTTTGCAGATATTATGATTGGATCTAAAATATGTATATAAATATTTAATAGCCACCTATGTAGGTATATTATTAGATGTTGCTTGCAGGATATTTTTTGTAAGCGTTAAAATCTGTGATATTAATTATTTATTTACAAAGTATCAAAACGGTTTGGTCTTACGTGGGAGGGTGACGTTGGCTCAAAATCACAATGCACTCGTGCTTTGTTGTATGAATTGCGTTTTTTGAGTGAAATCGATCACGACGTGTCCGCCTCGAGGACCGGCTAATATTATACTGTATTTATTTACACATTGTTACTTTAAATTTGCTTTTAAAATCTCTATACATATGCAATCGGCTTCCGAAACCACTTTGTACGTATTATGAGTTTATACTTTAAGTAAAAAAAAACTATTGGAGCTGATGCGCGCTTTTATTCGTTGTTAAACTTTTTATGTACATATTTTATATACCTACTTAAAATCATATCATATGTAATAAAATATTATAATTTGACGTATATAATAGATAATAAATATAAGCAGAATGTCGAGATTAAAAATATATTTTATTGGTGAATTTATTAGAACTTGATATCGTAATAAATATTAAGTATGCAGATCATTTCAAATTAAGATCAAGGCATTTTTTAGCCTCGTTCACACGACATAACACAAAATTTATTATGACATAAAATTTTGTTATACCATCATGAAATACATATGTTTATGTATATGCATATACTAACTGCTAAATTATTCTTGTGTTTTGAATATACGGTACAGTATTTGAACAGTCTAACATTACAATCCGGGTATCAATTTAGTGTGAAGACAACTAATGTCAAAATTAGAATAATACAACACTATTATTCATGTATTCGCTAAAAACATGAACTTAGCAAATGTATTAGATTAATTATGTATTGCATTTCGGATCATTCGTGTCTTAAAGGGCAAGGAATCTGTAGCGAATGTGTAAGTGAGCCGTGTATAAATATGTATGAAGAGGCGGGCTTTGGCCCTTGACAATGCTACTGGCATTCCCGTATTGTGCTCCCGTCATTATGCCTTCAACATCTGAAGTAGCAGGCACTCCCATTCGCTCCTTTGTCGCTCCTTCCGAATAATTAGAGCAAACAACATTGTTGCTCTGATGCTTGGAGTCGGCAATAAAGTATACATTTCAATAAAAAAAATCTCGAGAGCCCTCACCGTAGGGTCGGCTCGACAGTTAATTTTTGTCATTGTTGCGTTCCCGCGTGATGTTTGTACTTTTTCCGTACGAATGTACATCGGGCTGAGTCGCGTGAGGGTTCGTGTTTACTGTTCGTATCGCATCGGGACTCGGGGCTGTGAGAATCGTGAGAATTGTTACTTATACTGCTTGACATTTAAACTTAACATCTTGTTAAATCTGCGATAAAACGGGTTCCATTTTTGCTTGCCCGCAGCCGGATATTGAAAACGCTGCGCCATTGTTCAAATTGTGTTCGGTAACACTTTATCTATAAAACTATCTTTACGAAAAATCTTTGTTCATTTAATTTTTGTGCCACTGTCTATCCAAGTTATATAAGTCATCAAATTGAAATAACCCGGTATCTCTTTGCAACCATTATTTCGTAACTTTGTAAACTTGTCTCACTATATATTGATTAGGTACCCAAACACATTATCTATCATACTTGGATATCGAAAGATATAAGAAAAAGTTGCTAATAGAAATAAAAATACAATATAACTGGCGATCACCACGAAGTTTCCTTGATAATAGCGTCATTATTTTTAATACTGCCTTAAGGCATTTCATGTAACGCCATAAAAAAATTAATACAGCGAAGTAAAAGACAAAAGAAGACCACGGATTTTCGCGACAATTTGAGCAATAAGAAAACAGGATTTGATGATCTAATTACAACGAAATAAATCTACAATTAATCACAGCTATCAATCCCAACGTTGATGTGATGTTATTTAACCGTTTAGCGATAGTATCTGGTCCATAATTCATTTGAGACAATCGTATTGGGTTTTATGACGCATTACTGAGCGGGGTCGCGTGGACCCCAGTTATCTGTCACCAAGATACCGCCAACTTCTCCCTGGGGCTACAATCACTGGGGACACCCCGGATTAAACGAGGGAACGATTTAGATATTTCTACTTGATTAGACTTATTTTATTTTGGTTATTATAGATGGTTTGATTTTTAATTTGTGTTGGGGGACTAAGTTATTATTTCATTATAATATTAAGTAGTAGGGTTAGCTTAACATTAGCCTGCTTGGCATCAATATACGAGTATTTATATTTTTTGCTATCTTGTTGACACTTTAACGTGATTTTTTAGAACCAGTTCAAATCACTTTCCTTTTACGGAATTCGATATTTCTCTGATAGAACCAGTTGGTTATTTAATACTTTTAATACCTAAACAATAATACGAGTATATTAAACAGCAAAACACGTAATTTTAACTTTATCAATGGAATGAGAAAGTAAATGTAAGAAAATATTAACAACACGGTTCTTGAATTTGAAAACCACGATTAATAGAAGGCAACTAAGGACCAATTTCAATAACATGTCTGAAGATAGTTTTACCTACTAGGATAGACATAATTTGTAGGGAAAATGATCCACAGATAGGTTATTGAAATTGGTAATAAGTTGAGCTATATTAAGATCGATATACGGATGACCTAGCAAACAGCTACTGTTTAGGTTCAACTAGATGTGAGGGCAGATAATCGAGTGTTAGGGCGCTACTTGTAAGAAGCCTGTCTAGAGGTAGACCGAGAAAGACTGAGTTATCTGCGCGCTAACTGAGTGATTCTCATTTGTTTTTTAATTGATGTCTCCAAGGCCTAAAACTCCTGCAAATATTATGCCTCCAATTAGGGTTGCCAAATCTTGATATCGAAAAGCCGGACAGACCAGCCAGTTTTGCCGGACATTTGGGTGAAAAAGCCGGATACCTATGCTTAATTTTTTTGGTTATATTAGTAACATAACACGACCATTTTTTTTTTAATAAAACAATCCTTATTATCATTTACCGTAAAATCTTGAGGAAATTTAAATTTGAGAAAACATCAACAAATAATCAAACTTAAAAGCCGGACTTTCCGTTGGTCACCGTCTAATTTGGCCGGACACGCAACCAAAAAAGCCCGACTGTGTCCGGCTTTATCCGGACGTCTGGCAACCCTACCTCCAATATACCTATTTGGTATATAAATTAGTACTAGTAATCAGTAGGTAGGTATATATTTAAGAAACTTACGTTATGTAGTTTGTAGTACAGCCCACAGGCGTTGCAGACTGGTTCCCCGTTCTGGTTGCGTCGCCACAGCGTGGTTGTCGTCGTCTTGCAGTTCGCGCACGAGGTTCCCGCGCGCCGCGCCGCACTTTGTAGAGACTGTGGAAGAAATGTGTCTTATATATTTTATTTCTATTAAACTAACTAATACTTTACCGAAAATTGCATAGTTTAAGATAAATAACACAAACATAGAAAATAATCTAACGAATTTTATCAATTTTAATTTGGACGATGACATCTCCCATCCAGGGCGACAAAACACTACGTATTGTTGAATGCCGAACTTTACAAGATACCTATAAGATACAACTGTCATTGGGTATTTTGAGTATTCTAAGCATTAGAATAGGAAATCCATAACTTAACAATGGTCTGTTGTTTTGCATGCATACGAAATAAACAGTAGAAATTTTTCAAATTCGCAAAACCAAATCGTATTTTATACCATTATATTACAACACTTTTGTAATTAATTGTACTCGCTGAAGAAGTTATTACACTGTTGAGTGACAGTAATGCGTTTAATATTTTAATACATTTTTTGAAAGGTCAAACGCATAATAAAGATAAAATAAAAGTACGCCAACTTGTTGAGTACGGAACCTTTAAGTTCCAGAAGAATGGGATTTACGATTATGTCCCTTTCGTAAATGGTGTCGTACATAATTACATCTGAACCTTTTGAAAGGCAATAGTAATCGAGAATGTAGCTCATACAAATGATTAATTAACCGACAAAGTTATGACCAACATTTTGAAAAGTCAAAAAATAAATGCACTCGAATATTATGACTCAAAAGTTATATAGACAAAATTTACTACCCTATTAATGTACGTTAAATATAATCAACATAAAATACAGTCAAGTCGCAAAACGAAGCGACCGACAAAAACTGAATATTCGAATATCAGGACGAAAAAGCGAGGTAGCTATCGGCTGGCTCTCTTACGCACCTGCCCATTACTACCCGTCAATCAGACAAAAAATATCCACGGCATGCGGTGGCCGTTTTATACAGTCCACAAAAGTGCCTCACTCAATTAAAAATGCATTCGTCCTAAACCGACACCAAAATAAAAAGAGCCGGCGCAATCCGACTCATAATAAATCCATTAATTTGTCATGTCATTTATCGAGTAAAAAGTATTGAGGCCGTAAAACATTACGAGAGGCAAACTATTCGGGACACCGGCTGTGGTTCGATTCTCGGTAACTAGAATCGAATACTACCAAAGATTATCGTGACCGCAGCGCGGTATTGTCCGATTTAATATCGTAAGTGACTGTGTCGGTCTCGGCCTGCAGTACACTCGTGCACAAAAGCGTTTACAAACTGAATTAAATAAAAATAAAAATGTCTGATAACAGATCAGTTTAAGCAATACATTTTTTTATTCATTATTATCTTTATCGTCAAGAATCGTAGATAGTGACACTTTTGTAAATGCTACGATAATACCTAACACCATTTTGATTTTATGATAACATTATCTTTGTTAAGACCTTCGGTGAACAGTTAATAAATTAATCATGTAACATAACGACGTGATTTGTAAATCATGTACGTTCAATTAGTGTGTTGTAATTGATTAAAAATGTAATCAGCAATATACCTACGAAAAGTGCGTATTTAAAGTGTCTATTTTTGTTTTTTATTTAACAATAAAGTAGAAATGGTCATTCAAGCCACTCCTTGTCGTTTTTTTACAATCAAAAGTTGTAACTTTAATCTTTATGTATTTTTAATTTATGAAATCATATATAGAGCCACATAACAAATGTACAATGCGCTATTATTTACAAAAATATATAGATCTATAAAGATTATTGTCACATAAAAAAGGACGAATTAAATATAGTGTAAAAACTTTTTCACTCGCCAGTACAGCATATTGGAATACCTAAATATTAAATGGTTTGCGTCAATATTCGCTGTGTCATGGCAGCTCCTTTGTGGCAGTAAGATTAGAGCTGGCCATATTAGTTGAGCCTATAACTTAAACTTTTTCTTCTTGCGATCTTCGAATGAAGTTCCATTTGGGACATATGAAACCTTTTCTTATTTTTACATTCTATATTTAAACTGTTTTTGTTTTATGTTAGTTTTTTTTTCTTTATGGTGTATATGCCTGCTGTGTCTTATTGAGTGATGCTTTAAATAAATACGTTATTTTGTGACAGGTGATGTTTAAAGGATTCTTGAGAAATATAAATCTTGTATCTTTTATATTTACGTCCGGAATCATTCGTAATGAATGTATCTAGTCTTAGTAACAAATGGGAAATGACTTTGATTTCGATTTTTAAATAGTAATTAAAGTGTAATGTGCAAACTCTTCTTTAAATATTAGCAATATATAAATTCAAATCTCATATCCGCATACATCAAGATTAACTCGGCTAGTTTACAACTCAATTACCCGAATCCGATTACATAACGTGTAGATAAGAGTTCCCATCAAGTTATAACTGTTGGTGCATCACGCATGATCCCATGGGATAGGGACGACTCAGAGGGGTTGACTCACTAAGCCGATTACAGAAGTCAACCCATACTCAACCTCACCAGTCACCCCCAATTTTATTTCCGTAGAAAAACGGCTGTTTACTCGTAATTTTATGGACGAATTACTTTCTCTCCTCAAACGCTGAAATGGCTGAAAACGTCGTAAATTTTACGACTCGGATTATTTTTTTATTTGGGTCATTTTTTATTATGCGGACCTTGCCAGTGAAAACTGGATTCGGATGACCCAAAATAATGCGGGCTTATTTATGATGAAAACAATATATAACTTTTATAGTCAACGTACCGGTTTATCTACTACTGGTACGTAGAGAATTCAATACAATGGCTTAATTAATCATATTCGTTATTACGTAATACAAAACGATACGGTTAAATAAAATACAAAGAATCCCAAGCATGCGAACACTTGTCCTCTATCTCAGAGAGGTTTATTAATTGTTAAACCCATTTCACTGTCAACGACATTCCTCCCGGATCGATATCTTACATACACGCCAAAAAAATACCAAACAAACGCCGACAAAGATAAAAAGCATCACAAAAAGACTCCAGTACATATTGTTGGCCACTTAAGTTTTCAGTGTAGTGTAAACTGTGCTGTGACAACCAACGAGTCTATTGTGATTGTGATGCGAACAAAAACATCTCTTTTGTGCCCTAACAAACGACATTATAGGAAAAAGAGGCACGCTGACCGAACTAAGTGGACACTCCACATACCAGCGAAGAATTCTATTCCTATTCCCCAAGTAATTAAAGAAATACCAGAGAAATTCCAGGAGTTAGAAAGTTATTAGAGCGTATATTTAATAACTACATTATGTCCCCGAACCATTGAACATCCAGTTAATTATCATCAGCGACATATCAAACGGATTAATCCCGCGTCGCTTCACACTAACTCCCGCTAATTCAATAAACCACCCACATTAAAAACATATTTCCATACAGCCGAGCCCCCGAGCGATCCAATCAGCTTTATCTCCCCCGTCCCTACTGCAAACACCTCCTAATCAAATCAAATCACAGCCTCCGTCTTACCCGATCTATCTACCTATCTACGGTAGAACGTAAAATTATATTACAAAAAGGGATACCTACGTCCCCTCATATATTTGCTAACACAAGCAAAATTTATCCAGCCCGGAAGCAGCCCTCTTACAATACATACCTACATGATTTTGTAGCCGGAAAACACAAAGCTATGCGCTACTCACACACAGAAGCGACACAGTCACATCGCGCGCACACAGAGCCGCCTATCAGCATATCTACACCATCTAGATCCCACTATGAGAACCCCCAAGGGGGAGGCAATCCATTTACCAGGCTCGACACCACACTGAAAATTTCCTCTTATCCATATAAAGTTAGAGATGACAATCGCGCGGCAAAAGCAATGTTTTTAAAGGTTTACACGGCCCCTAGCAGTGAAAGCGCGGAATCGATGTAGCCTTTACCCCTCGCCCCGCGCCAGTTTTTCCGGCGCTCCGTCCTTATCTGACCGGGGCGATTAGATAAAGAGAGATAGAGCGTGAAAATAAAGATTTTCATCGTGTTCACTCACACCACGATAGTTTCAGCCGTGTAGTAATGTAAATGTAATAGCGGTGTCGTTGTGTGTTCCGTTCACATAGGAACGGGTACGTACTATAGACAGAAGGGCTCTCGGAATAGAGCGGGGGTCGACAAAACTTTGATGTTGTGTGTAGGCTCTTTTGATGCTTCTATCGTACCTACGTCATTTATTTATAAAGTACATACGTTCTTGGAAAAGTTTGGCTTTGGAGTTTAATAGCATTTGAATAAATGTAAGTAAATTGAAGTTAACATAATTTTGGATGTGATTATGCGTCCAGGAATTTTGTTGAATGTTTGTAGCTACTTGGAGGACACGCGATTTCAGCGAACGAATATTGTGTACGGCTACAACGTAATTTATAACTTCTCGATCGTGTCTCGGTGGATGTTTATCACCTCCGCGGACGGGCGCCGGCGAGCATCGCCGAAGCGGTCATAAAAATAAAAGCGGTACTCGTAATTTTTTAAATTTTCACACGAAGATGCAGCGCCGCGTCGCCCCCGCCCCGCGCCGCCCCCTGCCTCCCATTGGCCGTATCCGCGGAAGCCATGTTGGGAAATTCGCTTAACGATTTATTTGTGTGCGGATCGTAGCGCCGACTGGCCGCGCACTCGATTGCCGTGTTACAAGCAGAAATAGAACTCGTGTGAAACTCAATCGAGACCTATGTCGCGGTCGGTTGTCTATGTAAATTGAGGCTTCACGGAAATATTTATTGGAAAGGCGGACGGTATTGTCCGCCCGGTATCTGTTCATGGGCCGTCGAATTTTAAACTCCGTTAGGATAACAAAGCGTGGCGGTTGCCCAATAGGAGCTATTGGTTGATAGCGATCGACGCTCGCTTGGATTGACACATCAAACCGCCAGTCGCTCGTTGAGATTACCATCGAAATACATTCGCCTCGTAATCGACACGCCGACGTCACGGTGCCGGCTCATTGATGCTGCCAAATATCTCTTCGTGCATCCTTGTTACCGTCTTAATAATAGAAATATCCTAGTTAAGATTGTAAGATACATTATATCTCTGACACGGAGAACGGACAGCTTCATGAATATAATGATGGCGTAAACTGGCAACAAATGCTGAGATTATGTCATTTACTATTAGATGGGTGGTATGAAACGGAATAATTATCATGTTCCGACACTGATTGATAGATGATATTATAGTTACCTACGGTGTTGTAGATAGCTCTGAATGGCATAAATTTAACAACAATTTATTACCCGCCCACACCTTCGATTTCCTTTATCATTAATTTTAGGTTCTTAAACAATATAATCAAATAAACTCTCCAAAATGTTTGTTAGATATAGCAGAAACTGACGAAATCAAACTTCTAGAAAATCTCTACTTTTAAAAAATTTAAAATAAAATGTAAGTTATGTGGGGCTACTCGACAAAAGAAAAGTATTCCTAAAATAACATTTACAAAAATGTTTAATGTAGGTTCCCGCTATAGGTAGGTATAAATTGACACCAAATAATATGGGTACAAATACACCAAAAACAAAACAGCATCGACAAACTATCAATTTTACTTAAACAAGATACGATAATGACAAACGTAATACAAACAATAGTAGTTATTCTATTCTCTATGATACGTAAAACAAGGATGAAGGATGCGTGCGCAAGCGCATAGAAGATGGATGGTTAGTGCTTACTTGCGTTGGTGCATCATAGTGTCACCAGGTGAAGGCAAAATCTTGATACTTGCATGTTAATAAGCCAGTTGAATTTATAGGCTGAACTTAGCGAAACATTTATACAGATACACATCTAACATAATGTATAATTTTCGTTGTTATTTTACGAATTATGCATACATAATCATAAGTATAATGTATAGTTGTGTCTGTGTAAACACACTATATCTACAGTCAACTGCATGTTTTACATTCATAGACATTGCACAAAAAAAATAGTTGATTTTCGTTATTAATTTGTTATTACCAAAGGTGGTTCCAGCAAATCCCCCATAAAAGCATCTGAGTTTTACCATATTCAATCTTAAAGTGTTACACAACGTACGATACTGATTCTTTAATTTAGTAAATATTATATTATCAAGTTTTAAACTATAAGATGTTTGTTTTAGGGTTTATTTTGCTAAAATATTCTCTCAGCGAGGTCAAGGCCCAAACGAGAATCCTGGATCCGCCACTGGTTTTTACTAAATCCATGCGCCCGACATTACTTGTTCCGTAGCTTTGTCTACTCCATGCAAACACACTTTAAAATGGACGCACATAATTTGATGTTACTATAACACACATACATTTTGTTGTATGGGTAATTTATGTGTCCGAGTTTATAAACTACCGCGTTCTTAAAAACGGCGAGAATGTCAGCTATGTAGATGGTAGAGATATTATCGTAAATATATCTAACAATCAAGATATTTGGCTAAACACTGACATATTATGTTAATTTAAAAATAGTAGCTAATGAGTGTTTCTAAGAAAATATAGCAGGGTTTTATAGAACAAGTGATTTATTTGTAGGAGGTATAGAGACTATATATTTAACTTTATTATAGCATACTATTAAATTACCTCAATACTTGTTACGTGATGCTAAAGCCCGACGGCAAGGTTTTGAACTACTAATCGATAGGTCGTGAGTTTAGATCCGTTTCCAGTTAGCTATTGTGACGAGCACTTGTAACCTTGTTTAATAAATTTATCGTACGCAATATCCATAGCCATAAATTATTAACCGCGGCTATAGGCAGCTCATACATTTTAACTGCTTCAAAAAGCACTTGTTTTCGCCAAACATCTGATGCGATTATGTCTTACCCGATGAAACTTTCAATTTATCAAACTATTTATTAATTTTTATACCGCAAAAGCACTAACATTTACATAATCCAATAATTTAGTTAGCACACAATCTACAAGCGTTACCTCCTTCGCATACTTAATCTAATCGCACATTTAAGACAGGTGCTACATTTAAAAAGAAATACTGACGACTTCTAAATTACACAAACAAGGCGTCAGTCCTGTGAAATTACAAAGTAACTCGAGAATTATGTCCTGGAGGCGACTAAACGCTAGTAATTCTACCTCGAAACGCTTCTTATAACGTATGAATTTGCATTGAATGGCAAAGGACACTGCGGGCGTTTTCAAAACTGACACACACAGAATTCCGTGTATCGCCGCGCGCCGAGCTGAGAGGAACTTGTATCCCATCCTCCGACACCGTGTTTCTTATGCGGCTAGCTGGAAATCTGTTTGGGAATGTATTAACCGAATGTAGGCTTCACGACTGCCGTTCGAGCTGTGATTTAGCTTAGCGCAAACACTTTATACGGAATGACGTAACTCATATTTGTTGAATATGAAATGAGATGAATATTTTAACAAAGTATTATGGCTTAGAACGTGATATTACAATAGAAAAACGGTTGCCTGTAATGGTCTATTGTTAGGAGAAGATGCAGTTAAAGCCGCTGATACAAACAGCCATTAGTACAATTTACGAAACAGTAATAAAAGTTTCTGTTAATAAAGAGTTTAAGTTTTGTTCTGAGCTAGGATTCAAAATTACCTCATTTAAAAAGGCCTTTAAATCATAAAAATAATAAATACAGGCTGTCATCGTTAAAAATAGTAAAACGGCAGCGATGGTTTTATAAAAAGCATTTCACATCAAAGTGTTCTTTCTTAACGTGTAGATAATGATACAATTATATGACAGGCCGATTGCTTGTAGCAATTAATCAAGTGAAACAGGTGCATAAAACAGTGCAAGTGAGCAAATGCCCCGGGTTGTGTTGTAAAGCTGCGCAGCGCCCGTGAAAGTCGTAAATACGATGGCAGCTGCCCCTCGCCGAGCCCCTTCATATACAATCTACCTTCTTGATGATTTGACATTTGTATAGAAATTACACGTAGCATTTGAAAATGTGCAAATGAACATACAATTGAAACAAGTACCCACTAAGATAATAAATTCGTTCAGGAATAAAAAATACACGTTACTACGTACGTGGCTTAGACAAAAACCAGCATTTCCAGACGTTCTAAGATTGAATCGTTGGTTTATCTGATTTAACACTTTATGTGAGGGGTCGTTTTGATAAAACACACGCTAGATGAATCTACGCACGTAGCGCATTGCGCAGGAGTGCGAACGCTGTGCTCGCGGGTCGGCGGGTCAGTTCGCACAGTTTAGCACCGCGTCATATTTATAATTACGGCAGGCGGGCGCATGCGCGCTAGGCACTCTCCCGCGCTGCGCCCGGCCGATAAATCAAAATTTTAAATCACCGGTGGGCGTACCGAGCCGCTCGACCAGCGCCGAATAAAATGAATTAAAAATAAAATAACGCGAGGGGGCCGTGCGCGTCCTGAGAAAATTTAAAGATATTTCGCTTTAGTTTTTTTAATTAATACCTTGTTAAAATTTAATATTGAGGGCGCATGCGTTATTACAATGGGTGTGCGAGAGATTTCGAACTCGCTTTCGGTTACTTATTGAAGCTGCGGAACCTTTTAATTGGATCATTTTTAACAAGAAATGATAACATTCGATCACGGGAAAGACGAGATCATTACGTGGTGCAATCGATCTCGCAAATTGATTGCAAAATGCAGTATAATATGAGGATGTTTCTCATCGTTTCTCCGTGTAAGGCTTCTGAGGTCTCTGGGAGGCCTTTTGACTCCTTGTAATCGGTTCTCACAGTTGGAATGTGAACATTAAACGTCACGTATAAGATGTGAGACGATCAAAGTAGACAAGCATTAAACTCGGTCCCACACCGTTACGGTCATGTCAAATTTTTGTTCCAGTGGTGTTTTCTAATACTTATAACTTACAATTTATTAGGAATTTCATAATTATTGTTAAATAGTATCTATTAACACGAAGAAATCCATCACACAAAAAGAAAAAATATAGTAGTTTTGTACGTAAAGCCTGCCTTAAATATTTTGATGAGTTTTAAATTTTGTTGCCCATGTTATAGTAGTTCATGCTACAAGTAGGTGTAGGTGTCTAGGTTCTAAAAAGGCAGGTAGGTAAGTACCTACATGCAGAATAAAAAATACTATTTTTTACTCTGCATGCATACTATTACTATTCATCTCATAGAACGTCATGAAACATAGAAATTACCCCTTTAATTAGAATTAAATATTTACGTTTGTCAATTCGACTTTTGTCGGCTTTAACTCAGCACCCAAGACTAATTCTACCAAATCAACAATGGCCCAATCATTCCCCGCCAGCTTAACCCGGGGGTCACGATTCCATGAGCTGCCGTCGGTTGGTAGCCATCATTCCTGACAGACTTCATCGACTAGACATAATGTTGATGAGTAATTTTTTTTTAAATCTTTATGGTACAAGCCGACACTGCAGTGCGTAATACTCGTAAGTGAGTATAGACTGGTTTATTTTTATGTTTGAATTTCGAACGGTATTTGTTACTGGCTGGTAGTTTATAATTTAGTTTTTTTTTTATTTTCTTTTTCAAAGATCTTTATTTGTTTAAAATTTTTAAACCACCCTGGTACTATACCATAGCTAAGCAAAGAACTTCTTTTGTACAGCCTATAGGACTTTATTTGCTACAATAATGTAGAGCGGTTTATCAATTGAAATGTGTTGCCATCCACAAATTAAAGTTATTTCTGCGTTTATTCGCTTACTTTAAAAGGCTGGTACGATCTGAACATGAGCATTTATTAATTGAACTTAATGAAAAATGTATTTAATAAGGTTTGCCATGTTTCTATTTAAATGTAGGACATAAATCTTATTATGTGAAGTACAAACATGTTAGTTAGCATTCTTATCGTGACAAGTTATGCATAGCATGATCTATCAACTGTTTATCTTAAAATATTGATACAATATTTATTTAAAAAACATAAAGATATTTAAAACACTTGCTCTACTTCAAACCGTTCTGTATTGTATATGTTACTTAAAAATTGAATTCAAAATGCAAATGTTTGTAAATTATTGTGGGTTTTTTTTTAAGAACGTCTATAATTTGTTTATTGAAATGGTTGTTAGTATTGGACTGATATACTGCCAGAACTACACAAAAGCCGCAAATACAGTTAGTTTATAAATAATTCAACAAAACGAGTACATTTCGCGACACCAACAAACAAAGCGTATTCCGTATAATATATTAGTTAATAAACACATTGCTATTGAGTTTATTGATCGGTTGTACTTTATGTTAATAGTATAAAGCTACCGCGTGAACTGTTCAAATGATTAATGAACAGGATTTGTTCGTTCACGAAGAATTTAACATAGGTTTTTGGCCTTATTTTAGAATTATTATTAACTTTTGACTCTAAAAATCGTCGAAAATGTCGTAAATTGTCATAAACTGATCTTTATCTATGTACTATGATGTTATTATTATTACATAGCCTAGAATGGCTGCAATTTCTCAATTTAAACTATAGTTGAGTCTCCTTATATCCGTTATTTATCTTTAACAGACTATTCCGAATTATGATACGTATATATTATGATACTATGAACATCAAAAAAACTTAAAGGAGTATGTTATTGCTGTTCATCTGTTTTCTGTAAATTTTGAAAAAGGTAAGCATTGCTAAAGATATTTCCATAACAATCGTGCCAAAACATTTCGACAGAATTTATTATTAAATTTATTTTATTGGTCATTCAATTGTTTTTCTCGTATAATAGTACATAGGCATCAGTTGATTTAGTAGCGTCGTATATTGTGGAAAGGTACAAGGGCAGGTGCCTGTAGGTCGCCCAAGGTGGATGGCATTTTGGTTTATTGCTCCCATTTAGTACATCCAATAATGTTGGGTAGCGGTGACGATCGGCGTATTTGTTTTAATAACAGGTGCTTTCTTAATTTGCTTTAAAGTTTGTAACGAATAGAACATTATTATGTATTTATTTTTCAATTGAAAGGTGATTATATCATAAAAATAATATTTTTTATGGGTTTTTAGCTAACTTTGTATACCTACTTGGAATATTAATGATGATTTGTTTACTACTAGTAAAACGTTAAATATCTTATGTATATTCTATAACAATTTTTTCACAAAGGTCATTGACATGTATTTAAATTTCATTTAAAAATACAATTATAACAAGCCGATTAACTACTATGATAGTTATAAAAAGAATATTCTAACGAATATAATTATAATATTTAATTAGAATAAAAGCAATTATAGAGTGAAATTAACGGCCGACCTTGACAAACCTTTACATATATTATAATTAAATTATTTACATAAATAAAACAAAATATACAAACAAAAGAGATAATATAAAACTTTAGTAAAAAAGACTTTAAAATTGAAAACAAAAGTAGAGTTATAACAAAACTCAATTCATTGCATTACATACTTCTTTCTAACTTGCTTTATTAATAATTATTAACTATCGTCACGTTTAATAAGACCCCTGGGGCGAAACGGACCCCATAAATTAACCATAAACTAATTATCATTATGGTATTTATATAACTAATGCTAACGTGCTAAGGAAACAGGAATGTGAAGACAAATAGAGTCTACGCACCGATTACTCAAGAAAAATAATGTTAAATTGCAAATAAATTCACTAAACCCCTTCAAACCTAATTAAAAAAGGATACTCATGTCAAAATGAGTTCTTAATACACTACATAATTAATTTAATCAACCTCCGCGTGCCCTAAATGACCGTGAAATGACATTTCAATAACATAATGTTTATTTTTTAATAAAAAGCGAACACTTTTTCAGTTTTTTGTTCGGTCAACACGTGAGCCGAGTGCGCCGCAAATTCCTTAGGTACTATCCAATTAATGAGCGAAACATTAGACTTCGCTTAATTCATTAAACAGTTTTAAGCAAAAAATAGCGTAAAGGATGAAGTGTTATTCAATTTATGTTGTAGTTTATACAATCGCATGCACAGCTACGTCTATTCATAAAATTTAATGCTGTGCGAATTACGGAATATATCAGTTTTAATTAAAATGGAGGTAATTGCGATTGTATTCTTTATTCGAAGTACGCTTATTGGCGTTTTATTGGCGTATTAAATACCTTCGATTCGCCGGAATGTATTATGAATTCAGAAGGTGGAACAAAAAGGACGCACAAATTAAAAGTATGGTAACAGGACAAAGGGTCGGGATGTTCGATTGGTAAACAAGGGTGGCCCGTTTCAGTTAACAATACGGATTAATTATCGGCCGAAATCGACGACTCAAATATACCTGTCACGAATGTAGAACGTCGCGGTCCAATTTATATGGGCCCCGAACAATGGTAAAAGCGGTAAACACAATGGGAAACGGGTGCAAAATGAGCAAAAGTGGAGCGCGCCCGCGGCGGGAGATATGCTCGTACACATCGAGACTGCTGAAATGTACTCGTAAAACAATTAATTTCTTTAATATGCAGAGTTACTATGCACACTTAGTAACCTAGTTTTTGCAACATTAGATATATGAACGTACACTAGAGACCATGAAAAGTTTGCTTTTTACTTATTCGAAGTGGATACTTCCAGCTAATGATATTGCCATAAAACAATACTTCAAGTACATGTGGAGTTTCTGTATGTAAATTGTTAGGGTTGAAATACATGCGAACGGTGCGGCGCACGCGCGGACTGTGACGCGCGGACCACCAGGCTGCGGTGTCAGCCCTTGATTCACTGACGTATAACTTAGGGTTGGCAGCGGAGTGTTATAAATTATCTTGTGTAATTATACCTGGGATTGTCTGGTAAGATTACAGTGTACATTGTAATGAATAAAACGTAAAAAGTTAATGTGAAGAAGTTATTGAGGGGTGTTATTGTTGTAGCTTAAACTGTTCAAGTTAAAATCTGTTTATGTGTTAGGGCTTTCGTTAAGGGTTAATTAAATGAGAATAGTATTTTCAAACTCTATAGCTCGTGTACACATCATTATTTTGTTTGATGGTACTCATATCCTATTATTCGCAACAGCAATGTGCATATTGTGAAACTTGTTGAGCCAGCCCTGTGCAAGCGGCGTGGCGGCAGCGACAAGCGTAGCATTGTTAGGCGGAGGCCGCCCTCAGCCCTGAATAAATACATTCATATTGCCACTCTAAATATCTGCGATCGATGCTCCGTACCCCTCTAAAATGCCGACGCACCACAAAAAAACAACCACCCATTAAACAAACACATTTTTATAATTTATTTGTTCTTTAATTTATTAGCTGTCTTTATTTAATTCAATACTCTTTGGCACTCATAATCACCTATGATAATACTAATAAAACCTATATAGATCGCTCCTGCGACAGTAATGCAAGCCAGTAGTATACGCATAAAATCACATCAGTTGAGGTGTTTGCGAAAGATTTAGATTGTTAACACTAACAACTTATTCTATCGACCTCCCGCGTTTAATCGCGCAAAATCTACCGCATCGCGTCGCATTCAGCGCGCCAAAATGTGCAGAAAATGGAAAAAACATGGCGCTAAACTGCGAATCCGTATGTATTTAAACGCCGAATTCGAGATTCCGATTCTCAAAAAAGCGGCCAGCGTTCGGTCATTTAAATTTTTCCAAAACGTGAACACAATGGAACAGATTCAGAAAGTTTGTTGATTTCTTGTTTTATTTTTAATTTTAAATATAAAAAAGGTATTCGGATCGGCAAGGGCTGTCACATCATTCCAGCGCTGCTAAGTGACGCCGGACGCACGTCAGTCCCCTGGATGTGTTTTATTTTCATACGAATCGGACTGACTTGACTTGTTTTTTGTTATCATAGTTGTTGTAACCGAGTCTCGTACCTAATACGGATATTTTTATAATTGTTTATCGTGTGAGCCTTTGTTGGGTTTTTAATTTTATTGTAAGCTTTTAATTTTAAATTTATTCGATGAGTCGTCGCTAACATTCCAGTAACATTAAATGTTATGTTTTTGAATCAAATATTAGGTTTATTTATTGCTATTACTTGTAACTAATTCCGTGAAATATTTAACAGATGAGTCTAGATAACAACATTAATATTCATAAGGTATTTCTATCCTCTGCAGCCTAGTTTATGAAACGCTAGAAATATGCAATGAAACGAGTTTAGAAACGCCTATAGTTTGTACTACCATGACATAGGTCGACGTCTATTCGTCATTACAATCGGTTTGATCGTAAGAAATTTCACGAGACTGATTAAAAGTAACTGTGGTCTGTGGTCCAGATACAATATCAGGGTAAGACAATAAAGGCGAGCACTCAGAGGCGACACGCCGCGTCTTGGCGCGATTGACGTCCGAGCACATGACGCTAAAAGGTCTATTGTATACGAAACGCTCGTTACGACGCCGTCCAACCGGTCTTTAACACGCTCGGACAATGATCACTCTATACATAGTAGCCGTTCATCTTCCAGACGGTAAAACATAGCTCGTATTAGAGATATTAGCTGCCCGACCTGTTTTAATTGTGGAGCCTATTTTTTTTAATTTATTTTAATGTGTTTTCGGGCGTGGTTTCAAATGGAGTCATCTCTAAAGCTGATTTGTAGAGTTTCTCATTCTATTAGACAACTTGTTATTTTATACCTATACGTAAAAAAATATATTTCCTTTGATATTTAGGTGCACATTAGAATTAAATAAGCATTTAAGAACATTGAAAAACTCGAGAAAGTAATCGAAATAGAATACTTTAAGGCGACTACACGCTAGCTTACCCAAAAAGTAGTAAAACTATGAATAAAAACAATTATGTTAATTCGAAGCTCATTAAACAATTCACGTGGGTAAATACTGTCACAGTCGATAAGGCTATCGCATCGCGATGCGTGATCTTACATCGCGGATAATATCGGATTGCGTCAATTACGCGATTCGCCTCGATCGCGCGATACATACAAATGTATTGTATGCAACGACCTTTATTTAGCGGACGTTTGGAAGACTGTGTACAACCGCTGTACAATACGAATCATAAAATAAAACTCTCAACAATTTTACTAAACGTAACCCTTACTTTTTCTTTACAGAAACAAGTATTGTTACTATTATAAGCCAGTTTAATGGCTAGATATAGACTTATATACTTACAGTATGAATCATCTGCAGCTATTCCGTTAAGTTCCCTTACATAATAAAACCATCTAGGCGCGCAGAATTCTGTGCAATAAATGCCACTTTAACCCTACTACTGCTACTCTTGGTATTATTATAAACTCTAATTTATTTACCATGTAGTTTTTTAAGTGTGGTAGGTATTGGCCTCATTATCGTATAAGGGTTATATGAAAATCGAAACAAACTAAAAGAGGCTTTATTTACGGGTAATTTATAACAATTTGTCGATATTTAATGTCGCCAATAAGAGAGCGGGATTGAACTATAAGATTCTAATTTGAGCAGGCGGGTTGCGGGCAGGAGTCTCGTTTGTTCCATTTAGCGGAGCAGTAGCGAGACACGGAAGTGACCGGGAACCCAAGTAGGTCCCGGTGGCTTGTACACAGACCGCGTGGGACGACTTACAACGTTGACAAAACACTCGCCTTTACCCGGTATTTACGTTTCACGAATACAGTTAAATGAAATCATACTCGCTTTGAGATAGAAGCTTATACAGAACCTGCGAAAATTAATTTGTATCGATTTTTCAAAAGCCATTGATTAATAACATTATAAAACATACAATCAAAGTGACCGAACAAAATCAAAACAGAGGTTTCTGTGTCCTGCGGCATATGTTGCAGATATTAATAATTGAAAATGGGACTTATTAAATATGCTTATAACACGTGTTGGCATTGTTCGGGAGTCGCGTCATTAGTCAGAGAGACACCGCGCTCCAAACCGACAATTTGAACGCGGCGCGCACTCGCTGAACGCACCAGTAAATTGCGGGTTGCCACCTCGCACCGCTACTTTTATTTATTTGTATTTATAAAGCATTCGGATCCTAATTATATTGGCGGTGAACGTAAACTGTGATTCGAGTAATGCTTTTTGGAACAGTTGGTGCTACCGCGCGCTGACGGGTTAATGACAGCCCGCGCTTCCTGCTATGTTAATTGTGTGGAGGAAGTCAATAGGAGCGGGCGCATCGCATTATTTATTAGATCGAGTTTTAGTTTTGTTTTCTTGCATCACGTTCAGTAGCCGAGCACTTACCCGTCTGTCAGTCCACCTGAGGCTTAGGCCAGATTATAACGTAATACGGTAGTTTGCTGTCTGTTGTGCCATTCAAACGATTGCTTAATGCATTTAATTGCTCCGCGGCCAACAAAAACGTTAGTGACGAATTTTTGACACTCACGGATAAGATTTTTTTATTTGATTAATCTCGAACGATTTGGCACTTGTTCGCGGGCTTGTTTTTATTATTGATGAAGCTAAGATAAAATCTGGTTGTGTGTAAAGAATGTTCTAAAATCATTGATTCGTTAAAGAGTTTTTGTAGTAACTTGTTTTTAAACAACATTTTTTAATTAAATTTTATCATCGTACGGAGGGATCGTATTAAATGTACAGAAGTGTTGATTGCACATGATGTTAAATCGAGATGATTGCTCTTGTAATCCCGTGCCGTGCAATTTAAGGCTCTAAATCATTGGGGACGTTTCGCGTCTGGCCAACAGCTACCGATAAATAACAGCACGGCGAGCCGCGAGACGATTAGCGTAACAAGAGAATCATTCATTTTTAACTGCAAAACTGCTTTTATTAAGCTATTATGCCATTGAACATTTATAATGCCGATTGTCAAACTATAAAACAGAAATACACCATAAAGTTCCAGTGTTTTGCACTATTTTTAACCTTTTATTTTGTCATCTGTTCATAATGTTCGTTCTTTTGATTTGTCTTTTTATGAAATAGCATTTAAGCTCACCGCCGCATGAAATAATCAACAAAATTTATGAATAATTAAATAATCCGATAAGGTATTCCATTAAATGCCACTTCAGGTAGGTATTAAAGTTGTATTTGTATATAGGTACTTGGAGCATCTATAGGTACTTATCCTTTTTACAGCTCACGAGCAGAGCTATGAATAAAAACGCTTCTCAGTTGGACATTAATTAGTCTGGACTACATAAATCGATTTAAATAACTGTACCAAATGAATCGAACACATACATTACAATCCAACCATCCTCATTAAAATGACTCATTGATGACTTACGAAAACATTAACCATGAATTGTCTATTCTCAATAGACATTAATTAATACAAGATTTGCAAAGCTACAGTAATTACAAAGGCGATAGATATATGTAAATGTGTATTCTATTAAGTGGACGTGTGCAGGCCTAGTTACGGGATCCCATGCATCGTGAATGGAGGCACGTACCACCGAAGAATCGATTCGCCCCGCTTCGCCGCGTGAAATCGAGCGCGCGCTCTCATTTACAATCGATCGCCATTTACCAGACCGCCTGATTCGATTACACAAACCCTTATTCTATAAATCGATACTAACTAAACATCGTATTAGTTACGCTAATGAAATTGTATCGGGATCTCCTTGCAGGTGAGAAGTGCGAGATTGTTCGTAAGTGTCGATTTTTTTTTCTAACCTTAACTTAAGCTCTGTTAAGTTTAAAAAGGGCAAGATTGAGTGCTTCCAAAAAGCCCGGCTTTGTTTAATCTGATAAAATTATGTATCGAGCAGAATTACAAGTTCTTGACTGTTCTAAACTAATCTAAAAAAAAATATGCAACAACCTTTTATATGACCTTTCGCATTCAATAAATCCTAAACCTCTCAATCAAGGTGGCGTACTAACTATAACATGTAATTTTTTCTATTGTTTTTTTAACAACACTTAAAATACCAATATCAACACAGAAATTATTAAAACAAACTAGTTAGGTACTACAAAAGACAAAAAATGTCAAACACAAAATGATATTTTGACACAAAATGGGCAAGTTTGTCCCTTGCACTCCATCATGACAATTTATGGCCTCCCACAAACTCTGTTTCCTCGTTATTAATATCAACATTAATAGTGTCCCAATATCCTGACCATAAATGTCATGGCCACTGGCGCCTAGAACAGGTATAAAAACCATAGAGCTACGTACACAAAAACCTTCAATACCCAACACAATGAACGGTGAGTCAGGTGAAAAAAAAAACCTAAAATTTATAACACCCTGGCCACCGGTATAAAAATCCTGAGAATAGTAATTTTTCTTACAAAATTTAGTGATATGTCAAACCTGTTCGACGTAGCAAATAAAAATGTACGAAGCGTTGTAGAAAAAAACAAACAAAGTCTTTGGGTTATTGCTAAAACAAGGGAAGGTTACCATATCAATCAAGGCGTTGACAAAAGTGTATTTTTTTCCTCGTACTCTGGCCGTGGGATGAAAAAAGGGTCCGTGTTTATGGAAATGCAATAAAAGAGAAGCGAGCGTTGCGCAGGCGCAGCCCGCCTCTACCCTTGTAGCGTCACTTGTTTTTATTGATATGTATTTATATATTTGAGCAACTATTTTAAGTGAGTTTATTTCAGTATTTACTATTTATGGCCATTTTATCAATGTTAAAATTATGTGTGATTTTGTTTGTTTTAAAACTGTTTATTTACTTAAGTATTATTTTAAAATTACATTTTAGAACTCATTTCAGAAAACCATTTAACGGCAGACATACTAATTAAACTATGTATGTAAACACCATATAGACAAAATACTATGAATTCTACAAAATATACCTGATTAACTTGACTTGGAATCGAACCTCATTCTTTCTACTACACAACAATTGCACCATACAGTACACACGGTCAGGTAGGTCGGTTAGTGCGAGAACGGTAAAAATGTTAGTGCGACGCGACCCCCGCGGCGCGGATAGTCCGTGTGTCACTCACGATACGTCGACTCCACATTTTTTGCAGGCCACTAAATGTTTTGGCGTTTACCATGTCATTATTAAGTTAACTTGGGTATTTTAAAAGTATTATAGTCGTTGTACAAGTTTATTTTTAGATTTAAAATATAATAAAAATAAAAACAAATAGGTATCGTATAAAACATCAAATTGCATTTTTGAGATTTGATTTGACACTGACGTAAACTCAAATCTTTAAAAATGGAATACGTCGTAATTATTGAGAAATCTAAACATTATTTTTCAAAATAAATAGACAGGCGGTATGTAACAATATCTTTGCTCAATTTTGAAATCAGAATATTTAATAAATCGCTGTCAGCTTGTATTTTGCACCGCAACAAAACGATCCAGGCAACCTATCATTTTATTTTGCATACTGGAGTTTGCTAAAGTAATCTTTTAGATTGAGCGTAACTTTCTCGAGAAAAAATGTATATACGATCTTTACGAATTTAAATACCTACGTAATGAACAAAGCTTGTGACATGATAAAAACATTTTATAATTTCAACACCAATTTTAATTAAAGAACACACATGCAAACGTAACCACACGGTGTATTTACGTCTGGTGGTATTATGATAGGGATCTTAAACTGCAATATTAATTCAACAGCCCGTTATAATTTCAATCATAAACAATAACACAAATCAACATATCAAAGTATCAAAAAGTGGTGTAATCCGTATTAGCGAGCGACAGCAAAACGTGAGCGGTTGGGCACTATCAGCTAGACATGATACGAGTTGATCTACTGTCTAATGAGAACAGGTACCTACTGTCCTTAGTAATATATTCTGTTTACATATCACACACCATACAGAAGTCTCATGTTAAACGAAAAAGGTAAATAGCTACGCCATTAACGAAAAAAATATACTGATGCTACAAATACTCTGTCATTTTACTAGTATTTTTTGAAACGTATTATGTTTGAAAATTAAAAATTAAACCCAGCAATCAGTAACAATAAAAAAAAAGAATTACGTTTACGATTAATATTTTTATATGTTTGTTATAAAAATACTTTATTTTATATACAAATTAAATTCGCTAGTAAATATACACTTGGACCAATCTTATGGTCACAATTTATTCGACGGCGCGCGGTGATCGATGACCGGCGGGACTTGTCCGGCCACCGAGACACGGACAACGGCCACTACCGTTCCTAACTAATGTTCCAAATACAAAAAATATTTACCACGATCCAAATTTGAAAATTTTAATTATTTCTTTATTTTATTTAAGACTGCCAGTAAACATTTTAAGTGGTCTTGTCAGCCAAATACCTACTGGAACAAACTTTTTTATTACATCGAAAAGCGAATTCAAAAGAACTTTATTAAACAGTTTTTTGCCACATTTGGTTAATTAAAATTTAAAAAATGTATTATCAATTTAAAATTAGTTTGTATGAAATAGAATTACCTACTATGAAATATATGTTTTACATTGAATAATTAATTGAAAGTCACAATGCATAAGTAATTTGAATAATTACCAGTAATCTGTGGTAAAATGTTGTGGTCAGCATAGCTAGGTTTAGTTTTACTTAAAATAATGAATGAGTTATGTCCAATTAAATTCGTTGCTTCGAATAAAAAGCTCTCACATGTCATTAAAACTGCTATTAAGAGAAAAACAAAAGGAAACATGGCAACATAATAAATTATTCGTAATTTATGACATCATACCGATTAATAGATCAGGCAGACAGTGTGGGACCGATTCCTGCCTCCACTTTTAAGGCACAGTATTCTTATTGTAATGGTTTATTTGGCAAAGGTCCACTTGTGAATGCCAAATAGGAAAGTTCTATGACCGTAGTTTTTGTTTAAATATGTACTACATGTATTGTCAGTACATTATGCATTCATAGTACAGATGTACAGCAATAAAAATTAATTGAAGTGTATAATTTTTGTTTCATTTATTTTTAACTACACAATGGCGAATGGTGAATTAACTGGAACTCTTTGTATTTTTTTTATTTTTGCTTAACAAGTGTATTTTGTACATGTGCATAAATTAAATTTTAAATCTTAAATTAACTGTTTAATTACAACAGATCCTGAAAACAACCTGTGTTACAATAGGTACCTATACAGGGGGTTACCAAAAGTGTATATATATCCAAAACGGGTGAAGAGTAAATCTAGTATAGAGTAAGTTTACAAGATTGCAGCTCAAAATAAATAAATTAAATAATTTATATCCAATTTTTTGCATCATTTTTTAAAACACGAAATAAACTTTGTCAAGTTGACAACATTACAAAATGTTAAACATAATTGCGCAATACTTTAATACTATAAGTTTAGTAGTACATATGTATATACATGTAATAAGTATGTAGGTACATATATATGTACCGACATACCAACCAGGTGTGTGGTATGTTAGATATATAGCTAGATAACAATAAAAAAAGAAAGTTTTCCGTCACGCGGTGCAGGTACATTATTATGTTATAAAACTAAGCTTCCCCTGCCGGCGGAAATCGCGCTCCTATATTATTAAATTATAATTATTTGCATAATCGTTATAAGCTTTGTGAAAATTTATATAATCTAAATTGCAATTAATAAAACTCATCATAAAATCGCTTTTCCGCTTTTATCGGCATACTTCCAAACCGTTAGTGCTCAAACTAAGTGTCATTGATTAGGTCTTTTAGAGACAGATTGTTATGGTAAACTATCAGAATAGACTCCCTAACAATAAGACTTATATTCAACAAAATACTGTGAGAATAAAACAGACCAACACCATTGGTAACTAATCTAGGCAAAAGAACAATACTCCTTAAGAACACACATATTCTGTTGTTTATTTAGCCTTTACAGACAGAATTATTACTCCACATGAGTATATTTCGGTGTAAATTTCAAGTTTAAAGGTCGCTTATAAATACAAGTATTCACTTATAGATAATTCACAACAATATACTTGAAACATAATCCAAATAGAATATAAAACCACACCGCGTTGTCCGAGAGTTGTCCACACTTATATTCCTGTCGGCTCCCGGACTATACGTTACTTTCGTGATGTTCTCTTTATTCCACTCCTGCGCAAGTTTATTGTTCAGATGATATGATACTACTTTGTTCGTGATTGGAGAGTTATGTGTTGTATGTAATGTTGGTTTTTGTTAAATTATTATCACTGTATTTTTTTTTTAAATTTATTTAGATGTGATGTTTGTTTGAGTGTAGTATGTGCATAAGGAGAGCAAGATTACATTTAAATTATGTTTTTTTGTTTTTAAATTATTTAATCCTCAATAAATTATATGTATTGAGTTAGACAATTGGCTTAGTAGCTATTGGCGTAGATCAGTTCATTATATCGTAAAATATTAGCTAAATTCTAATCTTGTTTTAGCAAGAATTAAATTATTATTTTAAACTTTAATAGCAAATGTCGTATTCTTTTGAAATAATACTTTTTCATAAAATAACCAAGTACTAACTAACTCTATTTCTTATAGTATCGGTCTATCGTATGAAAACCAAAAATACTCTAACAGTCATATAATCATCACATCATCACATACTAATAAAAGCCTATATACACAGGCCACTATTATAATACTATATGTCATGTATTGCTGCGAACTCCTTGTAATGTAAGAAGCGCTTATGGTATCCAAATACTAACTGTATTTGATGTTTTAAAAACAAAAATAATACCAACACAAAAACACAAAATAAGTCATATAGCACAAACAAATAAAAGCTTATAACGTTAACACTGTCCACTTATATCTCTGTCGGCTCCCGGCAAGGTGACCGCGAATATATTGCTGCGTACCCCTCGTAATGTACGAAGCTCTTTATAGTGCGCAAGCGCAGCTTTATTGCTTTTAAACTTAAGATGTATGTACACTAGACGTTTTGTGATATTGCTGTAACTGGCTGTAACTATGATTTTGGGAATTGTTTTATGATAATACTATTTAAGTAGTATTTTATGCATATTCTGTTAATTTAGAAGTTAAAATAAAATAAATATAGTTAGAAAAGTATTTTTATAGTAAAATGTTCAAAGATATGTGTAGAGTACCAATTGTTTGCCTATTTTCCAAAAGTCAAAAAAAATCTAAGCAACTATACGACTATAATTAATGATAGTATAATTATGACTAAATTTCTTATTCCTTCGGAGAAGCACTAGCAAGAAATTATGTAATGTTAGGACTAAAGCCTACAATTATAAAAAAATAAAAAAGAAGCCTATTAATTTAATAGTCAATCAATCAATGTTTCTAGCATTTAAGTAATCATCAAGTTGTGATAGACATTTACATCTGTCCCTTTTTGCCTAAGAACTTTAATAAATAATTGCTCAGTTGAATAACAAACTGACATATTACATGTGTCAAACTTTTTTATACATATCTTAAGGTATCACTTGACA
This sequence comes from Diachrysia chrysitis, assembly GCA_932294365.1. Lineage (NCBI taxonomy): Eukaryota > Metazoa > Arthropoda > Insecta > Lepidoptera > Noctuidae > Diachrysia > Diachrysia chrysitis. The sequence continues at coordinate 4,771,652 of OW028645.1, forward strand.
GTCAAAGAGAACATGTCATCGTTTACCTTTTGGGGAAACTGGTCAAACGCGGGCCTAAACTGAGCGATGAACAAAAAGTTTACATTATGTCAAACTGTTTGAAGCAAGTACTTTACATATCTGAGGCTGTATAATACAGTGTTAAAGCCTCCATTGACTAGTAAAAAAGGTATTGTACATGTCAGTAGATGTGCACCCGTTTCCCGCTAGAACGTGATAATGAAGTATAGTAACAACCATGTTCTAATTATAAAAAGAAAAACAATTAATAACTTCAAAATAATAATTAAAAAAAATCAAATAATAGGTAGGTTGTATTTTAAAACTTTTTTAGGCGCGTTTGGGCATTTTTGAGTTGGGAAAAAAACAATTGAATTTGGGACACTGTTACCGTTACCGTTACCGAAACCTTTGTATATATGTATCTACATATTATATTGTAATTGTTCAAATTTTCACTTCCGTCGGTACTCCCGGAGTGCCACTGCTTTTTTTACATACATTTTTTCTAGTCTATATTCTGTACCAGTGTTTGCGTCAAGTGCGCAAGTTCCCTTATGCCTTCAGGAATACAGGTGCACGCGCGTACACTTTTATTTTCCATAATTCTATTTTATACTTACACAATTTATTGTTCACGTTGCCAGCTCTGACAAACAAAGCAAGCCGACATCATGAGTATGCACAAAGTAAATATTTTTCGGAATGAAACTGCAAAGACAAACAGTTCTGTTATTTTTAAATATCAAATTGTTATTTTAAATGAGATAATGTGCGAAGAAAAATTGTTTTGAACGTTGAGTTTATTTGCAAATTGTATATTTAATAATATTTTATGAAACCCAGGGTGTCATTATAATTATGTTTTACATTGAATGTGCTTTATTGACCGTGATAATTATATTGTTTTACTTTTAAATACGCATGTAACACACATTCAAAGGCTATTTACGAAAAAAAAATGCAAAGGTTCATTTTGCACGTAGCTCGTTACTCAGAGTGACTTAGCTAAGGCAAACTGTACTTGAACATTTTCGCAACAAATGTCAAACAATATTAAATAATAACTATGGAACACCGAGGAATGGGAACATTTGAACATTTATTTAATGGAATTGTCCCTGTATAAATTACTACCTGCATTCGTCTGGCACTGCCCGACATGAATTGATGAATAGATTTTATAAACATTCCATATATCACGAATTCCAAATTTAAATTTAACATGACATTTGTTTGACATCTATACTTTTTTTTATCAAGATAATGGTCATTCAGCTTTAAATAAATCTAGCCAGATTCAATTCAGCGTTATTGTTCAAAATTAAAACCTTTTCATTAATTAGTTAGTGCAATATTCCGAGCCGATTATGCAAAGGTTATCGTTTGTGTAACACTATTGTCTCATTGCAAGGTTATGTTGGTTATTATATTAAGAGAAATAATTGTGTTTATTCCACACATTTGACTGCGTATTGTCCAACGGATTCCCACTTCATTTTCTAATTCGTGTCAAGTGCACCTTATAATTGGGCTGGTCTAATTATTATGAATAGAAATTATTGTTTTAATTCATTGTTGTGCTTGCATTAAATATTCAACGTATTGTCCAATTAGTTAGAACAAGGCCGTTGTTTCTTAATGCCTTAATTGCCACCATTTTGCTGTGTAACAATTTTGTTTTAATTAAGTCTAGTAAGTCATGTTTGCAGATTGATGTTTGGAGTGTTTCACGAACTTTGAATGTCTAGGATATAAATTTGAAGCCCTTGGCCGAGCCTTATTGTGTAATAGATACGTTTGAAGCGGTAATAAAGCAACGCTCGCATAATATCTAATAAAATAAAAAACTAGTTGTTCTTGTAGTTGAGGAAATGCAGCAGTTAGCACTATTGTAATACTATCTTGCGTCCTAAACAGTGTTATTAGAGTCATTGTCTCACAGCACGGAGAAACTCATTCTCCAGGATTAGCCAAGCTCGTGGACAACGGCGAGAGGCAAGCATTGTTTAGCATTTCCCACAACGAAAATAAAAGTGAGAATTCAATCTCCCCGCGGCACATCAACGGTATCTCTCCACACTACAGTGAATCTAAATATTAAAACCGCGTTACCAACATCCGGGTTTAAAAACCATGACTTCGCTAGTGGTATACGTTGTTTTACAAAATCGCTCCTATTATACTATTGTAGAAACAAAAAAACGTTACTTTAACTCACTTTATCAATTTGAGTAATCGTTACACAGAACGCCGTATACGCCAGAGCCCGCAGCCATAGCGCTCCGCATTGCAATGAAATCATAATGTTGGCATTACATAATTTGGCCAACAAAAGGCAAATATTCCGGGCCATTCCGCTAGTTTATGTCTGCGAGACGGGTATTAAGGTAAATTGTACGTACAATTGCGCGCACGGGCCACTCGTTAGCCGACATCGGGCTGACGTGACGCCGACCGGCCGTATGTCGCATTGTTTCAGTTTTATGCGTACCCGACCTTAGATTAAATGTTAACTCGGAGATTTATGGCGGTCATGCGGAGGCTAGTTTAGTGGACGTTGAGATCTTTCGACGAAACGCTCAACTTTCATAAGAGCCCAATTTGTGGGAGCGCTTAATGCGGTGTCGTGCTCGGGCGTGCATGCTCCGCCTTTTTATTGCTGCCCCTTAACTGTAAACAACACCCATTCTCTCCGAGATTGTCTCGGCATGCTATTTGTAGATGAAGGAATGTTATCTTAAGCACACGCGACTTGTAAAAAGGTGCACTTGGAGTAACAATGCGCCCAAATGTTAATAAAACGGGAGTAAGATGTGATCTACGATCATAAAATGAATCGCTTTCGTTACGACTCGGGAAACGGCGGACGCAACGGGATAAAAACTGGTGTAGTGAGGCAATACATCATAGTTGCACGTTAATCTAATTATTATAATCGTCTGTAAATCAATGCGCATACATTACGTTCTAAACGGGATTGATTGAGATTAACGAGTCGAATCGAACAACGCTACAAATATCTGGAAACCAATTAGCACATGATATACATACGATAGCGGGTTTATCTGTTAACAGTAGTAATAAAACAATTTGCTAGTATTCCAAAAAGTGTCTAAGAACTTGTCGAGATAAACCGATCTAACATACCTACAATGAAAATTATGTTAAACATCATTTTTTTATTACACTGACGATTGTAGGTTGAATTTTTAACGTATCTCCTTTTTAATCATTAAATAACAATGTTTCATTAACATATAGATAAAAAGATAAATAATTTAAAAATGGAACTCATAATGTAACAATTGATGACGTCACCAAAGAGCTTAGTCGCGTTTAGTTTGACAATCGGTTTACCCCGACAATCAAAAACAACAAAATTGGTCGGATTCTTACACTCACCAATCTTCGCTTGGGCTTGATCAGCGGTCGGTTCTGTCCGTTCATCTTGTAGTAGAGGCCGCACGCGTTGCAAAGGTAGTGGCCGGTGCCGTCGCGTCGCCAGAGCGGCGTGCTGGTGGCGCCACAGTTCACGCACTCTCGACCCTCTGTGCCATAATGATATGAGTCAGATGGAGAATAAAATACTGTAGGGGAATTTAAATGCTTAGCACCTTAAAAGTATAAGAGAAAGTTTTAAAGAGAGTGGTTGTTATACTGCAAATTGTGTAAAAGAATTTTAGTTGAGAGTATGAGAAGTCATAAGAACTGACTAACTGATTTGAAGACAGCAAACTAAAAAAGTTATCAAGCAAAACACAGAAACCAAAGGTAAAACTGCACAAAAACAAGTATTTGTACCAAAACCAATGAATGTAGCGTTTAATGGAAGAGGAAATTACCTGTCTCCTGGCAGGCTGGGAAAGATGAGAGAAAATCACATTCAGAAACATTACAAATAGAGTTTCACTAACTAACAAAGCATGCTAACACCAAGCACTTATATAAACGTTCTACTTACATCATCCTTCACAACATTTTTATCTAAACATCAACATAATTGCAATTACTACGAAAAAATAGTAAAATATTCAATTAACTAGGGAAAGCGCGACGAGTTTCACTTTGAAGAAAAAATATCAAGATTTTTTACACGCGAAGGAAAACTAAGAGAAAGTAACGCTCATCGGTAGATAAGTTTGACGGACGAGTGCGAAACGCCCTTAAATGAGTTGTATAATAATTACTATAAAATAAAATAAAAACAGCAAAAGAAGTTATTAACAAGCTATTCATTAAATAGTAATAGAATAAAAGTTAAGTCGCAGTTCTATAAAAAGTAATAATAAAAACATAATTATTTAACATGAAATATCAATAACGCATAATTTGAGCTGCAACAACTAAAGCGATTGCTACAAAAATAAATAGTTGTTGCAAAAACATTGGTGAGCGTCTAGCAACAAACAGAGCGGAACCAGAGCTATAAACTATTACCCACATGCTAATTTTCGCTGTGTGTAATTGTACACCTACGTCTAAAACAATTTTAAACGCAAGCCATCGTACCTCATCCATGAATCGCGTTGAATTGCTAATTTATATAAACGAATAGAAACAAAAAGGCTTTTATAAATTCTACCTTTGACACCTAATTCATCACAACTAGCCAAGCGATGAAACTTTACACAGTATCTATATAAAATGCTAAACTAATACGTTACTCATGCGTGAATTCAATTCATGCAATATCTGACCCCAGGACGAGCCGGCCTCCGGGAAACTTTAACGACTTTCGAAGATCACAATAGCAATTTGAACCGAGTGCTTACATGGTTAGTGAGAGGATGTGTTCACATATGGGATGCGCGCGCGCCGCCCACAATCTTTCTCTAAACTCGATTACACGATCGATGATTTACCGAGATCGAATTTAAAAGCTCGTTACACCTTCGCATCCTTCTAAGAGGCGTTCGATAACAAACTAATGCAATCAGTGTGGGAAAATCTGGAGGCGCGTGACAAACACCCGCCCGTGAGTTATCTATCAGTGTGGTTATGTAGAACTGGTTTGATCGAGTATATCGATCGGAAGTGTATCGATAGGTATTGTAATAATTATGTATCTAGATCCGATTAACGACGTCCCCAGAGTCATGAGGGGCGCGCTGAATAAATAATGATTTGCCCGGATCGTCGGGTGAAGGTGAAAGTGTTCAAATATTCCATAGAAAAAATACGATAAACGAACCGAAAATGTTTTACGAGCTTTAGGCAGTACAGCCATTCATCTTTTTTATGTAAAACCAGATCAAAACCGGCAATTAAATCGCCCGGACCTTATCGAAAACTTATTGCGATCGGGCCAACGACTCACTTTTTGGACTAACCCTTTATTTTTTTGTTACATCGATAAAACCTGTAATTTGTATCGAAGTTTGTAATAAATAAACACCAATAACGATTATTAGGAAAAAATAACAGGATATTACACGAGCCACGATGTTTTATGATAGTGTCTCTAGCTTAGAGACGGATTTAGTTCATTAGTAACGTCTCTATTGGTAAAAACGTTTGTGAAAGCCAGTGGTGCCGCGGGCGGTGACGTTTCACAAGATTTACAGCGGCCTGCCCCTCATACATCGACATTACACGTATTATTAAAGAGAACACTCTTCTGATTAATTACTATCCGATATAATTGTTCGATCCGGTTCAATGGTAACGTTTTAATACATTCACACCGGAGAGTTATATCTCAATTTACCCTGACGGAGTCCAGCGGCGGCCGCTCCGCCCGGCACGTGATTTAGACTCCACATAAAGATATCACTTTATTTTATATGTAACGGTACGAGTCCAGAGAGAATGCCTATCCTGAACCACTGCAAAAGTTATGAGGCTGAGCGAAAATTTCCAGTGTTTATTCAAAATTAGAATGCGGCTCGCTCTTTATTGCCTAGAGTGACGTGCGGTCGTGACGCGGCGGCGCTACGTGACCGCGATAAAAGATTTTCATCTGCCATATTTACGTAGGAGAGTGGGCGGTTTTTATTTTTCGAGAGTCTCCAGGCACTCGGGGCTCGTCGAGAACTCGCGAAGTTTTCACACGCTCGGCGCGTAGGGAAAACATTGCACACGCCGCGTTAAGCTGAGAGTGCACCCCGCGCCACTCGAGCGCTGTTGACCTCAGAACTATCGATGCGTTTGAAACAAACGATGCCGGCCCGTTACCATTCGATGAAACCACAAAGTAAAAACTCCTACATAGTCACGTATAACGTTAATGTGCGCCAGGGTAATGTAATTTAAATGAAGGACTAATTCGCTCCCGTGTACCGTGACGCGCTCTCGCGGCGCATCGGCCCATCAACACGTAACGGTGAGGCTATTTTGCATACAAACCATTAAATTATTGCTCAAAACTTATTCTTTGTTGCGCCACAGAGGCTGTTATTACACTTTAATTATATGCCTGTATGCAAATAGAAAAATTTAATGGAAGCTGATGGTCTCGCTCGAGGTTTATTTTTATTGAGCTTTGTGTGGCCAGGAAATATGTTAAAAGCAAAAAATGTTACAAGTCATTGACTCGCTAATTCTATTTCTCTTTTGTTTAGTCATTTAGTGTCGGTTGATAATTAGAGTACACTAGGATGACGCGCCATGATCAGGAATCAAGTCATTTTTCACGGTTGCCGCAGCCAACTGCTCGCTGCTGTGTCGGCGGCGCTCGGCGGACGCCTGTATTTGCATTCGTTATTAGCATACTGCGAGATAATTACGTGTGACGAGCGATGCAATGCCGCTCAGTAGCGACTTGCACTGAACCCGATGTAATTACTATGTACCGGTCATGTGATGTCCGAGCCTCGGCCAGTTCCGCGCACACGTCTTACGACCGGTTCGCGCTATGATTTTTTGCTAAACCAGACTGTCTTGGTTTAACTACCTTTCGATTTGCATGAAGCTATCAACCGTTTGGATGCATCGTGTACTACAAGCTAAGATAACGTAACATTTCTGTCCTCTAATTTTATAATTGAATTAATTGCTGGTTTGCGGATGTCCAACGTAAAATGCAAATTTTGTTGATGCAATTCTGGCCAACAATACGCGTCGGCAGACCGTGACGAATTTACTATACCTACCGACACTAACGTGTACTAAACTTGAAAACATTTATTCGTTTGAAATACTTCAGAAATAGCACATTGGGAACAAAATACTCGAAACTTAAGCAATAATTTATCTTTTAGGGTAAAGTTTTATGCTAGTGTAGTTGAAGATACGTATATTTATCATCTAGCAACAATATCAACATGAAGAGTCTGTTTGAGCACCATTCCTGGTGTGTGCCGGTCCGTAGCACGAACGCTAGCCGCCACTAATTATTTGCGCAACACCACAGCGCACACGTTGCTGCAACGAGTCGTGTGTTCGCATCCCCGAGTGTTACACGAAAAATATTTTTTTGTATTAATAATTCCATTATTGAATTGTTGATTTTCTCTTAAATGTGTTGTAAGTTCTTGTTGATTTTCTAACGCGAATTTCCAACGTCAGTAATATATTACAAACTTGCAATAAATCTAGCGTTTATTGGTCATTCAATTCAAAGTTACACCTAATGGAAATAATGAGGAATCGTAGGCCCGGTATCAATCGAACAAAGCGGTTGCATTTGAATTGTATTGTAGCACAAAATCATTGAATAATTTGAATACAGTCTAAGTGAACGCAACATTGTTTTAGAAAGTGTTGAATGGTACTGTTTAAGAAATAGCCTGTATAATAACAGGTTACCATTGGAACTGACCGTTTATTATTCGAATTGCCCTTTCCATGACATTCTTCAAATACAAACTACGTTTTAGGTCACGATTTTTCGATTGTTCGATCTAAATGCTACGTTGTACTTAATCTTGTATCATTAATTCGTAATGTACAAAGAATTGATAGTATAACATTATCCGATGTTCAGGCTGAGTCAGATTACGTTTACCTAACAGATTTTTGTATGCTCTAATAGCGAAGACGAGTTAATCATTCCTACTATTTTATTGCCAAAAACAGTTGACTGTACTTTTGAATATTGCAATAAAATGCTGCATTAATTTGTCCTAAAGTCCGAACAGTGTAATAGACAGGAGGCTCGAGGTCAGACGATCGCCAGCAACAATGGAATGGTCCGCATCCGGCCGCCGCGCATTATCATAATACCGCTTCCACCAAGGAACTGGCACCTACTGCCCGATACCAACATACTAACATCATATTAACAACTTAGTATATACATGTACCGCGGCTTACACACATTTGATGTCCCTACAAGAGACCTAATACCTTGTTACTTCATACCTCCTTACTCGTACTCAAAACACTATTGTTTGTTGCTTTTGGAAACAGGATGACCACTGTAACTAGTTCTGTCTTGCCTGCATATAAAATCCATTCATAACAAAACCTGAATTTATTTCCTTACATGCACGCAATAAAATTTAATTTGTAATTAACAATTACAAAAACATTATAATCCTTTGTTTTATAGAGGTTTAATGAAAAAAATATATTAAAAACTAATTATTCGGGCACCGTGTAACGACGGGCTATCAATTAAATAAGTGAGCTAATAAACTATTTCCAATTACAAACACACATTATATAGCGGGCGTGTATTGAGTTTTTTACGACAATTATCAAGAACACGTCTGGTTTAACAAAAACTTAACGACGCGTAACATTGTGTAAATTGGATCATACCCTGTTGTTTCAAGAATCTCAACAGCACTTGTTACCGACAAATTGCCATATTGATGAATCTCTGGATTAAAAACGGAATGTAAATTATGTGCGAGGAATATTTTTAAATTACTCTGTGGTCTCAGACTTAGTCGAGCTAAATTTTTAATCAACTCCTGACACAATGCCATTCATGCCATTTAATGAATATTTAATTAAAATGAATCATTACTCTAGACAATAGCAGTAACTATTGCTGACATCTGAAGGCGTCAACAAATTATTTAAAAATTGCTCAAGTTTTAAATTTACAAATGCAATTCTTAAGAGAAATTTTCATAATACACGGAAGTGTGAATGAATAAATAAATGTCTACTTAGTTAATGGCTCTATCTACCGCAATTAGCGTTGCGCCTACTTTTTTTCAATACGGGTCTAATTATATCATGAGAAATCCATTATAACAATCTTGAAGCCGCTCTCGTGAGCTCCATCATGCTAATCCATTTAAAATTTCACAAAATATTGAACAAACATAATTGTAACGGGAACTATTTAATTGTCTGTCTATATTAACAGTCATTGTACATAATTCTGCACATTCATTATTCTAATATGAGACAATAAGCCGCCATTTTAGTTCCCGTCCATTGTCAAAGTTTAACAAGTACGAAAGATATAATTACATTTTCAAATATAAAATAAAGCTGCATTATGCGGTGTTAATACAATTAGTGTTGTGTAACTCTTTGTAACGTTATGCTGGTGATGACGAGGCTGCGTGCTCTCGTTGCGAAAACTATTCCATCTCCTTCACTAATGAAACAATAACGGAGGTCAATTCTGAACCATTAACAAGTCCTTAATAACCTAGGATCTGGAAGGCATTCTCTTTAAAAGTAGAACACTATGAAAATAACAAGTGATTACTTTGAAAGTGAACAAAACCGAAACGGCCTGTCCCAATTCAAAGTAAAGTCACGACATTTAATAGAAATCTACTTAAGAGAATTTATTTAATTATCTAGTTAGAAAACAATGGCAGGTTGCAATTAAATAATGAGAAACGTCTAGTTTGTTTGGTCAACATCAGACGAGGCCGTCAGTTCACATGTAGCGCCGCAACAATGAAGTGCGCGCCCGCTGCCGTACACCGTAAATATATTAGACAGCTTAATTGGGGAATTCCTACTTTCTTATACAACTTAAGATTGATTAACTCCGTTCCGAAACGTTCTGCCGTTTTCGACAGAAAACTAACCACGATTCCCTATAAATTCTCGCTGTCTGAGATCTTATCACCTTAGGTAACTGCAAAAAGCCAATATTATAAATTACATTAGTACAGCACCTCCACCGTTCAGCAGTTAGTAGAGAAGAGAAGCGTTAGTACCGACATGATCCCAAGCCCTATACCGTGTTACAGAAAACGTGTGGCGCCACAACCCCCGGTGCAAGATACCGCGCTTATCCGAACACATCGCGGTATCACTCGACAATGCCATTTCGAAATGCCAAATGAAATATTAATCTCGCTACGTTTATCGAATTAATATATCGCAATTGTCGATGAGACAATCTGTAGTAAGATTCTAATTACGCGAGATATCTCAGCTGCCATTCTGTACAGGCTTCTATTACCAAGCTTCGGATGGTAACGAATTTGATTTATTAACTGATTAGACACAATTTAAATGAAAGCTTTTCTGGGTATAATGCGAGTAGTTATTGCAGACTAGCAAGCGATTCGAATCATCTGGATCGCTTTCAGTGGTTTAGAAGGTGGCTCTAAATGTGAGTGATCGGATAAGCGCGTAGCGTCGTGTGTGTGTGGTGAGTGCACGCAGCGAGAGCGGTGCGGGGCGGTGCGGACCGCGGACTCACCGGCGCTAGTTCGCGTCTTGTTCGGTCGCGGCTTGCTCTGCTGCTGCCCACTATACCCCTTGCCCTGGTAGTTGTAGTAGTCGCCGCCGGCGGCGTTGTACTGTGCGTTGTATTCCCCGGAGGGCTGGCTCGACTCCTGGGGGCACGAGTCCGGCTGCGCACCTTCGCGCTGCTTGGAGGGTGGCGCGCCCATCATGGGCTTGACGTCGCCGCAGAGAGGCAACTCCTGCTGCTGCTGCATGAAGGCCACGCTCATGGCGGTGGCGTGCGCGACTGCCGCCTGGTAGTCCTGCTGGCCCAGCGCCGCCGCCGCCACCGAGTCCGGCGTCGAGTCCTTGGGCGGCGTCGGCGGGAACGAGAACAGCGGGTGCGGATGGTGGTGCTGCGCGGGCGACAGCGGCTTGTCCGCCGGCGCCGCGTCCTGCTGGAAGCCGCTGCCCCACGCGCCGCCACTCAGCGCCTTGGACTCCAGCCACGGGTGCAGCGGCGTGTGGAAGTGCGGCCGGCACACCTGCCCGCTGCCGCCGCTTAGCGTCCGACCTGCACATACAACAACGAACACTTCAGATTACTCCAACTCATAATTGTGATGACGCCTCCGCAATTTGATTCCTAAACCTCTCATGTTTACGAGCGTTTAAGTAACCATTATCGTAGCAGAGATTCTATGATAGCAGCGCCATTGTAACTCGAGTCCGAAACATCAAAACTTGTTGTCATTAAGCGGACAATTTGGAGGCGTTTTGTTACCCTAACGCGCTCACCTAAATTAATATCATTTGTATCTAACAACTGGTCTTTCACACGACATCTTCATTCTAAATATTGTAATTGTAATCATGAATATTCCGGGTTCTAATGGCTATTTGATAAACAAATAATGGAAGCATTACGCGGGCCTCGATGGTTGCGTCCGTGAACAAAAGGCCTTACTTTTCCGAAATGTTTCAAAAGCGGCGTATCACAACAACGAACAATTAAAATTGTAGGCCAGCTGGAAATTTCATTAATTATGTACGTAGTAGTGTTAGTTTTAATCATACCCTGTGTTGATTAGTTTGCATACTCGCTTCGTATAAATGTTTTGATCATTATGTTTAGTTCGTCGTTGAGATTTAGGTGGAGTTGAACACTTCGAGGAATTTTAAATAAGTGGGGATTAAAGTTGTTCATGTACGGTCGCTCCCTATTTTAATTTCCGATGCAACATTCGTCAATTATTATTTATAAAAGTGAAAGCAAACATATGTACGAGTGCATTTGTTGCGGAGGGTGGCGGCGGTAATGATATCTGTGTCGGACTGCTCGACGATTGGTTGATTTCAGTTAGGGGCGCATCCCTTCACGCTAGTCCCTACGGTAATGCGGCAGGGAGCACCAGCCTCGAGCATCCCTGCTGTGCTCTGCTGGTACTAAACAACTAGTTACACTTAACATACTATCAAACATATGCTTAATGTTTAATACTATATGATTTCGTCGAGATACGATCAAGGATTAAGGCAATACACAGATGCCTAAGATATTATAATACAAATTAATATACCCTTGACTTTCCAAAACAAAGCTTATTATTATAAAATTGAATGGTTGCGTCAATGAAATCGTCACAAACAATGTGTAGATATATCTACAAGCCCGCATCGTGTCGATCCAGGTGTCGATCGCAGTTTGAGATTATCAATGATTGTTATCACAAGGGCACCCGTACATTGCGGCCTAGTCACGGCTAGACCAACTGGGGGAATGAACTTTGCGGGTAGTGAATGTTGAAAGTACATTTAATTAGCAAGATCAAACAAATCGATAGCACCTGAAACCTTCAGTTTGATTTTTGACATTAATACTAATGACCGTAAATCTGATAAGTATAAAAATATAAGTTACAAAGCAGTGACAAACATTTGTTACGTATATAGATTTCAATCAGTGCTTGCGGTTATCGTTATATTTTTAGAGGGCCATTTTGCTTTTACCGAAAAGCAATGAACGAGTTAAACCGTCGATAAAATCGCATCGGACTTTAGTGAAACAATCGAACGTCGCGCCTGGAATCATTACGGTAAACAACACGGAATAAAACAATAATCAATCCGTACGGGCGTCACATTAGGCCGAATGCACACAACAACGTTTTGACAGCGTCCACGACAACCGGGAGCCACCCCTCGCGCGTTAGGCCGCGTTCACAATAGCCCCAGCGATGGCGGACCGATAACGCGCGTATGAATAATTCCTGTTATCGCACCATCTCGCCACATGCCCTACCTGCCCCACTACCATGGTCCTCCGAAACAGCCGTTCCGATGCGACAATCTGAACCATTCCCCAACCATAATACGACAACAGCGATTTTCCAACGATCGCTTGGTACCGGCCGGCCACCGGCGCTTTTTATTCATTAGAGGGCTGCAAGTTTCGGCCATTGTACTAGATACGCAGTTTGTACACCACTAAGCCTTGATTGTTATGGGATTTCGTGTTTTACAAGCACGCGGGGCTAATAGAAAACAAAAACTGTGCGCATAATAGTATGTACAGAGGAAATTGATTCAGGATCCTCTTGAAGCCAACTAGATCTACTTAACTAAGTTTGTTTTGTCATAGTACCTACTGTAAAAATAATGATGCAAAGAATGGTATCTCATGGTTTGTATGTGTATTCATGGTGTTTCTGTGATAAGAAAATAGGTAAATTGAATCAATATGGCAACTGAAACCGCTCAAACTAAAATTTTATTACTGTTTTAATAAAAAAAAAAATATCTGTAATGTGGTACATGTTAACTAAAGTACCTGGACATACCACAATTACAAACATACGGGTCAATCAACAATTAGGTAAAACCCCTATTTCACGCGGTAATTAAAGCCAAGTAAATAGAAAATCATCAAATCAGTAAAAACCAATCATAGCTAAGCCGGTTCCCACAGACGGCGCCGAAACAAAACACCGGAATTGAACCCGGACCCTTGCCCCAGCTACCCCCGGCAGATGCAGCAAGAGATTCTTATCACTACGCCACAGGGCACTAACACTGCTGTTCAAATTGACGATGTGCACCCGCCTTATTCATTTACTGTAACGGTTTTCTAACCCTTCGGAGTTTTTTTGAACTTGCGAATTTCACATACTCAGTCCCTAATAATAATAATTATAATTAATGTAGGTACGAGGCGACTTTTCTTCAAACCATTTCAAACAAAAAAGTTGTGTTTCTCTGGGAGCTTATCTATGGTAGGGATCGTCAACATAAAAGATCTTTGAAACACGTTCCTAAAAATCGCTGTTCTGCAAATGAAATTCAAAAGTAGATCTCTATTCACCGGATCCAGTAGTCTACACATCAGTTATTCAACTAGTTTTTACTAAGATAACTAGGTTTTAAATTATTATTCGTGCTACTGAAAACTACACAGCAGTGATAGACTGTTTAAAGAAACTCACACAAAAACAGTCTTTCAGAATAATATAGTTAAGTTTAAAAAACATGATTAATGCCTGTTGATAAAGATGAACCCATCATATATATAATCGACAATTACCCATTAAATACCCTAAAAAAAGTAATTTCTATATAAAATTGAGCATTACATACTTTCAAGAAGCTTTCTTGTTAATTCATTATCATCGTAATACATCTCATGGGCGGTATGAAGCGCTCGTTTTCTCATCTCTACTTTTTTTGGCTTTTTAACCAAAAATATAAGAAGTACCGCTAAATTTATAGCGTATGTATGGGATATCCGTAAAAATTCATTGAGTCCATTAACCCGCCCCTTGGTCTTGCATCCACACAAGCGTTAAGGCGTGGTTACACTGAAACGGAGCTCCCTCCTTTATGCTCCTCGCTTGCGGCGAAAATTGCCCCTTACGGCCCAAAGTGCCTCGTAACTGGTGCACATGTACGTAATAAACTATAATATGTGTTGTACACAGCGTGACGTCTTCCGGTGACAGTTACAACTTGTAATAATTATACTGCCCTAGAGTTGGGTGATTTTATTGCGACGCGTACATGCTTTTTAATGAATATAATGTTTTCTGCAGACAAGGAAAAAATTATGAATTCCGATAAGGAAAGGCGATTAATTTCGAAGAAAGGTAATATAGATATTATCGGAAAAATTCAGCATAACAGCACCCCATAAATGGGGGTTTATCCTATAAATTGAGTTATTCAGTCGACAGAAGTGATATGCTGATTTGAAGATGTTATGTTTCATTGGAACTGATTCATAACCAAGAAGTGGCGAGGCATCGTGAGAACTTTCCCGGGCCGTCAAGGTCACACAGGCCGCGTCGTCCAGTCTGCCGCGGTTTATTTGCACGCCGTGACATCAGCCGCATCCGCATGCGAGCTGCGTGCCTGCGCGTGTGTTGACGCCTTTACAACCTCCAATACGCACGCCATCTTATCCCTTCCACTTATTGTATTTAGACGTGTTATCCTTTGTTCCCGCGATGGATCATTACGTGCCCGATCATCGGTACATCGGTAATCCCTATGTACGTTGTCATAAAGGACACATTCCCTCGTCGATCGCACCCTGTGAAATGTCCGACGTGTTAGCGAATGATAAATGTAGGCGTCGGTATCGCGTATCGGATCTCACCGTTCGCACGCCGAATTAATTTTAATTTATTGATCGTCGTATCGACGACGAGTATTTTAGGTGCCTACTAACATCGCAACGCTGCTTTGCTTTTAATGTATTTATTTATAACATTGTCTTTTACGGCTAATATATCGCCGGTACAGTTGCTACTTCACATGACTTGTTTTGTAGAGTCCTCACCTCGTTAGCTATCAAACTGTACCATTTAACCGACTATTTTCAATATCACTTTAAGTACACGAGTTATTTTCTATTCATTAAGTACATAAACGTGACGCATAACGTGCTGTGTATAATTTAGGTGAACATTATTAAAATGTATCCCCTTAACTCCGGAATTATGCAATTGGAAGTTCCTTTAGACTTTTTATAACTTCCAGAATTACGATACAAAGGGCTGGTAAAGCAATAAACTTTATAATTGTCAGTAAAAATATAAAATAATTTATTGTGAACAAGTAAAGAACATTTGCGATCCAGGCATGACCGTCAGATCGAAAATATTCGCACGCTAATTAACCGGATTTCCCTTGTTATGAAAGTATGTAAATTAAATTTGGAGTACCTATGTAATAAAACATTTTTATACATAAATAAAACAAATTTTGAAATATTTAAATAAGTATTATTTTTAAATCGCTGTCATTAAAGATGGGGGTAACGTTATAATTTATTGAAAGATGGAACCCAAACAAAACCATTCGCCAAGTTTGTTTTCTTTTGTTCATATTTTATATTGTAGTCTTTGCATGTTATAGTAGTCAGTGAGCGCAAGAACTAATCTAAGCAGCGTACATACCTAAGTTCTGATTTTATCGATCAAACGGCCCGACTATGAATGTGTTTGCAATAGTAATCGATTTTATGTTCCAAAACGTCAATGAACTTTAACAGGGAATTCGGGGAACGCGTTCTGATGCAAAGATCGAAAGTGATCGAATGCGTTCGTCTGACTTCGCAAGTTATTACAACGCTGTGTGTGTCTTGTACTAACTATTTACTTCTAATTTCTCAGTGAGCCGAGTCCAAAATTTTACGATCGACATAGCCGCGTCCCGAATGGTAAACGTGCTCACGGGCGGTCACACCTCACGTTACCTCCTGATTGGATTATAATGCTTTTATATTACAATTCTTATTATTACGGATGGGTGCTACCGAGTGGCGTGTGACAAGTGACGCAGGGAATACCAACTAGTGTCGAAGGCGAACGGAAAAGCTGTCTTGTCGAACGCGCAACCGCGCCGCTAAACTTCGACAGATTCGAAACACCGGGTTTTAATATCCGGCTTAAAATTTGCTAATTAAAATCTATTTTCGCGTTTCAGTTACATCACAATTTAAACTTTTTGTGAGTAGTTAATTAAAATTTTAATATTTGAATTAAGTACAAATAATTATAATTAGTAAAAAAACAAATTTAAATTTCTGCTGACGTTCTTTATTCTCAGCGTTAGATTTATATGAAGTTAAGGAGACATGTCAAATTAAACTTTTAAACAGACTGAAATATCGCTATCACAGATCGCTACAGAAAGCGAATGAAATTTTCGACACGACACGATCGGTTAAGCCCACTCGGATTAGGGTTCGACTAGTCGAATGTCGTCGCATCGTGGGTGTCTCACTGATTTATAACCTCACATCAAGACGGTTATGGACTTTCTATAATACCACTAAAATGGTGTTGTCTCGTGGTAAACATAACTAATTAACGAACGGTAAGTAACTGTTGTATAAATAAGTATTTATAAAACCAAATAAAATCACTGACGTAATAAATTCCACAGACAATGTACGAGCATAATAAGTTGCGTAACTTGTATCGTGGTAGCAGATTTTCGGTCTAGAATTAACCGATTAAACCTAAGTATAATTTGACAACATCACTTTAGAAGTTTAAAATATGATTCTCAGCAAACATCTGAGCGTTTAGACGTTATCTATACCAGATAACATCAACATTTACAAATCATTGTTGGTCAAAGCTACTTTAACGTCATGGTAAGGTATTGCATCAATCGATTCTTGATCTTGTTAATCGATTAGTAGATATAAATTTTTCTGATTATGGACTCTATGTGGCAGATATAAGGTTATCTTTTAAGTGCTGAAGAAGTAAGGAGGATCTTGTAGTTAGTCATACATACATTCACCTACCAATAGGTATATTTTATTGCGGTTTGTAATATAAGAGATGATAGGACAATTTCTTCTCGATTGCAATGACACGGTGGAAGGTATTTCTTGCATACAGGACATGTAATTTCAAGTGTATGCGCCCTGCATACGCAATGCGCCCGCCTCGTTGGAACCCGGGGTGGGTACATTGTATTTTTATTTTATTTTCTTACGAACCCATCACTTCTCATTAAGTGGCGTTTGGAGAATAACTTAACATCACTAATGTCCGGACACGAATTTTATTGTTATTGCATTTTAATAAATTTCATTGTTTCTACTTGTCAATGGCCCTCTCGATACAATTCTGAGTATTTAGGAAGGAAACCCACCTTTAGTTATTGTTTATTGGTGAGATTTAAAACCATTTATAGAATATGATTAATGGAACACATACGGATATTAAAACTATGTAGGTATGTACTTACGTTTGTACTAAGATCTGTGTGGTTTAACCTCTTTAGAACATAAGTGCGCAAAACGGATGTTACGGTCAACTGAATTACGCTCAAATACCGCAATAACTAAGGCCAATCTATCACGAGTTGAAACCCGAATCGTATCCAACTCGATCCTCAGACAGATATCGATACGCCAGTAGTGAGACATCGGTACTCTTGAAAGCGTTCATAGATCCGTAAGAAATCGGCTGACTGCTGGCACCTGTACAGTGTAAAGCACAGAAGGCCCACTTGAAAAACAAAACTTAGAAATGGTCCCTACTGTCTGCATTTTCTTGTTTCTATGAAAGTTATATAAAACATATCGTAATCATTTCGAACTAATTTTTTTTCATATATGTGTTATAATTTCTTGCAAAACTTGTAGCATTAAGCTATAGAGTTTGACCCTTTTTAACTACAGTTGATATTTTTAAAAGATGTATAAATTCTACAAAGTAATATACACTTAGTAACGTCTTTAATGTAATTAAACTGTGTTTTGTTTTGACGTATGTGTCGACATTTGATTAAGTATTTACATGACAGCTAATAAAGTAATTTTTTACATCGTACACTATGTAATTTTTCCGGATGGACTTTAGCACATACTTTAGTGTGTGTAATAATGAATAATGTACTTATTAATAACAGTCCTTTTGTACACACACAAATACCACGGTAACTCAATAATTTATAACTTAGGTATTCTTTTTGAAATTAGCCTTCTGCAGCTATTTATTCATTGTCGGTACTCTTAAAAGAGCTCATAGACCGTAAGAGGCCTGACCGCAGGCCACCGTAGTACAGTCGCAGTCAGTATGTCACGGGTCGGTACAGTCGGGTACAGACGCAGCATCAAACGCGGTACACTCGCGCACTTTCCACTACATTTCACTAAGTTATGAGCTCGTTTTTTTGTGAGGAATGAATATTCAGTTAGTTACGTGTTCGTTCGCTTCTTGATTTTAGTTGGCTTGTGTTTTAAAAACAAAATTGAAAACAATTGCCTGTGTTTACTTCAATAACTAACTGTAACTTTTTCTGTTACTAAACGAATGCCTTAACATCTAAAAAAAATTAATTTAAAACAGTTTAGTAAAGTAACAAGAGTGAAAATCTACGTAAAACTAACATTAATTTCCTATACCTAACAGGTACATACCGAATACCAATAAATCACAGCACAATACAATACTATAAAAACATTTATATAATCCCTTTAATCCAGCGTCTTGACAAAATTGATAGCATATCTAAATAGTAAATAAAAACCGTGTGTAGTAGCTACCAGTTATCTATTTGTCTCACTATCAGTATTTGTGAAGAAACTTAACGTCAACTCCACGTTAGTAACAATCTCTTTGACGCCAATGTGATAATATTCGAAGGAATTGACGGCAGTACAAACGGCGCATGCGTGATACAGTATAACACTTTCAGTGTACGTAAATGCCAAAATAAAACTGCGTACGAAACGATAAGATTAGTAGACGACAATAAATTACATGAAAATATCGAGGAAAAACACTAACATGTGATCTGAGTGACAGTTGAGGGCGATTCGAAGGACGAAACTCTATTTAAGTCAGGTGAAAGCAAATATAAATGTAGGTTAAAACTTGTACAGTAGGATTTAATGTACCGAGCATACTTAAAATAGTTTATAATGAGTTAGCAACACAAATGCGATAAAAATACATACCTACTTGTAACTCGCATAAGATATAGCTAATAATGACAATAACGTTCCACAGACATGTTAGGCACGACAACACAATATGAGTCGTCATAATCATTTTCATAATTAATAACCGTGCGCCAGTCACGATGTCTATCACGACGTGATCTAAGAACAGCTTCTCTGAATTTTCATCCGCGAACACGAGCAAATTGTTTTACAAGCTACGATTTATTGGGTTATAGGAATTGTTGCGAAATTACAAGTTGGCTAACATCGGCCTGGGTCTCTCTGACCCCACAATCTTGACAATGGCCGGGCGCGAGACCGAGTGTTCCTGTAATAATGCCTATAATGACGGCGCCGGCCGGCAGCATGCTTACATAACCGCTCGTGACTTGCGCATTACGGTATCGGGAGAAAAATACGAGTCCACACCACACAGGCACGCATCTGACGTCACTGCACTCCACAAACAAAAGAAACAGGACAAGACTCATCATATCAACCTGTTATCGTCTTAGCTTCGAACTCAAACAACACCAATGCCAAAACAAAAAACAGTCGTGAATTAAACTATACATAAATAAGTTTACATAGGTTTACTTGCCAATTGGAATTGGTTATATCCGAGGTCAAATGTCCGTAAAGTCTGAGAACCACAGGGCAAAGTAAACAACTGTTAATTGATAGTGTAATTCAAAAAAAACAACAATATTATTCTTGACAGAAGCAAAGGCGTACTTCCGTACATCCACAGTTCATTAACGATATTAGATCTCAATTGATACTGTTTTTTCTTTACATTAATAATAATTAAGCCTGAACTTTTATTGCTAAAAGTGCGCAACAAATAATAAATTTCTAAAATAATTATAGGTCCATAAATTTAAATAGATTTTTATTAGAAACAGCTGTGTGTAAAGAAAACAGGTAGATAACTAGGTGGGTATTTCTAACACGCGATCGGTTAAATTCTTTAATCAATAGTAAGAAAAATGATTTAGTATAATTAGTTTTTAAGTTAGTGTAGAAACAAGTGAATGCAATTCTTTAATAAATTAAATTTATTGTGTTCAGAATACGCCCCTGTGGACGCGGGAACTCGTTCGCAGGTCGTCAACTAGCTATAACTTAATCCTACTAGATAAGTTTGTAGCGACCTTTAGTATGATTCACGATACTTGCTTACTGTATACTTATACGTATCAAACTTATAATTCTCTCAATAGATTCTTAACTAACTAAATATTACTTCACGCAAGTATTCAAAATGTTTGAACTTAAACTGACTACCTAATCTGAATAAACATTTTTTACATTGAACCGAAAATGTTCTCTATAGGCCACAAGACTGATTATAATGAAAGTTTAGAGACTATTATAATATTAATGATAAATCTGCAAAGTTGCAATAAAGATGTATTGTTTAAAAGTCTACTATCAGGACTCTAAACGGCATAGTGATTAATATTTCCGAGCGTTGCCTGTCAGCATCGTTTTACTAGTTCTATAGACACAATTAATTTGTCTTTAGATTTACACATTGCGTGATCCCTTTAAGATCAAGAATCTAAACGAGTCATTCACGTAATGGACCAAACTTGATCGTTTGCAAAATCAAGGTTGATGGGTTAAAAAAGTTCGTACTATATAAATTGTTCGTACTATATACCTGCTGTAGACTTCTCTATTTTTTTCTACAATTATATTTCAGATTATTTTAACGTTAACATTATCTATTACTAGCTGTCCCCCACGACTTTGTTCGCGTGTTTTAGTTTCAACGGTTTTTCATTTTTGCAACATTTTTCATTTATGCTCCGCTCCTATTGGTCGTAGCGTGATGTTATATAGCCTATAGCCTTCCTCAATAAACGGACTATCCAATACAAAAATTCAATTCGAACCAGTAGTTCCTGAGATTAGCGCGTTCAAACAAACAAACTCTTCAGCTTTATAATATTAGTATAGATTAAGTCTTTTCAAGTTTGCGCCAATGATCAATTATATTGCAATCCATACTAGGTTTAACGATGATATGCAGTCTATTATGCATGCACCCTTCTTAGCCCTACTCCGTTTATAACCACTTTATTCTTTAATATCGCAAAGGTATTATAAATAGACCATCAAAGAAATATATTATATCTCTCTTTTGTTTTGAACTAACGTTTTACAGTATTTACAAGCAAAAGCTTCTGAACTAAACATAACTTAATTAAGCTTGCTAAAGAAATGTTAATAAAATATTAAATGCCATCATTTTGTGTAAATTATATGGTCCTGATTTCTTTTAAGACTAGATTAATTTAGTGCAATTTAAACTGTCATTTGATTTATATTTTAATAGAGTTATTGATCTCCAACTAAAAAGTAACCATAGAGAAAGAGATACACAGTGAAAGCTTTTAATCCAACCTCATTAATTTAACATTAAAACTATTCTGCAACTTTCAAGATCTCTAGACATTCTGTACACTAATTTATTACTGACGTGCCACGATAGACAGAAACGGCGTTACATTGCAATCAAATATAATAAATCAACGGCTACATTATTACTTACTTAGTGGACATTTTAATCAGTGTTATTCCGATGACAGATCGGCGCGATCGACCGTACACTGTGATCAATATATACCCTCTATAGTCACGAATACTTGGAGTGTAATAAACAATACCTATTAATTCGTGTTTGGTTATGCATTGCTTGGTGACGTCATGAAGGTTGTAGACTGTAACAGCATTATAATCTATGACTCTCTCGGATTATTATTAGATAAAAAAATATTTTAAAAGATTAAGCCTAAATAGGTATTTCATGAATTTTAGTATATATTGGACAGACTTTAGTTACATACACATAACACAAGTTTGTCACAATATCTGTGTATATGTGTATAGGTAAGGTGTGTTTATTTTATAGTTTGTTATATACTTCATACATAGTTAATATATAATCATTATCCTTTCTATAAACTTTAACAAGAAGGGAACTCTATGACAATAGGCGCTTTATCTTAGAGCAGGAACGACCCACATACACTATCCATGGTTTCAAAATTTGGAACTTAGTCCAAAAACAATATTCCTGATTAAAGACTTAATTGTATTGTCCACAAATTATAAAAAAAATGGCCATACATTACAACTGGCAACAAAATAAAATAAAAAAGAAAGAAAAAAGCTTGAATTTAAATATCGAACAACCAAAAAAACAAATGAAATATTTTAGGCTATTGGAAAGACTAGTACGCGAAATAATATTTTATTCAAACCCACATTAGTAGGTACTTGAAAAAAAATCTTGTATATAATGTAACATTTTTATCCTAAACAACTCCATTATTTACACAACTTAACTAAAACATCAAAAATCTCTTGTTTACTCCATAACAAGTTAGTATAAGTACGTAACAGCACACCTGCGCTTGCGCTCTGATGACGGTTATTGCGAGCAAACTGTGCTCTTATTAAGTATACTGGCTGATATTGTTGGTTGTCAGGTGCCGTATGACTGAGGTCAACGGTTCCGTACTAAGGATAGACTAGTAAATGTATGAATAGATATTGTAGAGATCAGTACTTTTTAGTGATCGATATTATTATATTGGTTTTAGATATGTAAGTATAGAAGAAGAGAAGTAGTGTGTATAATAAGTAGTGGCTAATAGAATGCTTTAAAAAAAATGCTGTCATTGTCATGTAATTCGTAACTTCGATATGAATGTTGACTATTAATGTTTCTGTACCTAATATTATTTTTTATCTTTAATTAAAAGATTTAAGAAAAAATGTAAAAGATTATTTACAGTATTATGTTGAAAATTCTGGACATTAATGGCCTTATTTATAAAAATCTAAGCGATAAAACAATTGGGCATCAATCTTAAAATAGAATGGAGTATTTTATTTTGTTAACCCTATACCAGTTAACTATATCAATTTAATCGAAGCTTCAACTTCAAACACTTATATTTCAAAATCCCTTTAAAAAAAACTAAGTATGTTGTGTTTTAACATAAACTATTTTCATGTGACAGCAAAGAAATGTAAATGAACTAACCTTAAGTTAACTAATAAATAGAACGCACTAATTAATTTAATTAATTAAGTGCAGAAACATACATTAATTAAGAATTGAAAACGTATGTAACAAGCTGTTAGAAAGAACCTATTTAATAAGCACATGCTAAAATATAGTTTATTTAATTATCTACATACGAGAATCAATAGTAAATTTTTTAGTTTATTTTAATTGGTCTACAGTCTACACTCTATATTGCTTACTGCTTGTTTTATAGGGTTGATTATTATTTTTATTATAGTATCAGTGTATTTTTAGAACTCTTACTGCATAATTCAAATGAAGAAATAAAAACAATTTTTAGTGACCTAAAATAAAAGTGGCGTCTTTTTTTTTCTTATCGTTTATGGTTGTATTTTACTGAAAAATAAATAAGACAGTTGTCCTTTATTGTATTTTATGATCGTGCGCTTATTCTTACTGCAATGTTCTAACATTTTACCTAAAAGCTTTTTATTCGTAGGCGATGAAAACTAAAAGAACTATAGGCTTGCTACTTGATTACTTTTATACGGCTAGGAATAAGTGCTCTAGTTATATTGATTGCTCTACCTACGGAACGCTAAAGCGTGCCCAACACGCACTTAGCCACTTTTTATACGTCGCCGTCGCCGCGTCGATCAATAAAGAAGTTAATTTATTCTAGGGTTTTATTTTAAACTGAGCTTTATTCCATTAGAATATAACCCTCCGTTGTAAAGAAGGCTAACGGCCAAAGAACTTGCGTCTTTGACAAAGATTAACGAGCGAATAATTCAGACGCGTCACTACGAATATATTTATCAAACACCATTTGTTTTTGTAATATGTATTCGAGTAATTAAATATTATATTTCAAAAATTGTTTTTGATATATCAACGTTGTAGTTATAATCAATGTAACTTTCAGTAGCAGATAAAAATCTATTAACAAAGCTCGAGTATCCACGATGGTTATCAACATTCAGAAGTAACAAAGAAAGACAAATGCCACACTTTCCTCGCACAAAGGAGTGTCCATTCTTTACCGAGTGGGGTAATGAGTCTATGTCGTAGCCGGTGGTAGCAGAACACTGGGGCATAAATCATGGCCGGCCAGGAAATCATTCATCCTCGGTAATGTGCCGCGAAAATAGGCTTCCACTTGGAACTAACGCTAACGCCCCGCGCCCTAAATGTTTTATAAAGTAAAAACGTACGACTTTAATGAAAATATTAATATTAAATTCTTGACGATTTATATAACAGTTTTTAACGTGTCCACACGACACGACCCTATTATTTTGCAACGCAAATCATTTAAAATAAGAAATCTGACTTCATCGCTTTCTTTTCAAAATAACGATGTCTTTGGGTATTTACACATTTGTATATTATAGGTTAACAGGTATAGTTGCTTAAACTTTAGAGGCAATTTTCATTAACTGCACAGTACAAAAAAACAAAAGAAAGCCGTCCATACAGGTGTGTTAGCAAAGATATTTGAGAACAGATGAACAACGACTCTCAGAAACAACTGTATTTATTTTTAATTTCTTATCTCGAACTGAACTATCTTCTTATCTGTTATTGTTGGATACACTCTCTATACAAAATATATATAAATCGTGAATTAATAATTAAGTCCCCGTTTATTGTAGTTGCTCTGTTAACAAGTTATTTTGTTGTGGCACGATCGCCATTAGTCCGACATTCGAGCCCAATCAATTAAAAAGAGTACAAGGCACAGTTCATTGGCCGTTCCCACGACATTTTTGTCATAACTTCTGCTTAAATTTTAAACTGTAACCATTCCTAGGGTCGTTCGTAACCGCATATCGATGTATGACAAATCGTGACAAAACCACCGACTCATCTACCCTAGTTAGTGTTTAGAAGTCACAATAAAACTAAAACTAACAATTCTCAACCTTATTTCCTTGATATAAGGAGGTTTGGATGTAAAATTGTGGCAATGTAAACGGAAAAATAAACTTGGTATTTGTGTACACGAATTCATGTGGCTAAGCCGCATGCCTGCGTCTGCGCAGCCTTCATCCATCAAGCTCGGCGCGCATCACCTTCAGCGTGGCAATCGACCGGAAACATACTCCCTGCCAGACTTAGACAGAGCACGTAATTAAACCAACAGAAGAAGCATTGAAGAAACAAATGCCAACCCTGAGGAATTTTAGGTAGTTTTTCCTTATACTAAGTCCAAAAAATTTAATCTACTCATGAACTTTTTGCGCGATGTTCAGTGTAACGCGTCATAAAGAGGCGATAACGAGAGTATGACAATTAGATTATTTTTATATCATAACGCTAAGATTTGTTTGCACATGCACACATAAACTGTAAACAATAATAGCATAATCCCAATAACACAGACAAAGCGCAAAATAAAACATCTTATGTTCTAGCAATGCACAAAAAAGCAATTACTTTTAATTTATTAATTTGAAAAAGCAGATATCATTTTCATCACAACTAACATTTTTTGCCGCTCCACAAAAAACACTTCCTAACATGTCCCATAGCGATTATTATTCATTATCATGCGAACGACATGGAAAACACTTCGTCCTTCCCTTTTAATCCAAGACAGCTGTATATATGTCTGTCTCTGTCACAGATCGGTCGCCAGAATTTAATATCAAATATCAATATTTGGATGCAATCAATCAAAGTTAATCACGCGAAAGATATAAAAGCAAAATGAATACATTAAGTTCTTTAGTGGACGGCGTCGGGTGCATTCGAGCGAGCTCTACCGGGATTATTTTTTGTATGGGGCCTAATAATGACCGATTAGGAAAAAAATACGCTGGGAACTCGTGTGCCCATTGTATTAAATACATTGTCATGACGTAAGCACATTTAAATATTAATTAGCTTAGATTATAATGGTAAGCTGGAGGCAATCAGACTGATCCGATGGTTCACAGCGAAACTATCTCCTTTATATGTAAATAAGGTTAGTTGAGAACGAATTAAAACTTAGTTATTCGTTTACTCTTTAATTTAAATATAATCCATACCTACAACTAACAAGACTAGACAGTGTTTTGTTTATAGATTTATCCCTAAGTGAATGTTTGTGAGATTCACGACATAAATAGAAACTTTTTGCACAAAATAACTATGCTATTATAAAGATAAGTAAGTCTAAGTGCCTACATATTTCATTTTAAATAATTATGTATGTGTTAACATAGCGACCACAAATAACGAATAATCGCAACAAAACACCATAACTTAAACAAAACTTTCATAATTTTCTCGACCGTCAGTCACGCTTTGAAACTTAACTTTTCCAAGTGCATTATTTGTTCGAAATAGAAAGCTTAAAATAAAGGCGAGCATTAAGAACAAGTTTCAGACAAAGAACAAATGTGTTGTAATTTAAAAACTTAAGTAATTAGGTCAACTGGTCCCTCGGTCTCGCGATCGATAGAATGGAAGCACGCCAAACTTTTAACTACAGCAAACGTCAATAAAACTGTGTTTTCTACTTGTTTGCCGGCAATCGATATTTCTAAGCGGTGTTGTTCAAATTGTTGTACTTTATGAGTTGTATAATTCTCTTTTGAGTTTAAAGTGTGGCATTAATAGGTGTAGAATTGAGGGCATTTGAGGGTTATAATCGTATTAAGAATACGTTTTGTTGGTAAGTATTGGTGATTGTTATAAAAAGTTGGACAACAACATCACATACATTGCTCTGAACCCAAAGTAAGTAGCTAAAGCACTTGTGTTATGGAATTTAGAGACAACGAAGGTACCACAAACACCCAGACCCGAGACAATGTAGAAAAGTGCTTTTCTACATTGACACGGCCGGGGATCGAACCCGGGACCTCAGAGCTGGCGACACCTTGAAAACCGGTGTGTACGCCCACGGAGGTCGTCAAAAAGTAGTGAAGGGTTATTGACGAATACAATATCTGTGTACTTTAAAGATATGATTCGATTAAATTTAGTAAATACTTTTTGTAGTTTAATTTAACAGCATAGATAATATTGGTAGACAGTTTGCGCTTGCGTCAGTTCCATGTTAAAAGTAATTTAAAAATGGCCGCCGTTAAATGTATTGTGACGGCTAATAAGCCGCTCTAATAACGGTCAGTTTAACTTAATTAATCGTGAAGTGCTTCTGCCCTGGACGTCTGCTTTCGATTTTATTTACTTTTAATTATCTTAAGATCCAAGCTTATAATATTTTGAAAATGAATCGAAGCGTAACAAACATTGTTTTTAATTATAAGTTGTAGTACCTACACTTGTCTTGTATCGTGTAATAAATAAATATGTACAGCCACATTTTGTCACTTTTTTAGGACTTTGATGCTTGTTATGTTAGTCTGGTTTTAAATAGAGTCAACTCGTAACTAAAGAACTCCGAAACAAAAACCTAACATAATGTATTCTATCGACCAAGGAGCAAACTTGGTATTTTATAATTTGTTCCAAATTAGGCACAGTGTCTACTAAATCAAGAAATTACTCAGTCAGAGTACGCATATCTCTTTAACTGCATAATATTGTTACAAGCCTACTTACAATTTAGAATCAAGATTCTACGCCGTAGTTCGAATTGAAACAACTACTAATGACATACCTAATAAGTAAATAAACCTTTTATGTTAAAAAGAATGCAAAAAAGTGCTAATTTAGACGCCTGTGTGGTTCTCGGGTCCATACCATTGTTTTTCTAGCAGATATTTAATTCATGCGGTTTAACTATGCATGTCGCCATGGGCCTGGTTGCAAACTACAGGGGGAAAATAATTAACCGTTGATGGCAACATTATTTTGTGCCATGATTACGGGTAACGCGGCAGTGTGCGTCTGGGAGGAGATGTCGCGGCGTGCGCGGGCGCAGGCCCCACCCCCGCGCCGCTAATTGCGCCAATCTGCGGGGCGCGGCGCACGCACACGCGCGCATCGCACGCACACACGCGTCACGCGGTGACAAACGCTGCATTCGCCAACGTATGTACCTTACTAGTGTATGTAAATGAAAATGTACGCAGAAGCTCGAGGAAACAACAGCAGTCATTATAGGGGAGCGTCAACACACCTCCACACAAAGGTACCCCATCGCGTACCTATGTGGGAATTGCTCGTGTTTTCTTTTTTATGTCGGAGAAATTCAATTATTTTTAATTATGTCATGTTTCGCACAATTACTTACAATAATAAGTACTTAATAGTATATTTATAAAAGTCAGTGGAATACAGCACATCTGCTGAGTAAGTCGTGCACGAATTAGCAAAAAGAATGTTTAATCAAGTGAATGGTGGATGTATCAGGAGGTAGCCGGGCAGACGGGCGGACGGCGCAGACTCACTCGTTACTACATTCATTTATTTTACCAACAGAACGCGGTAATTGAAAAAATCTCATTTTCTCCCGTCTAGTGATGTAAACTTGTGTTAAAGGAATAATAAAAAACAAATGAACGTCTGGCGGTCGTTCCTGCCCGGGCCGGCTACTTGTTTGCTCATGTTTTACTATACCTACATTTTACTGAACAACATTACTCAGCCAAGCGAAACTGTAAGTGTTAGGACATACATAGGACTTTTATGGGATATATTTACATAGACATTCCAACCGATAGACTTTAACGTTTTATTTAAAAAAATACACTTGAAAACTGCCTACTTTTATTGGCTCATATAATCTAGAATTTGATGTGCAAAACAGGTCAGTTCAGTTGTAATTTCAATCCACTTATCTGTATGTGCCATTGCGTGGACACAAGCCTATAATTTAAAACAACGTACCTTACCTACTACATAACAATTACATGTTTTTACTGATAAAAGATAATGTATTATAAGCTCTACAGGGTTCTATTAAGGTTGTATTTGAGTTGTCTTAGTGGAGATAACGACTGGTCTTATGTTTGTCATTGCCCAATAGGTGTGAAATTGGCGATTAGGCTTCGATACGACCGACGTAGGTTTGAACGCGTACGTTATGATCGTCTTTTTGTTTCTGTCTTTTACTTCATGTTGTGTAGCCATATTTTCAGGTGGTTCTAAGCTTTATTGGTCAAGTCTTAGGTATAAGTTATAGTATAGTTTGAAATATTTACCGGATATAGGTAATTAGAATGATTTCAAACACAATACAGCAAAAATCTTCTAAACTAAAATTCGGAACTGATGATATTTATTTTAATTCAGCATTCGTTAGTTCACAGAACAAATGAAATAGAAACCGTTTATTAAGTGGGTAATGCGCGATAGGTGTATAACATTTCACAAGTTACCAAATAAAACTAACAATAAAGGTAGAAATCTCGCTGGTATAAATAATTTCCCCAATGTCATCAATCGCTTCACTAAACCATAAATTGGGAGCGCGCGTCAAACCCGCGCGGTATCGTGTTACAGGGATTCACCCGTCACCATGGCAACCGAGCTGTCATTAAAAAAACGTTTCATTAGCTCGCCACCACGTCCCAACGAATTCCATCGAAATTAACATAAAATGTTTTCGTTCACTTTAGATAAATCCTTATTTCAATACATAATGATCACAAGTGTTTTTATACGAGAGAGAGCCACATACGCGTGGATTGTTTCGTTAATAAAATAGCTATAATAACATAAGAGCCGCTGGTGACGCGACCGAGCAGCATAAACTCGGTAATAAAGTTAGTGACCAAAGTGAAAACGATCCGAGTTGTCATCGTAGCAAGTTTATGTCCGTCTCAACGCGTTTAAATACTGTTTTTATAACTCCATGGACCATGTTCAACGATGAAGCACCGATTCGACAAAGAAAAACATTTCAAAAACTGCCTATTTATGCGCAACTTAAACACATAAACGGTCGGTAACCCGTGTTATTTAAATATGGTAGATAACAAAACTGAGGAGCGATTTTCTTTTAATATTTTTTAATTTACTTATCTGTCGGCGGGAATCAATGTTTCACATAATTTTATATGTAAGTAACCTAATCGAAACGCCGCCGTGTGTCAACAGACGAATTTACCAGATTCAGATATAATCAGGCTACAAGAAGCCGCATCGGAGCTCGAAACTAACACGATAAGAGAGTGGGCTTACAAACAGGACCGAACCCGCGAGGCGATGGCGGGCGGTCGAGCCCGTCCGGCCAACCCGGCCCGCACATAAACTAACGCACATAACTGCTGAGAACGCGACGAAATCAATTCCCAGTTCCGATTCCAAGAAGTGACACAGTTTCTTAAGTGTCACATCACTACCGACGGACCTCTAAATAAATTCTAATCGTCTCCATACAGCCCGCATGCCAATCTAGCCCCTAACACCACGATATAGGTAAAGTTTTATACGCGTCGCGCCGAGTAGTTACAAATATAAAGAAGAGCCACCTGTCCCCACGAAAATCTTTATAGCCGCCATAAAATTTAAACCTCAAACGAAAAAAACAAAATGTATGGAATCATTTTTTTTTTCTTTTAGGAGCGGGTCCCATTTTAGATCGTGTTTACCTAAGCTGTCACCTTACAGAATGGCAATTTTGACTGGTCCGGTCCGTTGAATTAATTGTGGAGTTTTGGAGAGATATCGTCTGATGTGCGATAACGCTGTATGGACGAGCTGCCTACCGTCTGTGGGAGCAATTTGCTTAATTCTGACAGTTTCGGGCGCGGAATTAGAGGGATCTTAACATGCTTAATTGTTACGACGTCCAGTTCTGAGACCAAACTGAGAGTAAATTGTGTGTAATGTGACGATGTAGAGATTAGTTTGAGTGATCAATTAAACGTGTGATGTGAATTTGCAACTGACATATTCCACCAGTACATACTATTTGAAATATCTATAGATTGGTTTCCAAATACCGTAAGTACCTATGTACTCGATTTGCTAATGAGTCAACACGCTCTCATATTCTTACATATAAGCATTAGTACTCACCGTGCGACGATACAGCGGCGGAGTAAGGCCCGTGCATCTGCTGGTGGTAGTAGCGCGCGCGGCTGTGGTGGCCGCCCTCCAGCGGCGAGTGGAAGAAGCCGTCGCCATTGGCGTCATTGACGTCGCCGGCGGCCGGGCTGCCGTTCACGCGGCCCTCGTACCAGCGCTGCTGCAGAGCGCTAGCCCCCGACCCCGCGCCCTCGCCACTCATGTCCATGGCCGATCCGACCTCACACACCATGCATCGCTTTTATACACACGCACTATAAGTCCACTCCCCTATCAACATTTCCTAAAGTCAGTCTGTTTTATAAGCCCAACTTAGAGTAAAGTTAGGCTCAGTCTTAGCATTGTTTGGAGGTGCCGGCGGTCTCAATTCCACGCGTTTGTCTAACAGTTCATATTGCACGTATCTGTAAAAAAAAAACATTAGTTAGTATCAATTCCATTACACAACAAGAAATATAATAGATACCTACTGAGTACTGGAGCTATCAGGATCAATAATTTAAAAGTACATTTCAGGTAGATTACCTACGTACTAAAATTAAACTGAAAATGTACCAACAGTTCTTCAACATAAAAGGCAAACGTACGACAAATCCAAGCAGGTGTATTGTCAAAAAAATAGACAATCAATTAAGATAATAGTGGTGTGCTATCAAATACGTCTGCGATATCGACACGCTCCCAATTTGATTAAGTGATAAGGTAGGAACAACACTCGGACCGCCGCGATAAACGATAACCACGCATTAAGTGTTGTTAGCCAACCGAGCCGTGATTTTTATTACCACTACACTGCCAAACATATCTTTTGATGACGTACTTGTAGCTTATGGTTCCATGTCCGCTTTTGTATGATAGCTACTGGAATCACACCACTAACGTAACGATACGTTCGTGAATTTGATTATCTTTGATCTGTGTATTATTTTGTCTAACATCTTTGTGTTGGTTAATAATTATGTATGTTCTGATATTTCAACCATGTGTTTTCATTAAATAGTGAATCATTGTTGACTTTTGACTTTCACATCTACATATACACTTTTTAAACATGTGCCTAGTAAACTTTGAAAAACATTTTACATCTAACGCTTTATGAACATGACAAAATATACACCAAAATTTTAATGAACATACTTGTATCATTGTACGCACACAATACAATTTATTTAAATTACCTACCTATTATTTGGGTGTCATTGTGTTCCATATGGCTAAATAAGTAAATTGAATCAGATGTATCAACCAATGTCATCTATCCCAGACTAAATAAAATATCAAACAAATGACTTGTATGATATTTGTATCAATACAAATACCGATATAAATATGTAAACTAAGTGTCAGTTTTGTAGCATTATTGAACAAATTAAATAAAATTACCACAGCAACATAAATAACAGTCAATTCGTATTTTAATTTAAAAAAATTAAAATATTTATTTTTGAATAAATCGATGACAAATTTTAGATTTTAATTTCGCATTGAATAAACAAATTTTATGCTTGAATTAAATAATGAATTATTCTAAATCTACATACGATTTTGGCAGTTTTTATTTATATATTCGTTTGGTCCGCTAATGGGCGGTTTCTGCTTAGGTAAGGAATACTAACTTTCGATAATACTTTCCAAAACATCAACCAATATGGTCATTTTTTTATTAAATATAGTCTAAAATTTCCATACATTATGCCCATGTTTAAAAAGTTTCGCAACTAGTTTCAATTCAGCTATATTTAGACCTTTTTTTCTACACCTATTCGTAGTAGATCACGAAGCTAAAAATCCAAAAAGTTTTTACTTTTTTTATTTAAACTAGAGACCCACCCCGGCTTCAGACGGGTTGACAATACATTAATGAATTATACACACAAACCTTCCTCTTAAATCACTCTATCCATTTGTGAAAACCATATGAAAATCCGTTCGGTAGTTTTTGAATTTATCGCTCAAAGACAGATAGACAGACAGACGCGGCAAGAGCCTTTTTTAATAATCTGTACAGAAATATCAAAAGTTCGTATTTATTGACACCAGCCTGTAATCTGCAGTTTGAAATCAGTGCAAAGGTACTTCAAAATTAAAAAAACTCTTTTGTCACTAAAAATAATGATTTCGCAAATTTCGTATCACTTAATTATATTCTAATTATGTTTTTCACGTAGGATGTTAATGTCAAAGTTTGACATTCAACTAACAATGCAAAATTCATTTGCATTTCAATCCCATTTTTGTTGTGGGATTTAGAATATGTTACAACAAGGTCAGAAAGATATTTCTAGATATTTAATTCTTTATCTAGGTGGATTTAAGCAATGCCTGGGAACCATCTATAACATGTTGTAATATCTTATTAAGAAATCAAAATGAATTATAAATATTAAAAAAAATGTGATCAACATCACATACATTGCTCTAAACCCAAAATAAGTACCAAATACCCAGATTCGAGACAATAAAGAAAAGTGGTTTTCTACATTGACCCGTCCGGAGATCGACGCCGGGACCTCAGAGCTAGCAAAACCTTGAAAACCGGTGTGTATTCCATTCGACCACGGACTTCAAATTAAAAAATACGTAAAGAAAAATCATTTCACAAATACAAATCTAGATTTAAGCCTAAATTTGTTTCTGGTCCATACGTGGACCAACCAGGATATTAAGGTTTTATGTCTATTTTACTCTCGAAATAAACTTTAAGCTTTTCAGTATGTTTGGTGGATTTAGTAAGACTTGAGATGTTGAATGCACTACGAAGTCTCTTAGATCTTATGAATGCGCCTTAATATTATTTTTTGTGTTCATGACTCTACTTAATTAAAAGATATTTACCTTTACCTAGGTATTTTGTTTCACTACTCAACACATGCAAATACCTATAAAGGTACATGAAAGGGCAGTATTACATGGCACGTATATCTAATACGTAACTCTAATTGTTATAATTATTTTTAGACATTTTCTAATTGTTCAAGGATTTGATTAAAGAACATAAGCAAATCATTTATAAGCAATTCATTATAGTTAAGATTAGATACGTCAGATATGCCAATCGCGATATTATCGATTTATATTATTATCGACACTATAGAGGTGTTAAATTAAAAGCAAATTCCAACACTCAACTTCCTTATCAAATTAATAATTTGATAAAATTATTTTTTTTTACATTTCCTGCCCCTTATTGACAATAATAAGTTGTTACAGAATCACGTAAAGAACTTCCTAAATTGTAACATTTACCTATGTGTACTTGAGAAATGTTACAAATCATGTTTACAAAAATATTATAACAAATAAGGAAGGTAAATAAAAGAAAGAAAATCTATCATCAGAAATTGCCATTCAAAAGATAAGATGGACGTTTCATATAAAATAAAGTGTTGTTTTTATATATATCATATAAATAAGATATTATTTGTGTACAGAATCTATTAAAATGCTTCTTATTCTGTAAACGACAAAAAAGGCCAACAAATTGAAAATATTAATTCGTCATCTTTTGTTTTTAATATTTTTATTTAATTTATAATTGGCCAAATATATTGCTTTATACAGAAATAATAACCTTTAGCTGTTCTTAAAACTAATTTATTTTTAATTTATTGCATTTAGACAATTAATGATCACGAAACCCAATTTTAATAAACCCTAGACTGATTTTAGAAATAAGGTACCTACATACTAAATTATTTTAATTGCTGGCTAGATGTATCCGACTTAAACCCGGATCAGGATCGAACAAGCAATTATTTTAAGAACAAAACTACTTTTGCAATATTTTAATTGAAAATTTTTTATTGAAACTAAATATAAATCACACATTAATACGATAGTTCAAGCTATCTGCAAAAAGTCTTTGATTTTTATCTTTACCCCATAAGATGTTGGATATGAAGTACTAGCAAAATCGAAAATATTATATTATATTTGATACATTATTTATTGGTTTATTTTTTTGATATTTCACAAAACAATAATTACATAAAATAGTACTTAAATTTAATTTTATCATTTAATTTCTAAACCAACAAAAATTAAAGGATTTATTTTTCTATGTAAAATTTATATCTAATTTAAATATATAAGAATACCAATTACTACATAAAAATAAATAATTTATGGCTAGGTTTGTTTTACAAGAAATAAAATTTAAATACAATAATTCCTATCCTTGATAATTTAAATGAGCACTTTTATGACTTTAACATATCCTAAACAGACGAAACGGCCATATAACATGTATAACATAAAAAACAACGGACAGAAACGAGGCAAGTTAAAAACGACAACTTTTTATTACACTGTTAAAAATATTTCCACAATCAAAAAACGATGCACAATCAAAGTACCTAAGTAGTTCTAAAATCAAATTCCTTACCGCTGATTAGATGAAATCTCCTTGGTCGATAATTTTCAATAAATATAAGATACAATATAGCTAATGATCTTTAACAACCGACGACACCGCTATCTGACCATCGACTGAAAAACGGATTTGACGATAAAAAAAAGAAATCACACGTTTTTATCGCAAATTACGTCGATTTTGTGTGATTTCCTCGTAATATCTGGTGATAAGGTTACTTATCGGGCGGCACCATTGCTCTATAATCACTATTTTTCACTAATTCTATGATTTTAAACTTTATCGTATTATACCAATTGGCTTAACGTACCACCAATATTTACGAGTAATGCAATCATTTATTTTTTAATAATTATGATAACAGCTTATAAAAAAACACAAAAGAAATAATTGAATTAAAGTCCAAGAATAGCGTCTATTATAAAATGATTTATAACTAACTTTCCTCGTGACTCCACTTCTTTATAGCCTAAGTATAAGTAGTTTGTCGAGGACCTTCTTAACTTCGCACTATTTATTTTCAATTTCATTTGCTTGAAACTGTGATGTTTACTGCGAGTTAAACTATCATGAACTCATAATATATGAAGGGTAAATTAGAAGGACTGGACGAATGGAACAGCCTAGAATCCCTCAACAATCAACTCTTGTTAGCACTAAAATCATGTAGGCATTATGTAGTTTTTAATGTTCTTACTTAGCATTGTAAAGAGTCCATATATTCATGATAAAATAATCTAACTTTATTGGGACTATAAATACCCAAAGTGTTTATAAATCAGCTGATCTCTAAAAAGGTATTTAGACCATATAAGCTTAAACGTCTCCTCTTAAGTTGTATATGATAAAATAAACCTTTTAACACCTTTAAATGACTGAATTCTTTAATAAATTTGTACATATCTCGCCTAAAATCAACTGATAGTGAATCTAAAACGAATAATTCACACCCAATATTGTCTAATAACTATTCATATACGTATCAAATAGATGAAAGATTATCATAATTTTGTGTTTGATCATATTTTTCAACAATCTTTTAGCTACCGATTAACTCCAGCTGTGAAACTGCTTAATACATGCCAAATGACGTTTATCAAACAATCTAGCAGATTTATTTTACAAAAGAAAATAAAAATACAAATGTTTTAAAGTTGGTAAATATTTTATTAAGACTTTTTAATGACGGCAGGCAAGTACCTACCTAGTCCATTTTTTATTAAGTATAAAACGTTTATGCAGACCATGTAGATAAATGTAGATATTATTATACTTTTCTATCATATATCTTTATAACCAACTTCAAAAAAGGAGTTTCTATGTTCCACTGAATGTATTTTTCTTATAATTGGGGAACCTTTTCTTAAATTTTTTAAAGTACGTTTTTTCCAGATAAAGTTTAGGTAGGTTTCATATTTTGCTTAAATTAGTATTATACTTATATGAGCAAAGACAAAAATAGTAGCTACGAGTATTAATTAAATATATCGAATGCAGTCGAGAACGTTTTATTTGCTCGAGCACAAACTGGTCCCACAATTGATCCGGCAAACGCAAGTGATCGATGCGCCTGCGCAGCTCACTTATCTATAGTACGTAGGCCTATCGCGGTCGGGATCGAGATCGCGAGCGGTAGCACATTCAAGTTATAAATCATCGCTGATTGCCTATAACTCGGTACCAATGATAAACATTGTGATTTTACACCCGTCCAACGGCTTAAATTATAACTTCATGAATATTATTAGGGTTATGTGTGAGTTACAGATAAATTCTCGTTTACAATACTGACAATCAGTATAGCTTTTATCACATACAAATACTTACATGTTGTATAAAAATAAGTAAGTTGAGAACCTATTTTAAACTAATAATAAAAAAAAACGTTAAATTATTTACAAATTGGTAAAATAAGTAATAAAGACTTACTTTTAGTAAGGTGCAAGTTTAATGCAATGAAAAATCCTTTTACATATTTTTGATATAATAATTAAATTAATGCAAAAATAAAATTTTATAATAATGAAACTTTAATTGGATTAGTTTATTTTGTGTTTATAGTTAAGTTGGTTGATAGTTAGAAATAATAATGATTATAAAGTGCTAACACTTGATATGAAATATGCTAGTTCGAATATGTTTATGATGAAACCAAGTGTACAAATTTTCTTTACAATTAACAATGTTTTAGGGAATATTGAACGGAACTCAAAAGACTACAATTGTGCTTGACCGTTTAGAAATGAGTTGGCTTATTTGCATCAAACAATGTTGCTGCTTCGGTTTCTATGCATTTGGCACTACGCTACACTGACAATTCTGGCCGTTAATAACTCAACACTAGTTAAAAAAAACTGAATGAAACAATAAATTCTTACAATTTATTTTTTCATTATTGTGTATTATACTTTTTTTTTTGATTATTACCTACAGATAAAAATACAAGAAAGTTGAAAGTAATTTTGAATAGGTATCAAAACACAAGGGCTCGTGGCAAAGTGTAAGCCGTACGGTTTGACCGATAATGAAGGTTAAGCCGCGCTCGCCGCGGTTGGTCCGTGGATGGGAGACCATTTGTTAACATACCGAGACTTCATGCCTCGGAAAGCACGTTGATCTTCGGTAGTCGATAATTCATTACAATTCTGAAAACCAGTCTTACCATGGGATACTGTGCTACCCAGTAAAATGGGTTGTGGAGGTAAAATAGGCAGTCGCTCCATGTAAAATACGGTATTACGCTGAATCCGGTAAGAATGGAAGCCGACCCCAACATAACTTGGGAAAAGGCTAGGCAGAAGATGATTAAAATATTCATTTTGACAACAAAAGTCTTTCCAATAACAAATTTATAATACACAAAACAATCACCTAAATTGTAAAATCCCATCAAAATTGCAATAAAATCTTAAAAACAACCAATACAAAACCAAAAGATCCCAATCAAGTTTAAGATAAACAAATTAATCTAATAATCATCATCGTAGCTTACACACGCGTTTACACTCTCCTATCTATCTTATTAAGATTAGGCCAAGTCCCAATTAAGATAATTGATTCCCCGCGGACCTCCAAGCGAGGCCTAAATCTCGTAACAAAAAAAATCGAGTAATCTTTAACCTTTATCGATTCTGCCCGATACTAAATCGATTTAAAATTTCACTATAAAAATATTTGGTGTTAGCCTTTTTATTAATAATTTTATTATTGTTATTATGAGGCAAGATTTTAGTACGATGTATCGATTCTTCCCACGTCAGTTAGTTGCTGTAGGCTTTAGATAGATGATAAGAAATGTATTTATACTTGAATAATAGTTGTTCGTTTTTAACTGGCCTTTTAACGTCCTATTTTTATCACTTGTTATTATAAATTACCTACTATTTATCATCCTTTTACTTAGGTAGGTACCACATTGACATACAATTTATGACACATTATAATGTCTTACCAAACAAATAATAAGCAAGAGTGCTCCTTAATCTACTTAAACAAAATAGTGTAGTATAACATCTCGCAGGCAATTTATATGTTAATACGAAACAGTAAAAGAACTAAAAAAGTTATGCAGGTATCCTTATAAGGAGAATAATTTTTAAATGCAACAAATAAAAGATGGTGGTATTTTAGCAAGAAGGTTAAAATGCTTTCACATTTGCTTTTGAATAAGAAATCTTTTTGGTTATAAAATCAGAATTCTAAACTCATTAACACAGACCAATAAATAGTAGATAATGTATATAGACAGGTAGGCTTTGCTTACAAATCATAAGTAATTTACAAATAATTTGTAGGAAATACCACAGTTTACCTTTGATTAGTGTAAACGACAATTTATAGTACCTGTACAATGACGGGTCAAACTACAATCGACTGCGCTCGCAGCCAAACAGATTGATCGATGCCTTTTACAATAACAGCATCGAATAATTTATCGATTCTTGATTGTTGACTCTCGATTCTCGATTTTTATTGAAAACCCTCTAATCCCCTGTTGATAGGTGTATAATCATCCGTTAGAATTTATTAATCAAACAATTTGTAGACCAATGTTAATTGAACGATTAACTAATAGTTGTATAGATTATTGATCGTTGAATGCTTTTTGCATATTTACCTACACCTTGTCGACACTGTTTAATACATTTATGTTTAACTTAAACATCTATGTAAATAAATTATGTAAAATTTTAACACTTCGAAAAAAATATGTTTAAAATAATGTTTTTTAAATATTTTATGCAAAGCAACCGATTATTAAAACAGTGTTTATCTGCTTTGAAAAAATAGTTAGACAAGATAGAAATATATGTGAGTTAGTAAGTTTAGGCAGCAACCTCAAATAAGAGCATAAATCGTGTCTTGACTTCCTAATTTTGATAGCTATTCATTTTGGACTCTACTATCTATACCTACAATTTCAGATAATATGATATATAATCTGAAATTGTAGGTATAACTCCCATTTGCTTACCTACTATTAAATATCTTCTTTTAAATATGTTTATGAATCAGGTTATTTTTTTGGGATTTAATAAATCAGTGCTTCATTTTGGCTAGATTTTATTTGAATCAAACGCCTTTCAAATATAATTTATCATCAAAAAAATTAAATTCAAAACTAGGAACCTTGCTAAAATGTAGAAACCAAACGAATATCGATTTATTGCATCTACTTGCATATATTTAAAGTTTTTGTAGGACCTAACTCATAGAATAAATGCGTTTTTTAATCAATTCTTTAGTCCCAAATATACGTCACGGCCGTCAAAAAGTGTGACAGGATTTAGCGACATACAAACTAAATTCTGTGATTATTTAGCAATATTACCTCCTTCAATATTTTAATACAATATTATATAATAATTATTTATAAATTACGGTATAACTGACAGGATATAACACTACATAGATCCAACGGAAACGTCTACTACATACAAACACACATACAAAAAGTGAAGGCTTATCGGCAGCTAATCGATTTGCGTTTGCGCATCTCGGGGCGCATTCAAATTTCGAACGACTGTCATGGCGGCGGTACTGGCCGAAAACAGCCGAACGGCCGATATGAGAAACGAAGTAATGCGACATTGACAATGATTGGTAGATGAGACACTTTAAACAAAGGGTACTTTACGTTGCTTTTTTTACACTCACATACAAAAATTCAGATTACATACAAAGCTACAAACACATTTAAATGAATGTGTTTGCATGTAGCTGTACATACTCATACAAACAATGTATATTTATGAGATCGCGTAACTTTTATTCGGCTTTATTATGTCTAATACATAAATGTGAATGTAAAAGTATAAATAACACCTCATATAAGATAATTAATATAGAAATGAGGAAAGAAAAATATAAAGCACCCAACTTTACACTTTGTTCACAATTTTACCGCCTTTATGTAAGTTTACTGTATCTAAATATTATTTAATTTATTTAATTAGGTACCTATTGTTTAACGGGCAGAGATATTGCTAATTTA
Source organism: Diachrysia chrysitis (assembly GCA_932294365.1). NCBI lineage: Eukaryota > Metazoa > Arthropoda > Insecta > Lepidoptera > Noctuidae > Diachrysia > Diachrysia chrysitis. The sequence goes on from OW028645.1 coordinate 4,812,996, forward strand.
TTGTCACAGCTTTGATTCCTAAATTCAGGAAAGTTACAATAAGTTTTCTTAAAAACAAAAGTTTAGTAGCTACCTACAAAAAGTAAAGGCAATAGACTAAATCAATACTCAACACGTACTTCACGTTTTAATGAAAAATTTAGGAACACTGATTGTTTAGTACCTATATTTCTGTTTATCCTTTTAAATATAAGCATGACGATACATATATTATTTTATGGCCACATAAATGTACGTTCCGTTATCAGGAACATTCAGTTACAATTTGAGATAAGATAATCCTTCACGGAATTAAGTTAATAATAATTTTATGGGTATATTATCTTTATATCTTTCGTCTTTTGATATAGGTTTAGTTTTTACTTTCATTTAATTTATTCACATCTACATGAAATTCGGTAGAGTACCCAACTAACTAAAAAGTTTTATTATTTTTATTTTAACAGAATTCATGTGATTTAAACAAAAGCAATTTATTTTTTAAAATAATTATATATTAAAACTATGTTTTTTTTTCAATGAGCCTCATTCAACTTTGGTTAAAAAGGAATATATAATACAATAAAAAAATACTACAAGATATAAATAATTGGGCAGTAAAATATGTCCCTAATCCGGACATAAAACACATACCTATCTTGATAATATCATACCAACATCAATTTAGTAATAATAAATCACTTAAATAAATAATCATTTTCAAGTGAAACCCGTTTTCTTTTGTAGAGCAATTGCACGAGAAAGCATTTAATACTAGATAAATTAAATACATTAAAATCACCGAAGAAACATTTAGAATCAAATAAAAACCTAACCTAATAAAACCAATTAAATAAGAATCATTTAAGATATAACTGTCATATTTATATCATACTGATAAGAATCATTTGCATAAACTATAAAAATAAAATTTATTATAAATATATTTTTAATAAACTGATACGCGTAAATGTGTAATAAATTTTATATTTGGTATAATAAATCATATATTTTTTTTTATATTACTAATTTAATGTAATTATTATTTTTACTAACGCGCGCTTTTGCCCGTCGGTAGTTAAATCGACTCTACATTTCTTGAAGAAAACAGGTAGTTTATAACAGCTTATTTATTTCATTATGAATGTTCATAGACAATTAATTGAATACGTAAAGTGTTTTTGAGATATGTTGTGAAAGTATATTGTACAAACTTCATATGATTTTTATTATATTTTTGTTATTGTTAAAGTAAAATCTAGAGTCAAGTTTCTGTTGTTGTTATTTTTTATAGGAACGCTATTTTTGTGCACTTAATAAATTCTGGTCAGCCAATTCATAAATGGGATATAGAATTAAAAGCTAATATGGAATTTAGAAAAGATAAATATTTGCTGTTTGTTTTTGCACTGAACAAAAATAACCTCTAAATTTGCAATGAAGGAAAAATAATAAAAAACATTAAATACCTCGAATGTCCTTATCTGTTGTTTATCACAATGTAGTTCACTATCACTTTGTATCACTGTAAATACTGTGCAGATGCAAAAACACACTGAAATCATGAGCTCCATTCCGTTTGCATGTTCATTTTCATTGGGAAATCGGAAAATTCTCTATATCACAGGTCACTCGTCCTAATATCTACGACGATAGAGTTTTGTATCTACAGGATATTAAACCGCGGTTATGTTTGAATTACAAAAACAGTCCATGTTAAAAGCGCAAGCGCAAGTGCGGCGACGTGAAGGCGTGCGGCACGTGATGCGGCGTCGATGGGACGCAACCCGACACTAAACCAGTCGTGTGACTTTTTGTTGTGAACGCGCGCAATCGGCCGCCCTCGGCTGTGCTCGCTGCCGCCGACCGACGTTCGGCAGTCACAAGCCTCTGATTGGCTGTTACAAGACTCGGGCGGTGGGTGAGGGCGGAGCCCACACCGCGATGGGAGTGTTCTCTTTTCAAATTTTCTTTTTCTCTTTTTGGGCGGGTAGTGTGGTGGTGTGCGTTAGTCGAGGCGCGCGCGCTGTTGGTGATGGATGGTTCGGCCGCGGTCGACGCACAATATATTCTGCTATGATGGCGGCCCGACGGATCCTAACAAGATTAATTACACAAAATTAGTAGTACTATCACAATCAGAACGACACCCTATAAAACAATAGCGGTCACTTTATTAAGATTAGGTACTCTATCCAGAATCTTATTTGTGAGTTTGTTGATAAAAACAGATTTTATAGATGTACTTTACTGCATACAATACACAGTTAAACATCGTTAGCGTAGCAGATTATTTAATTTATCCAACAGATAAATGGTAATTTGGTCCTAACACCATTACATTTTATTAAAATGATAGAAATTGTTGCTTAGGTGTTAAGTTACTGTTTCCTGTGATCAATAAGTAGATAGGTGCATACATTAGGCATTAATAAGTACCTGCTTATTATAATATTGTTTATGAAAGTACTAAAGAGAACTCTACCTACGAATACCTACAGAAAAGTTTATAGTAGGTACACATGGGCTTCTATTTATACCTATCTACGTAGGTAGGCATGACATATTATTGTTCTTAGTTTAGTTGTATGAACATTTACACTAAGTTATCGTCATTTAAAATATTATGTTAGTTGGTCTCTATTTTTACATTCACAGTTTTATTCACGCTAGTTAGAGAAAATTAATTATTCTCTTTTTAAAGCTAGACATTGAAGACTAATAATAATCATAGCAAGTGAACCATGTCATTTAGTCCGTTGCTTTCTTATGACTCTACAATCTACATTATATTTAGTTAGATAAATGATGTTGTAAATATCTCATAAAATTTGAGATTTAAACTAAATATTCAAGAATATGGATTCTTAAATATTCTGTTTGGCGTTCTGTAATAAAGTTGTAAAGACTAGACTCTACTAAACAAAATTTTTTTTTTATCTGCTTCGTTAATAAATACTAACTGTGTTACTAAAGTATAATATACGTTACAAACTCTTTCTCTATGTTTTATTATTTCTTTATTACACTTACCATAAATTTTACAAATAAAGATATTAGAATTTGTAGAGTCAAACAACACTAAAACACCATCTAAACTCAAAAACAGTCACAATTTTAAACGTCTTGTATCAGAAACCGTTTAAAAAAACAATAGCTCCTGAACTGGAGTATCTAAGACACTCCCCCCCCCCCCTCCCTTCCTACGACCCGACGTGATTTATTCTATATACCCGCGCTATAAATCTGTCGGGCACAACACTATCGCTAGTGTTGCGCGGTAATGGCTAATGACATAACACCAGCAAGCTGCCAGAGTTCAAGCTAAAAATGGCTACTTAATCGGGTTATGAAAGTTAATGTATGCTTGTGTTCATAGTAGTTCGTTGTGTTATATTTTATTTAGTATAATGACTAGTTGGTAGTTTTTGCATCAAAGAACTAAAATTATATAATTAGGGAGCTTTGTTTGGTCCTGAAAGGAATCCCGCATCTCCGGTATCTTTGCCTGAATACTGTCGTTAAAATGTAAATCTATACTGTACTCGATACAAAACTCTTATATGAAAATAAAAAGGAGTTAATGGAAATGAGAGACTATAGAGAATTATAAAACGAATATTTTATGTTGAAACGCTTTTCTTAAATCTAGAGCTTTATGAAAAGTCTCAAAACTACAGTTTTCGTTTCCGTCATTAGAGATATTCAGCGTAACACACTATTCTCATAATAGGGATTTTGACTGGGTATGAAAAGAAAATCTATTTGGTCTATAAGATATAATAACATAATATAACATATTTCATCCTTTCTCAAAATAAGTAAAAACTAAGGAGATAACGCGAATCAAAGTTCAGGGTTAATGTGATGTGTGGCTAATGACGTAATGTGACATTTCAAATCTACATTGGTTTGAAATGCCACATTATGTGATTATGTGACTTTTTTGGTCACGTAAAAAGAAAAATAAGTGTCTTATTTTTTATTAATATACATGATAGTGCGGAGACACTACATGCATACCTGCTATTTAACTTTCAAATTATGTTCCGCAACTTGGAGCAATGTATTTTTCAAGTAGAATCATTTTTCAGTTTTGTCATTGTACCTATTCCTAAAAGTAGGTACACCTTAACTGTAACTTAGCATTAAAGCATTTTCTTTACATTCAAAACTCTTCTTTAATTATTAACAGGAGGTGTACCTTTCTATTTGGTGCGTGACGAATTGCAATGCATTACCACGCACCAACACGAAACGCGGATGACGTAGCACGGCGGTTCAGGTTTAGTCAGTAAGAGTCTGACACTACCCGTTCGCTCCCCCGAGTGAGCGGGTGTCCATGAGGATTCCCCCGCCCAAACAAAAAAAAAAAAAAAAAAGGTGTACCTTTCTATTTAAAGACTCCAGCCATGCAAAGGTGATAGGTACCATGTACGCCCAAGGGACCAATCAGATGTCAACGTATAACCTAAGTAGTAGATACCTTCGTCAATAGACAGTACATAGCTATATCATATGTAGGTACATAGTACCTTCGTATGTAATGTCACCTCACTAATTAATCGGTACTAGGTCGGGTGTCTATATATCTGAGTCATTGGAGAGTTAAACCGTGTAGAAAATTAAGCGAATTATTTCTTCGTAACTAGGTACAGAATATCTATTCATAAGAATGTTATCAAGAAACCACGAAGGAGTTTGTTTTTTAGGGATTTTAAGCCTTGTGTTGCGGAGGGTTTAACAAACATTCAAATCACATGCGCTAAGAACACTCAGACTTAGAACAAACATTTGTGGATCACACAAATATTTGTCTTATGCGGAATCGAACTCGCGTTACGTCGCGCACAGTTTTAATAGGCGTAGTGATATACCCACTCGACCATCCGTGCAGTAAAATCAGATAGACGACTTGGATGTCTTCCTTAAGAATCAAAAAGATATATGCAACATATATAAACCAAGGTCAATGAAGCGTCTTTCTTCGCTCAGCAGAAAGACAGCACAGGTTTACTAGAGAAAAACAATAAGGCAAATATATACAAAACCATAGACCATGTTTTGTACTAAGTGAAAGCTCCAATTACGCAAAATAATGTAGTTACTCTACATTTATTTCTATACCCTTAGGTACTCTTTAAGTTGACCTAAAGGCTTGTAGGAAAAAAGGTAAGTATATTAATTACTGCAGTTTAGATAACTACAGTAATATTCAAGTATAGTAAATTTAGCTTAAGTTTTAAAATACTATTCTAAATAAAACTATATCACTAAATAATATGAAAACAGTAAATAAATAAATAAATGTATAAAACGTCACATACATTGCTCTGAATGAACCCAAAGTAGCACTTGTGTTATGGAATATTAATAACGAAGATACCACAAACAACCAGACCCGAAACATTGTAGAAAAGTGGTTTTCTACATTGAGCCGTTCGGAGATCGAATCCGGGACCTCAGAGCTAGTGGCACCTTGAAAACCGGTGTGTACGCCACTCGACCACAAAGATCGTTGAAACAACAGTACAAGTTGATCTACATCTATGAAGATTAATTTATAATATTAATACACCCATCTCATCGAACATCACCTATCTCTAAATTAGAAATCGACCGAGCTCCCGAACTATATACTCTATGTACCTATCTACAGCACTGTACACTATATCAGTTACTATTTAGACACGTCTAGTTAGCAGATAGACGGGGAGCTTGAGGTAGCTAATCAATATTCGAAGGAGAACTCGACCTCAAATTGACATACGTAGTACTCGTACTACATTGTTCTATGTATCAAGTTATTAAGCTAAGAGTCTGTATATGTAGGTATTATACCGTATAGTGAAAGAATAAACAGTACCTAGAACATTCATGTGACCTTTGTTCTTTTTTAAATAATAAAACCTCATTTATTTAAGCAGACATTATTTTAGACTGATATTATGAACTCAACATTAGTTCATAATATCAGTCTCAAAAACGTGTAGAATAAAATTAGTTTATTACTTTTTAATATACGATTCTAAATTTAAGGTGCTAAAGAAAAATGAGGTTTATTAATGTTACAAAGTTTAAAATGGTTTTAATTATAACCTTTTTTATAATCCTCGTGAATTCTTTTAAATTACTAAAAGGCAAGTTATATTTAACAACATACCTAATAACATACATGTATAAAATGAATTGTGTATTAGTTTTCACGATAGTGATATATTATTATCAAGATACTACTGTTACCTAAATCACGATAAAAATCTGTGATGATGATAGGAATACTTAATGATGATATCAATTCTTCCGCAGGATACTTTAATTTGATGATATGATGCGGCCACCAACGATGATTCTCAAATATGTCTTTAAGATAAAAATCAGCATATTACCTTCTTAAGTTACGCAATTAGCATAATTATTCATTAAATTCTATTTTTATTTACATTTATCTAGCAAAAGTCGCAAAACAACAAACAAATACCTAATCCAATTTTCATAATATTTATATTATAAGATAAACCCACAAATGTTTATGTAGAATATAATAATATCAGCAATAAGAATAAAACAAATGCCTACTTAGGTATACAGAAAACAGTAGGAGCGGAGCGGTTTCCAAGGCCCCACGACACCCACACATTTTCTAAGCGGGCAGCCAGTCTGAATAACATTTAACCCCTTTGAAATGTAAAAGCATTACGGAATGAAAAAACAGCACTTATGTACCCCGCGACTCAGATAAACCATCTCCAGTACAAAGAGCACAAAGATACAATGCCTCTGAAAGGGTTCAAGAACGCACTTTTAAATTAACCGCTACGAATTCAAAAATGACTTACATCGTACCGAAACTACAAGCGATTCTCACCCCTAATGATTACATCAAACAAATATTGAACATCATAATCGTATGCACGCGAAACATGATATAAAATATTAGTCGTCGCAATACGCCTATTTTAAATAGGTCCGTTTACATTTTTCCTTTTCATGTCATTGTCTCTGGTTGGAGAGCGCTTGCAACCGTCACGTTCCAATTTTGAAAAGTGTCGGAACAAAATGGTAGTCGCTTTGTGTAGTCCCCCGCTCCTGACTCGAGTTTGGTAATTTAGCAGATGTTCAGAGAGTCCCGACTACCTTTGAAGTCGACTGCAGCCAGCGTCCAACTAAAGAAAATTGACTTTCTACGTTTGTTTTGCGTCGACTTGGTAGTTAATATACATATAGTGATTTCTAAGAAATCTTCTCGATAAGTCGGTATTCGGCTCGATATCGTTTCGAATCATTTGAAACATGATTCGTAATTATTCAAACCGCATACCGACGTCAAAAATATCAACCGACATACACGAGAAGTCATAGATCCAACCAGGCACCGGTGGAGGCTGGTAACCAAATTGGAACATCACTGCGCCGTGTTTACAACTCGACAAAAAAAAACATAACAAAGGAGCCGAATTTAAATTCCAATCGAACTTTGACACATGTCTGCCACCATAAACAATGGAAATTCAAATCATCGTTGCATCGAGCTGCGGCGGCCTAATGCGATTGTGGCGTGAGTGAGTCTATTGCTCCTCATCTATAAATAGCAGCCTTTTCTCTCGCTTTTTCTTCACAGAATCGGAGTCGAGATCGGGCGATAAGCTATCTCGTGTGAGACGGTCTCAATATCCACAGATGGCCTTGCTCTCGAGTAATCTCTGTTCTCGACGTGGATATTTTGACATTTTTTGCTTGTGATTCTTTGAAAATCTCGCTTTGTGCTCTAATAGGGACATTATTTTGACGTGGAGCACGCCGCTGTAATATTGTAAACACTGATTGAGTATAGATAAGTAAGACAATCGGAGTTTTGTCCTTGGTTGTGAAGTTTTTTGTGGTCACGCGAATTTAAGCCTTAGATTGAGGTGGCTTGATGTTACCAAGAAATGTTGAGCAGCTGCCCGAGTTGTAGTAAGTGCGGTGTTAAATGCATTACATGCGTTATCTACATCGCTATCATAAATTGACGTATAACATTTTATTTACTTGTAAGAGACAATATTTGACATTACTGAGGATCAGAAATTCTATGTATGTGTGCCAATAAATGAAAAATTGACAAAAGACGAATGCATTGCTTGGCCTGACGTCATCGAAAGCTACAAACTTCAAACAAAAAGAGCATTCAGTGTATATGTAGGTACTTTGTCTAGTACCAACAGTTGGGTCTGCATCCGACACCAACTGAAAAATCATATCCATCAGTGAAGTCTTAAAAATGTTGACCCATGAAGAAACAAGATTTCACGTAGATTTTCAAAATTATATTGGAAGGTAAATTAATAAAGTTGATTTACAGAGAGCGATAATTTGCTAAGATAATGAACTTATCAAAATGTTATACAGACAGAATAACATCAACTTATTTTTGCACATAAGATCAGGTAAAAAAACAAGCTCTGATCAAAGAACATTAGCCAAAACGTTTGGGCAAAAATTCAGAACATTAAGTCAAGGTATGATGGCGAAGATTTTATCAAAAAATATGACTTACCTACCTGTATTACAGACATACAAAGCAGTTGCTATTATAATACAATTTAATACCGGAAGGACTCTAATGAGGTACTGCATCAAACAAATTGAAATCATTAACTCATACACCGAGTAACATCGTGCTTATTAATTTTGAGACACAATTATAAATTACAGACAGTTACTTTACAAGATATTGGCTTTCCGTTGCATTTATTTAGAACTTAGTAGTATTACATATAATCAAGTGATAGTAGATATAATGATAGTTGCATAAGCACCCAATACCATTATTAGCGCAAACGCTATGACAAAAGTTTATTGTGTGTAATGATATAATTTACTCGCCTGCTATCACAGAAAACATAATAAGTAGACAGTACAACTATTATAATAATGTCTTGGGACAACTCACACACAGTCATCTGATCCCAAACTAGGCAGAGCCTGTATTATGGCAACCAGACAACTCATAAACATACTTATATATTTCTAAATACATACATATTAAAGATAAATTACACCCAGGCACAGAACAAATGATCATACTCATCACAGAAATATTTGTCCCGGGTGGGAATCAAACCCTTCGTGGGTTCGATTCGACTCTGGTTTAGCAGTCAGGGACACTAACCACTAGACCAACAGGACAGTCAATAAACTATAACTGACTTTTTATTGCATATATGCATTTAAACAGGTATACTTGTAAAAAGTCGTATAAGTATATAATATGAAGCAAATTCGTTTAGAAATAAACATTGCCTTTACTTATACTCTCAGGCTCGGCGCAAACGGGCAACCGATCACGGCCACCGCTGGTCAGCTACAGCGTCTTAACACATTTTTTATACATTTGTGTGCTGTAGCGAGTGGCCGCCACCGGCTCCTCGTGTGTTTGACTGTACAAAATATATGAAAGAGTGTGGTAAGTCGCTGGTCACCGGTGGCTGTGGACGGTGACCCATTTGAGCCGAGCCTTATTGTTTTGTATCAGATGTCTTATGTTTACATACATTTTTAATGAATAAGTTTACGAGATAATATTTCTGGTACAGCAAGAACCCTGTCATCTTCATTCCCCTTCGCTCACCTAATAGACGCTCAAAATTCTTGAATACACCGTGTTTGTAAATCCGCTTCGTGTTAATCTGATAACGTTTTAATTTTAACGTCAAAGTTCGTTAGCTCGATAAAATATTCCAAGTTAATCACGAGTTTCGAGTCCTTTTTACTTATTTAACATTTTTGTACAACATATTTTTAGTTTACGAACACAAAATTTACTGCGACTCAATCTGAAATATTCCACATTAACAACTCGTTTCTCTTTGTTTCTCGACTTGCATTTAATTCGTTTGAACGTAAGACATTCGGATTAGAATTAATACTAGGTTGTATAAAAGTCAGCGGTATTTAAATGAACATAAAAACATTGCATGAAGTGGTACTAAGTGAAAGTCCGATAACCGTCTGAGTAGTAGCTAATGCTAGGTTCTGTTCCACCGTTGGTCATTTAAATAGTTTCATGACTTTCCTCACGTGCCGCGAACTCACAACGTGATGGATTGTTTATAAATTAATAATTAATTTTATTTCCAACAAAGCCCTGAGTTAGCACGTAACAAAACTGTGACGAATCAAAACATAAAACACAAGTAGGTTGTAGACAAAAATACAGCGGCAGCACACGTCGTCCGGTCGAGCAGACAATCTCCGTACCTATCCCTTATCTGTGCAACTTAGCAAACAAAACATCGCAACCGGCAATAAGCATAAAACAAAATCGTTTCGACCCCACACACGCCGTCGCCCGAACACTTGGAAAAATCCCTATGGATTTTCCGCGCGGGGTGACGAGGGCGACCGGCGGCGCGCGGGCGGCAGGGGGAAGGAACGTAAAAGAGAAAAGCTGCGAGTTTTTATCTCGGCGCCATAAATTTTATTCGTAGCGTGATTTAGTGCGCAGATTGCCCCCCGCGCCCCGCGCCCCCCGCGCCTACGCCTCGCCCGGGTAAGGCTGCTAGTCATTGTCAAAATTATTGCACCCCTATCTACTGAAGCTTTAAATATATGTCCCCGACACGTAGTTATGCCTACAACCCGTTCCTTCGCTGAATACGACGCTTTGATGTAAATTTTATAAGATGTTCCACGTAAAGAATTGCTTTTGCACGATTATGTGCCTAAACATTCGAATAAAAGTGAAAATAAAAGAAAGCATTCAATCGAACAAAGGATACAATACCCATTGCCCATTGGTCAGAACAAAATCCGCTCGAATTAAGCCTATTCTTTACTTTGTTACAACGTATGTTTATTCTAGTGGATAGTTGCGCAAACTTCGCTTTCCTCGGCTTTCAATAGCACGAAAGTTTCCACTTGATTTGTTTAGAATATTGGAGCTAACACTGCAGTACCAAACCGACTAGACTGACGAATAATGCAATATTAGACCAATGGCGCCACGCATTTCCAGAGAATGCTTCAAAAAAACCAGTGCGCCGTCCTAATCCTTCATTCTTACTCTTAGAGTAAATCTTACTTATTTGTCAATACCGAGCCACAAAGGCGTCCAAATACCCTTACAGTGGATGAAAGGCATAATACACGCCTCATAATAGTGTAGCAATTCAGAAACTGTTAAAATCATAATGTGCTTTTGTTATCCTCTTGACAGCTCGGTTTTTTCATCGGTGGTTTCGTGTTGCCGGCCAGTTCGTCGCGAAAGTGACGTACGCGATTTCTAGCGAATCGATCAGTATCTGCGGGGCGTATTTTATGTAAACACGACAAATTTTGTGATGTAAAATAATAGCCGCAGATGCGCCGTGTGCCCGTGTTATTTTTATTGTCTGTGCGAGTAGCTGCGGGTTCGCAGGATCGCATTTGATCCGGGACTCACTCCACACTGTGTCTTATCTCGGATCTGGTTTTATGAAACCCTAAATTTACGACTGCGGCGAGGGGTGGGGGCAGTATTAAGCCGACTCTTGTCGCTTCGCTGCGACAGACACTTTTGTCACCAGCAATTCATGGCTGAAGCACGTTCGGCAAAAATTTTGCGTGTCAAATTACAACGCAGCGAACAGTCGATTGATGACGAGATTAGGCAATACGAGTGTCGTTATGAAACGTACTTCTGTTTACGATTATTACTTATGTAAATGACGCCATAAAACATTCTTTTGTCGCAAACAAATAGACGTTTACTTAAGTAATTTTGATATTGACTCTGGAATAATGACACGAGACTGTTAGACATTTATACACCCAGGTAAATTATTTACAGTGATAAAAATCCACATTGTTTAAACCAAAATATAGTAGGCTTACTAAAGTGGTAGAAACAATTTATTTGTATTTAATTACAAGTTATTACAACTCTTCACACAAACATACAAACAAAACAATCTTGTTCACGAGCAATTGTTGATAAATTATTATATTATAGATTATAGCATCTTAATTAGGGGAGAAGGTTAGTCTTAATTGCGGGCCGCTAGCCGGGGCGGGTTAGCCCAGATACAGACCGATCCTCTATAAATTACGAGAATAAATCCCGGGGAAGAAAAATTGCCCTCTGGAGCACATAATTCTTGCCTTGTCACAAGCCCTCCTTATCTATAGCCAATACCGGATTACAATGTGATTTTTATTTCATGCTATATTTGTAGGTACTCCCAACCTACTCTACGTCAGCCTTTATGTAAAGTTATTTATGTTACCTATGTGTAATTTATTTACTTTACCTGGGGGAAATATATTTGTGTTTCTTGTGATTCTGCTTGTAGCTACTTCTTCATCTGAGCATTTCTGAGTTTAGGGACACAAAAAACATTTGAATAAAGTTTATTTATGAAGATATTGATAAAACTATACATTAAAGCCGAAAGTGTTCGTGGTCATTGTATACTTCTATAGACAAGTGTTTAATTTATTTCAAAATTATTACATCCAACCGCTACATACATTTACATTATACTAAGAATATTTAAGTAAAACAAAATTGCTACCATGTACGGTGTACCGAAAAACATAACAAACAAACTTCCATCCTTTTATAAGCAAGATACCTTCATAGTTACCGACGTTTAAATTCTGATTGCGCTGGTATATGTCTAAATTTTGTACTATTTAATAAACTAGCTGTTTCCCGCGGCTCCGCCCGCGTGGATGTCGGTTATCGCCGCAAAAAGTAGCCTATGTCCTTTCTCAGGCTCTAGACTGTCTGTGTACCAATGGCGGCAATGTGTAGCGTGAAAGCTCGACAGACAGACAGAAAGACAGAGTTACTTTTGCATTTATGATATTAGTAAGGTTAGTTCAAGAAACAAGATAAGCACGTAAGTCAAAGAGATAGCTATCATTGAAAATCTTCCTAATTATGAAATTTCGAATTTAAAAAATGCGAGCGCTAATAACATATCAGCCTCATTTTTATATACAATATGCAAACTGATTAGTTGAGAGCAATGGCTTCAACAAATCAGTTTGCATAGAATACTAAACAAACTGTTTTACTAGTAAACACAACTACGCAACTAGATAGTAACAAAACAAATATAAAAGCTCTTCAAAACTACGAATTGTACTTAAGCTAATATTTTATAATGTTAGCCAACAATATCATCTAATGGACAATGACAAATGATTCCCTTTGTAACGAATTGAGATGTCACGGTACCATTGTACGACAACAAACGGTCAAATTCACGAAATTTATAGAAAAAAAACTTCGAAAATTTCAACGAAATATTTTGACAAGATAATGTATAGGCAGGTATGGGACGAGTGGCAAGCTAATGATAGTTTAATAGATATATAAATGTGGGCAAATTCCCGATACTGGTGGATTTTTTGTGATTTTGGGTATTAGAGTATAATTCCGTAATACTTTCACTATTCCTTCTATAATAGATAATAATGAATAGTGGAAAAGTATTTGTTGACAAACAAATATTTTTACGAACTATATACATATAAACCACGATTTTTTAGTGCAATTTTAAGGAGATCTGGACAGATAATTTAGTTGCAATCTATTGAAATTCATGTACCGTTCTCAGTTCAGCTATCGATCAAGTACCAATTTAATGACCTAATTATTTAAACCACTAGAATAGAAAATATTCTTAATATAATGTTTGCATCACGACCAAAATTTCTTAAATATAAAACATAATATTTACAAGCTGCGCAACATAGTTTAGGCTAAAAACATTTGAAGTTACTTAAAAGCAACAACCTAATTACATATTTCACTCACTTATTACTTATGTATTATAACAGTAGCTACATTCGTTAGTAAATTCCTCCCGTATCGTCTTATACGATCTCAAAAATCGAGCATTTTAATCTCGACACACTCTCATATTGCGTTACTTAACTTGTTTTATTAATTCCTAAGTTTACATTAATTAATATAAATGGATACGTGGGGATGACTGTTAGCTTAATAGGCTTGAGTTCTTTGATTCATTTTAGGCCTGCATACGGATGTCGGCCTAATTACTACATAACGTATTTCAAAGTTAATTACTTCTATTTAACGATAAATCAAGTTCCTCTTTGTTTTTTATAGTTTATTCTGCCATCTATTTTCATTTAAATGAAAACACATTAAAAAATAAATTAAATTAAATAAAAATCCACATGATATAAATACAACGATCAAACATAAAGTTGTCCATTCGCAAATTATTCTTTGATAACCCGTATTTTTGCATGTTCCAAACAAGAACTTATACATTTGGTTAACAATATTCTATGTATTATAACTGATCGATACTTTATCACACACTCATCACGCCTTTTCGTACACACTATGCAATTCCCATTAATTGCATAACAAATGCGGTGACACAACATTGTATTAGAATTTATTATTTTCTATTGTTGGCAACACCGAGCCCAGTGGGTCGCGGTTGGCAACACAGACCGATAGTGGCGATATTTATTTGTGTAGAGAAGAGATTATTTATTTATTTTGTTCGGACGATACATTGTTGATGTTTTGTTGTCGGTTCAATGGCTCTACAAATGATTTCCAATGCTCCTGTAGTGAGCAAACACTTGAGTGTATTGCGTTATTAAAAAAAGTTGAGAGCTGTACACTTAACATTTTTTATGCTGACGCTGGTTCGAAAATCAATTTTTATTACCAGTAGCTGTTGTAGAAATAAAAGATTGGTGTGTAATGTAATGGGGACTGTCAATTTATTGTGAATAGGTAGGTACCTAGTACCTATATTACACAAATAAAGATATCAGTAGGAACTAGACTCATTTATTTAAAATATGTACCTATGTTATTTGAAAACATTAAAAAAGGCATATAAATAAAAACGCAAATTATACGTATGGTTTGAGATATCTTTATTTCTCGTAAGATTTTATTATAATTCACTTACCTACATGTCAAAACACACATAGGTACCTACTATAAATTAGCATACAAATGTATACACATATTTATTTATTTTTTATTTTAAATATGTAATGCTTTTCATTTCATAAATATTGTTATCCATTTCACTTTCTTTGCCATTCCTATTTTGAACCATTTCGAGTTGTCAGTCCAACTTTTTTTAAGGCAACTGTGCAAAAACATACAGCCAGCCTTAATCTGTCGCTTGGTTTGATGCCTTTGTCTCGCTACTGAGACATGCTCCATTAATGCTTTGTTAAGCATCCCGTAACAAAGGATTCACAGATTATAGCTATGTTTTGTATTTCTTTATGCGAATGAATTTCATTTTGCTGAAATCATTCGATGTAAGTTTATGCTAAATGCTGGCTGGTATTAAATAGGTAAAAATGTATTGCAATGCAAACCAATGTTTTCTTTACAGACTAGGCAATACATTTTTAGTATTTTTATGAACTAGCTATATTTTTTTAGCAAAGTTGACGTCTAATATTTAAAAAAATAATAACAGTGTTATACCTGAAACTTGAAACATTGTTGTAAAATATGGAAGCTGCTCTCGTATATATGTTGCAAACATGTCATAAAAAAAAAAGTTCCTCAATAACTTTAATAAAATACCTTTTAGGCTCATGTATTCAATTATAAAAGAAACACGCAAACATTATTGAAATACAAATTAACTATACCAAGTACACAAATAACTTACAAATTAACTATTAAAAACGCGCACTCAAGCAAAAACGAAACCATCCAACAGAAGTGACAACTATTTTAGCCATTCCAAATATTTGTACGAAACATAATCTCAAACTTTCGAACAACAATAAATCAAAAGAGTATCTACTCAAAAAAAAACTGAAACAATTTACACAGATAAAAAAAAAACGACCACCGGGATGTTCCAAACCCCACAATTGCACGCTCTATTACTTCTAATAGCATTCGACATGGCCCGCCTTGTTACCAAACAGACATATTTATTGCAATATTAGAATTAACGATGTGAACATGGAAACATAACCCCTAAATAAGAAGATAACTCGGTCAAACTTTAATACGTTGACAAAGATTTGAGAAGTTCGTCGGCCGTTCGTAATCGTTTGGGCGTGTTGTCGCTTCTATGATTTCAATTTTATGTCGCGTTTAATTGTGAGAAAGTTGCGAACAATTATTTTCGTGCAAATTTAATTGACGAGAATCGTGCTATCTGACGGCAGTTAAAAATATAGCGATATTAAAAATAATAAGCGAGGTTGACTCATGTCGATGCGGCGGATTTTTTTACAAAATTAAAATAAATTGTTACATTTGGATTATATGAAATACCTACCGACTATTTAGAAAAAAGCTAAAACTTTAAATGATAACCTTTGATAGACCTCATAGAGTTAAAGTAGTTAAGCATAATGCCGATCACTCACATTCGCACGAATACGCAAACCCACAAGTGTAGGACGACATTTGCAAATGATTTAATTTCCAAGCTGAGTCGATTTTTAAACAGACATCAAAGCGCGCGAACCTTGTTCGAATGTTTGCGCGCATGTGAGTGACCGGAAGATGGATGACATGAAAAGCGTCATAATACCTACATATTTAATGCCATTATGACGCAACAAAAAAATAAACTCGTAAAAAATCAAATACAAATTTGTTTTGTTTAAAAATATCTATATATATTGTTGAGTTTTTAAACTAATAATTCGGCCACTTTTCAGTTGCGTATCTAGTTCTATTTTTCATAACAAATGCCTAGTGATAACCCATTTAATAATCTATGTTTAGAATCAGTGCTGCTACGAACATTATCTTACACCTACGAAAAATATATGTATCTATGTACGTATAGATATATCAAAGTGTGTTATCGTTTGTCGGTACTTTAATATCAAATATTTTATGGCGCCTATCGCGTTTCTTCTCTCCTCCATAATCGTAAAATGTTGTATTTCATGAATTATTAAAGTTGGATTTTGCATAAAACTAATTTAATTTTTTTATTGCATTAGCTCTTTAGATAACGTGGCTACTTAATCTAGTTTTACCGATATCTTATAATATATGATCCAATAATATTTGTCACTTCTTTGTGTATAATCATAAGGACTTATTCCTTGAAACGGTTTAAATCAGTGTTTCTTAAACTGTGGGTCCGTGGGCACATGTGTAGGGGCCCGCAGTCTCATTTATGGACTATTTAACCATAATAAAGTTGCGGTGACTAAGTAGTAATTACTTGTAATGCTAAAATAAACGGTTCGAAATTAATGCGATTTCTTTTTATAAGGGGGTAACTTGCTTGATCTCCTTGGGGTCCGTGGACTGAAAAAGGTTAAGAAACGTTGGTTTAAAGAATGTCTGTACAGTTGATTTCAGCAACCCATACCTACTCAAATGACACTAATTAAAACTATAAATTAAATATTATGAATCTCCCAACGAATTTTAGCAAATTGCTGATAACTTTTAAACTACTGAACATTGCTTCATAAACTATAGCTCAGAACCATCTTGATCGCATTCACTTTCAAACAAAATACCGCATCATAATCTGTCCATTCGTTTGGGAGTTACGATATGGACTACTATTACCGTTTTTTTGCGTCGGGTGTTAAAAATTGTTTATGAACACAGAAAAACGGCAACGCTACATAATCGTTGTTGACTTTACAGTAAATACCTTACACATAATGACCGAAAAACTAAACATTATGTTTAAGGGCCAGTACTTTAAAATCGGTTTGCTCAAATAATTTTGCATAATACCCCATATTTCTGGTTATAAAATACTTAATGGTAATAAAACGCGAATTACGACTATGTTTAGGGTTGGTGATTAGACGTGGTCCATCAGTGATTAGCCACGGCTGGTGATAAACGTTGGGGTGTGTAAGCAAATTATCTATTTTGTGTACGGTTACTGAACGGTTAAGCAAATTAGACACGAGTTAAATTATAATATGTCGTTAGTGGACTATATTGTGGAATATATTGTGTACAACGCGCTGTTTTAACTGCCTCTTTATACAGTTCTGATTAAATTAATTGTAGTAAGTGTAATATACAATGTATACAAGTACGTTTGTAAATTATACAAGTTATGTTGTGCTGTTAATATATATGTTTTGTTGTCTAATTTCAGACTCAATTAGAGTTCATAAGCTGACCGTTCGACTCGCGACACCGCCGCCGCCGCGTCAGCTCATGATTAAGGACTCTTATAGAGTCTAAACCTAGACGGGCGATCCCGATAATGCGCGCGAGTAAACCGTCTATATTCCTAAATAAATATGTATTATATATATAAATATATATTATCCCCTTAAGAAAATTATTATACAAATATGTATGTTATTACGCAAAATTTTACCAATACAAGAGTGACTTATAAAACTTGTCGAACATTATTTTATTAATTACCTACTACCAATATACTTACTTAACACGAATATTAATATCGTAACAAGAAGAAAATCTACAACAGTGCATCTGAAACAAACAATTTGGTCCATAGAAGTAGAATGTAGTACACTAAACATAAGACAAAACAGTTATTGTACATAACAAGTTTAATTATATTTTTTTGTTTATTTCGTTACCCATAAACCTAGATATAAATCCATATAATATGTACCTAAGTACATTCATAACTAAATATTAGTATAATATCCTGTGTAACAAGTTATTCAATCACTTAATCATACACGATATTACAGAAGATCACCAATAACTTATACATATTTCTTATTACCGACAATATTTGTTTGTGACATTTAAAACGATTACCACAATTTTATTCACTAATTCCGTCTCTCGTTCCAATCAGGTTCTAAACGTCAATTACGTGTCTATTATTTAATGAGAAAATCTTCCAATTAGTCACTCGGCAAGCACCATACGGATTATTAAATATGGTATTTTATTGCTATATAATCCTTACCCAAAAGGCAATAGAGATTAGGATCACTTCCGAACGCATCTCGGTTTCTTTCATTAGTTACATTGGGTACATCTAATTAGACTGTTTTTCTCTGATGTGCGGTAGCCGAGTACTAAATTATTAAGATTGGGTAATGTCATAATATTCAAATTTGGAAGCGGTTATGACAAGGTTATGTCGAATGTCGGTCGTACACATTCCGGATGAGAAAATGGCTCCGCAAACACCGACTTACCGTATATGGCTTAAATAATGATAAATGTCGACACTTTCGACGTAATTAGTGTTAACATTTATAATTTTATTATTAATATCGTGTTTTTTATTATATTTATCCTGTTTTTATTTCGTAGGTCACGTAAGAGAGTTCCGGTTGTCATTTAAATGTCTGTGAGAAATATTTTATTTACTTAGAGGCGTAGAGGTTTTGCAGATAATAAAGAATGTTACCTAAATACTCATTCAAAATCTCTTTGAGCTTTACTTAAAATGTTTCTTCATTTGAGAATTCTTCTTACCAATTTTCACACATAAATAAAATTGAACTATTAATTATTTGCCGTGCATTGTAACCTATTTTGATCACTAACTGCACGAATGAGCACTAATTTAATTTTAGAACATGACGTAGGATCTTTAATAAATAGTACCATTATACATAGTTTTTGCCCACGCAGGTTAAAAGAGCCATATAGAGCTATATTCTCAGAGATATTTTAATTGAAGACATGTCCCATGGTCATGCTGTTATGTTTGCGATAGTTTCATCCATCGTTCTTTTTGCATAATGTACAAGAAAAAAAAATGTCATTTGTTTTTATAGTCATTCTATTTATGTGTCTTAGATTAACAAATTAAATTCTATCAAAACAAAGTTGTTCCTTATTTTTTTTATATTACTAAATAAATTACACTTATAAAATATGTGTGAACCTGCTAAACTACACAATAAATTTAAATTAGACCTAAAATAAAAACTTTAAATTAAATTGCTTAATTTGGGTACTTAATTTAGATTTGCATTTCTGTTGTGGCCCAAACAAACATAATGCGTTACCGCTAATAGGCAATAAACTCTTGTTTTAGATAATATTGTTATTGACCTACTTTATATGACTACTATTGAGATAAAACTAATTGATCCGGTCAATAAATGTTAATAGTATTCGCTTTTTTTTTGCAAAATGCAAAGTAGGCACGGTAAACAAATTATATTTACTTTGTTGATGCCGCCGGAGTATCTTACTAAATACCGGTGACATTATATAACCATTATTACGCATATTTATGTACGTAAAACAAAAGAGTATATGCAGAAACGTGCTGTTGCTATCCTCTATAAAAAGCAACACTACAACAAATGTAATTGTTGTAGTGTTGCTTTTTATGCGAAACTGGCTAGCCTATTAAGTTTGTAGGCCGTAGACTTTGGGAAAAAAAGTAAGTAAACTATAGAGTGCGCATCGAGTATGAACTACAGGCACTACTATGAACAAGTAAAATCATAAGATTGGTGTCAAAACAGACCGCGAAGTTTTATTAAAACTATCCCAAAACCTAATATTACCTTAATAATATCGGAACCGTCGATAATATCGCATAAACGTCTGTCATCGCAAAATCACTTAACTCAGAAAACGAGTTCATTTAGCAAAAAATTTGGTTACGCTCGGTACAAGGAGGTACTAGAGATGCGCGTGCTCTATTCTTGTCTATGTTTACTTTAAGACACTAACATTTTATTGATAAGTAAAAATCGGTAGGTATTCGAATTATTTAATTCTTAAAACTCCATAAAAATTATGAAAAAAAAATACAAAATGTGACACTGAAATCCTTTTCAAATAAAAAACTCTACATTCTACTTTTGAAATTGAAGTGGCGCTAAATTGTACAACAGAAATTACAGAGACAACGCTTACTTACTCAATAAACACGTATTACCAATATTAGGTACAATCAAGTGAGCATACGCCTAGCCTTACGTGGACCACAGACCTGCAGGTAAATGCATTTAAATTAATTAAGGGGGAGCTGGACCGCCCGCGCGGCTACCGTCCCGGCGGGGCGCCGTGACGACTTCATGCGGCTTCCCCGAACCGGGACGCGCCGGTACGGGATTTAGTGAAACTAGTGCTATACCTACCTGGCTTGGCTACGTGACACGAATACTAGTGACGTTACAGGTCACCGGACTCACAAATCTAGTTGGTTCTAGTAAGGTGTAAAATGACCGTGTGTTCCGATTTTGCGTGTCGCTTGTTTGAATTTCGAATCGCTCTTGTTTTTTCTTTTGTTTATTTTTTGAATTAATTAAAAATGACGACGTATGCCTAGTGTTTGATTTAATTTTTGTTAAAGTTTAGTTGGTAGTATTGTTGTTGTGCTTTATTTGGGTTTTGCGTTTGATTTCTGCAGTGTCATTTTGTTGTGATCCTTGGATATTTGTAGTATAACATTTGTGGAATAATAATCCATAAGATATGTAGATTATGTGTGATTGCTGGACTAAAGTTATAGAAGAATAGAACTTGCATTATTAAATATCTTAAGAACGTAACTAGGTGACACCAAACAATTTAACCTCAAGACTAAATTAGATAAGCGAAGTTTTCTAGAGGCACCATTATACCAAAACTAAAAGCCTGTATTCGCTAAAAACAGAATTATATTAAAAATATAATATGTTTCGTTGACTTGTAAATTATAATTGTCATTGTGTAATAATAAAATAGGCATGGTTATGATTAATAATGTAGTGTCATATAAAGGTCTTGAGTTCGATACTAACACGACAAACTTGTTAATGTAGAATTGAAATATGTATTGTACAGTAGCAGAAACCAATAACTCAAACAAAACAAGCCCGTCAAATAAAATATAGCCACCATATATGCAGACAGTTAACATATAAGTAACTGTTAAACTAAATCTGTAAACACGTATACGGCAGTAATTTGTATGCTAATAAAACAATTAAAATTTTACTTATACCATCTCATGTGTCTCACGATTTGTGTTATCGACTGCCCACTGAGCGGCTACCTGTGCAAACACTGTCACAATAGGTGCTCGCCCTTAACTGGCCCGCTATGAGTTATTGCAACTGCCCCTTAAATATTTCATCGATTTTATTGTGGCTCCAATGTCAACCCCGTCTCGACGATAGCTATAAAGACTGTCGTTAATTTTTTGCGCAATAACGCAAATCGTGTTTCACACCGAAATTTTATGTTAATCAAAACCTTAGTGCACGATTTATTTGTAGAGTAGATAACGAATATTCCAAAGGATTTTTTTTCCTAGTACACTAATATTTATTCAATCTTCCATGCAGCATATTTCACGGGTCAAATTTGCGAATGTTAATAATGCATATAGCATTCTAAGCGGAAAGCAAACCTTTTAAAGTTTAACCATTATATTCTCTGTATTTTCGTAAAGTTTAAAGTTTCGGGTTTGCGTTTCGTAGGATTATCGTGATAAATAATGGAGCCCACCAATGCGTAACACTATAACATAGACGTTATAATAGGATGTATAGAAGGCTGTATGAAGTTAACCCGTGCTCACCTGGCGTCACCCGCGCGCTCTCCCACAGATAAAAAACTCTTATAAAGAGATAAATTATTGCGTTATGGCTTTTTGAAAGAGTCCACTGCTGCTGAGAAATGACAATATTATTAAAAAGTACGCGTCTTTGTCACAATATCTTTTTGTGTTCGATATATTGTCGCCATAATAAATGCTGCCCCTTTATGGGTCGAGCATTGTGCTCCCTACCTTTGTGGACATTATTAAATATATTTTAAAGAGTTTTATTAATGGTGGGCGTCGTAAAGAGAATGTTTGATTTATTTTTTCGACGCGTGTGCTTGATGCTGGGTTGGATATCCTTCAATCACTAAAATAAATCGTGTGCGTGTGGGAAGAAATATCTCGAAATTATCAAATTGCACAAAGTAATTAAACTAAGTGACAAAATATCCGCGAATTACGTCTGACTTACAATCCAAAAAGGTCGGATACTTTTATTGTTATTGCGAACGCGCCGATAATGCAATAGCCACGTTTTAAGCGGGAAAAAAGAAGTAAAAAAAGGAACGATTCCCGCGCTGTCAATAAACATAAAACTTGCGAAAAATTGTCATATCGAATTCGTTGTTTTGAAATATGATTCGCTTACCTCGTTCCTTGACGCCTTCGGTGCGTTTATAAGATATTTTATTGTATTGATTTTGTTTATCTTGTTGTATAGACGAGATCTTGTTGCACGAACCACGAACAGGTATGTGACCACAATTAAATTTTTTGCTCCGTGTAATAAGATAAAATGAGTTTTTATGTGCATTGTAGTATTGTGTTTGCTTTACACCTGCGAGAACTCAAAAAAGCTTCATACAAAGGTTTTGGTATGCAAATGTAGTGTCTCCTAATGGTTTAGTATCATTTTTCAGTGAAGTTATCATCAGACGTAGTTAATAATCTTTCTATTCAAGTCTGTTATATTGAATTTTTGGCAGGGTTACCAAATATGGTTAGTAACATTATGTAGGTAACTACCAAACAAAAATTTAAATTAATTTATCTTTTTCGTATCTATGTACAAATTAGTATTTCGTACTAAGAAGGAATCAAGTTCTTTTAGTATTTATTTATTCACCTTCACAAAATAACATCCCCATTTTATTTTAAACATAAAGCCTAATTAATTAAATACTGCCAAAATAACTGCTTGCCTGTCATCCTATGTCCTTCTCACCTGTCCCTGATATTTTGATCACTTGAAAAAAATGTAGATAAGAAAACCCAGCTGTTTGTCGTCCCACACAATTTGTGTTATTAATGATACCGTGATCTATTCCTTAATATGGGCTACACAACTGACATCACAAAATGAAATTGGTTTTGTAATCTAAATACTAAACTACAGAACACCATGACAAATGTCTGCATATCCGATTTTTACCCTATTCATCTAGGTGAGCCAGAAAGCCAACTAAAAATCCTACGGGCACCGCTGACTGACATGGCATTCAAAGATTCAAAGTATTTATCATAGCACTAAGATATGTAGATACAACTATTTAAAAAAGATTTTATGCTTAAGCTAACCAGCATCTCTAGACAGTCCCTTGATCGTTGAAGCGAGAAGCCTGGCCAGTCCCCATCGGAAGTCGTGAAGGTCAATAAATAATATAGTACTATCACGTGGCGCTTAACAAATGGTCACTTCGTGCTTTGCCACCGGTCCACCTGACTTCATACGCAGACTAAGATAATAAACAGATGGGACATTCTTACTTTCTGAATGACTTTTTCCATCATAATCAGGATCTTTTGTTTAATTAATATATCGGAAAAAAGTCATTTCAGTTCACTAAGTGTGTTCGTTAATTGTATAAAATAATGATCATAGATTAATTCTCTCATATTTCAGATGCCTTCTGAAAGTCTAAACAACTCTGACACCAGGAACTTGGATGTAACTACATGATAATTGTCTTCTATTATCTATAGAGTTGTATTTATAGAGCCTTTTCGAATTAACTTCTCGCTCTAACTGCACTATAAAATACCACAACAATCTTTGGAAGTATCTTCTTCTGCCTAGCCTTTTTCCAAGCTATGTTGGGGTCGGCTTCCAGTCTTTACCGGATTCAGCTAAATACCGTATTTTACATAGTGACTGCCTATCTGACATCCGCAACCCATTTTAATGGGTACCACAGTATCCCATGAAAAGACTGGTTTTCAGAATTTTAATGACTTAACGACTGTCAAAGATGAACGTATGACAGCCAAGACCAACGGCTTATCATTCAGCCATCCACGGATCGAACTCAAATTTTTATTATCAATCAAACATACTTACACTTAGCCACGAGCCGTGTAAAAAATCTGAAGTATATTGTCGTATCTGTTCGTAAAACTGGTTGGTTAGTCTATGTGGGGACCCCCGCGATTCGCCGGCAGCTGGTGTGTCTCTCCTGTTCAATACTATCATTAATATAGTCCATACTAACATTAAATTGATTTTAAAATACATTTGCCTCTCCAATACGTTTTGCTGAGAATTCATACGTAAGAATGAACGTGTTTCTGAGGAAGTTTATTATAGATGTGTATTGTGTATGTATGGGTACTACGTGATTTGTTGCACTTTGAGATTGGATTATAGAAAATATAAGGTAAAGTCCTTTGTTTTGCTAATGGAATATAATTGACAATAAATACAAATTACATATTTTTTACTTACTTCTAAGTTGCTAATAAAGTTACCTTATGTAGTTCAAAATGTTCTTATTTAGTGGTTATGGTTTCCAAAAGCTCTTTCTTCTTTATTTCATTCGATTAAAAAAATAATCTTCCAATGGTGAGACTTTAAACATACATTGTCATCCCTGTAATTCTACCTGGAATCACCTAAAACAAGTTCCATAATAAAGCTGAAAAATGAACTGAACAAAATTTCTGCAAACACTGATATTAAGTTCATCCCATATGGGATGATTGAAGGCGTAAAGCCGTCAATTCTATGACCCAATGCAGGAAGGTAATGCAAGCGCTTTGGTGGTCCCCTCGAGTTGACACACGTGCCACAGTTTGTCCACTCCCTCAGTAGAACAAAACTTCCGGAACATTACGAGTACCGTGTGTCGAGTACTGGGATACAAGGAGTAAATGGCTACCGGCGGAACAAATCGATCGACACTTCTAGATCTTTTTAATTAAATTTGTTTTACAATCTTTTCGGGTTGACCTACAGTCATTTGAAAACATTTGCATCACAATGCCCTCACCTTTTCACGTGAAACGAATCATTTTGTCTTTGAAAGCTTATTCTAATTGGACTGTACCGATTACTCCTTAAAAGTATTTATTTGTTCTACCTAAACCAAGCAGAACCAACCATATTTGAAGCCTCCTGAAATATGTAACATTCTTACAAGATTATTCAAATATTGGTATGGTATAGGTACTATGTCTGGTTTATAAATGTAGGTAACTTTCTACTTTGGTGGTCGACCTCCCGTGTACAGCACGTGCCTCCTTAGCTTACCACTCCTGTTAACCTGCCGGCACTTCAGGGTTCAAAAGTTTACTAGTCCTCCAAATGAATTACATACATAACATATTTTGGTGTAAAAACTATCGGGAGACTGTTATTATATTAATACACAAAATATAGTACTGCATCTCCGAGTTTCTCTGTCGATTTTAACAATTATGATTCATTTTCTTTTGTATACTTCAGTGAACTACCTGCCTCCATAGCTTTTTCCCAACTATGTTGGGGCCGCTTTTCAGTCTCACAGAATTTAATGAAATACCAATATTTTAGATTAGGGAACTGTCTACCTGGCCATACCACCACCATAACCCATTTACACGATGGGTTATACAGAAGACTGGTAGTGAGTTAGATTGTGGTTCTAAAAATTAAAAAGTTTGTACCTCTCCCTGTTATCACAGGATACTGATTTAATTCCACTATTCCTGCTTACTTACTTAATGCCGCACGCAGAGACATTAATGGTTACATAAGTAATTTCTTACTATAGATTTAAATAAGCGATTCTCAGAAATCTGAAAGTTGGATTACTTAAATCGATTAAAAGGATTCCTTATTATCGATTTCGAACGAATCCCTTAAGTAACCATTAATGACTCTGAGTACGGCAGTTATAATTTTAGCACTGCGGTGGTCTGTACTTGTGTAGCACGTGCCTGTGTTTGCCCACTCTACTCGGCACTCGAGCGAAATTTCCGGAACAATACGAGAGCTTTACACCAAGTATTTGATACACCGCATATTAGCAGCTGCGCACGCGCTCTCAATGATGTCATTGTTTCAAGTGTCAAGTATCGTCAATACTGGTGGTCTGGTGAAGTGACATAACGATAGCCTCTTTCACTTTCCTGCAACAAAAACAATAGTTATTGCTTCTTGTTTAAATTTCAATTTTTAGTGACTTGACCTACCAGGTAGAAGGTATACTAATAGATCGACTGGTTTTGCCTAAATTAAATTCAGTCAGTGAGCTTCAGAGCCGTTGAAAAGTTTTTCAAGGTCAATAGAGAAGACAGTCTTATGTGTGACTAAATCAATTCAACGCCCACACATATTTTTTTTAAGCATTTAAGGACGGCTAAACGTTGAGCGAGTTCATAGGAATATTAAACATTATAAAAATGTAAGAATATTGAATGAAATTAACGTAATTCAAAATCTACATCTATAATTACATAAATAGTTTTTACGTATATATAAATACTAGCTGTTTCCCGCGGCTTCAACCGCATCGATGTAGGTTATCACGGCAAGAAATGTCCTTTCTCAGGCTCTAGACTCTCTGTGTACCAAATTTCATTTAAATCGGTTCAGTAGTTTTGGCGTGAAAATAAGTATAATATATTTACCGCGATCCTTACGTATAATATAAGTAAGGATCGCGGATTTATAATAAAATATTTATCAATCCTTAATATTGTCAACTTAAGCACTGAACTTGTTAGCATACGTTAGACTACCAAACGTGTCGGTGCATAGGCAGCTGCACTCGCTTTCTCAATAGCGGTATTGTTTCAACTATCAAAATATTTGTCATTGTCCATAGTGGTATGTTAAGTGCTAACATACTGATAGGTCCTCTATGAGGTTTTAAACAAGTAAAGGAGATCTGAAAACATTTTATCTAAAAAAAAAAATGTATAGAAAAATCCTTTATTTTTTTAAAAGAATATCATTAAATGTGCTATTCTTCTCATGAGATGGCACAAGCATTGATCACCACGCTTGCTCATTGCGGGTAGGTGATTTCAGAAGCCTATGCCCAGCAGTAGGTCAGTTAAAAAGGCCGGTATTATTATTATTATTAAATGGTAAAATAAAATTTAAACAATCTTATAAGGACGTGCAGTCTCGACGTGTATAGCGATATTTGATAACTTTTAAGGGCTTACTTAACTCCGTAAATTCCGATAAGATCATATATATCGAACCTATTGATTGTTAATAATAATAGATTTTGTCATAGAGCTGAATCATAAAATCATGACCATGTCGGCCTTTATGGCAAATAGTGAGGGTAAGTCAAATTGGTAAACAAAACTTTATTATTACAGGTAATATATAAATCAACTGCCATGCCTTATTAGATACCAGTTCTAATGTGAATATATTTAATATTCTTGATAACGAAACGAAAACCAAACGTTCTACAGGAAACTGTACTTACTACTGATTCTGAAAAAGCTGTGTTTGTCTTATGAACTAACATCAAAATAGCGTAGGTATCTCGTCTCCATATATCAATTAACAGTCGCATAAATACGTATGGTACCTATTTGAAGGAAAAGCTCTGCTTATTTATAACAAAACGGTTTACTCACGTATATTCTCGGGATCGCCCGACTAGTTTCAGAGTCGAGCTGTTCGACTCGCGACAACACCGCCGCCGCGTCAGCTCATGATTAGGGACTCCTATTGAGTCTGAAACTAGTCGTACGAGAATATACGTGAGTAAACCGTTTTGTTTTAAATAATTATGAATACTCCTCACGAAAGTTATTATACAAAGCTCTGCTTATTACCTGACTGCGACGAAACCAAAAAAGGAGGGTTAAGTGTGTTTTGTATGTTTGTTCATCATGAAATAGTCGTAAAATTATTCTAAATATATAGATAGTTATATGGGTTCTGTGGAGGAGTTGTATTTTTGTTTTTTTGGCGTCTTATTAGAATTAATCATTTTACATGTTTTCAGTGATTCCAATACAAACCTAACCCAATTGCAGATGACAACACAGAAACAGGTTGATAAGTTAAAATTTCTATGTCTTTGTAAATAAGCAAGGGCGGGCCGTTTGAAGTGGTACAAAGGGATGAGGGATGGGGGCAGATCGTATCGGCGTGTCCAAACTGCCACAGGCAGATAAGGCTGTGCGTGTGTGAGTTGAATTTTAATACACCCTGTATTAGTTGCGGCTAAATGCTTAATTGAAACTTATTTTATGTGCATTGTGGACGCTGCTTTGTTTAATAAAAGGTTTTTAAATGTTGTTTGTACGTTTGAGTGTTGTTGTAAAATATTTATTTACGTTATCATATATTTGTGGCAATATATAGTCGACTAGCTGTCGACTGTAGCGTGTGTATGTGTAGCGTATTTTAGTTTAAACGGTTTTTCATTTTTGCAACATATATCATTTATGCTCCGCTCCTTTTGGTCGCAGCGTAATGTTATATAGCTTATAGCCTTCCTCAATAAATGGGCTATCCAACACTGAAAGAATTTTTCAAATCGGACCAGTAGTTCCTGAGATTAGCGCGTTCAAACAAACATACACCCAAACAAACTCTTCAGCTTTATATATTAAGTATAGATATGTTGGTATATAGAGGTCATATGTGGTGTTAGTTATTTACGTTCATTGTAGTTTACAATGTAAACACATATCTGTAGAACTATGAGCTTATGAAAGCTAACTGGTTGCAATTGAGTGTGTATTTAAGGTCTGTGGTTTATACTTGTAATTCTTGTTAGCAACCACCTTGACTCTTCCATGTGGGAAATATCGCATGATCATTTATTGTTTTAAAACAACTAATCACAAAACAAATACTTATTAGTTTTCAGTCTGTACGTTTATTATTCTAATAGGTATCTATTTTTAGAACTTCCTGAACAAGGCAATTTTGATCTTATCAAGTATTATTTCAAAACAATTAAAGGAAAAATAAAATTAGATTAGGATGCCTAACACGAAAAGCTTAATTTGTGATTAGTGAAGTGTTTTACGTACTAACATAGGTATTCTTATTTAATATGTACTTTGTTCTTACTTATATTTGTAACATTTGAATTTAATATTTCTGTGTACATGCTGCATCTTAACAAGCTAGCAAATTTTCAAAAAAATACACTTTTAGATTAAAGATAAGATCATAATCTATATCTTAACAACTAAATAGACAAAACATTTTCAAGTTTACCCTGAAAAATGTGCAGGGTTCGCATCGGGTCGATACTAAACCACCCCGCGCCCCGCAGGTGCGACGAGATAATCCAAGATGGCCGCCGAGATAGGACGTGACGTCACAGCGCAGCCCGCGTCCCCCCCTCCGCTCCTCCGCCGCCCCCGGCGCATCCTCGAAGCCTCTCGCCACCCTCCTTAGATCCTTTCAGAAATCCGGCGAATAGCGTCAGCAGATAAAACAATAATATTAAATTTTCTTACATGAAGGTAAAACAATACATTCCATTCTATACTCCTTTGGACTGCTGAGTAATTATGTAACCGGTATTTAGCTTGATCCGGTATAATTGGAAGCCAAACCTAACGTACACTACTTTACAAAAAGCTATGCAGATGAAAAAGTCAAATCTCTTAGCTTTTGGCATATTTAAAACACGCGTATTATTATTAAAAGAAAAAAAAAGCATTCAAAAGTTACATGACGAATAACATTTTATATTTGCTAATGTATTCGTCATGTAACCGAATAAAGCAAAGTATTTAAAATCTGGACAAGTCCTCAGAACTGTTAGTTTGATTTTTGAAGTTATACTTCTTTAGGCGCGTTATGAAAAAATGATGAGAGTGAAATTTTAAGATGCGCGCGCATCTGGCATAAAATTAACAGTATGAAGTTAGTCGCGCATGTTGGTACGCTCGTCAAAAATGATGAGAGTGAAATTTTAAGATGCGCGCGCATCCAGTATGAAGTTAGTCGCGCATGTTGGTACGCTCGTCACACTGATCACTGTTTTCATATTTATAATATTTATCAACATGTTTCTAGTTTATACATTCACAACACGTGTTTTAGTTTCATACAAGTGCGAATTATATATGTGCTAATAAATTATATTCAGTAGTGATTTAAATTGAATATTTTGATTGATATTACTAACTATTTGTGAATATTAGTGAAAAAAATTGTGCTTATATACTTTTTCAAGTGCTCCAATATAATTGAGGTTAACTATCCGTGTGTATTATTTATTGATATAAATTAAAATACTTTTATTTAATATAATTAACACTAAATATTATTAAATTATTAATGTTAAATACTTATTATTATACCAGTTTATGAGAAAGAATTTTATCTTGTTCCGCCAAAAAAGTATAACTTCTTACGTGCGTACATAAGTACACACACACTTTTTTTTTTGTATAAATCAAGTATCATTTAATGTGTTACAATGCGTACTAATTTCGCTTGATTTCACTTTCGTTAATTATCTTGACAATTAATTAAACTTTATCTATCTTGTGTAATTCACATTTACTTTAAAAAATGACCCAAAAAATAATAGATTTGTGTCAATGTATTTGACGGAATCTATTGATTAAAAAACTAATAAAAACTTCCGTTTCTCGACCTGTTTCATATAAATAAACTTAACACATGTATATTCTCATAATCTGTTTTATAATTAGTATGACTCAGACTCCTGTTTATTAATTCCTTCAAAGAACTTAATTATTTATTTAGGTAATACTTTATGCACTGTAAGGCACTGTAATGCCAGAAGGCATTATGTACCAGTCGACCTTAGAAGAGAAGCACCTTAGAACTTCTTACTTTTATAAAGTAAACTATCTAGTAAAAATATCGAAAACACGTCTTGAATAGTCAACTCTAAAGCCCGAAAGAACTGTTTCAACTTGTGTTAAGTTAAAACAGTTCTTTCTTTCTTTAAAGTAAGAAATTAAAGTATATTTGAATAAAATATCTATATATACTATCTATTATTCACATACAGTGTATTCTATTTTTTTTTTAATATTTCAACTTTATGTAAAACAATATTTTAATGAAATGTCTTCGAAATACAAGTTGTGTGTCTGACGCTACTTAGGGTGGGCAGGCGCTATGTGCTCTGAGCTATGTAAGGGGTTATCTCGGCAGCCGCGGCTCTATCTAAATCTGTATTATCGCAACACGCCGAATAATTATTACTACATGTACAAACTACAACCTGAACATTTGTACTAATGTTCTACGTTCATGATGATCGGTCTATTCAACTTTGATTTGTATAGGTATACCTTTTGAAGGGTTAAAACTCATTTAAGTTTGGCTGGTTATTATTCGATTAAGATACAATAAGGGCTTAATAATTAATATGGTTTTGTAATTGTATAAATATATTAAGTTAAATGTACAGTCGGTACATTATTATTTTGACTTGATCAGGCTATGCAGTAAGGTCGATTTTTTCGTTCGTTTTTACTACTTACTGATGAAAAAAGGCACATTCGTAATAAAATCATCACTCAAACATATATTGCTGTATTGAAAGATAAAAAAAATGTAAAGTGTTTGTAAAAAAAAATATGCTAAAGATAAAGTAGAAAATTGCAGTTTTCTCGTAGGTGAGTTAGAGGAGAGAGAAGACAGAGAAAAAAGAATGGCATTTATCCACATACACAAAAGTTCTAAAATTAAGAATGTACGCTTAGGATGATCACCGCAAGCTGCAAAAATTAAATTAAGGCAAAGTTCAAATTTAAATACAATGTAATAAGCCGTAAAACAAATTGTAAAAAATATAGTACATTTTTAAAGCATTCTTATTCATCTTCTTTTACATAAGAACTGAAAGAAAATTTTTGTAAGAACTATTACGTGGTAGAGTAGGTAGGTATATGAAATACAAAAGGTATAATATAGTTTATTTTTATTTTAATGGCCTAATTAATAAAAATCTTAACGATGATTAGCAGATTCTTATTTCAATTTTTCTAATATAAAATTTGTATTTAGAAGTTTCTTAGCAATTGCTTAACACTGTCCATATTTATAAATAAAGCCATTCATGTTTTTAATAAATCGCACTCGTAAATAAATTCGTATTTATTACTTTCTTGGTATATATAGGTATATGTCTGAAATTTCGTTATTGCAGAGTAACTAAAGAAGCAAACTCCTACGCTTAAAGATTTTGCTAGAAATCATAGGTCTCATAAAATTTCGTGCAACTGATAAAGTTAGCTACGCAGGCATATAACTCTGCGCGTACAAAGCATTCTTAAATATACATACGTTCAGTATATACATAGGACCGACTATAATACATAAGTACATTGCCCTCTAAAGGTAACCACTAAGCATTCTTTCAACCAGACACCTTGAGTGAAAGACTCTCGATCCGCTCTCGCAGTGAAAAATCACATAAAAGCATAAAAGCGTAAAAGCTTAATCCCCAGGGAACAATCATGTTTCCCTCTCGGGGAACAAAGAATCCTTCATCCAAGTCGATGACGAGCTCAGTCTGCCTTATCGATTTCATCGGAAGACACTCTACATCGATTTAAATTTCGTAATGGTAATGGTCTAATCGAACACTTTCCGTGTTCCAGTAGTTAGGGAATGATGTTGACGAAATAAAAACAAACCCTTAAAATTAAAATGTTGTTTTTTTCTGTTATCAATTGTTTTTTTTTATTATTATTTTACAATTTACTAATATTTTATGAGCCTAATCCCATAATGTTCTTTTTTTATATTATATACATTTTTTATATATATTTTTTTTTATAACATTAATGACATAATAAGGAAATAGTTAGCTGTAATATTAAAAGTTTTATTTAATATAACATCTTATAGCTACAAATAAACAGCTACATTATTAAATAAAAGGCGCTACGGATTTTGTATGCGGGAGTGCTTTTAGATTCTTCATTGCTAGCTTACTACTTCACGCATTACTTTATTGTTATAACACTAACTTCTGCCTAGGGCTTCCGGTATTTGTCTGACCATAAAAACCATTCAAAGACAGTTTTTTTATTGAATTTATAGTTTAGAACTCCTCCTACATCCAAACTTACAAATAGTTTTAAAACGTAAGTAAGTGTACGTAGTTATAATATTCCAACGTCCTATTAACTTCAAAATCAGGCAGTATCTATCAGTGTAAACCTAAGGCATCCACACACGCGTCGTCTCGCGGCGGAAATGTCGTCTAACCGGATATTGTATCGCGCCTTCATCTCCGGCGCGCTTCCGGTTCCGGCGCCCACCTCCCACCGGCTCGTGCGTCGCCTAATTACTACCTCACATATATATAACTAGACTGGAGTACGTTTAGGAATCGATCGATTATGTACAATATTGAGTTTAGCAAATACATTTCTCCCTACTTGTTTTGATTTAAACGGCCATGTCGGTATATTTAGCCCCAATCCTAAATATGTCGCTTTGGTAGATTGAGCACATAAATCAAGTAAATTTTTAGAACTCTTTAAATAAACCTACTTGGTCGACAAATCGTGCATTTGATAAAATTTCAAAATCGAATAGCTGGTTTCTCTTAATGTATTGTAAAACTTACGGATATTTGTTCAGTGTGTAAGAAAAATAAGTTAATACGCATTACTTAAGCTCGATAATAATTGCTATCGCTATCGCCATATGACTACAACAATTAAATAGGTTTATTAACACCCTAGTTACATCAAGTCAAGTCCCCTAGTCTGCGAACAGGCCAAACAACTGCTTCGCTAAAAGACCCCACAAATAGAAACAATTAAAGGACCACCTTCTGTAATGTGTGTCAACAGCCGTTATAGCCCGCAATATGACTATAAACATGTTTGTGCAAGAACAAGTTAACATACTGATTTATTGCTGGAATAAACTTTATCTTGGTTAAAACGAATGAGATTTTAATCCTATGCAATATATATATAAAGTCTCTACTAATTGATACATAATTATTTTTTTCTTCAAAAAATACTACTTTTGCACAAAATTTAATCCTTATGTCGCGCCTGACAAACATTTAAATCACATGCACAAAGAACTCCCAGACTTAGAACAAGCATTTGTGAATCACACAAAATCGAACCCGCAACACGTCGCCCGTCGACCTATACCACTCGGCTATCCGTGCATTCAAAAACTTGTTGTAACTAAGTTTCAATATAAAGATAAGGACGTATTTGGTTTTCAATTAAATTGATTAAATAAAAAAAAAAACGAGATTACGAAAATTAATAATTTCAGAACTCGAATTTTTCTTTTAAGGAATACTGGCTTCAAACATAAAGTTATTACAAATTAGGTTCATGAAGTTATTAGTTGATAAAAACACAAAAAAAACGTTTTAAAATTAGTGATTACGAAGAATTATTCTTAGAGTGTAAAATGTTGCCGGTCCATAGTAGGGTAATGTTATTATTGGCTGTAGAACAGTATTGTAATGATCAATTTAAACCCAAGACGGTATATAACAGACCTCAAAGAAATAAAACAGTTTCAA
This sequence comes from Diachrysia chrysitis, assembly GCA_932294365.1. Lineage (NCBI taxonomy): Eukaryota > Metazoa > Arthropoda > Insecta > Lepidoptera > Noctuidae > Diachrysia > Diachrysia chrysitis. Next base: position 4,848,154 of record OW028645.1, read on the forward strand.
GATTTGTAGTACCTACCTGCAATAACTATTATGGACAAAGATGTAGAAAATTCTTGGTTTCGACGATTTTTAATAATGTACCGTCCGATGTAGAAAGTAGTTGTACTACAAAGATGTCTTTTAAAAATAAAATGTGGAAGTTTCTGTATAACAATTATTGTCACGACCTCGTAAAGGAGTAGATTTAGGTAGTTGTGTTATTATTATGTATTGTTGTTACTTATTTATAGTTTTTGATGGAAAAGTACTGTTTAGTTAAGATCTGAATATGCAAACGGGAGCTACATCTGCCAACAAACTGCTTGGCAGTTTGGCAGAAGTATTATTTGATGTAAACGATATCGTTATATGAATAAACGCTTTTCATTTAAAAAAAAAAACAATGATTTCAGAATAATACAGAGAACTCATTTGTGATCATTTTTGCCTGCTCCTCCATACATCTACATTATACACGAGCCCTTAGAAATACATCGTGCTTAGGGCATCGGGCTTAGCTTACATCTCTATCTATACCACAGGTACTTAGGTACCACTAAGTACCTAATTGTCAAAAATGAACATACACTATCTACAAATCAGCAAGCCCTTTACCAAACCGTGCCCTATCTACAGTTCTTCACAATACCTACTTTAAAAGTTCTCCATAGTATCTATCTGGTGATCAGGAAGTGTGAATTAGCGGAGTGCGGTTTGCGCGGGCGCCGGCGCGTGCGTATTGTGTTTGCGTGATGCGCACGAGATGAACTTCCCCTTTCTACTCTAGGTTGTTAGTTGTCAATTGTTTAAATTTATTTGTCTGTTTATATTTTGTACGACACCAAAATAAATATTTTCCGTGAAGTTTAAATCACGAAACTCTTTGCTAAATGATTTTTAAATTTATATTAAATACGTTTTCGTTTTGTTCTAACAATATAGTTCTTTGATTAGGACCTAAGCAAACTATAGGCAGTGGGACAGTTTAGTTTACCTAAGCCTTTGGTAGACTTAAATGTCCCATTTAATTAAAATAACATTTTGCGATACATAAAATCTCTTTTGGTTTTATTATTTCAAATAAACGGTTTATCTTTTTTAAAATAGGATGAACTACCAATAACTAAAACTAAATACAAACACAAAATACCTGTTCATAGACGCCTCATAATTAAACTTCAATTCTTTAAATAGCTCCTTAATTACCTACTGCTGCTTAATGAATTAAATGCATTTATAGACATGTGATTTTTGAAGTTACTCATAATTCTTTATTCTGACAGATGCATGGTTAATTTCTTTTGAAGGACTCGTGCAAGTTAAAATTAACTACTAATTGATACAGATGGTAAGGACATAAATATACATATTTTTAAGATATGCCATGTTAGTGGTACCCAATATTTCGCTATGAACATAGATGATACAAATCCTATGCCTATTTTTGACGAAGACGACGACCTCCGTGGTCTACTGGTTTTCAAGGTGGCTCTGAGTTCCTGAGTTCGATCCGGGTCTGGGTGTTTGTGGTACTTCCTTCTCTCTGGTTCCATAACACAAGTGCTTTAGCTACTTACTTTAGGTTCAGAGCAATGTATGTAAAGTTGTCCACATTTATTTACTAATGTTTTATACTATAGATACTGCAATTGTATGCACTCTAAGAAACAGATCGTTAATAAATGTATTATTTTCTGCTTTTTTTTGTGTGGCTTTTCAGTTAATGGCTCACCCAAGATCTAGTGTCGTTCAAAGGGCCTAAAGCTCCGAAAATTTAGCCAGTTAAGTCCAGCATGCCTTGCCGTCTTTCTCAGGCCGGAGAACGTCCATGAATAATTCCAGCAAGTCAAAAAAACAAAACATAACATAAACTATCTGTGTACGAGTAGTATACCTGCGTATTAGTTTATGATACGTAGTAGTTTTATTGTGCACCTAATTTAAACAACATTCTTAATAACAAAAAACATAAGGCCCTAAGTTAAGGTTGAATCTCAAAAACCACAGCAAAATAAGTATCTACTTGAAATCTCAGTTACGGTAGCAGAGTGTGGGAGACACGCGGGCAGGGGTAGGGGTAAACCACAATGAGTTTGATTTACTGCCATCTCCTGTTATAAAGTTACAACCCTTGCTACATCGTAATGTAGGCAACCAAACTAGTTAGTCTGTAAAAAGTCCTTGTAAACTTGTAAAGTTTTTCAAAATGCGAATGTAAAATAGATCGAAACTGAGAACGGGTCTTAAGATTCTGAAAGCAAAATAGGGAATTAGAAACACACAAGCAATGATGTTAAAACAGTCGATTTCCAGACAGCTGGTAAGTAATTATATCTACAACACATTAATTTTGAGATGGTACTTCCCTAAATACTTACTTATTTCTTACATGTTTAAGGAAATAAAGTACCTACCTATACAAAAATACATTATTACATTTACAGTTTTATTGTATAATGCATTCGGCCTACATATTTAAACAACGGTGACAAAAACGCTATTGCAATGCGCGGTCAATAAAAAATAAAAACCGACTGCTAATGGCCAGTCTCCCACCGCGTTAATTACACTAACATTCCTTCCACTCGTTCGATTTCGTTCATTCATTCACAATTACATCTGTTAAATAAACTATCGAAGTCACCCTCGTACTCTGGGGTTCATTTAACCCCTCAAACATAAAGGGAACAAAAACATTGACTGGTTCGCTTCGGCAACTGATTTCGCAGTATCAAATCACAGGCGTTGGTGTTTTAATTTTCTTTTGGGGACGTGTTGCGCTATTGTTTGTGTCAAATCAGTTCACATTATAATTAAATTATTTGAGAACATGTTTAGTTATTTATATGTCATTGATTGGTAAAGTACCTATGTTATTAGAGGGTTACATTATTTTAATATGAATGACTGTCGTTTTAAAGAAATTTACGTATGGTATAAGTTTTAAAGCAAGCCCCGCTGATCCCTTAATCGTCCTAGCAGACAATGAGGATTTCATAAATCAATCAAAGTTTCAAACAAAGATCATAACTCCAACGCAACGACTCTTCTGGAAAACTTAAATTACTCTTTTTTCCGCAATGCGAGTGCGAATAATCTTCTTGACGGGCTGAGAAATTGATGGCGTTGAAAAAACGCCGACTCAAAATCCGACAAACTTTTTACGTCAGCCGAGTTTCACTTAGAGAAGTTTCTACATCCATTTAGAAGTTACTCCTATACGACAAGCTGACAAATTTTAATGAACCCAAGAGGGCTGCTAATGTCTGCGAGTCGCGTAATGGGAAAACTTTGACGCGTTCGCCCCCGCTGCCGCGCCCGATGAACGCGCCAAACATTTTTACTTCACATATTCTATTGTTTTCAAGACATATTTACCAAAGTCATGACAAAACAGCGATTGTAAGTTCACAAACTCACATTACGAGCATAAAATTGCATGATTACTTTATCCGCCCATTTCGATTCTTCAAACGGTATGGTTTGTATAGGAAATGAAATTAGTGTAACACTATACCCCTGGGCGCGCTACAATAAAAAGCGCAATCATTTTGACGTGTGCCATTTCAACTCTTTTTTAGTGTGAAGTCGGGCTAGTAAAAATGACATTAGGTATAAATTTTAACCGTTCAGTGACCAATGAAAAAATGTATTAGGGGCGACACGATTGTGATTTAAACGGCTAACCCCCGCTAAAGGGCGGTCGGCGCGTCATCCATCATACGCTTTACATATGTTTGAATAAAGCTCGTGGGAAAAGGATTTCCTCTCAGAAGTCAAAGCGGTATTATGCAGCAGAGTAGGGTGGCCAAGAGGTCGAAATCCCTAAATTTTGACAGAACACGTGCCAGGGTTCACTTACTAGGTAAGTAGGTACCAACTATGGTTGGTTGTTCGTGATCAAAATTAGTTAATTACCTACTTAAAATATTTCATCATAGAATTTAAGTAGGTATCTATTTGTTTATCTATTCTAAATATTCTACGTAATTATGTTTTAAACATTTCATGGCCGCTACAATAAATCAATTCTTATTTTCTAACCTACTTTATTATAAGATTATTAATTTGATTTATTTTCAGCCAGAATTGTTAATTCTAAACATTACATTTCGTTCGATATTCCCACTGAAACTCAACGTGTGGCGTCCCTACGGTACAAATAGCGGATTAGGGCAGTTTGGCAAACAAGGCGTCGCCGGCGCGTGCGTCGCTTATAACTAATGCTGTATTAATGTCTATTAGCTACTACTTTTGTTCTGCACCTAGCTTTAGCTATTTGTTTGGATTTATGCGATTAATGCGACATTGAGGACGTAAGCCGATGAATTTCACACGAGAGGCGTTAATCGAAGTCAAGTAGGTAGGTAGGTATTGTCCAAATTTAGAATGCAATTTCTGAAGATCGGTCGTTCTTTTTTTTGTACAATTAAGGAAGCCCTCTTTTTAAACGATTTATTGATATATCTAATAAAAACCGTAAATACTGATTAAAAAAATAATAATAGCCTACCTTTACACGTTGGTCGTGACCATGCAGCTACCCAATAATAACATCTCTTTAGACTTCGTTTAGATATAGACCTACTAAGTAGTGCAAATAATGTTCAGATTGTATCTTAATTTTTACAAATTAAGTAAGATCTACTTGTGAACCAACTATTTTACCTAGTTCCTCAATAGAAACTGTACCAACTTTGCAAGGCCAATGCCGCAGATCGATTCATTCGCGATGGCCACGATAACACTGTTGAGTAGCAGGGGTGAGTGTTATCAGGCCGGGCACGTGCCATCGGCTAACGTTGCACCCTAACATCTGACGTCAAAGAAGGCATTCAGGCCAACCTCATTGTACAGTTATCATTTCTTAACAAAGCCAGTTTTCTTGAAAGTACCTGTTTTTAAACGGGTATCTGGTATTTAAGTCTGATTAGTTTAACTAGCAGTGTTTGGAACTATTATAAAATGTTGTTAAAGATGAATTGTTACCACACAAATTACCAACCTGCATAGAGACCTTTATATTTTGGTGGAAATGATCCATCTTTGTGCTACGTTTTTACTAAATCTCTTCTCCGGTTACCGAATAATAAACATCTCGATAAACTTTCACCATGCTTAAACGGAATTAAATAGGATGTAGGCATTTTTTATATACCTACTTAACACTTTTTTTGCCTTATTCACTTGCCTTAATTGTAAAAACTTCGTGGCCATATGACGAAGATGATAAAAAAAATATTGACAGCTAACAATAATACAATAATATTTTATTCCTATCTCATTACATCGGTCGTCCCACAAAGCGATCTCATTACCGGCGTTTCACTTTACACTTCCTGCTCATTCGTGTGCAATCTGTAGTGTGCAAATCCGTTAATCTTATTTGGTGGGTAGTCGGAAAGCACGTGGCGACACGTGGCGCAAAATCAAACTAATCTCTAGGCCGTACGCGTCGGCGGGCAGCGCGCGTGCGCCGTCCCGATAACGCCAAGAAACGCCATTCATTCCCGCTCTTTTGTAGTGAACAATCACTTATTTATTTATGATATTTGCTACTAGTCAACCTGCCACCCTCGTGAGTTAATGTGTACTTAACTTAGCTAAAGCCCCGCGTCGTTAGATAGGGTTTCCTCAAAGGGAGTGTTAGTTGTTACTTGTATGTAGATATCCCAAACTATGTTACACTATATTTTTTACTAGCTGTCCCCCACGATTTGCGCGCGTGTTTTAGTTTCAACGATTTTTCATTTTTTCAACCGTTTTCATTTATGCTCCGCTCCTTTTGGTCGCAGCTTAATGTTATATAACTTATAGCCTTCCTTAATAAATGGGCTATCCAACACAGAAATATTTTTTCAAATCGGATCAGTAGTTCCTGAGATTAGCGCGTTCAAACAAACAAACAAATAAACAAACAAACAAACTCTTCAGCTTTATATATTAGTATAGATTAGATTGAAATCAAGCTTTACCTGCATATATTTTTATATTTGGAACATTGATTTAACTTAACCATTATTTTTGTGTCAGTTTAAGAAGGTGATTTTTTCATTAAAAATATTTAGTATAGAATATATGTGTGTTCCTTCATCCTGATAAGTAAATACAAAAAAGCCAAATAAATATATTAATTAAACGTAATCCAAAAACATTTACATAATTTTAAGCACAGATTTTGACCAATATTTATATTTAATCACTTGTTGGTTCCAATAAAGTTATCTAGGACTTTTTGTCTTTCCTGGTGAACGAAAGTTTAGGGTGAGGAAATAGGTAAATTCTAATTTTGATATACTATAATACTGCAATTTAGATTCAGAAACTGGAGACTAATAAACACTTATCTAAACCAAAAAAATATGTTTTGACAAACGCTTAAGAAATGTCAGTCATATGTCAGTTGTCAATGTCAGACGATTTATTATGTCAATTTAATTTACGTGTCTGGCTGGCTGTCTGCTTGCCTGCTGTTTTCGTAGACAAGATAAACAACAAACAATATTATTTGCAGATATTACTGTCAAGAAATTTAATTCAGAAACCAACAACTTATCTCTTAGAGTGCTTTTAAATTGTAGGTAAACTAAAATGGGCGAAGAGGACGAATATGCGTGTGTAAATAAAACACAGTTAAAAATAAAGGACACCTCTGGCATCAAAAAGAAGAAAAAGAAGAAAGCTAATAAGGACACTGAAAAACTAATGGAAAATGAAGTAAAACAACAAGTGAAGCAACAAACTAACACGGTCATTAACACAAAAACTAAGGCTGAAATGGCATTTCAGAAGATGCAGGAGAAAATGGTAAATAATTGCACAACTTTGTTAAAAGTTGCATCTTTCTCTTATAAAATACTATCACGATTAATTATTTTTTGTCTGTTATTGCTTTTCTTGTACAGTTAACATAACCATGAGTGTTTCATAGGTTCTCTTAATCAATCTACAAAATAATTGTGCTTATGGAACGGCATGTTTCTTCCCATATCCTACTTTATCTATAACATGACATTTTTAAATGCAAATGGTATATTTCAAGTAATATAATACAGGCCTATGTACAAAGGCCTCTTCTATAGAGAAGGAACAAGCATTGATCACCATGCTTGCTCATTTCAGGTTGGCAATTCCAGATTTTCTCACAATATTTTCATTCACCAATTTTCAATGATGTCTTAAATTAATTAAGAAAGTACACATAACTTTGAAAAATTGATTTTAGGATTTGCCATATTAGGTTTGAACCTGCAACTGTGTGCACACAAATTCGTTCATTGAACTGCTACACAAATTTTTTATTTCAAGTAATTGGATTTGAACAACAGTTTCTTGAAAAAGTTGGCTATGTTAAAGAATGATGGCACTACCTCAATACCCAGTATTGCTTGGTTAAAGGTAACTTCTAAAGGAACATCAATTATTAATATTTTTTTAATATTCTTGCAGCAAAAGCAGAGGATACAACAGAAAGCTGAAATGACACATAAACAAAGAGTAGAGAAGTTTAACCAGCACCTAGACAGTTTGACAGAACACTTTGATATACCCAAAGTATCTTGGACTAAATAAATTCTCACTAAGATATTTTCGAAGCTTAATTTATTAAGAAGGATAACAATTACCTTGATTGCTAACAGATAATATTGGATTGTTAACTGCCACTAGTATTTACTGTGTTTAAATTAAAGCGCTAAAATATTTGTACACAATTAATTGTTCAAGAAATAAAATGTTTTTAGTAAAAGACCTCTTTGCTTTTTTGACTGATGTTATCTTGATATTGATGACCTAAGTATAAAATATTCCATAATGGTGTAACTTGTGTTGTGTTTTCTCATCAAGAAAGTCACAAGATCAGAACCAGGTAATTTAAGATAACCCTTAACGCTTAGGCCGGATTATTCCGAAAAATATTCTCTGGTCCATTTCACCAGGGTATTAAATTTACCACTATATACCACAGCTCGTTTAATCTGCCTTTATTTATTTACGATGATGGGTGGTTAAAAGGTTAAACAAATAAACTATACTGCTACACAAAGTAAAGCACAGTTTTAGCCATAATATTTTATTTAGATGTGTAACAAAATTATAAAAAACACATACACTTTAAGCAAAATTGCTTTATGAACTGAATTGTAAAATACACAAGGTAACAATATGTTAAGTGTAAAATAATAATATACATTAGAAAGTTAAATATTTACTCAATAAAAGTAATGTCATTGATTCTATATATCTAATTGATTGATTACTAAATAATTTTCGTATAAGGCACACTTGAAGGCAATCAATTCTATGTTGATATGACTTAAATATAAATAAAAAATATTTTAATATGTAGACATAAATAAATGCATATTTGTTTATTATACCATACATACAGTAGGTATATATGTAGTACAGACATATTTACTTTGTTGAACTAAATTTGAAATGTGCGATAGCAAACAAGTAGTTTCTATGCACACTTAGCTTTTTCTAGGATACATCAATTTGCTATATTTTGATGACCAATTAATTTCAATGCAAATCTAAGCTACCTTTACTTTCTACTATGCTGAGATAATCTATTAAAATCAAGGTAGGTAAAAAAAAACAACTGAATAGTTATAATAATCTATAAAACTATTTACCAACTAATAAAGTACTTTGTGGACAGTCTAATAGGTATGTTAACTGGGTATGAAAAGTTAAAATCTATTTAGTCCGTCAGATAGATAATAAAAAAATATTAGACACGTATTTTTTCTTTTATCAAAATAATAAAAAATTACAAAGATACAAGATACAGCGCTTTAAAGTTTCGGAGTGGGGGCTTATGACACGCCTCGGTAAAAATTGTAGCGAGGAGTGACGTCACGAGTAATTTCCGTTCTCTGTATTTTGATCATTTTTTGTTTGCAGGAAAAAAGAAAAAATACGTGTCCAAAAAAACATTAGGAAACATGCCTATTATCACTAGTATGATAAACTAAATATTTCACATATAAAATGATATTAGAAATTGTTGTTCTTAGCCTATATTAACATACCATATTAGAAAACTTATGTAACATATAAACATATAAGATATACACAACACAATCAGATCTAATATACATAAACAAGATTAACTATAATTATTATAGTTTAGAGGTGACAAAAGCTGCGCAAATTGTTTGATCTGAACATATATTATTCTGTAGTTTTAATTTATATTGTGCCTTCCAGAGGCATATTTGTGAGGTTCGTCAGAAACAAAACTACTCTTAGATGTACACCAATAAGAATGTACAACCAGAAATATACATTATTGTAAAACATAACTAACTGGACAGACAACTGGATGAGTTTTTAGATTCTCAAAAGATCTATTGCTAGAAATTGAACACAACATCCATTACATTTTCTCTTGTCATCTAAATCAGTCTAAACTTAGTCATTACTGTATTAAAATAACTAAAGCTACCAGAGCAGTTATTAGAACAGTGCTAAATGCTGAAACTGGAGCAGAATTTGATCCCCAGAATGAGAAAGTAAATACTTTTACGAAATTCTCCTTTGTGGACCACGGGTCACTGCCGTCGTCGAAGTGCATTGGACATTGATCGCGTTCTCTCTCATATTCTTCCATCTCTACTGCGACTGCCGCGCCCTCCGTGTAGTTCCATGACGTCACGTCCTGCTTTAAATCACAATAAGGTCCTAGCGCTTGAGACATGAGCACCCTGAAAAAAAGTAATAAGGTAAATTTTGCTACAAGCATAGCTATGCTATCACTGAGCGTGTGTGAACACGAGATGAAGTATACGAGTTTGGGGCAATATATAATAAAAGAGTATCTTCTTAATTATTACCTGTTTAGATCAGCTCGCTGGTACACCCAACATCTGTACTTAGAGAAGGGATCTAACTCATCATAAGTAATTAGATAGGATTTGAGATTTTCCTTCCAAAATCCAATGCATTTCATTCGGTAATCAGGATCACTGTAGATATCCACTGGTCTGCCCAAATAGTCAACAGATAGACAGTAGTTCTCCTTTATCTGTATCGTTTTTTGGTCTATATCACACACTGAGAAGTCACTTAAATTCAATTTGCAGTACAAGTTAGGTCGAGGACTTAAAGTGACACCACCCAAAATTCTGGTTTCGAATTTGACGTCACCTTTTTGCGTGAAATTGAATTTGCCCGCAACTGGGCACCGGATTGGTGATGGGTCTTTTTTTAAGAATATATCATAACGCCATTCTTGTTTGTTTTTAAACTGCACCCATGAACATACTGTGTGGAAGTTGCTTTGGATCATGGCTAAACCTTTGCGGTACCTAGAAAGGAATTGTGCCATATTAGAACATGTCTCTGCAGATCAAATGTAATAATTTACGTTGTTCGTGCAATCATCTAGTTGTAACAAAAAAACAACTTCCTTTTTTTTAATGCCTCCTGCATAAAGGAATATATTTAATACTTGTATCACAGGGGGAACACCCAGACTTATAACAAGTCTTACAACAATTTGTGTGGTCCACAAATGCTCGTGCTGTGCGAGGATCGAACCCGCAGCACGTCGCGCGCTGTGGTGATTAGCGTGGTGGCCTATACCACTTAGCTATCCATGCAGTCGGAAACTAAAAATATTTTGATCAACAAACCTTATAACATTATGATGTTGCGGTACAAAATCGAAGCACACATAATCCTTTTGACAACCGTCGACTGTAAGGCGCGCCATCATTACTCTACTGTCTCGCTGTTCCCTGCAAAAAGAGGAATAAAAAATGTATATTACGAGTAGGTATTCTGCATTCTAACATACAATCAAATAACTAATACCACCAGCCTTTTGGGAACACTCCCAGTGGACAGCAATGTGGACGAATTTTTTGATGCCATATTTTAGGTTTATGTTTAATTAGATGAGTTTATTTAATTATTCCTTTTGTATGTATATATACTAATATCTAGTAATAGTTCGTGTTATCAATATAAGAATGTTTACTATGAAAAAAAATCCAAAGCCATTTGACCCAACAGCCGTTGTCCTGTCAATCTATACAAAAATGCGATGTCACATATTTTATTTTTTTGACTATTCCCGCAGCTTTGTCGCAAATTTGCGTTCATACAAACCTTGTCTTGACCATAACAAAATACAACACGAGAAAAATCAGCTAAATCGGGCGAGGATGAGTGATCATCCATCATACATGTGGCAAATGTTTTTTATTTATATTTGTAGATAGCAAACAAATTGGATGAAAGTAGCGCAAGACCGGGTTAGATCGCGCAATCTGAAGTGAAGGAGGGGTACAGCAACTGGTTAGGAACGGAAATATAGCAAACTTAATTTATGTTTTATCATAGCAATCTAAGATTAAATTTTCCTAATTTCATAAGGATGCATTTAGTTTACGAGAAAAACTTAATAAATAAATAACAGCATAAAAATGAATAAATAAATAACAGCATAAAAATTTATAAATAAATAACAGCATAAAAAATAAGAAAAAAAAGTTTTTAAAGAATTTTCTAGGCTCAGAACATTTAGTAATTGTGCTAAATGGGTATTACCTGCAAACATATATAGTTTTCCTGAACCTTCCCTCATCTGGATAGTATGTTTCTATTATATGGGTTTCATTAATAAATACATCTGCATCAATATTGGCTGTGTTGATCCAATCACCCGAGAAGTTTTGTGGTAGCCGACAACCTGGTTCTACTACTTCAGCCTATTAAAATAAAAATAAAATATTTTTATATTTTAAAACGACTACGGCACTAAGGAATTTCGTCCTTGTGTCGCTAAGGGGTTAACATTCAAAAGAAAGAAAGAATAGAAAAAAAAATGATTTACATTTAATTGTAAAATCATTTTTGTACTACAATAAAAAATACCAACAAATTTATCTAAGTAGAGCAAATGGTTTTAATATTACATTTTTATCTGCAACTAGCTAAGATTTTTGGGTAATATTAGGGAGTTGATTTACCTATGGGTATGGGTGACATTTGTGATTTAACATGCTTTACTTAAGTTTAATGCACTTTAATTTACCTTAACAGGAGTGATGTGATATCTTTCAGGTGACTTTTCTACAGTCTTCAATGTATTACATTCAGCAGTAATGGAGGCTCCTATGTATAAATCATCATCTCTGTTCTTCAGGAAGCATCTGTACCTCTCATCCTTTCGTGATTCCTTTGTATTGGCCACCGCAAAGAAGTGATTTTTATTTACAAACCAATGTCCTGGAAATAATATTTTTATCTTTACCAACCTTTTGTTTACAAATTACCTAATTAGTTAAATACATTATGATATAACCGACATACACACGTGGGGAACCGCGGGCAACATCTATTTGCTTATTAAATGTATTATGAGTAACTTTATCACTTATTATGTATGTTTAAGCAACATCTGTGCCATGTTGTAACATTTATTAACAAGTTTTCAAATATCAGTCTGATCACACATACTTATGTTCAATTCTGATGAAATATTGTTCTTTTGTGAAGAAAGCATGGTGCTATAGATTTTAGTCCAAGTAGTCAAATCCCTTGCTATCACTGAACCAACTATTACGGCTTATTCTACAAATAATATGGTCTCAACATAGTCAAATATAATAATAATAAATAATAGCTTACCTAAACAGCTGTACTCCACAACACCATCAAAAGTATTAGACATGCCAGCACATTTTCTATATGTAATGTTAAACTTTTGGTTGGTTATCAAGAACTGAGTACCAGCAGTTTGACAAGACTTGATCTGTGCGTCAGGGTGATTACATTCACCGGTAAACCGAAAACGATTCTGATATGCAAACTGCCAAACACCTTCCAAAGATGATCTACAATTGACCTGAAAGAAACAGTAGTTTTTTTAAATGTAAAACTTTGAAAAGTACATGTTCTTGTTGAAAGTAGCTATAAATAAGTAATAAGCTAAACAGATGTTCAACTTAAGTATTAATTAATTTTCTGTAGAAAGACAATATATTGTCCTGGGACTGGGTGATGGTGGTACCTTCGTTGTCTTTGAATACTAACTTTGGGTTCAAGGCAACATAATATGTGATGTTGTCCACATTAATTAATTAATTTATTATTAAAAATAAAGACAGGATTAATCAATCAATGAAAAACAAGTAACTCTAAAGTGTCTGTTTGTAATGTCAAAATAATAGTTCCTTATGAGCTGATAGTTTTTTCATGACACCTATGCCTAAAAACTAGTTTTCAGTGAGTACTACCAAAGGGCTTATCTCTAGTATGTAATGTGGAAGAGGTATGATGGCCTTTGCTCTACAGTGGAAAATACAATCTTATTAGATTAATAACTATTTCTATGTATGTATAGTCATCTCAAGTACATTAATTTAACCAGTCAGCTCATGGTTAAGCACTCTGTCTAGTTGGACAACCCTGCAACATGTGTGTGAGTAAACTGTACCCATACACTTTACGTCTCACAATAGATACTGTACCTAAATAAATTTAATATCCAATAAAAAAAAAGAACTCAATACATTCAGCTTGTGTTGTGAATCAAATACTTACAGGTACATAATTCTCAGAAAATAAAGTAATTAAACCCTGATCAGGGTTAAGTCCTCGACACACCCTCTCCACTGTAGGTTCTTCATCTGGAGCCAAATTAATGCAAGGTGACTCAATCTTTTCCAATACATTGACCGTACGGACAATCATCTTCACACAATAATAACACTTTGTATATGAAAATACCATAGTGTAGTTTACTCTGTATTCTGATTTTATGTTTATGCATGTACCTCTGAAAATAAGACAAGTTACATAATATGTAACTCTGAGTATAATAAATATTATTTATTATACTCAGAGAAAACACATTTGAAGGTTGATAAGGAGTTTTTAAATCCTAATAAGTTTCTTACCAGCCAGATAGTTGTGTGGTTCTGCTTAAGTTCTTTATTTTTAAATTGGTTTTAAATTGCCGTAAGAATGTTAAAAAAATATATTATTCATAATCGCCGGTAATAATTGTTTCAACTTCATCTTACCAGAGAACTTTCAATAAGAATAACATTGTTTTATAACACAATTTTAATAAGAATTATAGGAATCAAAGAGGGCTCACAAGAATACAAAATATTATTAGGTTACATTCGAAATGTTAGTTAATAAAAAGCATTATTCGTAATATTTTTACATGAGTCAATTGTTAAGAAATATATTACCTTCCAGTCATATCACTGGCATTGATGTCTGTTATAGTTTGTTTGCCATTTTCGAATGAAAACCAAGTATTTCTTAAAACTAGAGGTATCATACATTCTGCGACAACCGTAGCAACTAAAACATAAAAACAACCAAATACGTTACAAGCACTGGGCGTAACCAACGATGAATTAAAATTTAAACAAAACAAACAACTTACGGCCTAGCGATAGAAAACATATCACAGTCACTATAACTAAATTGGGAGCCATTTCTATTTTACAACTTTCACGAAAACATTGAAAAGATAAAACTACAGAAACAACTAGCAAGTGCTAACAAAAAACTTTTGTTTGACACTATCAAATTCAAGTAAAATCAAGGAGCGTACGACCACAGATTAATAATACGTACGACTGCGACCGGACGACGATGGGCAGCGCTAGTGCGCTTGCGCTACGGGCTACCCCACAGAACAAATATACTCTACCGAGCGCTACCCTACCCTGCCAGTTAACCAAACATAAAGTTGTGGTGGTTAAAGATAGTGTAATACAGTATACTGTATAACAAAACGTACAGTCCAAGGGATTTACAAAAAAAAAAATTTTTTTTAGATTTTTAGTATCCCGCATTATAAATACACAAATGAAGTTATTAAAATGTTCAGTTTAATTTATTTCTACGTGGAATATTTATTATTGTGTTTTAACTGTTTCATTAGTTATTTCTATAATCCACATTTTCACCATTCTAAGGCATTTTGCATCAAAATCTAAGCTCTTTGTTAAGTAAAGCCGGGTCTGCCAGTTATTGAACTTAAGATTGAAAACCAAAATTTTGGGTGTTCAACTGTTGTTATTCGGCAAAACATTTAGACATCCTTAATTTATGTTTTAAATTATAACAATTTTTAAAAAAACACTGTGCCAGTTATAGGGGAAAAATTTGGTACGTTGGCATTTTGGCAACAGCAACACTGTCACCTCAGTAGTCAGTATAACTGTCAAATCTTGACGTGTTTTCATGTTTTGGGTTGAGGTAGAAAGTCAACAAAATATAAATTTTATAGGCTACAATTAGACGAGAAGTAAGTTATATTAACAATCTCAATTTACTTTACAAAGTATAATATGTTTGTTATATTAGACCCACTGGAAAACTATACATTGTAGTAAATAAATAAATACATCCGGAACCTCATTAATTTTTCACAGGCATGGGTCGCCGAAAATCAAAACGAAAGCCTCCGCCAAAGCGAAAAGCTATCGAGCCTCTAGACCAGCAATTCAACTGCCCATTTTGTAATCATGAAAAATCGTGTGAGGTAAAAATGTACGTATCTATTTAATTTTAACTGGAGCCATATTGCATTTTGTTTTTGTTAAAAAAAATACTAAAACGTATTATTTTTTCAGGGATCGAGCACGAAATACGGCTCGGATACAGTGTAGGGTTTGTTTAGAAGACTTCCAGACGACAACAAACGTGTTATCCGAGCCCATAGACGTATACAATGATTGGGTAGATGCTTGTGAAAGTGCCAATTAGTATATTATGGCCATTGGTAACTTTAAGTTTTAATATATATTATTAATCTCAACCACTACGTTTAGTCTACTGTAGATGCATTTTCAAGATTAAGTTTTTAATTTATGTGGGATTATCCCTTAATTGCGATTTATGTCTTAAAAACATGTATACTACCTTGTATTGTAATTCCACCTTATGATAAGAATGTGGATTGTTTTATGGTAATGTAACTATGTAACACAAAGGGTATTGAAATAAATTCTGAAGATTTAAATTGTCAATCACTTTATTTCATCAACAATAAAGCTTATATGACACAGCCACTGTAAGCAATGTTCTAAAGGTACTTAAAAAGCAAATTATATCAACTGCCATATAATATTCACTTTAGTTGTCATTTACCTATATAATTGTGCATTTATTAAGGCTATATATATAATTGTAATATAATCCAACAGATTCATAAAGTGATAGTCATATTATGTTTTCTTAAAATCACAATATCTTAACAAATTTATAAGAATAATTAAATACTGATCTAACTTTCACTTTAATAAAACAAGTGTCTTTCTGATAAGATTACAGATAACATTAGTAAGCATGTAATTGAGGCTATGAGATCATTATTTTCAGGAGCTATGTCATATCATAGATTATAATTCCACATAATTTATATATTTTAGAAGTAGAAGAAATTTGACCACAGTTAGTATAATTAGAACTAACACTAATCAGTGATCTAAAAAGCTTGATATAATCTTTATAAGAAAATTCTCAAAACTTACTATTCATATAATTGAGATTATGTATATGTTATACCACCATTCTACACTGAAGCAGTTTTAAATGTATGCGTGGAATGTTTTATTCTACATAAAAGACAACAATTCAATCTAACATGTAGAATGTAACAATAAATAACTACAAAATGTATAGCAACAACATTATAGCTATGGTTAGTTCAATATTAGATTGTTATAATTTATAAACGATAATGCAACATTTGCTTTATGCGCTACATACATTTGTATTAAATAATCATTATCTACATAACGCTCATGTAGAATTTCTTTTATTTTTCAAGTATTTTGTAACAATCCGTTAAGTCTGATATATTCATAGTGTTCTTTAATTGACTGTAAAATTTACTACAAGTGCAGGTAAGTACTTAAATGTTTAATTGTACTAATGCCTCAAGTCAAAGCTTTGAGTCCTACTGAATATAACAACAATATTTCTCAAGTTTTCATAATACTAGATGTTTTTATTGACATAATCAATATCATTCCTTACAGCTAATAATATTACACATTGATCAAAATATCTCTATTAAGTATTAACACAATAGACAGCGTCAAGCTGCATTTCATTTCAATAACAAATTGAAATAAATAAAAAAATCACTCTTCAAAAATAATATAATACATTGTAGATAATGGAGCTATTGCCTAGACTTACAACCCAGGGATATCTGTAACCATGTCATTGTTCACGTAAAACTGTATAAATACTAAATTGCACGCCCTATTAAAACATTACATTATTTACAACAATACTACTGAGTAGTTTAACTACGACAAGTACTGATAGAGACATGACATGGTTACGAGAGCCGCATACCACCGAGCCCCTCTGTGCACAAGCTGTGTAAAGAAGGTTTATAAGGTGTCAGAACAGCTCACTAAAAGTTAACCACCTGGTGTATACAAAACAGGACCTACTTTAATCAAATCCTTCTTTAATTCAATTGGAATGTGTTTATTCGAACATACTATAATAAAACAATCATCCAAAACTAATTAACAACGTCAAAAACCGTATTCTGTATTACACTTGATAAAATTCATATAACGTTACGAGTTAGAAATATCCACAGAGAAGCACAATTAGTTAATGCAATAGTTTAAACATGTTATAAATATAGGTACTTGAGTATTAAAATTTGCCCATATCTATGAAAGAGTCGTACTGCAGATCGTAGCTGTCACCAACAGAGTTGTCGGGGGATACGATGCCGATGTTACTGAGGCTCGTTAAATATTGCAGTGGAGCATCTGCGTCACAGGTAGCGGTATTGTCCGAATCGTCCGAACTGTCACTGTTACTATCAATATACTCATACAGTCGAGCTGCACTTTCGGCTGCGACACTACAGCCATCAGACATTTCGAATGAGCTCATTAACGTTGGGGTTTTATCGACATTAATTGCGTCAAATGAGTTAGAAAGTAGAGCGTCTTCGATGGGAACAGATTCGAAATGAGATGAGCAAGCCTCTTCGGTGAAGCGACCTGAATCACCGATTTCGGATACGTTTGGTGACAAGGTTACATCGATGGCTAATGTCGTGCTTTCACATATTATATGAGAAGCTACATCGACGTCTGAAAAAATTATTTGGGGAGTATTAATTTTAGGGATAACTTCGACAATGTCTTTGGCAAGTGAAACAGAGTTGTCGTCTGACAAGTCTTCATCCGCGTTAAGCGTAACAGAGTCATAGTTAGCGTCTTTATCGATATGTAAGTGTTCCAAATCATCGACGCATTTGGTGGAATCGTCGCTACTGTCAGACACTATCAATTCTATGCTCCTATCCAAAATGCCGGTGTCTGTACACGTGGACATTTCATCTTCAAAAACTATTTCAACACTCCGTATCCTCATAAGAGGCATTTTAGCAGGTGATATTTCGTTGCCTTTGGCGGTCATACCTATTTTGTTATGACTAGTATCGAGTAACGACTCAGTGCATTCGCTCACTTCGTCGTAATCGATTTCGTAGCTCCTGAGATCAGAGGCGCAAGGCGAGGATTCTGTTATTTTGACATTATGTGTTTTCGATGTGCAGATATGTGCATTAGTGTGATCGGGTGAGGGCGATGGTGTGGTATGCGCATGTAATCCCTAAGGTTGCAATGATTCTTATTGTACATTGGTGCCTAGATCTAGGCCACCCTCCTCCTGCATTTTCGTGAGGAACTTGAAAACTCGGGCCTCTTCGTCAGTCTGTTTCACCATGTCGATTAATGCTAGTAGTTTCTTGATGCCAATGAAGATCCTGCGAAAATTATAACTTCATTTTAGAACTTTTTGTAAACATCATAAAACTAAGACATAATTTAGATAAGTATAGGAATAAAAAAATTAGGTCTAGTTGATAGTACCGAAGACAAGGTTAACACTCGCATTTAATATACTTTCTGGTTCTAAACGAATTGACTATAATATAAAGGTCAACTAACCTGGCACCCCTGATATCGTGCTGTATCTTTTGCAAGTCTCTCTTGGAGAAGGCGTCGCTTTCCTCGAGCACCGCCATCACGTGCTCCGGCTGCGATAAGTTGGGCACGTGGAGGACGCCCGTGAACGCTGAGAGCATCTCCATGTCTTCAAGGACTTGTCTGGTAAGGAGGAGTATTTCGATTTTATATTAGAGATATAATACTAAATGCCAAACAGCGGCCAGCACAGGCCGCAGAAAATTAAATAAAACTCCGCCCATCAACTACCTAGTAATCGTCATAAAATATTGGTGAAAATTCGTCATCAATGTACCCTAAGTGTGCAAAAAGACAGAGGAGTGTGTAATACCTACGTATTACCATTTCGTATAAAAGGGATGTTGACAAAAAATTTAAAACTAGATTAATAAAAAATATTAGACTCGCGTTTTTTCTTTTTTTTTACGTAACCAATAACTTACGACGAAACATTGATTTGAAAAGTCGCATGACGTCACGATGTCGTACGTTTTGTGTAACATCGTGACGTAATCAGCCCCCACTCTTGAATTTTGATTAGCTTTATCTCCTTAGTTTTTAGTAACTTATTTTGAAAAAGTAAAAAATATGTGTCTATAATTTTTTTTTATTGTTATGAAATTTACGGACTAAATATATTTTTACTTTTCACACCCAGTCAACATTCCTATTAATTATCTTCAGAAACTAAATGTTTTTATATTGATCTAGATACAAACAGATCTTTGATCAAGAACAATATATAAGCCTCTGAATGACCTAAAAAAAAGTTACTACAGAAATTGGCAACGTCCCAGAGTACACGAGCTACGACAGTGCTTGATTTAATTAAAAAAAAAAGTACTATATTCGAACAAGCAGCACGTCGCGTCGTGGGAATTGGCATGTTTAAAGTTTATTCAAGGCGCTGCTGCGGCTTGCGCGATTCCGTAGTGCATCTGGAATGTTCGCCCACATTGACGGTTTTGACGCAATCTGGCGTAAAATCTCGCTTGCACAGCAGAATACATGGGAGCAGCCACAGCATCCTGAATATGTTTGCAGCAAAATGGGACTGCCCACTTTCACATGTTCTTACCCAAAGAACTAAGTCTCTCTTAGTAATAGAATACTAATACGTCATAATAAAATTAATTTGTTATTTTGTGTGTACCATTGTAAAATTGTAATAGGAATGTTTCCTATTTTTTTTTAATGTCCGCCTTGTAGATTCATGTATTTTATTGGACACGTATTTTTTCTTTTTTCCTGCAAACAAAAAATGATCAAAATACAGAGAACGGAAATTTCGCGTGACGTCACTCCTCGCTACAATTTTTACCAAGGCGAGGCGTCATAAGCCCCCACTCAGAAACTTTAAAGCGCTGTATCTTTGTAATTTTTTATTGTTTTGATAAAAGAAAAATTACGTGTCTAATATTTTTTTATTATCTAACTGACGGACTAAATAGATTTTAACTTTTCATACCCAGTCAACATCCCTATTGTATGAATCCTAGTTATTCTAAAGAGTCTAATTATAAAGAGTCATAATATTTCTTAACTATGTAAATTAAAAAAAAAAAAAAATTATCACCTTCGGCTGCTAGTGCAGAGGATGAGTAGTTTCCGTCCCTTTGGCGGCTGTTTCTTCAGTAACACGAGAAGAGCTTGCAGTGTGAGGTTAGAATAACGCGGTCCGATGGGACCGTAGTCTAGAAGACGCTCAATATTGTCCACCAGGATGCAGGACAGGGTTGAACGGTACGCGTCATCGAAGTACTACGAAAAATAAAATAAAATTAGGATGATAGGTAATTTAATTACTTTATCTGGAGTGTTTAGCCTTTTTAAGATATAAATAAGTAACGGTGAAACAAAAACGAAGGTGAACTGTATTACAAGCATTATAAATGAAGCGACCATTGAGGGATAGGAGTACTAGAAATTTAAATACTTAAACATGTAATTAAATAAGTGTATTTGTTTAGTTACATCCAAAGATAGATTACGCCTGGGTATTCTATTGCGTCTACTTCTTTTGGGTTCTGCTGGGTCTGTTGTGGCAGTTTTAGAATATAAAATTGTAAACATAAATTAGGAATGTGTCCAAAATGTTTTAAATAAAAATATTCCTCCAATTTATGTTTTCTAATAATGAAAGTGAAAGAAGGATACAATTCCATCATTCTTATTAGCTGTCAGTTTAAAAACGTATAAATGTTACATGTAGTAAAAAATTAAAAAAAAAACGTTTTTTTTTTTTTCAAACATTTTTGTCGACTTACCTTCCTGATCTGCAGACATTTGGATGTCTCGGTAAAGCCGACCATGTCTTCGGGAGAGCAAACCTTTACGAATGGGAAGTCTGATAGCTTCGCAAGTTCCGCAGCCAACGCCGTCTTGCCACTGTTCGGTGGTCCTTCTAACAGCACTGACACTAAACCTGTATATAAAGACCCATTAGAACAGATTCTTAGATAAAAGTTGGGACCAAAATGACAAAAGTACGCAACATAATAAAGTGATTCACAAAGTATGTACTAAAAGGACCATTATTTCAAACTTTAGGCGCAGCGCAAACGTAGACACTTTTGTGTCTTGTGTGAGATACAAGCCACCAGTGAACATTATATTTTCGTTCACTACGAAATATACTTTTTGTACCCAGTTGCTTCCACTTGACGTGTATCGATCGCAAATCAAGAAGTGTTCTGTGTAGGTAACTGGAAACTAAGAGTGGTCAGTTGAAGACACAAGCAACATTAACAAATTTCCTTACGGTACGGTGCTGCGCAAATGGACGAGTGGCAAACGGTGTCCTGTGCGAGACACTGGACGCAAGCCAGGCACATCGAGCGGATACACGAAACCGTTGACATTGATGTTTTGCCTGGTTTTGGTTTGCCTGTAAATATTGACGGCGACGATGTCTACGTCGACTTTAAATCAACACAACAAGCTAAGGTAATGATTCTTCATCGAAATCCATCGTAAAACTGACGAAAACAAGCAACGAATTGTTACCAGTGACCAGAAGTAGCAACCGGCGACTGTGTCCGATTGCCGCCACCGAACACAGCAACTACGTTTTCGGGTGGTGTGCTGTGTCGGTAACAGGCAACCAGCAACTGAGTTCGATTGCCGCTACCGGAGTACCGGACACAGCAACGACGGTTTCTCGTGATGGTGTGCCGTGTCAGTAACAAAAAGTGTCTACGTTTGCGCAGCGCCTAACATTGTAATTTTTTGTCAAAGATATTTGATAAAGATATTAAATTATTTTACAGAAGATATCGTAAACCCTCAGCTCCGGCTGGTACAAAGTGGTACCAATAAACGCTTAATACCGTCAAATCCGGCTGGGTCTAATTTAAACTTTATTTATATGCTGCTTACGGTTTTATATCGCTGCGATGACGTGCAAACCGCAAGTTCACCCTAAAAAACAGCCGGAGTTGAGAGGTTAAACAGCTTTTTGTTAACCCAAAATCTTTCTGTATTCTTTGGACAAAACATTTAAGAACGAAATTAAGTTTACTTTTATAAGATTGGTACTACTAAAGCTTTTTTATATAAATACATGAAAATCTTACCGCTAGCCTCAGTAGCGCGCGCCTGCTGAATATACAGCTGTCCATCTTCAAGCAGTGAAGACACAGGGGTGCCCCAGTTCACAATACCACGGCTCAAGAAATGTTCCAAAGCTTCAGCGGCCGTACCGAAAGCCGGCTTGATATCGTTCTCTAACGCATGTAAAAAGTCCAAACGCTCAACCATGAGTTTCTCCATAGCTTCGGGATCGACCTCCACTTTGCTTGAAGCCTTGATCAGACGGTTCATGGCTGTTGACTGAGCTGCTCGAACTAAACCTTCCAATTCCGCACCGGAGAAGTTCTTCGTAAGTGCTGCTAATTCCTGAGACAATTATATTAAATTATTAAGAACCTTAATACTTACCTACAAACATATTGTCTTATATTCGTGAATGAGAAAATTACATACGCACTTGAATAATTATAAGATTTATTAGGGTCTAGAAGTTTGCATATTTAACCAATATCATTATTTATTTTACATATTTAATCAAATAAACTTAAGCCGGTATTGGCTTCCATATCTGTAAAACATATCAGCTGATTTGATCTGTTAAAAATTATTTACTTTTTGTATGTTTACAAACCTTGTTGTCAACATCGTCGGCCATCTTCTTATACTCGCGCATCCGTTTGGTGTGGATATTTAAGATCTGAACTCTGCCGGTCTCGTCGGGTAGACCAATTTCCATCTGTACTTCAAGACGACCGGGTCGCATTAAAGCCTCGTCAATCATGTCGCGACGGTTGGTCATACCGATTACAAGAATGTTGTTCAGCTGATCCACACCTAAAGGAATTAAATTATTTTATTACTTAACTCAGATTTAAAAAAAAAAATGTATGAAAGGATTTCATTTTATTAGTCTGCAGTCAACATTTTCTGTTTTTTTTTCTGTGGTCACATGGTAAATACGAGTTTTTTCAACTGATATACTTACCATCGATCTTAGAGAGCAGCTGATTGACTACAGTGTCATGAACACCCGTATTGCCTCCAACAGAGCCTCTTGCTTTGCAAATGGCATCTATTTCATCAAAGATGATAATGTGAAGACCACTGTTCGGTCCGCACTGAAAACAAAAGGAGATAATTCTGACAATCTAGCCTCAGGACTGAAGTATATCTAGAACTAGACAATTTAACCAAGATTTGCATCAATGTTTGTAATAAGTCTTACCCTTTTCTCTTCCTCTTCGGCATCAGCGAACAGTCGTCGAATGTTGGCCTCACTCTCGCCCACGTATTTGTCCAAGATTTGTGGACCGTTTACAATCTTGGGTTCTCGTGCATTCAACATGTTTCCGATCTGACGTGCCATGAGAGTCTTACCGGTACCGGGAGGTCCGTACAATAAGATACCCTTTACGTGCTTGCACCCTAAAATTATTAATATACTTTACATCTACAGCGTTATGTACAGTACAATGTTTTTCATATAGTCTTAAATAGTTTTCTTAATTTTGATTGTATTTAACTAAATTATGGTGTTTAAATTAACTTGTATGGGGTTATATATTTACCTAATTGTTCGACAACTTCAGGTGGGAAAACACGGGAGGCAAAAGCTCGTCGGAAGATAGCATTGAACTCCTTATCCAGACCACCGATACCCATCTTTCCGAAGTCCCAATCAGGGTTGATGATGGACTGGCGTGGCTGTTTTCTGTTACATTAATGTTTGTAAGTAATATTTTACATACGTTAGGTAAAGAAAGTATAAATTATTATGTAAAACTTAGGCAGCTACTTAATTTTATTGACAATAGTCTCAAAGGACCACCTTTTTTTAGCTTACCTATTCAACTCATTTCATTATTTGTCCTTTGACAGACAGATTATTACATATTTTATCTTTGAAATCATTTACCCTTTAGCTTTTCCAACTAAGTTGAGAGAAGAGTTTTCGGCTTTATCGAATTGGATGTTGCCATCAGGCAGAAGTCGGCCCATTCTGACACGTCGAGGTACGGCGTTAGCACCCTGTGCTAAAGCTTGAACATCCACAGCTGTAAAAAAGATGGAATTAGAAATTCACTCTACATTATAAATAAGACTAATAAGCTTTGAGGGTTCAAGTCCTGCTCGACTATTAATTTTCTAGCTAAACCTGATGATTATTCAAACAAGTTACGGAAGTAACAAACTTCTTCTTAAGCCTCGTGTTTAATAAAAGATCTCTGATTTAAAAGATAACTATCTTAAGAGTTCAACTTTTGAGTACAGAGAAAAATAGGGGAAAAAATATTGACTCACCTTCCAAATTCTTAACAATAAGAGACAAAACTTTTTTGTCTTGGAATGCAAAAGCCAACTGCTGGCCAACCGTAAAGATCTGATTTGAGAACTGGATTAAGAAGTCACGAGCCATTTGTTCCGAATCATATGGTTCCAAGGAAGTGCTGGAAAATAACTATATATTAGAATTATGCATATATTATAATATTTATTGATAAGAACACATATGTATAATCAACTAGCTTCTGATCAAAGTTAATGATAAACTGATATCTATAATGTTTTTGGCGAACTTTAAACAAACATTATTTGTGGATCACGCAAACTGCTGTCCCGCTGGAATCATTTTCTTTTTTTTTACTTAATCAAAAATTCATATGATCAATACATTCATTTGAAATGTCGCATGACGTCACACGTTCGCAAAAAACGTGCGGATGGGTGACGTCATTACCCCACCCCTTAACTTAGATTTGCTGTGATTCCTTAATTTTTACTTATTTAAAAAATACGTGTCTACTAAGTTTGTCTAACTTACAGGCCAAATAGATTATTACTTTTTATGCCCAGTCAACATCCTTAGCTGGGCGTGGCATTATACCTCACTGAGTAGTAAAGATAGTGAAATATTATGCACACTCATTAGCATTTTTCTAAACCATAACATATCCGAAATAGCGACAGAATGAGAACACAACTTATTGCATAGCTATGACGTCATTATAGCATCATGTAGTGTAGATGATATACATAATTAGATTATGACACTTACGTTTTCTTCACCATAAAATCTGCTTCCAAGGTTACACTGCACAAGCATTCTGCATTTTGTGGCTTATATGGCTTAACATCAATGGTCTGTAAAAGAAAAGATTATTCAGTAATCTAAAAACCGTAGTTAGGACAGACTGGAAACAAAAGTTAAACTTGTGAAATAGGAGAAAGACAATGCAATTAGCAGCTACAGATTAAGTTGAAAATACAGTTAATTTAAAAACTTCAGGTAAGTACAAAAAATTATTACATGAATTTCTGTTCCATTTTTAACGCACCTGACCAATAGAAAGTGTAGCCCATTTCCTTTGAGGTGCAGAAAATCCTACAGTACCACGGTCAACACCACTGTAGAACCTAATACTAAACACAAAATGCTGTGATGGTCCTGCAGTTATTTCTATATGCCTGAAAACAAAAGTATTTCAATATTGTTAGTAAAAAAATTACACATAGTCTCTCAGATGATGATATGTGATGTTTTATCACATTTTTGTCCTTATTTTGAATTCTAGGACCAAAAAAGGATTAATATATTGCATATTTTGGTTAAATGAGGATGTTAATAAAAACAAGGTATTTTATTAAAAAATTTATTAATACATTTTCAAATAACACATAAATATTATTCTTTGATTGGCTTGTGTTTCAGCTCTGGGACTAAAAGTGGAGAAAGAAAAAGACACAAATTAGTCCGGGTATCAAATGTTATCTAATGTTTTCTACTTACTTGACATCACTGTTGAAATCATCAGGATTGATGAGGGCACAGTTTGTAATGGCCAACTCGTCCGATGGACATTTAGCTGCTTTCATACGCTGCATATCATAATACAATGTTAATAAAAATTTATACAATATTACAAAGTATAGAATATTATTGATTTTTGGACTTCTATGATATGGCAAGTTTGTATGGCTTTTGCCTAGTATTAAAAATATTATTACTTCCTGTGTTAGGTGATAAGCAAAAAATTTATGTAATTAATATTTTTTAGGATTGTATGGATAAATAAATCTAAACTCGAATTTTAATCCCAAATCTATTTTATAATATTACATGAGTAAAGTAATGTTAACATTCATTAATAATTTTGTAATTTTTTATCATCTAATCTGGTAATAAATATTCTAACTAGACAAAATAATCTGTAATGAAGACTGGTTTATTTTTTTTTTTACTGATACTGACTAAAATTTATTCACAAAATTAAACCATAAGTAGGTGTTTTACACTGAAAACTATTGATAAAGCTGAGTTTTCGAAATAAATATGATGAAAGTTAGGGTTTAAGACAATAGATAATTGAAAAGGAAGGTGACTACATTATTGATCAAGATCATAACTTACCATTGAAGACATTTTTATAATTTATAAACTGTTTGGTGTACTATTTTGAGTTTATCAATGATTTTGACAAATGATTCACGACTCACGTCTACTGATTTGACATCAGACTTTCGACTACTTTCGTGCCGTCAAATGACTGCATTGAATTTATTTTGCCACAATAACCATTGGTCGAGCGATCAATACAACGAAAGGTTTATTGTTATTTTATATGGTAACACTAGTTTGTAAAAAATATTCTTAAGCAATGTCTACAACGCCACTTTTCTCAACAGAATCCAGAACATTATTAAAAACAGAAAACAATGGTGAAGCCTAATATATAAGACTTATAATTTTATTTATTCGGCCAAAGAATTATGCCACACCTCCAATGTACGTTTTTTAAATATTTTGTTTAAAACCTGACGCAGCAGACTCATCTTCAAATCATTATCATCATCTTCATCAACAAAAAGATTCAAAGCATTAAAGCATGTTCAAAACCGTCTACACACTAGTGTTACCAAATAAAAAAAAAAATAAGGATGTACTTTCACGGAATTATATTTATTGTAATAATCGAAAGATCCAATAAATAAATAAATTTATTTTGAAATATGTACATGATTCTTTTTTAAGAATGATGTCTTTCATATTTTCTTTACCTACAGAACCTATACTGATGCCGTTACTTCACCCCCTGGTCCCTGCCTGACCCCTCCCCTCCCTGGGCCTTGATATTACAAATGGCCAGGGGTGACAATCTTAGAACTAGCAAACGGGTAATCGTTCTCGTTATAGGTATACAAAATAAAGTTGGACACCTGAAGTATCGCGGATCTTTACATGACACTGACATTTTAATTTGGTTACATTAAAATCCGTTCCTTTTCAATAATTCAGTAAGAGATGGCAGTAGTTATGATTTGAGACCATACGAAAATGCTAAGTCTATGTTTGAGACTATGTAGTTCTACCACGGTTCGCAAGATGGCGTGAAGTAGTAATGCATTTTGTTTTTTGGTGTGACCTCCAAAGAAATCCACGAAACAATATGCTTACAATAAACAAGTTGAAAGAAATAAAAACAATACAACCTGAAATCAGTATCTAGCCATGGTTTTTTTTTTAATAAAATAAGGCAAAATTACTACAAATGTATTTATTAAAATGCGGCTAGAGCATACTATGTCTAGCCCACCTGGCTCAGTTTAAAATAATCAACAGTCCACTATGTGAATGCGGCTTTGGTCTTGGGGACCTAATTTTGCTCCTTGTTACTTTCCCTACATCTGTAGTCTCCTTGTTTCTTATACCCGTTCCTTGTATTTAGTTATTTCTAATTATATATTTAGTAATAATATTAAGTTGTAAAATGTTTTGTTTATACATAACTATGAGTAGAATATTTTTATAACCTAGGCCGCTCTGATCCTAATTCCAAAGACCAATTAATCTTTTATGCATACAATAACAAGTTTCCCTATTACTAATTTATTAAAAATCCACTTTCCTAATCTTTTACTGCTACAAAACTTGAATATGATAGATGCACATGCGACCCAAAAGACTCTCATTCCAAATGGGAGAAAAGAGAAAAAAAATTAAAAAAAACAAGAAATGTCATTCATTTTGTCAAAAATTTGCCGCTGGTTATCCTTCTTGTTTTTCTTGTTTTTTTCAAGATTTTAATCGTATAAAAGTGCTCTTTCCACCTAATTCCGTTAAGTAGAGCCTTTGCTCGTACCGCCGTGTTGATTTTGTGCTTGCTTCGATTGTTAAAATCTAAGTATTGAGAAAGGACTCAGACGACCAGTTTACTTAAAATTTTTGTTTGTGACATTGTGAGATTGTTTATTTATAACATGTATATAATTATATAAATAATGTATTATTAAATAAGTGAGAGTGTGATAATGATGATATGGATTCGTTTAAAATGAAAGCTAGAAAACTTAGTAAGAAGTGTTTAAAAAGGAAGCAATAAAATGTGAAATCGAAAATTACCCATTGTTTTATTGTCTCAATTTTAATGTGAATTACTTTTCGCTGTTCTACGTAACAGCGAGCGAATATGTAATTCACATTTTAAAATAACCTTTTAAATATATAGGCCGCAATAGTAGGTGACGTACGTATGTGCGTATGTGTGCTATAGGAATCTTTCCTATAGCACACATACGCATGTTTGATTTAGTTCCATAACTGGCTTCCAGAGGCGACACTGAGCGTTTCCCATTTTGATCGTTGAGTTAGACCTCTATTCCATATATATAAAAGTACTCTGTGCAAATGGCCGAAAAATTATACCTATCGTCGTCAAAGAAATGTTATTTTTGCGACAATCGTAACATATACAGCTGAATTATTACGTGTAGATTAGAATATTATTAATAAAGTTAAGTAATGTCTGAGTGACGTGATGTTTAGAATAATGATAAATACTTAGGAGGCTTTACTGTGAAAAGAAGATATAGATTGGTACTAACATAACCTTATTTTAGAATTAAAATGGAGCTTCCGCAGCCGCCACAAGGTTTGTCTTTATCTGTAATACCGTATATTATAAATTATTTGTATTATTTTGCCTCTAGAACTAAAACTAACTTATATTTTTAGATCAAGACTTGCGAAACATTATCGACAAACTTGCTCAGTTTGTCGCTAGAAATGGACCTGAATTTGAAAAAATGACGAAGAACAAGCAAAAAAACAATCCCAAATTCAGCTTCCTGTACGGCGGAGACTACTTCAACTACTACCAGTACAAAGTGACAACGGAGCAAGCAAGTAAGCATAATAGAATAACGATGGAAGAGTTTTGTATATTACAATGATCGCTGATTGCGTGTTGTTATAACCGATTAAGTGAACCTCCGCTGTTTATAGTTCTAAAGCAATCGGCCGGTGGCCAGCCGGCTCCTGCTCCCGTCGGGGCTTATATGGCACAGAACAGGCAATATGTAATGCCCCAACAGGCCGGAGCAACTCCCGCTCAGCTGGGCCTAGCGGCGTCGATGGCGGTGGCGCCCGCGCTCCAGCAGTGGCTGGCGGCCAACTCGGCGCCGCCCGGCACTTCGCAGCACGCCCACCATGACCTCGACAACATCACCGCACAGATCAACATGCTCAAAGAGCAAATTACTCAGTCTGAGAATAATCTCAATGCTCAACACACGGTAAGTGTATTATCAAGTCTTTCCATTACTATACTTCAATAACATGCCATTGTTGTAGAAGAACATACAATAATTATTATTTTCATTTAAAGATGTAACACAAATTAGTTTTTACATGACTGGTTCCTTTAAAAAATTTCAGTTCAGTGTGAATAAGGGACACACTATGCCTTGTGTATTTTTGCTTTATTTTGACTCTTATATTCTGCTTTTTATGTTTGGGTTATATCAAGCACAATCTGAAAAAAAATGCTTGGTATTTTTGTTTAATATATTGTCTTGTAAGATTCTTTTATTGACATATAATGAATGTATGTTTAAAAGAGATATATTTTTTAGGTGTTGATCCAACAACAGCAAGCTAAGATCAACGAGTTGGTGAGTAAGGCTCAAGTGGAGACGATTCAGATGATGGCTGAAGACAACCATATTAGCCTCAGTGAACTAGACAGCATTCTGCAACCAATTATAGACACATGCACCAAAGATAGCATATCGTCAGGTAAACATGAATTTAGTTAGAATTAGATGCTGGCCTCTCACTGATAAGTTTTGTTACTTTTCTGGATTTATGAAACAAAACCAAAAACTACTTCCTGGTACTATTACTATGGCCATGTCCACTAAAGAAATTGTTATTTATTTTAATAATGTCATAACTCTTTTCTCTATAGGCAAGGGCTGGATTTTACAGCATGCCACTTCACACGACGCCGGCAAAGTCATATCTCAACATCTACTTAGAAAAGTGACACAGCCTGGAGCAGCATTCACTCAAAAACTCCACATCATATACCTCGTCAACGATGTTTTACATCATTGGTTAGTACAAACACGCGATTATTTAAACTCTAAGTTCATTTACCATCAGGGTTCTTTTGTATTTGTTGCTAACCTGTTTTTATATCTAAACAATAAATCTATTTTTACAATACTTTGGGGTATTTTATTGGGTTCTTGGCAATAATTTAGTTATCTGTATATTTTTTTATTTAGAATAGTGCAAATTATATTTACTTTAAATGAGTTGGAAATGTTATTGTTGTTTAAAAATTATATTATGTCACATTTCCTTTATCTTTACCTCTCTACTCAATTATATAAAAAGGCGGTAAATATATTTTAATTATTAATAAATAAAGATGTATGTTATTTGAGAGTAATATTAAGATGTTTATCCCTTTACTTCGTGTCATTATCAATCCGGTGTCTATGATGCTATTATTCCTAATTACAGTGCACGCAAAAACGCTGAAGATCTCAAGAAAAATTTGGAAAATGTGGTGGTTCCAATGTTTTGCAATGCCAGTATAGGTAACATATTTATAATAATGCCCTCAAGATGTAGGTCTCTCTTGTTCGATTGTGCATTCTCATCTTCAATTTAAAGCATTTTTAGTACATCATCGCCTGTGGTTTGTGCCAGTCAGGTAACTTGCTTAGTGTCAGCCTGGCTCATATGACAACTGTTTAATCATTTTGCTGTTTCAGCCGTCACAGAGGAACAGGAGGCTAAGCTTAACAAGCTGCTGCGACTCTGGGAATCCAAGTCTAACTATTTCGAGACTGCGGTCATTGAGAAAATGAAGAGTCCCACCAGCTCCTACCAAGAGTACCAGAACAACCTTATCTCACAGCATTCAAATGCTATTGCACATTTAACACAACAAACTAAATCTACATTCGAAAAGTAAGTGCGATGTGTATACAAGGTATAAATGTACCACAATAACAACTAACATAAAATGTAATATGTTTTCAGTTACCAAACTCAGCACCAAGCTTTTGTTGCACACTCAATGCAACAGATACAACAGTTGGAAATGCAAAAGCACGCTATAGAGTTACAGAACAGTCACGATCAAAATAAAGATAATATGCAACAAAACAACATGCAAAACAGTTTTCAAACTAATAACTTTAATGACCAAAATTTTCCGCCTATGGGTGGTTATGATCCAAACTTCAATCAGAATAATCAATATGGCAGCGAAAATGGCGACAACTATGCTTCGAATAATAGTTTAAGTGGAAACGAAAACAGTTACGACAGCCAGACCTTTGATCAGATAACTAGCCTGAAAAAGGAGGTTGTTGAGGAACCTGATTTATCAAATCTTCCAAATGTCAACTTTTCCCAACCGCCTCCTGGCTTCATACCAAATGACAACCCACCACTGTTAGCATTCCAAAATGGTCTTCCAGATCTTAGTAAACCCCCACCTGGCTTCCTTCCATTTAATGAAGTTATTAATGAAGATTTATTGCCTTCTGTGCCCTATTTTGAACTGCCTGCTGGTTTGATGGTCCCACTCATAATGGTATGTATTCTTACTTCTTTTGAAACCTAATTTAATGTGGTACCACATTAAGTCGCCAATTGGCAACGTTTTTGCTATAGATTTCCGTTTGCTATTTTTTTATAATTCTGTCTATGTCCTAAATATTTTTTTTAGTTGGAAGACGACATATACAGACCGTTAGATCCAGCGAAAATTCGTCTACCTCCTCCCGCCCCGCCGAACGAAAGATTGTTGGCTGCCGTTGATGCGTTCTACGCGTCACCTAATCACGAACGACCCAGAGACAAGTATATATAACTTATTCATAAGAACGCTATTACTCATGTTTTCATGTAGAGCTTAAAATATTAAATAAACTGTTTTAACTTTAATTAAGTACAATTGGTTGCCATCGCAGAATTTAGGCAAGTTGTGAAACCTTATTGAATTTGTGAGACATTTAAAAAGAAAAAATTCTTTACATAGATATAGATAGACCTAGATATAATATATAATATCTCAAATAGTGCTTGTGACGTCAGAGTAGGTAGTCTAAAAAATAACACGTTTGGTTTTTATACAGATCGTGATACTTGCGTTATCTAGGTGTATCTGTGCTTCTTTTTTTACCTTATATTTTCACAAGTTGCCATTATCATTATCAAGTGTTTTTTTTTTCAGTGAGGGTTGGGAAAAATTAGGTCTGTATGAGTACTACAAAGCTAAAAACGCTGCTAGAAAATTGAAAGAAGAAGCGATAGCACAGGGCTTTAGGGAAAAGTCCAAATCTCCTAGTCCAATACCAAAAGACTTGCAGAAACAACCCACCCCACCTGGGAGAAGATACAGGTATGTTATCTTCAATAATTTTGAAACAATGGACGATGTTTTTTAATTCTTTTTATTACTTTATTTGCATGACACACTTATTCTCGCAATATTTTCATTTTACACAAATCAACAACAACATTATGATACACTACATGCCACTTCAGTTACGCTATTTTTAAGTAACTGCAAATTGTATGCAGTATTTCAAGCAACTATAGTTAAAAGAGATTAATTTTAATAATTATCTCAGATCCAAGAGTAAAACCCCCGAGAAACCCTCGCCAGCTAAATCAAGGTCGAGATCACCGTCGCCAAGAAGAAAGTCTACGTCATCATCATCAACATCGTGGAGAAGAGACCGGGACAGAGATGGTCGGGAAAGTAAGTACCCATATATAACTTGCACTACAACATACACTTTCTAAAGGACAGATTATAGTACTGTCAGCAACAAGGTATAAAAATAACCAGAACTCTACTGAAAAATTGTTGACACCAATATCTTGAATGTCACTGAACCTTTTTTGGCTGTTCGTAAATCTGTTTTTGTTTATCGCCTTTTATTGCTGATATTACAACATTCTGATCTGATAAATGCCGACAAGTAAATATCAATTACAGTCATGTTACACTATCTGGAAGGAAGTTTATAGTACGAGATCTGTTAATGCAGGACCCTTAACAGATCTCGTCCCTCCATAAGTTTCCTAAGAAGATGTACTTTATGTTCTCTTCTGTTTTATATAGCGCGACAACCTTATGTACTACTAAGTACTAGATATGATTTAAACAAATTCGCTACAAAAAATAATTTAGTTGTGGCTATAAATAAAACATTAGTAGGTATTTTATATAGAGTGTAGAAATATTTAACACTGTGATCAAAGCAGGTATCTATCACCTCTTGTAATTAGTTGTAATTTCATCTAAGTGATGAAATTTATCATCTTTTTTGAACTTTGGCTTATTGTATAAGTATAATTGATACAACCAGACATATTACTATATTTTTATTACAAAGAGGTAAGGTTATTGAATGTATCTAAGGGATAACTTGTTTACAGGTCGACGGCGATCTCGATCTAAGTCAAGGTCGCGGTCACGGAGCAGATCGAAGGAACGGGACAGGCACAGGGATTCGCCGAGGTCACGGCGCGTCGAACGATCTAGATCACCAACACCACCTAGTTTCCTGTTAGTATTTTACTGATTTTAAGATCACAATCAATTAATCCTGCTTGTAGGAATTAAATTACGGGGATATTATATAAAAATGCCTTTGTGAAGGAAAAAAAATAGCTCAATTTCTACTTTCTGTGGTTAAAATAAGTTCCTAAACACACTCATTAATGTAATAGAACTAAATGTATAGAGTGAAGCAAAAATATATATCCTTTTTTTTTCGGTAGATATCTCTCATACTTAAGCTTTTATCGTTTCTTAATCACATTAGATATAAAGCTCTTAGTTTTATGTCCTAACTATGTTGATTATATGAATTTATATAATCGTTGTCCCACAGTGGCGGAGCATACCCGAGCACGTCTACGTCAGGACTTGATCCGAGTAACAAGGGTCACCAGCTTTTACAGAAAATGGGCTGGAGCGCCGGTGGATTGGGCGCCTCCGGTCAGGGCATTGCCGAGCCGATTAGCGGGGGCATTGTTCGAGACCGACAAGATCAGTATAAAGGTAAGTTGTTACTATATACGAATTTTCTCATATTAAAGAACTTTTTCCTTAATTTTAGAATTTCTTTAAATTTTGACTAAAAAAACTTTCCGCATAAATGTGGTTGTATAGACGAGAAATGCCTAATCCTGAATATTTATTGTTATAGGTGTAGGTGTAAACCTAAATGACCCCTATGAAAACTTCAGAAAGAACAAAGGCGCAGCATTTATAACGAGGATGAAGGAGAGAGCGTTAGAACGATCATCGTGATCGCTAGATGGACTCATGAATTGGTGTAAATGTGTATGTACGTTGCGTGGTTGGGATATGATTTATTTTATCTAAATCATCTTAAATAAAGATATATGAATTTTAGAACTTGTTTATTTTAAAAACCATAGTCTTAATAAAAATGTCTTATTAGATAACGTAAGTAAACATTTAAGTTATTAAAAATGTTGAACAAAACAATAAGGGCTACCGTTAGCAATTTCGCCGTGAGAGGCCTAGTCGCACTTGATTTACGGTAAATTAGATGGATTCAAGTGATTACTATAAAAAGTTGGAGATAAAGCAGAAATTCACATACACCCAAAGGGAAATTGGCGAAACAGTATGCATGTGCCAGTATGATTTTAATATACATTACAAATTTTAAAACTTATAACTTACTTTAATTATTACTATAAATTCAGCAAATACACAAATGAACTACAAAGTTTAAATAAAGCTGATTAGTAATTTTAAAGCAATTTATTGGAATAAAACTTCTGTTTAGTTATCATTATTTACAGTTCAAAATCGTCCTCATAATTATCTTTGAATTCAGCAAGCCTATCTAGACTTTCACTGTACTCTGAGGACTCAAAACCTTCTTGCTTAAATTTATGTAGCTTTGAAAACTTGATTCTGCTAACTTCTCGATGCAATTTCTCAATCATGTCTGATAAGAAATTACCATTATGATATCCTGCAATAATAGCGCAGCTCTCTACATTATCCTGACCACTCTCACTTCCCACAAATCCAAATTTGTTGAGTTCAGCTGAAAAGAACTTTGGGAATGGAGTTTTTACTTCTAAAGGCTTATCACATATTGTTACATTAGTTGCTGAAAGGAAATTGTTTGCATGGAAATACAATTCAAACATTTCTTTTACATTAGTGCACCTGTAAGCTGGCATATTCATTTGTTCTTTGGCCTCTTTCATGGGTGCTTTTAAGTAGTTTTCTGGCACTCCTCTAACAGTAATCAGCTGGAATATTTTGTCTGCAGCTATCTTACAACTTGGAGTAATACATGTGTATATTGGTTTTGTTGTATTGTTCAGGAAGTCTATTAAATATTCCCGTTCATTTATTGGTAAAGGCATTCCTAATGAAGCGGCAGCCATTTTTCTTCCATAGCCTGTTAGGTCAGCACAAATATCTGACATTGTGTAAACATTGCTTTTATGTCTGTATTTTTGACTCAATGTGTCCATAGCTGATGCTAATATGGCTGAACTATGATAATACAGTTCAGGATTATAATTAAGGTATTCAAACATTCTAGGACTTCCTGGTTTTCTCCATCCTTTATCGCTAGTGCAAATAGGCACAAATAAAGTTGCATATTCTGATAGTTCTTGTATTGAAAGTGCTGTATTCACCAGCCTTATAGAATCTTTTAAATTAGATCTGTCTCTATCTTCTTGTGTGGTTGGATTATTATCAGGGAAATATGAGGGTATGATTGGGTAGGCTAGAATAGACTTAGAGTATTCATCTGCAAGGTACTCCACACAACTAAGGGCAAGGCCTGCAAATCCATCTGTACAATCAAAATTAACTTGAAATCCTTGTGTGCTGTCACATTCTTCCACATATTTACGAATGTTGTCAGTGAAACCTTCACCATAATCTTGTTTCCATAATGATTTGCCTTTGTGCAATATGTCAAAGCATTCCTAAAAATTAAACATATTTAGTAGGTAACTCTAAAAAGGAAATTAGATAATATCTTCATCATTTAAACTTACAGTAGCATCATCATAAACATAGTCTTTGACAATATTTACTGATCTTGGATGTAGCCTAGGATATAAGTAATCGGTCCATGTTTTAACATCTTGTTCAAAGTTGTACTGCTTTGCTTGATGACTTGGCCCTTAAAAAATATTATTTATTAGTAAAAGATCAATAAGAGTATTAGTGAATTATTCGTTAATTTTTAAATTATCAAATTAAATCAATATTAAGTACATAAACAAGGTAATTTAGTAATCAGCCTTGCCAAAACTTTTCAAAGATAACCAAGATACTTTTGACGGGCCCGTTGATCTAGTGGTTAGTGACCCTGACTGCTAAACTGGATGTTGTGGGTTCAATTCCCACCCAGGAGAAATCTTTGTGTTATCAGTTATCTGGTTGCCATAATACAGGCTCTGCCTAGTTCTGTATCAGATGGCCATGTGTGAGTTGTTCCAAGATATTATATTATAATATAGAAAATACGTAGGCATTTTATCACTAAACAAACATTTAATTTTAAATTTGATCAAACAAACATTATTTTTTCATTAATTAATTAATTAATACTATTTATTTCACTTACCTTCAGATTCAATGTCTGATAAAAACTCATTTTTGGGTGGTGCTGGTTCTTCTATTTTTTCAACAGCTTCCCAATGAAATTCTTTTTCATTTGCCTGGTAAGGTAAACCACCACTCTCCGGTAAAGTTTTTAAAGAACCTTTTAAATCAGCTAGTAGAAGCCGAGGAGTGTATGTGACTTCACCTTTCGCTGTTTGGCCCTCTCGATACAAAATATCGTGGTTAACTTCTGTCTGTACGTTACCTGTATAATTAAAACTTAATTCTTGCAAGTTCCAAAAGTGTGCACCGACATAGTTGGCGTAATGACCGAATTGAAAGGTAAGTATTTCACGAGTAGACATTTTAAATTATATTTTCTATTTGTTGTAGATTTCCTTAATTTAACATTTCTCACTAAACACAGTAATCTACAGTGTTATTTAAATAAAAACTCCGAACTTTATTTCAGAAAACAAGGTCTACTACAACTGTCATTTTCTTAATAACAATAAACAATATATTTTAGGTTAGCTGGTTGGTAGTTTATAAACTAGCTGGTAGGGAGGGAATATTATAGATGTATGTATCAAGTTTAAAGTCGATTTTGATTAATAAAATTTCAATATCATAGAATATATTATTCATGTACCTAGTTTGTTATATTAACTATTAAAATATACAAAAAAGTATATATTATTTTGGGTAGCTGCGTTAGTTTTTGAACAAAACGTTTTCACCATGGTTATACATTGTTTTTAGACAAAATCCTACGAAAAAACTATATTAGGTAATCATTTATCAATCTTATATGCCTGGTTCCTGTATTAAAAAAACGATTCGTTTTGCTAACGGACGGTAGAATTTAGCAGTATGCTTGTGAAGCTAAAATGATTTCGGGTAAAGATACGGGTTATGTGGTCATAAAAGTAATCTAATCTAATAAGCCCGTCTTGTCCCACTGTAGGGCAAAGGCCTCCCTCTCCCTCTTCCACGCACTTCTGTCCTGTGTCCTGTAGGATGGGCCAGTACTTTCGGTAGGAGGAGTCCTTTAGGTTATACATTCCAAATTAATTCACCTGACCCGGGATTCGCAAGACCTCCGGATCTCAGGATACTTGGTAAACAGAATGTTTGCTGATGTGCTAAACATATTCACACCATTAGGGGAGAGGAGTAGGATATTTTATACTAAAACAATTTTATCTTAGGTACTCATTGAATTTTATTACAAAAATGTTATTAAAAATCATTCACTTCAACTAAGTTTTCTTATATTTAAGATGCTAATAACTAAACTAATGGCTATCCTTATTCTAAATGCTTATTAATTGGATGTTGCAATACTGGCAGTGGAAAAATACATTAACTATTTTATTGTACAAAATTACATCTAACAATCGGCTAGAGACAAAATCTATTATTATTGAATGACTTATGTTGTGCATTTATTTATTAAATCCGATGCTAAAATATATAATGAATATTTTTTATTGATTATTGCTGGTAGTATAATGAAATGGTGTTTAAATTATTAAAAATTATTATATTATAGCCCAACTAATAGGGTCAGCGCAGACTACGAAAAAAATATCAAGTAAACTTCCAAACACCAAGTTTAAATCGTTTTAAGTATCAATAAGAAAGCCATTTCAACTGTTAGAGCTTAAACCAATTTTAACTTTTAATTTGGTTATTTTTGTTAAAAAGTCAGGTCTTGTTCAGTTTGGTCTGCATTGACTTTTTGTTAGAATTTTCACAATATATTATCATTTTTACTCAACTAAAATGTAAACATTTTACGAAGAACATTTTTGGTGACTGATAGAATTTGTTTTATGTATCGTAGAAGTGATAATATATGCGCAAGTCTTGTACAGCTTTTAAGGGATAATTTTTAACTACTTCCTGTATGTTAGTTAATACACATAACTGGGAAAAATAGCATCTACGAATATAACTTCATTACGATATCAAATTACAGCAGTTAACACTAATACACGCTATTATTTTGAATATCTACAAAATCGAACTGCATCTAAGTATAAATAGAGCACCTAATTGTAGTTGCTAATATTGAGGTTACTTAGGTGTTGTCCTTTTACATATGGTTTTGTATAACTGTGATACATATTTAACTAGTTATATTAAAACTAGTCATTTCAAAGGCTATAACAACAATTTTTGGCCAATGACAGTACTTGTGAACTGCAGAATATGTATGCTGGTACACATTGGCAACACTATACATACCTATATGATCAGTAGTCATATAAAAAAAGTTGACTGCTGTACTACACTATTTAAAGGACCCCCGTCATTTTTTATTCACTGGTACAAGTATCAATTAAACAGTGGCAATCCTTTGTAGCAAGCCATTGGAAGACTTAGTGGGAAAGCAAATACTATTTTTTTTTAATTACATTGTTACAACCACTGCCAGCCTTGGGCTACAGATGCTGGTACTATATTTTGATGAATCCCAATATTTAACTATGCATTACTTGTTTTATCAAAATCAACATTAAATTGACCACTAGGTACCTACCAGTACAATATTGCTGCTGCATACTAGAGGTAATAATATTATCCTACATGAAAAGTCACGGTCATACATGCGTTAGCATACAAAAACATGTTGACCATGTCATGACTTTACATAAAGGATTACAACTTTTTGGGTCCACAGGTACCTGTCCCTGGTTTTAATAAATACCTGATAAAGAATCCTGACTTAGCATTGTTATTATGAAAGTCTACTGTTTTAGTTATTTTCTACTTATGCTACTTTTTGCCAAGTCCTTCGTAAATCTAAATTACACAACAGATATTTCCACAAACATTTTATAGTACCTGCTTAGTAAAATAAGTCACAAATAATATTTTAGTCAATGTTGTATTTCTTCATATCACAGTATCGTTTAATCTAAATGTATATGGGAGAAGATTGTGTTATTATATTTGTTATACGTATTATTCGTAAAGAATTAGTAATATATTTAGCTTGTCGGGTCTGTCTGTAAATATATCTGCTGTTTTCTAGAAAATACTTATCAGTTGATTAAATTTACACAGTTTACAACAGATGCAGGTATTTTTGTTTAGTGTGACGTGTTTCAAACCTATAACTAATGAATACT
The DNA here is from genome assembly GCA_932294365.1 of Diachrysia chrysitis. NCBI lineage: Eukaryota > Metazoa > Arthropoda > Insecta > Lepidoptera > Noctuidae > Diachrysia > Diachrysia chrysitis. The sequence goes on from OW028645.1 coordinate 4,888,729, forward strand.
TAATCTAAACTCATCATCCAATTTAGTACATTCGAGAGATCCACTAACACAACCAATACGACAAAGACGTACTTAATCTATTCCACCAATCTTTGTATCTCATAATAATACATTATTTAAAGTACATAATTCGCGTGAATTCATGTTCCATCAACTGCAGCTTAACGTTTATAATTAAATAAATTTTAAAATTTCAGTTAAGGGAGCATAAAAGATTCGACGAATTATAAATTTACATAATTTTACTACCAATCATTTAGGTTTTGTTTCAACGTCGCAGTATCTGAATCATTATAAATATGATACCTTGTATTATCCACTGAAATTGCACAACTAATAGGTAATATTATTGCAACATAAAATAATGACAATAGTATGTGTTGCTGGACACATAACATATACATGTAGACACAAGGTTATTTAAAACAGGTACAACGTAAAGTTAACTTAAATCATTATGTAGAACGTATGTGTAGAGAATTGTCGTAGACGAAAAATAAGACAACTACAAAACATTCTACCGACATTTCCACAAATCAAACAAAATACATAGCAAACAAGATATAAATTTAACACACCCTTACTATGTTCTAGCAATTACGTTACATTTAAGTCTTGCCATTTATACTTGTCTAGTGATTTTAGAATGTCTTGCAATTATAGCATTATTTCGTATTAAAGTTGGGCAGCATATTATCTGATATTATGATTCTTTGAAGAGCTGCCACTAACAACAAATAATATGTAAACGAAAATATAAGTATACAGACAATATTTACATACATCCGCGGTGGGAACTTCACATACCCGCTATAGCGTTTTCTGCTAAATTGAGACATCATTTGCATTCCTCTTGTGTGTGGTGATTGTACTTACAGTCCATATAAACGAACCAACCGTTGGAAGTAACAATTACTGTAATTCCTTGAAAAAATAATTTAGTTCGTTTGTACGAAGTTTATCGTACCCAACCTCACAGCTTCATCATAAGTAACTTGCTTAACTAAATAATCTTCTCTACTAAGTGTTTGAACACTGATCAGTGAAATGTTTTACTTTTGATGGTGTAAATACAATTTTTTTGACAAAATGTAAAATAAAATACCTACGTCAAAACCGACGCGCTTCATCAGTTTTACTTAACAAATTAAATTATATTACAGTGTAAGATATGTAACAAGTGTTCAGATTTTTGTAAAAAAAAAAAAGAAATGTAAATACACTTATCTGGTACAGACTATCACGATCGAATTTGATACAATATAGACACACTGAGCACTCGACACATTCACAGCTAATTATTACAATTCGAATTATTTTAACGTAATCTAAGTTACCTAATAATGGAACAATCACTGGAGAGACTACGCTATGTACTATCGTTGACCCCATAACATTATGATCACAATTTTCTACGAATACAAGTCTTTTAAGTTGTTTAGGAATTTCGCTTATATTAATGCAACTCTGTTGACGAGTGGCGTTTTTCTTCTACTGGTGTGTGTTTGAGTTGTTACAGGCTGGTAGATGAAACTTGTTTTTGCTCGTTTTGTTGGATGTACTGTAACAAGTAAAAAAAAGTTTTAACCTCCGTCTGTGTTGTTAACATATTCATATAAAGTATAATCTTCGAAAACTGCTGTAGATATTTATTATTAAGCCCTATTTATAGAGTAGGGCTAAACCACTGAAATATAATAATAGGATAATTGACTATATTTTTTTCAGTCCCGTCATGTGGATAAATAAAAAGTATTAGACCCGTATTTTGTCTTTTTTTGCGTAACCAAAACCTCAAGATACCTAATACATTCGATTTGCAATGCCGCATGACGTCACACGTTCACAAGTTTTGTGGAAACGTGTGATTAGCCCCCACCCCTGAACTTTGATTCGCTTTATCTCTTTAGATTTTACTTATTTCAAAAAAAGCAAAAAATTCTCTTACTGCAATACTAACATACCGAATAAATATATTTATACTTTTCATACCCAGTCAACATCTCTATTATGTAAATTGGTTAATATTTTCAGATATCTTACTTGTATAATTTTCTGTCATAGACAAATCTAATTTCATGGGTTTTGTAACATCAATGTCTATTTCTTCATATGATTGATCTAATATCTGAAAAGAGAACAAATAATAAGTTATTACATATGTATTTAAATAAAAAAACAGCATAAAGCTAAATATACAATTTCATCATTACAATTTATTGTTAATGTATTTACAACCAAGTATATGGGTTTTAGAAGTCAGATAGGCAGTCCCACCAAGTACAATACAGTATCCAGTTGAACATAGGCTAGACAGAAGGTTTAGACACAAATAAATGTTCTTACTTCAATATCGCTGACTTCCTCCCCGGATTCCACGTCAGTAATGTATGAGGTAAGTGATGATGGTCCAGTAGCCAGCAACCGGTATGTACCTCCAACCATGCCTGTCCCTTCCACTATCTCTTCCACTTCCAACTCCTGATCAGACACCTCCTGTTAAAAATAATAAGTTTTAAAGTTGAAGACTTTTATCGTATGTTGCAAGACTAAATCAAAATTGTCTTTACATAGGAGTGGTAATAAGTAACTAATTTTATGAATGGTAAACATCGTTCGTTTACAATCACTCTAGTCTAGTGACATAACTGTCGATAAATAGTGATCAAAGTTTTAGGCTTTTATTTCTATACATGTGATCTACTAACTATAGATAAATGTATGTATTTAACAACACTATATATATATCAATTTGTGATTTTTGCCGTCACATCAAAAACCAACATTACTTTTTATTGACAATTGTACTGTTTTGGGTGTTGAACATAGATGTTCTATCTTATTAAAAGAACAAACCTGTTCTATAATAGCCTCTTCTTCTTCAACCTCCTCTTTGACTTCGGGATCTATTTCGACGTCCGCATCCAGCTCGGTATCAGGATCAACATCCGCATCATCATCAACATCATTCTCACCACCCAGCCCGCTGTACTTCATTTCACCCCTTTCTAAAGCCTCTAAATTCTCTGTAAATAATAAAAAGTGAATATAAGAACTATTAATATTAAGTTGTATTGAATGGTACATGCAAAAGCATGGAGCTTCTACATTATTGATCGGAATGAAGCACAACAAGTGCCTAAGTGGCTTTCATTATTTATTTTGATCCGTATCCTGTAAACGTGGCATACGAAGGGTGTGAAAACCTTTAAACATTGCATCAGAAATTCGGGGACTGATTAAATAATTCTTTAATGAGCGTTACGTCGCAGACTCTCATATTATTATATCGAAGTATATAGGTACGAATATACGTTTTCTTTACATCGATACAATATATTTCGTGAAAAAGCGAATCAGAACCTTTCCGCAAAATTGTTGTCAGTAAAATCTAGCCTAAGTTAAAATAATAAAAGATAATTTTACCTGGATAGACCATAGCCTTCTTAATAGCTTGTGGATCTTTCCGTGACCATTTTTGAACTTCCTCGTCCATTTTTCCTACTTTTGATGGATTCATAGCCCATAAACAACCTGAAATAAAACAGTCATGAGTTTGGTTTCCTATATTAATTATTACGATCCATGTAAAATTATTCTAATTTTGTATTACCTTTTCTTTGACTTCCATTTGTTGATGGCTTTTCAATCTTTTCAAAACATTTGTTTAAACTAAGATTATGCCTAACGGAGTTTTTCCAACCATTTGGTGCAGTTTTAAAATAGGGAAAATGTTGACTGCAAATAATAAACATACTTTCATTAATACAATAATGATTTGGTAAATCTTATTAATTATATTTACTGTTTTAAACTTACCACATAAAATTATAAATCTCTGAAACAGGTAGGCTGCCCGTTCTTGAGTTTTTTAGCGCCATAGCAATTAGACAAGAGTAAGAGTATGCCGGTTTAGGAAACTCTCCGCCATTATTTTTGCTAGTTGTATTGACATATTTAGCTTGGCTAGTGTCAACCGTAAACGCTCCACTAACAGAAGTTTTAATTATTTGCCTATTGTTATTTAACGAATTATCAATTAAAATTGTTGCCTGGTTTTTATTTCCATTAGCTAAAATTGTTCTAGAACTGTTGATTTGTTGGGGGTCCAGTATGTGTATATTACCAGATATAATTGTTTTAGTTCCTAATGTGTGTGCAACTTTTTGGCTTGTATTTAAAATAGAGCAGCTTTTGTTGTTCGCCTTTATTAGTTCTGATTGACTTTTTATTCTGATCGTCGTTGGAGTCGATATACTTGACACTTTCGACTTATCCAAGTCTTTTAATAAATCCTTAACAACGTGTTTTTCTTGTTTCCTAACGTAAATCACCATTTGTGTGGCTTCTTCTAACTCTGTGTTTTTTTTTACTTTTCCTTCATTTGAGTCTTGTACTTTTGAGACTTTTATAGCACTGGGAGAGAATGTTAAATGACTTTTTTCTTCTTTGGGACTTGGAAGTGATATACTATTACTTAAATCGTCTTTTGCAGCAGCAGATGTCAGCAACACATTCGAAGCCTCTTCTTTTACTATACTTTTTACTGGCGTTTCAATGAATGAAGAGGGCATTACAGAGTTTGGATTAACCATCACTGCATTAGCCTCAGATCCATATAAATCTAGATTATGGACAAAGCTAGAACTATTATTGAGCCATGTTGATGAATTGTCAGTATCCATGTCTAGTAAAGGAGGTAGCTCCGAAAAGTGTGATCCTAAGGTGTCCTGTAAATAAAAAAAAACATAATTGATAAATTGCATATTTTGGTATGGTTTATAATATAATTAGGTAAAATATGATATATCATAACATGAAAATTTACTAACAGTAAAATCAGTCATACTGCTGAGGTCTGTTGCGATTTCATTTTTAATATCCATATCCAGCATGTCCTGGAGTGAATCGGTGATATATAAATCCATGTCTGCGAACCACTGAAACAAAATACTAACATTATAACCCATCATGAACAAATTTAAACCTAATAATTTTCCCGCCACTCTCTTACAGAAAACAGTTTGAATCTACTGAGCCGAGACAGTGGGACGGGAGGGAGGGGAGCGGTACAATGAAACCACTACATAGTACAGCAAAACCTGTTTTTGTTTTAAAGTATGTGCTACCCTAACAGCCGCGACTGAATACAACTGTCTTGTTTACTCTCATTGAAAAATATTAAATTTGGTTTTTACCATGTTTGGCAATTCATACTGTTTACCTGTAGTGCTATACCTTGAATTTAAAATAGTCTGCTAAATTATAACATAAGGTGACCGAACATAACATCTTTATACCTACCATGCCGTCCTTTTTTTATGAAGACCTACACCAACCCACGATCGGTTGGACGAGGGTTCGAGCATTTGACGCGTACAAAAAATACTGACTAACGAACGGAACTACTCGGAAGGCTTCCAACATTCGGGACGATATTTTTTATACATGCTTTTACCAGTCTCTATAAATAAACTCGTTCTAGTATGCCGTGTGATGTCCGTGATCCATTAAATTGTATATTTACATGTAGCGTGTAATAGTAACCTACACCCAAATTTACTTTCATATTAAGAGTATGAATGAATTTATGATAAAGACGTTGCTTACAGTGTTGCCAACAGTTAAAGTAGCTCCCCACCAGATTAAACATCTAAAACCACCAGAAAACCACTAACGAAAAACGGCCCTACTTCCATAGTCACTAAATTTTCCACTAAACACATTTTTACTGTTAAAAAAGTAAAAAAGTGTTTGGTACATACAAGTTTAGTTTACATTTCGCTACTTGACCAGCAGTACTTTCAATAACTTGAAGGCAAGAATCCAAAAACTTTTGCTTATATTGCGGTTTAGGCATAATTATGCATGTATTATCTCGCCAAAAAAAAGGGAAATCTCAGTTGTAAACAAAAGTTCACGGGGAATCGCCGCGTATAGTCTATAAAGCGGTATAGTTCGTTTTATTACAGTTAAAAACGTCAACCACGTCATTTTGAAGGCTGCCTACAGAGTTAAAGTGAATACTCCTGAAAATTAAATGAAGAAGCTTAGCGGTTCAGTGATCGCATTTTCAGTAATTGAAACTAAATTTTACTACTAAACCACTAGAAAAATCCACTAGCCACTAAAGGCAATATTTCGCCACTAAAAGGGGGGTCGAAACCACCAGTTTTAGTGGAAAATCCACTAAGTTGGCAACACTGTGCTTAATAGGTACCTATCCTTTTAGATACATACATACAACATATTATTATACTCGTTGCATTAGTGAATGTAGCAAATACTTAAACTGCAAAGGCTTACTCTAACCGAAGTCCTTGATAAACAAGTCTTACTGCTTTATCTAAAACGTATGAACTGATTTTAATCGAGGTGTACATTTATAGTCTCGGCTCTTTGACAATTACATTTTTACCGGCCCTAATACCAAATGTGGTGTTTTCTTTTATCAGGAGTTCCCATTTCCGTAGCGTGCGCCAGCCTATTGCCATTAATTGGACCCACAATGGGTTCGTCTATCTACTTGCTTTCCCAGAGAAGAGGACTTGTTATTGTATTGGTTATCCGTCCCTGATGATAATAATTACTTTATCTCGATAATTTAAGATACAAGTATAAAACACAGAAATGCTAGTCTTCATTTCAATAATGTGATATGAATAAAATGAATGGATTTTAAACGATATTACTACATAGTAATATACCTATAAATACCTACATAGGTATTTAATTTATGAACCTGTTATACGATTCTACCTATACTTACTATAATTTATTCTGTGATAGGTACCTACCTAATAGAAAAACAAAATTTTAGTTTTATGAAATATACCTATTAATTGCTTTACATACAATTTACATTGATGTGCATGCCGACGATGTCTAGGTAATAGGTATTTGTAGAGTTTAATTTGAATAACGGAAATTTAAGCGTAAATGTAACCAATCGAATAGGTACCTATCTCTGATTTCTTAACTGTATGTCATAATTATAATTTATCTACTTACGAAATTCACGCAAACGAGTGCAGTGACTGATAAGACCAGATATAAACATACCACCAACAAAATAAATAATATACAAACTAGTCATTCATACTTAGGCTTAGAGTTCGTTTGGCAATTTACCCTAGCTATACTAGAAACTTAAAGAATCAAATTCGAATAACTATAAAATTGTTACAATATATATAAAATAGAAGAAAGGTAGATTAAGCTAATAGTGTTCGTAAAACTTACTAAAATAGTAGGTATTACAGGAAAATCTGCTATTAGAATTAAGTTCCTATGTTGAATTATAAATACCTACTGTAGGTACGGATATTATACCTACTCTCAAATTCGTATTAACTTTTCCCGCCGAAACGGGGATAACGGGATCGAAAATTGGACACACCTTACACAGTATGTAGGAAAGAGAAGGTTACAAGTGGGGTGGGTAAAAGAGATAGCTATATAGGATCGAAAGAGGGGTGAATCAACCCCTAATGACATTGCCGCCACGCCGCGCTACTCCGCTCCCCTTTATAGTTTACGCAAGCATTTGCATCGAGACTCGAGAAGTAAGTAGATAATGGTAGTCGGGAAATTTCAAACTACAAAATATGTGGATTTTTTTAAAGGATTTATCATTAAAATTACTTCCACAATGGATTTAATACATAGGTAGGTACTTAATAAAAATTGAAAACTTTTAGTAGGTAGGTACCAACGTAGTAAAACCGACTTCGTGATATTCAAGACCATGAACTCAGAATTTAATAATTCCCAAGTTCATAGAGTGCTATATGGACAAGCAAGTTAATAAAACGTTTTTACATGAGGTACCTATCTTACGCATGTATCATATTGAGTCAGTTTTTTATACAGTAGGTAGGTACCTTAACAAGTTAATAAAATCAAGACTGAAATCACGTTTCCATTTTATCGGTAACAATAGAATTTGGTAGGTATAAAAAGGTAGTAGGTAGATATACCAAAAATGGGCATTACTCCTCTTGCCTATAAAAATAGGCAGGATGTCTATACCTACCTATTTTTATAGGTATCATTAATGTTAAATAACCCATTTAAATGAAAATCTGAGAAGTAGGTAGGTAGTATGGCAATGGAGTCATTCTAGATTAGAATTTACTCCAACATTATTTCAGCAGCGTGGTGCTCGTGGGTATATAGTGGGGAGATGTGGAGGCGCCGCGAGGGGCCCGCCGCCGCCGCCGCCGTCGTCGTGTCCTCGAACCTGACCGCGCGCGCTCGCCTTGAACTCATCGTGGTCGGCTCTTGCGCCGATGGCCGCCGGCCCGCGCCGTTCGTGTACGAGATGCGAAAACTCAACGTTTTGGGAAAATTGTACCAAACTATGTACCTACCTATTTTGATAACATAATAAGCTTTACCGTAATTTAATGGTAGCTATCTACTGTAAAGACGTGTACATATTTTTTGCTATGCTGAAGACTAACCATTTTTATTAAGAGATACTCGAGAAAGTAATTGGCGCGAAAAATTCACAACATGATTGTAATGCGCGCGCAGTAGGTACCTATGTGTACATAGCTATACGATAATACAAGGGTGCGGTCCCGTATTGATCGCATGCGCGAGTTTCTCCCCTTGCCTCGGCTTTCTACAAGTTCCCCCTTTTCGAACGTACGAAGGGACACTGAAATATTTCACAAACTTTTTGCACTTTGCATAGGTAGGTTATGTTCCTACCTACCTTGGTACCTATATTTATGAAGTCTAGAGTCTAGACTAAGTAATAGTCCAGTCTAGACTCTAGACTGGACTATTAGGTAACAATCATCTGTAATTAATACAGGTACATAATATGTACCTATCAGTTAATTTAAATGTTATAAAAATTACATTAACGGATAAAACTTTACTTTTTTATTTACCTACTACATACCTAATTAGTTAATAAATCATACCTTTACTCTTAGTAGGCACCTACTTATGGATTATTATTTGCAATAATAACGATACTAAACAATCATGCACCTCATGGCATTTCGATACCTACCAATTTTACGAGTCATGAAAATCTATAAGTTTGTAGGTACGTGAAGCGGCAGAAAAACAGATGTTGCAGAGGTCAACGGCCCGACTGTAAATTACTGACTCAACGATCTATGAATAGGAATCTAGCTAGGTACTATGTCAACTTAGTTAAAATTTTCCTTAGAGTTGCATGAAAACTTAGGTTACATTTAATTATTATTGGTTGAGTAAAGCTTTCATTTTTTTGGTCCAATTTGATTAATTTACTTGGTAGGATAAACTCATTAGTTATAAATAGAATAAAAAAGATGTTCGCACATTTATAACTTCCGTTCATCTTTCGATTTATAATGATTGATTTAAGTTATAGGTATAAAAATAATTTTATAAATGTTTCGTAGGTAGGTACCTACGTAAACAAACAAGATGAACAAACAAAAAAGTTGACTTACATTATATAGTATCACATTGGTAATTATACTGATTATAATTAATGTAATCATGCACTTACTACCTACTATAACACCAATACCTACCTACGTAGCGTAGGTATTACGACATGGCAAAGCAGACTGTTGTTAAAATGACGGATTTAACTGGAAATGTACTACCTATATGTATAGGCAAACTAGTTACCAAGTAATAGTAGGTATAAATAAGTATACCTATTTATTCAATTTTGATGATGATACTCCAATGAAAAAAATGCTTCAGTATTTTTGTTTACATGGGTACGTTGATACCTATAGGTACATTGATAAACTCAATGCATTGATCATAGGTTGCAGTCAAACGTCACCACCCGGCCCGTCTCGCCGAGTGCACTACGGCGCGCACACATTCACACAATGCAATGCCAGTCCGATACAGTGCATTCACAACTACCAGAGCACGTTGCACTCATTGTTCAACGTTTTGAAATTCTCGCCCGCTCAAAACCGGCCGTGGGAACAAATCGCTTCATGGATTTCTGTACGCTATACATATTATACAATAAAAAAAAAAGATTATAGGTACCTACCTAACTTCTTATAATGTTTTAAGTTTATTGATGTTATAGGTAACTGTCAGATTAAGTATAGTCTAACTGTAAGATTAAATAATTGAGTAGATAGGTAAATAGGTACTTACCCACAAAAAAATTATGTTTGTCAATAAGTAATGTAGGTATTGGTAAATAGAGAAAATGTCTAAATAGGTACCTATGTACAATTTGTTTGCATGATGAATTTGGGTTAGAAGTATGGAATATTTTTACAAAGGGGTAGGTACCCTTTGAATATAGGTATTTACAAGCTACCTATTGCCATGGCATAAGTTATATGATGTAAACAGACTAAAGTAAACAATGGAGAAATTATAATAAAGTAGGTACCTACAGGTATAAGTGTAAAATATCTAACTAAAAGAAGTAATTAGGTGGGATACTTTCAGGCACTTAAAAAAAACAGGTAATCCTACATATTGGTAAATACCTATACACACAGCTATCAAAAATAAAATTGCAAGACATTTGCGAGACTAAAATGTGTTACACGAAACAACCATACAGTCCAAATAGGACAACAAACAAGACTAAACCTAAGTTATCTAACTACTACATATACACCTACTACATTTTTACAACCGCCCGCCCGCCCGTAAGCTCGATTGTAACTTCATTGACTATTCATTGCCGCCGTTTTACTGTCTCTAAATAAATTACATCAAATAACGTAAATAGTACTGCCATATAAAGACATGATTGGAAAAGTTAGTTTATTGGACAAAGCTTATCATAACATAACATTTAAGCTCACAATTTACAATAAATACTCGTGGAACTTAAACAAAATAATAATAATGTGCATGCCATCCTTATCAGAGGGCGTAGAGTTGTGAACTTGTGAGGAAAAGAGACGGAATATAAAATAATAAATGTCCGTTATTTATATGTACTTATTTGTTTAGCTGTTGATGTGGAAACTAAAATAATCTCTAATGATTATACGACTGATGTTTTGAATATTTGAGGAAGAGATAGCTATCTAATAACAGTTTGCTTTTAGATATTACCTAATCAATTAGAACGTAGGTATTTGGTTGTAGTAGCGAGTTAATAAACCCTGTATGAGAGAAAGAGCCGGAACGATTTCCCGCCACTTTGATAGTGGTAAGCAACTCATAAACTAAAAGAATAAACTGTTAATCACTTAATAATTCTGTAAACATTCTAAATTATCTTTATTGAATTCACTATGTAGCGACAACCAATTTAATAAATGACATTAAAAAGAGCGGGACATGTTAACTCGTTGGACTTTCCCATTACAAAATTCTTGTTTTTCGAACTAAAATGAATAATACGTGTAAAAAATGGTTGAAACATAACTTACCGAATATTTATTGTTATAAATATCCTTAAGCTCGACCATATAATCCTGAATTTCACACATTTACGTTTTTAACGTCATTAGATTGACAGATATACACCACTCACTCCATATAAAAACCACAATCTGTTTCTGTTTTACTTTTACTATTCTGTGAAAAGGTACACAAAGAATGGTCTTCCTTCCTATTGGAGGATAGAGACCACGTGACCAAACGCAAAACGATTCTATTGGTGTAGCGCTCGACATGAGTTGACGTCATGACGGAAATGAGATACTATTTATTAAATAATCCTAAGAAATCGTTTTTGAATACTTCTAATAGATGTTAAAAATTCAATTTTATTTAATACGATCACACTAGATCTTATAGCACGTTTTTATGATTACTTTAATAATACTTACCGATTACATGGCTCGTCCATTCGCAACAACATGGCGGTTTGTTTACACCGGCATGATAAGGCGGGAAGTATTTCTACCGTGTGTGTATATCTATATTAATATAAAGTTATGCTAAAATAATTATCTCATTGAAAAGAATATTTTTATTGAAGAAAATAATAAAATGTCAAAAGTTAAGTAAATATAATTGAAAACTCAAGACACATGGGCGATACCACTTTTTTTGACGCCAGCGCTCTCTAGTGGCCTTCTTCGAAATGTTCCCAAATTGTGGCGCGAAAATTAAAAGAAACAAAATATTACAAACTGTCATAAAATGTAGAACTAAAAATTATTTTTTGATATTATTGATACTTTGGAGCATTTATAATAATAGAAAAAATTAAATACAACAGACACTGCATCATAAAGAAAAGTATCAACAATATAAATGCCTTGTCTCATAACTTTCCATAAGGTTTTGTGCAACAAATTACACAAAGCTTTGATTCCAGGCATCTTAAAAGCTAACTAACACACAATGTCAATGTATAAATTATAAAAGTTATGTCACAAAACAAGAAAAGGGTAACCATGCTAAACACAATTGTCAACATTCAACATTAGTACAAATCATCAAACATGAAACACTTCATTTTTATTCCATTGCCAAACACTCAAAAATTTTATTTTTTGTTACAACATGTTTAGAAGAAGAAATAGATACAGAACCTTCAAACAAATGTGTACAATTAAAACAAAGCCTATTTTAAACTATACTAAATTATAACTGGAATAGTATTGAGGCGGTACCATAGCAACTTAGTTTATCAACATGTTATTGCTAAAATTTTGAAAGTTTAACACTCCTCTGTCTTTTAAACTTTTCAAATGTCCCCAATTTCTTTATCCTTTTTTTAGTCAGATAATCATTTTTATAATTATCAGTACCACTAGACTGAGCGACAAATTGAGTCTGTTGAGGTATCACATTGACTCTAAAGTTGGTGGTGAAACCATATCCTGATGTTGAGGCAGTTGGTATGAAAGGCAGAACTTTAAGGTTTTTCACAGAACCTTTTTGTTTTTTTTCTTCAACAGAGTCATTCAAATAAACACTTTCTTCCAAATAGTTTGATGGTTTAGTTTTTCTCTTCTTAGTTTGTTCTACTACAAATGAAGTTGTAGATATGGCTTTTGGTACAATAATTTCTCTTTTAGGTTTATCGTCCAATTGTTGTAGAACATTCGCTGGTAACCGAGGAACATGAACCTTATCTAAAGAATTCTGTTTAGGAACCTGTAAACATATTGAAATTATTTAAATTTGAATACACCACACCAAAAATAAAATATGAAGGTAACTACTGCTGAAGCAATACCAACCTTTGAAATTTTTGTGGGATCATCGTCATCCCTTTCTTTTCGTTTTTTGTTTTTCTTGGCAGCGCCTGCAAATTAATAAAAAAATACCTTTAAATTTTCTCTTGATATATTTATATTTTATGTCGCACTTATTAAAAGGCAGTTAATTATTTAAGATTAAAATTAAAGTAATGATAAGTAAAAACATATTTGACAATATACCTTCATCAATTTCATTTACTGCTTGATTCTGTACTAATTTATTTTTCTTTTTTGCATTTTTAACTTCCGTCTTTTCTTGAGATTCCTTAACTATTTCTGTAACAAATAAAACTTTGGTTGAAACATACTTTTTTGTTTACTTATTTATGCTTGTATATAATAAATCTACATCGTTACTATTATGACGACGTAGATTGAATATAGATAAAAGAATCTTTAAAACTATAGATCTAATTTGTGAATTGTACGCTGTCTGGTATTATGATTTGAAAACCACCGTAAAGAAATTATAAATATCATCTCAAATTACAGATGGAGAAAGAAACCAACCTTGAACGTCAGATTTTTCACTTTCATTATTATGTGATATTTTCCTTTTCTTCTTTTTATTAACAGTCGAGTCGTTTAATGTTGTAGAAGTATCGGGTTTTAGGTCATCTGAAATTTAATTTAATTAGTTATAATAGAACCAGAGTGTACACTTGTACAGTGCTTAGTAAAACCCTGAAGTAAGAAAAATGTAGCTGAATAATAATAACAAATAAAAATCTAGTTGAAACCTAAATTTATTGCTAAAAGTAGCATTTTTAGTTGGTTCTGATTAAATTAGATATTTTTTTTGATATACTGAACTATTATGTATGCATACATACCCTTAATTATAATTTCTTCAATAGTTTGATTTGCAGATGATTTACGTTTTCGTTTCTTTGAAGTATCTTCATTGTTTACATCATAGTCGCCTGAAAGAAATTAAATATTATTAATCATTAGGTGAGACATTTATATTTTATACTTAAAATTCACTCTATGCGAATTTAACAACATTTTTACAACTACAACATGGAACTGCAGTTTCATTTTATTTTGTCAAATTTTCCAATCAATAATAATTAATTACATAAAGTTCTATCATAATTATATGAAGTGCTTCATCCCAAGAGATTAGTAAGTAGAGATTTTAGAACACTTTGCTGTATAGTGCTAACACCTAGGCATTACTACATTGTGTTCTAAAATCTCTACTCACAAATCTCGAGGATGAAGCATGAGTATTTTAATATTTGGCTTTTTATTATTCATTATAAATTTTACACTAGGAGTAAGGTAAGACTTTCAAGTTTAAATAATAAGATATATGTATACTGATTACTTATACATGTATTTATAGTTAATATATTAACAATAACTTGTACCTTCTGTTTCTGTTACCACTTCACAACTTTGTGAGACTGTTCTTTGCTTCTGCTTTTTGGAACTGCTTATTGAGACATCATGAACTGGTATGACTGTATCATTCTCTGTGAATATAAATATGTGTTTAAATCATTAAAAATGTTTTACATATTGAGAATTTTGAGTTAAAATGGGAATACGTATCTCGTAATTCCCTGAGTCAAGCGTCAAATCTTGTTTATACAAATATACTTGACAATCTTGAGTTTGTCAATATGGCAAGTCAAATATAAACACCATAAATTAGAAAGGTATGAGAAGTACCGCAGGTTGCGTGTATGTAGGTTAATAGGTAAAAGTAAAAGCCAAGGATATTACTCAGCTGTAGATTTACAATAACAAATAATATATTTCATGGTTTTCCTTTAATTTTATAATTGTTAGTTTTGTATGATGAGATTGGTTTGTTTTTAAAAATAAAAAAATGTTTCCTTCTAATGTAATTTTCTATCTCCAGTATTAAGAGTACTCCCTTCAGGTGACATTATAAATTCCACACTATATACATATAAAAACCTATATAGTTAACAATACTATTATTATTCACATTTTTATTGATACATACCTGTTTGCTGTGCCACTTGAGATTCAGACAATTTCTTTTTCTTTTTGGCACTGCCATCTATGATGGAATTATTAGAATTTTCAGCTACATTATCTGGAAAATTATTTATGTTATGAAATACTATATAATATTGGGTTTGTCTCCTTTAATTGTAGTATGTACATAAATAAATAGATTTAACAAACCTTTTTTTCCGAATAAGTTGAGTTCTTCAACATGAGAATTATTCAATGCCTTCTTATTCTTTTTCTTCTTCTTGGCACTTTGGTTTGGAGTTTCAGTTGCTGTATTTTCCTCTTCAATTCGAGTTGAGTTCTTATTGCTTTGGTACGAAACTTCGAGTGGAGCATCGTCAGCGTCATTGTCTGAAAAAAAAAATAGAAATCATAAGTCCATCATTGTAAAAATTTGAAACTCAATATTATTTATATATTCTATTTTCACCAAGAAAATTTATTGAAATAATTTGCCAAGTACTTGAATACAATGTTCTGTTTAGTTAAAAAAAAATATATATGTAAAGAAGGATTGATGTATTACAGTTTCACGCAAAAACGAGTAAGACTCAAGACAGACCGACTGCATTCAGTCCGTCTGTCTATTTTTAGAGCCTTAAATACGAAACGCGGCCCCCAAATTTATCGCTGAATACAAGTAAGAAGAATACTAACAACACAAATACAGGATACTTTTTAATCCACAGGCAATTCTGTTAGCGGTTCTGTTGTATCAACTACGTCGTGCACACGCGGTTAAAACAGCAGTAATAATAATAATAATTACCTCATCATGAGAATAACGCAATACCTGAGGGCATAGTAACTTGCTTTTTCCAACTTTGAGATATAAATAAAAAATGTATCTTAAGGTCTATGTAGAAGCATACATCCGCAGGGCAGCTTGTGGCGAGCTGTTTGTGAGTAGCGACACAACGGACCTGAGTGCTCCAGGGAGTCACTCCTCAGGAGGGCTCCCAGCTCTTTCTTGCCTTAACTGGCTGGCTAGAGAGGGGTCGCTAGAGCTACATGCTCGGGGGTGGAAGTGTCTAATGGCGTAATAGCGAGGAAACCCGCTCCGGGTCCGATACTGTGACCCGCGATGGTGAAATCGGGGCCGCACCGCTCGACACCCCTAGCCGCTCGCACTGGTGTTGCCTCCTGCTGCCTATCGTGGCGGTTATGTTGGGGGGCCCGTCCGGTGAGCTGGCGAGTCACCACCTGCCTATTTGATTGCATTTATATGTGTTAGAAGGCAGGTGCCATAGTTTTCCGATTTAGTTCTAATAACCAATCCACTAACATTTACCTACACATAGCCTAAATTTTTACTTTCCATTCATAATTTACAATAGCTCTGTATCTACTTTGGACCATTCATGTCTGTTCTTTCATAGAGCAGAGGTGGATGGGCCCTAGTAGATGCCCCATCCTAGTTTAGAGTAAAGTTCTCAACAAGGCCACTGCGTGTTGGACCTGTGTCCCCACGTAAGCCTTTCAAAGGACCGGGTATTCTCAATACTGAGGATAGCCCGTGAAAAAAGAGAGATACAAATAATAATAAAATAATAAATATCTTGGGACATCTCACACATGGTCATCTGATCCCAAACTAGGCAGAGCCTGTGCTATGGCAACCAGACAACTGATAAACATACTTATATATTTCTAAATACATACATATTATAGATAAATTACACCCAGACACAGAACAAATGATCGTGCTCATCACACAAAGATTCGTCCTGGGTGGGAATCGAACCCACGACCTCCGGTTTAGCAGTCAGGGTCACTAACCACTAGACCAACAGGCCCGTCAAATAAATATAAGCATAAAAATAATGTAATCTTAGTCTACATACCAAGTTTATCTTCTTCAATATTAACAAAGGACACATTGTTCTTCTGTTTATTCTTTTTGGCACTGCTCTTAACAGAAGTGTTAGCTTCGGTCTTGTGACTGTCAGTCAGATTGCCAGTTGTATCAATAAAGAAGTTCAAATTTGTTTCTTGGTCAACTAAAATAAACAAATTAATGCTATTTAAAATAACGTTAAATTCAAGTATATGGATTTCTTTAAACAATGGCTGGCAGACTTATCAAATATAAGATTAGATTAGCATGCTGTATTAGTAATAATTTAATATTGGTCCAAAACGTCAGACACTTGTTCAAAAATAAATAAAGTGTTACCATTTAAATAATCGACATGTTTAATAAAATAGTAATTTATAATGATCAAAACTTTAGTTAGCTTGATCACGGAAATCTCTTGCATGAGCAGAGTGTATAGTGTAAATACACAGCAGTGGTGTAGAATAATTATAAAAGTAAAACTTACTCATGTCTTCACTTTCCGCAGCCTGGGCCGATTTGCGCTTATTTTTCTTCTTCTTACTGCTTACATTCAACACAGATTCATCCATAGAATTATTTACTGTTTCTGAAAATATTAAAACACTTGTTCAAATATAAACAAAACTTAAAACAAGTTATTTTCAAGTGCATCTTTCTTTGCCAGGTATAAACTGTTTTAGTATATTGTGAAATTAAATAGCAAAAAGTAATATTCTGGCAAGTTTTGATAATTTTTAGTATATATAATACTATTACAACTCAATTTAGAAGATAAAATAATATTACAGTGTGGTGAATCAAGTGTTTTCAATGTGTGTGTATGTTAATTTAACACAGATCATGCATTTAATTTACATATTTAAAACTATGGTCCACAAAACTGTATTAAACACTTTGTCTGTTAATTTAGAATATGTAATTATGTAAGTACCCACCAGCATTTTCAAGAATATTCGTTTTTCCTTCAGTTCTTTTCAAAGGTATAAAGTCATCAATAACTTCTACGTTTTCTTCTTCCTTTGCTTGCTCGTTCTTAGTACCCTTTGCGACCACTATTGATTCACTGTCATTACTGTCTTCAGGGAATAACAACCTCATGTCAATAGAATCGGACGAACCTTCAGAAAAAACAAATACTTGCTTGTCTTTTTCAGTATTCTTGCCCTTTTCTAATATCTTTGGTTCATCTTCCACAGAAGTAGATTGTTTTTTCTTTGAATTTTTTACTTGTGTTAGATTTAGTTGATCTACAATAGGGTCTTTAGGCTTTTTCTGTTTGGTCTTCTTGTCTAGATTTAAGGAGATATCTTGAGATTTGTTTTTCTTTGACGATATCTTGTTTAAATTATTAAGCATATAATCATAGTTTTCAGTTATTTCTTCATTTTCACTAATCGAATCTTCGTTTTCGTCATCTTCTTCGCTATCACCATTATGTGTAGTAGTTTGTAATGGATCAGATGTCTGATTAAATTCCAGGATGGTTACGTTCTCGTCAACATTTACTTCTTCCGCCTCGTCAACAGTAGTAACAGCTACAGTTGAAATATCAAAATCTTTCTGTGGAGTCTTGGGTTCTACTTTAATCACATTTTGCAAAGCCAAAGGATCAACTGTGTCTGCTTCAGCATTTTCGCGGATGGTTATTTCTTTTTCATTAGTTTCTGTATCTTCGCTAATGGATACCGACATACGTCTGGCTATTTTCTTCTTCTTACTAGACAAAGTTTTATCGGCGTCTGTCTGTACATTGCTTATATCTTGACTAGAGTCGATTTTTTGACGCCGTTTGTTCTTCGGTTCTGATTCAGTATTTTCGCAAATTGTTGTTTCTTTTTCATTATCTGTGCAAATGGACACTGACGTGCGTCTGGCACTCTTTTTTTTGGACAAAGATTTTTCGGCATCCGACTGTACATTGCTCTTATCTTGACTAGATTCGATTCTTTGACGCCTTTTATTTTTAGGTTCAGATTCAGGTTCGTCGCAAACGGTTTTTACTTTTTCATTTTCTTCGCAAATAGACACTGACATGCGTCTAGCTATCTTTTTCTTTGATAAAGATTTTTCGGCATCAGACTGGACATTGCTTATATCTTGACTGGAGTCGATTCTTTGACGCCTTTTATTCTTCGGCTGTGCTGTTACTTCGTTATCAGATTCAGACGAAGTTGAGTCTAAACGTTGACGATTATTTTTCTTAGATTTAGACTTTCCAGTTTTATCGGGCTTTTCCAATTGATGTCTTGCTTCAAACATTTCTTTAGAAGCTTTCTTTTGTTCCTTAGATTTACGTTCGTTATATTTTATTTTAGATTTTGTGCTCATCGTCAGTTCATTATCGCTTAATTCGAGATCATCGCCAGACCCACTTAGCAGATCATTATCTTCTTCATCAGAACTAACAATGAATGAGTCTTTTTCGTAATCGTCGTCAGAATATTCGTGTTCATCATCTGAGTCTAATGTTTCACCTTTTTCTACAATCATGTGCTGTTCCTCGTATTCCTTTTCGTCTTCATCTCTGCTGTCTCCTGATTCATAGTCAGCACTCGCTTCCTCAGCCTCATCATCAATCATGTTGCTGTTCTCTAAAGATGATTCTTCTTCAGAATCATCTTCTTCCTCTTCTGAACAATCAGAATCTTCCTGTGATATGATAGAAGCTTCTTTAGTAGTGTTTCTTGTGGCATTATCCTTTTGTATTTTAGTTGTACTGTTTGGGGTAATTAATGAACTGTTGATCTGCATGCCTAATTTTTTAAATGATTTTTGTTGTAAAGGTGTGCTTGTCAAATATGTTAAAGATAAATTCTTCTTGTCAGTTTCTTTATCTAAAGTCACATTTGGAACAGTGACCGATTTTGACAATGGCGAATTAGATTCATTATTTTTTTTAGGCACATTGGTTTCAACATTTAATTCACTCTCAGATAAATCTTTTATCTGAGACAATACTAAAGTACTTTTGCTATCATTATTATCTGTCTTATCATGATTTTCTGTTTCTTGTAGTAATGACGATTTCCTGCTAGACTTACTAAGATTTTTATCAACTGTCTCATCATTAACTTCTTTTAAAATTGATGTTTTTCCATTGGATTTATCCGAACTTTCGTTAAGGTTATCTTCATCAATTACAGAGTTTGAATTTGAAGATTTTCTTTTATCCATAGTTTCAGAAACCAATGCCGAAACTGATGACTTTCTTTTGGATTTAGTTAGGCTCTTATCCATATTTTCGTCAAAAACTAGGGCTGTTGCTGATGTTGTGCTAGAATTTTTAATGTTTTCTTTAGATACCATAGGAGATTTTGACTTATCTGAGTTTTCATCCATGCTTTCGTCCTTAACATCACCAGAGGTTAAAGAGTTCCTTTTTGTACTGTTGACCTCAACTTCAATGTTATCATCAGTTGAAACATTAAATATAGAAGAATTTCTTTTAGTTTTTTTAGTTAAACTATCATCTTTTACTGTGCTTTTCTCTAAAGATTTTCGGCTCGACAATTGAGGAGTACCGTCTAGAGTGTCTTCTGAAATTAAATTAGATATAGATGATTTTCTTTTAGAGTTCAATAAACTATCATCTTTAATTTTGGACATATTCAGTGTCGACTTTCGTTTTTGTGATTCGTTACCCTGGTCATCTGGTTTAATTGAATTATTTTTCTGTGCGAAAGTGGATAGAGATATATTTTCAGGTAGAGTTTCATCAACATCCATAGGTTCATAGCTCAAGTTATTTGTGGCTTCTTTAGTTGTTTCATTCGCACCTAAATCGTGGTCTACAACTGGTACACATTGATCTCCACTGTCAAAGTCTTTTTCGGTATTCCCTTTACTAATACTACCATGATTTGAGTCTGAATCTTCAATATATACTAAAGACTGGATAAGGCCAGCCGGTGCTTGCTCAAATAGTTTTTCAGTCCCATTAGAATCAAATTGTTTTGAGGAATTTAAACTTTTACCGTCTTGGGAAGTTGATGTATCTTCAGATTTAATTTCTGTAGCTTTTATAAGTTTAGGAGATGCATTTACAATTGGCGGTTCGTGTTCAGATGTTTCATTATCCATGACCATGGATTTTTCCTGACGCTTCTTATTTTTCTTATCTGACAGCACTGATGAGTTTACATCTTCATTTTCATTTACTTTCTTACTAGTGTTCATAATACCATCTCCAGAACCAGATATATTGGAAGTATTAAGAGAATTATTTTTCTTCTTGTTGTCTTTTTTGAATACTTCACTGTCACTACAGAAATTGTTGTCATTTGTAGGTTCTACTGATATAGTTGTCCATGATTTAGTTCTGTTTCTTCTAGCTTTGGGCAAGGGTTCGTCATATAAGGCATTGGTGCTTTTGTTCACGTCATTTTTGCCTATTTTGGGTGCATCATCCAATGCTTTAATAAGATTAGAGCTGGTTATAGAAAGATTGCTCTTTTCGGATGACTTTTCTTCTTCTACTGCCTTGGTTGTTTGCTCATCTTTGGCTTCCATCTTGGATTTATCCAGTTTATTTGTTAAATCCATTTTTTCTATCTGAACCACAGGCTGACTTGAAGAAATCTTACTAAGAGCCTTTTCACTCAATCTAGGACTTTTTCTGATGGGTGATTCCTTTTTTGAAGATGTTTCATTATTGTTGTCTTTGTCAGTATTTTCAGTTTCTTCAACAATTACTTCTTTGATTTGGCTGCCTTTATCAGGTTTATCAGCTGTAATCATTAAAAGATATTTATATTATAAAGCAATATTTATTATTTTAAAATATGAGATGTTTTTTTTTAAGCTTTTTTTTCTCGTTGCTCGGCAAATGCCTCCTCTTTTGACTTCCAAACCTCTCTATCTTTCGCGATATATGGCCAAGTGCGCCTCGTATATCTGACAAGATCATCACAACACCTTCGCCGCGGTCGACCTGGACGGCGATGTCCTCTCGCAGGTTTCCAGTGGGTGACAATCTTTGAGTTTGAATTACTAGTCTTATTTTTATTTACCTGTTTTGTCGACACTAGAAGTGGAGTCTTTCCGGGTCCGTCTTGTCTGTCTTACTGGAGTGACTGGAGCTTCATTATCACTACCTGTAAATACATCGAAACACGTTCGTTGCTTTCACTTATTCTGTATAATAACGAAAAACTTATTTATTGGACTTATCTTTAAAAATTATGTTAGAAATGAATGAATATGGTACAGCAAAATTACTAATGTAACTTTGCTGCAATGTATTCTGCACATCAAATTGAACCCAACTTATAGTATTCGTAACGGTACTAGTATTACAATATTTACATATAACTTGATGATAGAAATTGAGAAAACAAATCGAAAAAAAAAAAATTCAACAAATCAACATCACACTTACCAACTTGAGAATTTCTTCTAGCTGCTCTTTTAGCTCTTGGTGTAGTAACACTTGTCACAGCCTCTGCAACTAGACTAGTATTGGACTTAACCCTCGTAGTGCGTCTAGCCGGGGTACTCGTCTCTTCAACCTCCAGTGTCTCAGACAAAATGCTAGTGTTAGACCTGATCCGTGAACTGCGTCTTGATGGTGTAAGCACTTTCTCTTCTGCTGCAATATCTCTGGCCTTTGTTGTTTTGTTTGTAACTAGTTCTGGTACTGAAAAGTGTTTGTTGGTATTTTAAAAACTGTCCAGATAAAAGTTAATCAGTACAGGCCGGTAGCCATTTAAAAAGTCTAGGCAGTATTAAAATTATTTCTGGAGTATTTTAAACATAAACAAGCTAATTCATTAGGATTTGCGTAAAATTATTAAAATTGTTTATAACACTCAATATTCAAAATCAAGTTATTACATTATGATAAATGCTTTTGGAGTTCAGTGTACAAAATCATGAACAGCCCGAATTTTATGAATGTTGATAAAATTTATTTACACAGTAGCAAGGGGCTAGGCTATAGACAAAGTGTTACACAATCTTATAGTGTCACTTCAGAGAGGCCTAAATTAACCAGCAGACTGTTTTAGACTGGGTAGAAAAATCATATTATCATATCATTCATTAAATAACATTGGTTCAACAACAACTCTAATAAAAATTCAAGAACCAATAAACATGATCACTTGGTCATTCAGCCTTCAGAGCATAAAGTGTATATAAATGATTAAATACATCTATGAAACATCAACCTTATCTTAAACTTGTATAATGAATTAATCTACATCACAATGTAATAATGTAGTAGTAGTAGTAAATGTACATAAAATTTTGTCTAAAAAATATTTTGTTTAATTTAAGGCTAATCATGTATACATTAATTACAACGTAAGGATAACCTAATTATCTATTTAATATGCATGACGCAAAAGCCCATTTTTAAAGAAAATTATCTTTTGTACCAGTTTTATTTAAAATCTATAAGTACTTATATTTAGTAGTTAATTAAATAGTGTAGTACATATATTTTATACAGGGGTTTTAAACCTTCCAAAGCCAGCTTTCCTTTTATTACCAGTATTGTAAGCAATTTTGAAGCTATATTCTAAGACAAATTTACTAAAAATGAGTTCATATTCATTTTTAAATAAGGAAATGAGTTTGTACACGTATTTCATTTGTAAGGCAACTACTGGAATTCAATGACTGAGTTCAATAATTCTTAAATTGTCAACCTGCAGTGAAATAGTCTGTTGATCAATACTTGTTCCTTATGTAATTAAGAGGGCATTGCCCTGCAGTTACAACAGATACTGGCTGGAGCAAAACTTAAATAATAACCTTGGCATAATCAGCATAAAGTTTATATAATTTATTATAGTAACTTTTAGATTAGATTCTTACCATTTTCATCAATAAGTTCCAACTGAGGCTTAGCAGCAAGCCTCCCACCTCTCTTTTTAGTTGGTGTTGATTGTGTTGAGGGTGACTTAACATCATCAGCCTCAATAGACAACCTTCTCCTGAGACGTGTTCCTGAAAAAATAGCAGGTAAAACAAAATTAACCACTATACAATTGAATATAAAACCTCTTTTTTTGATTGGATTTTTTACTATAGTGCAGTAATTAGGAGTACTATATTACTGTTATACGCAAAACAGTACCTAAACATAATATACTGTTATACAGTATATGTACTATAATGGATAAATTAGACAGATAGAAGTAGGTTTATCCCTGTTAAACAAAATTGGGAACAATTACTTTTAGATACCTACATAAACTACATATTTTTCTGCTTTACACTCACTATTTATAAGATCCAAGATTGATTGTTGATGATTAGTTTATTAATGATGATTGTAGTGTTTGATGTAAGCAAAGCTAGCTGCTAACAAAATAGCAATCTTATAAGCATTTTATCATCAACTAGCTTTATTCTCGTTTTAGTTCTTCAAGCGTGCCGTATTACAAAGAGCTTCGATCGATATTAATCAACTAAACTTAATAAATTTCATATGAAATGGAAATGCTTCTAGAAATCGTACGAATAATCGAGTAATATCGTCAAATAACTTCTCATTCCCGAATTGCGTCGTATTGCGACAATGCCTAAAAAAATGCAACTGAATCATGTGAACACGATTTTAAAGAGTAAACATCCAGAATAGAACTCTTAATTAAATAATATCTACTTTGAAGCGCCATAACAGTAATATAACGCTTTCGTTGCACCGGCAGCGTGATGCCCTTATCACTTTAAAGAACACCATGCTTCCACGCTTCTTTTGATGGTTGTTTATTTTAAAACTTACCTTTTATGCCAACTTCTTCTTCCATCATCAAGGCTTATTAAACATTAACTTTACTTTTTTAAATTTACTCTCCGACACGTGCATACAGCTCAACCGATTTTAAAATCGTGCTTTTTCGAGGCAATTGGTAAAACAGCTGTTAGGACGCGACGAACTGTCAAGTCAAATTCGACGCGTGCTTTTATTATGGCAACACAGCGGTTTCCGCTTGCTAAGGATGTCCTAAAAGTTACTAATTCAATAATATTGCTTTACATCGATATCGACTACAACTTACAATAATTTTAAAGAAGATTGATATGATGATTTTAGTATAATACTTGTAAACGTGAGTAATCCGATAAAACGGAAAAGAAAGCACCGGGTGGATTTAGCCTTAAAGTATTCAGCTCCGGGGCGGAGGAAGTCCATGAGGATTTCTCCGAGTACCTAATTATCAGAACTCGTCTCTAAACAGGAAGGAGAATTTAGATAGGTAGGCTTTCTTATTGTCTGACATCAGTCAAATCAAAACAATGAATGGTTGGAAAAAATAAAGCATGTTTACCGAAGGAGACCTATAAAATGTTTAAAGAAAATTCAGAAGCATGTAAATTAAATTAGTTACGACCCTTCAAAGTTTTATTTCCACTGAGTTGTGCCCAGCTTCTTGATGACTCTCAATTAATTTATTTAAAGCGTTCTTCTGGGAATGCTTAGGTAACTGCTCCTCCGTAATAATACTGAGTGACGAAATAATATTTCCTTTTAAGAAGCTCTTCAAAGTGAAAAGAGCGAGAACTTAAATTAATTTATCTGAGTATAACGTAAATGTGTGAAAAAAAAACAAGAAAAGAAAGTTTATGTAAAAAGTACCGGCTAGCATCAAACTTAAATAAAAATGGTATCAAGTGGGTATAAAACTATTAACCTATTAGTCGACAAACAAAATACTTCAATAATTAATTGATGATGTTCGAATAGGTACCTACTTTGCCATTAGATAAAGAGGTGTTTGGAAGATAATACTAATTTAATTACATTAATAAAACAAACAAAGAAATCAAAAATCCATTGGAATATATAACCAACAATTGAAAATATTAAAGCTTTGTGAATTCCATTAGTTTTTCCGAGTTGACAGCGAATAGCAGAAAACTCCGCCCCGAGTTAGGGTTAAGTGGGTCCGCACTTAAAAAGACATCAAGGGTACAGAAATGGCATTATATCTTCCTGATGACCCTCTTCAGAAATTACGTTCAACGATGTTAACCCCATTTCTCTCTGGGGACGTCCGTCTCGAACACCCTAAAAGGGAGATCTGGTAAATGCCAAGGGACAGATATGACATTGATTGCACAAAATTAAGGTGAACTACCTGTAAAGAAAATAAAGGGATGTAAGATATCAGGGCTGTGTTTTAATTCCGTTTGTAATTTATGGTGGTGTTACTATAGGTACTTAAGTAGGTACCTACCTAAGTAAAGTAGAATATACTTCGTCAGAATAAAAACAACGTTTAATTCGTATTTTTTCATTTTTATTACTTACCCCTATGTAGCACTTGGTTGATGAGCAATATACCTACGTATATAATTATTAGGTACACTACATAATAAAATTTCAGTTAAGGTAGATAAGCATTGAAGATAATCTTAAGTTCATTCTTAAATCTTGTTAAGATCGAAGTTAAAAGCATTATCTACTTCTACTTTAAACAATGGCAAGGCTAAGTTATTACCTATTTCTTAACATATTCTGTAATTTACATCTAAACTTCATAAGAATAAAACACTTTTGAACATAATGAGAAAGTTCAACAACGCCTTACAAAAAAGACGTATGTACGGAAAATTGCGTTTACTTAATTTGATTTACAAATTTCACGCTGGCAGCTGCAGGCCTTTAGTAAAATATGAAGTAGTCTAATAAATGGCCATACTTTTCTGTCTTTGGAATGGAAAATAAAACTTCTAATAGACAAAGAACAGTGAATAATACGGTGGTATGTACCGACCGAGATCAGACATTTTCATAGAACAAAACCAGTTTTGCAGTCGCGGCCGCGGTCGGACTTTATTATGCCAACGGATTTTACAGTTCGGAGTTGCTGGCTAATTTCTGTCCTGATTAAAGAGCTTCCTTACAAACTTAGTAAATGTACGAAACACTGGCCGTATTAAATAGCATGGACAAAGTTTGTTCAACATTGTTTGATCGTTTTACTTAAATTTTTGTTTTGATGTTGGGTCATAAGACGTCCTCTGAGAATATTTTGTATTTGTACTTAGTAAGGCGTAAGGTAGCGCATCAAGATTTTTTCCTTGGATTAATTAAAAAATTTGTTTGAATTATAAAAACAAGGATTTGTGTGTATATTTTGTTTTGCCATACAGGCGTAACAATATTAGATAAAAAGCAATTATATAATGAGAGATTTAAGATCTACGCTCGTATATTTCGCAATTACCTAAATTACAGATTTTAATACATTAGTTCACTTGATCCACTTATCGTAATAAACTTTATTGATCCTTACAAAGCCGTTGTATTCCAAGTCTATTTATAGTATCAGTTAACGTTCGAATTATCTACTCGTAAAATAATTTATTTAAGTGTTAGGTAGGTACGCTTTACATTGATTTGTTTGATGGCAAGCTGATAATACCCATTAACTGATTACATAATTCTAGATTGATCTGAAACTGAACAAACTGAATTTAAATCATATAAGTACTTTTTGACAATATTTTGCGCTGTCGTACCTAATTAAACAACTTTTCTATAAAGTGTTTTTCATTCTTGAATCTCGTATTACCACTTTTACGTGCATTATATAGCTCGGAAGCTCTTTTCCTCGGCCGAAATATAGCTGAGACTGCCCAAATACAAACTAATTCATATTCTGGGCATTCCACATTAGGGGTCGGTAATGCACCACCGATTCTTTTGTTGTAACGGAAGTCCATAGGCCGTGATCACTTACCACGAGGACTTCAAAGGCATTCCAAAATAAAAAAAAACTTTTGCCTTATGTTTTTTGGTAAAAAAAAAAACTACAAAAATCGTAAGAAATGAGAATCAAGTATAGGTATGAAGGGTATGTTATTCCGCTTGACATAAGCTTAAATATTCTCTTTATAAACTACGGACAATATTGCATTATTAAGACGTAGGTACCCGTCCATCATTGTCTATTATTTTCGTCAAATCCTGCCAAGAATTTTGGTAACTTTCTGCATGATTACGTTCAGGGGTCGTTTAATGTCGGAAGCGTTCTGCGAGTCCCACTCTGGGACCGGCGCGTAGTTCGTTCGACCATGAAATTGCACCGCCGAGTCTCGCTTAAATGACGTGATAATTTACAAGTGTGTTCATCCACACTTCTGTCCTCCCGTAAAGGCGAAACTTTCATATTAATTTTAGCCGCTGAAAACTAGGGACGCTGTAACTCCGTCCGTATGGGTTTGTTTTTGAAATATATTGTCCTGTACTATATAGGTGTTATATCTACATAAACCGTTTAGATGCAGAGAAAAGTTAATGTTTCGCTGTTTTAATTAAGATGAAGGGGAACATTTTAGTAAGTTTTTCTTATAAATTAGTACCTACTTGTTTTTTGAACTTTACAATATTTTATGTAATCGCTTTTAACACTATCATTATTCTTTATAAAATAATATCTCTTTAGTTTTCTTTTGTCTAACATGTTTTTTTTACTCATGGTCACTAATTCGCGTTCCCTGTTGTTCTTACTTTTTATCGCGTGAGAGAATCATCGCCTCCGTGCAGAAAGTTAGGAAGCAGGCCTTTTTACTTGTGATTTTTGACTGTTCGCGCCTGTTTGTGTCCACATAAAAGCAAACAGCATCGCAATTTGCACGCGATACGATAGTGTAAAAGAATGTCTGTAGTATAAGAAGCAGACGGGTGGATAACGTGAGATAAGCAAAGAAACATGAACATTCAGTTTAGGGTTAAAAAGGGTACCATTTGCAGAACACTTGACGATTATGTTCTGTGAAATCGGAATGGTAGTTTTGTAGTTTTTTTGTTTGTTAATGGTCTTTTATTTCCTATCTACAACTCTGAACTATCAACTAGCTACCAAGTAGCTACCTCTGACTAGAAAAGATAAGTGTAATCCTGCGATTTTAAGCTCTTATTAGTACTGATTTGAGTTTCGTATCGGTAGTCCTTTCTGCAAAATCAGCAATCGGCAGCTATTTGTGCTGTAATTTGGAAACTAAGAATTTTCTTTCAATTAAAATATATAGTGTACTTCCCGAAACTTACTTTTATTTTACTAATCGAGGAAGGAACTTTCGAAAACTAAGTTTGCTAATGACGGTATTAGCTTCAATCTCTTTTATTTCCCCTTTTTTGCGCTGATTGCACATTAGGAAATAGTCTAACCCCTTACGTTATATAGGTACCTACTTAACGATTATATTTATATTTGTTTTCGTGCTATTCAAGAAATCTTCAAAGAATCTTAAATAGAAAATAAAGGTACCTACTCCGCTTTAGGTTCTATTAGAGAATGTTAAAACAGTTCTAATACCAGATCCACAAGAAACTGCTGTGCGTTAGTTGCCACAGTAACTATTACCATTAAAAATTACTACTATTAATCCTTACCGACTGAGAAACGGCTAAAGTCGACGATGCATCCAGAGAGGTCCACAACTGTCATTACCTAGGTAATGACGTAGAACGCATTCGCACAATTTACGTCGCAGTGGCAGACACAAATTTACCTCGTCTACACAATCTCCATTGCAACTCTGCACCTACTATGAAACAGCCACGAGAATGGACAGGCATGATCCGCACACCAAGGCTCTTGAGGTCTTGAGAATAAACCCCATTTTTAATCGAGTTGGGGTTTATTTCGACTCCCGGTGGATCGCGAAGAACTATCATGGACGAGCCTCTTCCCAGCGAGATCGAGCATCATTGGAAGTCGGCTTAACCCTTCAAGTTCATATTGATTATGAATGCTGCCTGCATTGTAAAGTATAAATATTTTATTATATTCCTTTTAAATGTAAATACGTCTTTTATAACGGTATCGGTATAATAATCTATGTAAGTGATTATTTTTCACATTATACTATGACAAGTTTTCTCATTCCCCATTATTGAGCTATGTGCTAGTCTGAATATATCAAAAGACGAAATAGCTTGTATAAATACGAAATAACAGCCTTTGGATTAGATACGGAACTTTATCGGGAAGTTAGTGTTGTATCTAGGTAAGTTTTGTACGTACTTTCGCCTGCCTTATACTAGCGAGGCGGAAGGAAACTTGCTCGGAGTTCCGTTATACTATAGCTAGGTATGTATGTAGCCGTCATATATTAAGCTACAAGATGTCACTTAGCTGCTTTTATTGATTATGACATTAGAATTAAATCAAATCAAATCATTTCTTTTTGTAACTTGGATAAAAACTCATCAGTTTTACTAGTCACATAAAACCTTTTTTTGAGCTCGCTGGATTCGACATTTCCTAACTGGCTACCATAAATAATGTATCTATACTTAAAATTATACCTAAATGCGAAAGTAACTCTGTCTGCCGTTTTCACGTCTAAACCGCTGACCCGATTTTGATGAAACTTGGTATAGGCTAAGTTTTTTTCCCCAGCAAGGACATGGCTACTTATCCCGCTATAATCGACACCTACACGAGCGACAGCTAGTATGTATATAATAAAGCAAAATTTTTTGGACGCGCTTGTCTCTACAACTTTTCGTCGGATTTAAAAAAATCTTTTCGCATTTGATAGCTCAATTTTCGAGGATGTCATATGCTATTTAAAATCACGTTACTTTCCTTACGAGAAAAGCAAGGTGAGTGAAGCCGTGGGGCACAGCTAGTGTAGATATAGAAGTAAGCAATATAACAAACTCTTCCTAAGTATATTACATCCCTGCTTAACTAGCTAATTATCTACTTGCTAATTATCTGTTTTTAACCCACGACGTAAAAAAGGGATGTAATAAGTTTGATGTGCCTGACTGTGTATCTGTGTGCATGTCTGTGGCATCTTAGCTCCTAAACGAATCGACCGATTATGATTGTTTGAAAGTTGACTCGTTTGAGATGGTTCTTAGCCATATTTATTAGGATCTGTTCTTAAACTTTTATTTTATTACGTTGGTCTATGCCTTGACACGCAAATATAAGGATAAATAATTCAGAAAAGCTTTAGAACCACAACAAAAGTGAATACACAGACAAATGTCAACGAAGAAAAAACCTTTGTGGTAACGAGGTATTGTTATACAAATTCGGGTAATTCCGTAAAAAAAACTTCCAAAATCATTTATTATCAGTATACACAGACTTGTTTACATATTTTATTATGAGACTGGCATAAAACAGTGGGAGAATCTTTCTTTTGTTGTGTTGTTTCGAACGTTTTGCCTGTCTAACGATCACAGTAAATATAATATAGGTAGGGCGTACTTCTTAAGATTTACTGCATTCCCTGTCATAAGCAGGAAGAATAAGGCAATTAGATACAAACTGGATGCAGGATTGTGTAATAATTCATTTTCTGGTATTTCTGGTGCGCTCTTAAAACGTAGAATGTTTCTTATCGAATAGAAAAAAATTAAAATTATTTCATTAATAGAGAAGTATATGGAATTAATAGGTTTGATATTTAAAAACTAATATAAAAAAAAAATAAGAAAAATATAACAAAAAAAAATTGGTCGAATTTAAATCAACTTTTTAAAGAATAGGTTTGATTTTCGATGTAATAAGGTTTGTAGCTCTTATATTAAGAGACTGCAAATAAATCTATAGGTAACTTAAAAAATAAATAGGTCAATAAAATTGGTTTAATCGAGACTGGTGATAAAATAAAGTTCGATAAAAATCATAAAAAAAAAACAAAAGTTTAAATAAAATTCATTATTAGAACGATTCTCGATGGATCAGTAGGTACTTAGCTGCAGTCGAAATAAGCGGGTGCTGTTCAACTCGATCGACATCATTAAAGAAGAAGAAATATAATTCTTTGCTCCGCTGAGCACGTCGCACAGTCGTAACGAAGAATGAGATACTCCTGATAATAAGCTGCATCCGCCATTGAATAGCATGTGCTTATTTCACTTTGATAAAAATAATGGTTGAATATAAATCAGGTTGTCGTGTGTTGTCCTGAAGAATACAGAACGCCGCGTCGGGAGCCGGGTGAACAAAGCCTTATTTATTTACAAATATTTGTTTGCTTCGTGAGATCATTTCGAGAGCCTAAGAGCTGAGCCTCTAATTTTTTTGGCTTACAGTAAGTAATGTCAGTTGTTTTTAGAGGTATACCTATACATTGTTTTATAAATTAGTTATTTTACGATTTTAACATTTTGTGAAACTTGTCAACTTGGAACTAAGGGTTAGTAAAAGGTACCTAGTAGATATACCTAGTGTAAATCATCTAGTATAATTATTAAACTCTCGTGTCACAGTGTTTGTTATAGAACTACTCCGATATTTGTGAAATGTTTTGTGTTGGTATATTTGGTAGGTCTTAGAATAGGTTGTAGGCATTTTTAACACCCCTAGGTGATAAGGGTAGCCCTGGCAAAACAACGTTTGCCGGGTCAGCTAGTATTTTATAAGACATTTTTAAATGGGTATTTAAAAAATTAAAAAGTATGTTTACTGCGATATTAGGGTATCTCAGTGAAAATACTTTTTAATTTTTCTCATCAACAGCAGATTTAGCGACTGCATAGGTGTTTTTGCAAAATCTTCTGTTGAAGAGACATCTGATATCTTAGAAGTATTTTAATTACTTACATCCAAGAGTCAACAAAATTTCTAAGCTAGAATTTCAGTGTGTTCAGCGTAAAGTTTCAATAAGTACGCTCTCAGTGTCCGTACAAGCTATTTAATGAATGAAGCTTGTTCCATCGCACTTCCTGAGAGGAAGCATGCGAATTAAATTACAAAACACCTCACTACACGTGAACGAAGTATTTATAAGATTAGAGCTTGAGACGGGAAGTCAAGATGTCGGAGGTATACGTTAAATTGTTGACTATACTTTAATAGACTCATAGTAAACTAACTAAAGCTAAACGAAGAAATTTAGATTTATGACTTTTAAAAAGGATTTTTTGTTGAAGACAGAAATTGACTTTTAGTTTTGTGTCTATACAGAAATATACTTTAAAGAAAATCTGTGCAAACCTTAGACTTAGCTTTTCACACACACTATTAGCACAGTCATAAAATATGTACCTACTTATATTTAATAATTAAATTATTTAAGTACTATGTGGTACAAGCTTTCTTAATATACCAAATTCAAACATGTCAAACGTCATCTTTAAGACGAAACGAAATAGTCTTTCAAATAATGGATACTGGCATTAAAAAATAATTTGTATCTATTTATTTAAATAGGTTTCCAAAAAGAATATACAATGGCTTACGCTCCCGGTGTGGCGTCATTCTCCATACTTCTTGATTTACACCCTTGTCATTTGGTTTTCTTAATGGATTTTTGATACATATCTGTTTCATTTTATGGGTAGAAACAGCTGCGCTTTCTGGCTCGATTATGATTAGTATAGCAAATATTTCTTTGTTTATATGTCCAACGAATGCTGGTGTATAATTATGGAAATAGTGGAAGTCCAATAATTTTAATTTATAATGACAAAACAATCGTTTGTTCGTGTTTTTACTCAGAGTGAACCAGTAGAACCATCTTAAACAAAGTACTTAGTTAAACGTCTCACGAGTGTATAACGTGGTTAGTCTTATCGCTAATAATGTTTAAGGGTTTAATCCCAAAGGTATGTGTAATGTGTTTTTGACATTAGCGATTACATCTCATTACCAATTAGGTACTCGTATGTACACATATATCATAGTTATATACCTAGCTACGAGTACATGCAGCAAAGTGACACATTATCAAGTTAATCAGGTCCTAGTGTAACGTCTTTGGATCTCAATGTTCTTAAATATCTTCGGAAATCTAAGTGATACTTACATTTGATACATTAATCATCCTTACACTGTAATAAATGACACCATTAACACTAAAATTTAATTTTAATCACCTAATACTACTTAGATATCCATTTACAAGTAATAAAACCGTGCCGTAATATGCATAAGAAATGAAAATAGTCGTCAAAGTTTATTCAGCCTAACATTTGCGCACGGGGCGAGCCCAACCCTTTTATATGAGAACTTCCCTCATAAATTAAATGGAGAAACACCTCGGGCCTTCAAAGTAAATACACAATGATTTAGTAACGCCTAAATAAAACGAAGATGAGCTATACAGAGATTGGAGGCGTTGAACCTCCTTCGTTAAGTAGCGTAAAGATTTCTTTGATCTTTTTATGTATGTATGTACCGTATAAGTTTAGATAACACAAGCGGAGAATTTTTGTAGCAAAAAGGGTACACTATAAGTCAGCGTGGGTTTGGGAATAATGGTTGATATATCTTTATCCTTAGTTACCTACTTGTACAGAACAGCCTTCGAAAATATACATCTATGTTCATAGTATCTCCTAGACATATTCTTATTTTGTTCCTATGATTTGTTAACTATAAATCAATACTATTGTAGTGCGAGTTGAGCTTTTTTGTTTTCATTGTCACTCTGGGCCCTGAGCCAAACTCTATACCACGGCTTGAGATCTTTTTATAACAGAATAAAGTGTGATGATAGGACGATACCGTTATAATATGCATGCAGCGACTGAGATTATTTTCATTCATTTATTGAGTCATTTTCCCAAACTGTTGGTGTTGGCGTACAGTTCCATCGTGCAGCTGAATACCAGAAGAATGTAAACTTAAAACTGTATTCATAACATTAAAGAATACCGTGAAACATAAATCTCTTCACATTAAGTTTCTGAATTGATTACAAGCAAGTCGACGTTAAAAAGAGGAATGCCGTAACATAATAGTTTCATCTACAATAAATCATTAAGCAAAAAGGAAAGTGATAAGTGTAAAATGCGTATTAATTAGTATGTTTAACGCAGTTGTTTCAAGTCGAATGCATTTAATGAACAATTAAGCTAACGAGCTGCAAAAAGCAACTTGCAATTATTTATTAGAAATACACACTTATGAAACTAAATTATCTGTGAAAGAAATATTCTCTTAATAGTCTTTGAGAACTACGAATTAGTTTAAAATTATTATTTTGCGAAGGCGAAGTCGCTAAACCGTCGTTAAAGCTCAGTTACGCTAATGACGGCGACGCAACGTGCTGCGGTGTGTATGTAAGTCACGCCAGCCTGTGACAGCACACCGCAGTCGCAGGCTGCACTCAAACTACTCCTGCTAAAAGTATTCAACTCCTAACCAAGCGTAATGGTATTTTAGTTAAGAAATTCCGTTTGCAGCTTCCTGGAAACAGTGTGTTGACATCTAAGTACGGACTAGAGCATTTATTAGTTATTTATGAAATAAATTCATTTTTCTGATTATACTTACAGAGAGTCAGACATATCTTGCAAAAAATGCTGTAATTCGTTCCAGATTCACGTTTTGAGAGACTACAAACCTGTTTACCTAGTGACTGTAGATACAAATAGTCAGTAAATATTGGCGGAATACTGAGATGTCAATCAGTTTTAAGTCACCTTTAAGTCTCATGCTGTCTTTTTCACTTTAAGGCACCAAGTAGCGATAAATAGAAATACGAAATAAAGAACGTCTTCAAGTTAATTTGCTTTTCAGTATTAGGGGGTAAGGAATATAATTACAAATTGTGTTTTTTTGTTGGTCTGTATTCTTGAGACACTGCTTACACTGCTTTGTTCACAGACCACCAAGTCTCTCTAACGCTTTATTCAAACAAAAAACTCAACTTCGTACTAATGATACATTACATATCTACCTACACGAATTATATTCTGTATACCTACATAATATGTCAGTAAAGTTTCCGTCAATAGGACGTCTTACGTCTCTTAACTCAAATACCGAGTCCGGATCGTAAGTCCTGCGAGGGCACGCGAACAAGGTGGGCTAATTACCTATTAATTAAAGCTCCAAGTGTGCACTTTGTTAGGAACTGAGCGAGTGAGCAAGATAGTCGGGGTAATGGACCATAAATACATCGGACTTTTTAAGGAGTTGCAGTGAAAATGCGTATTCATGGAAATAAGTAATTAGGGGTCCTGATTTTCACTGGGTAAGAATTTGCATTACAATTGTAGGAATTGAAACGCATGTTGGTGCCTAAATGTCTATTTATGAATTTCGTCTTTTTCTACGATAAAGTTGTTGTTAATGTATATCAACGACTGTTTGCCAAATGTATTTTGAAATCTGCTACCTATTTTACACCTAGCAGTGTGAACTATTTTATTTGTACCTACGTAAAAGAAAACTTGGCACTGCCCAAATGTTTATCTCGCTGAGTGTAAAACCGAGACCGAAATCCGGCAAAAAAACGAATTTAAACTTGTTAATGCACATTATATGGACGTTAAGTTAAATTTTATGTGACCAGTGCTTAAAGAAATATTGTAGTTACATTTTGTTATAAGTTGTTTAAAATTCGTTTTTGTAAACTTTTTGTTTCTTTTTTGTGCCAAACTAGACAGTGTAGGTGTAGACACTGTAGACGGAACGCTGTGCCTGTATTATGAGCTCTTAAAGCAAGACTCTTGCAATAGCGGAACGAGACGGCGTACTGTACTGCGCGTAGCGGCGTCTCGCTTACACTACGGCCACAGTCATGATTAATGAGCTCATGGCACCTAATCGTAGAAGCGAATGTGTCAAAATTCAACTGGTGTGTCGATCACATGACCTACAAAATGTTATTTTTTTAATGCAAAATAAGTCAGCGTCACTTATATCGTCGCTTTTTTAAATTTTCCTTTTTTTGGTTCCGTGGCTATATGAAACCTTTTTTTTCATTTTGGAGCCGGTATTCTTTGTGGGTCTGGTTGTGGCGCTCTCAGCGCCAGAGGTCGCTAGCGCGGTCAGCTTCAAACCAAACAGAATATAATGGCAAATTTACATTTTCAACTGCAAGCTTTATGGCTTCCTTTTGTTACAGAAAATATATTTTATAATATATGAGCGCTTCTACAGAAATGCTTCTTAAATTTTATGTGGTCTTTAGAACAACATCACAGAATGGTTTCTTACCTACAAGACTTTTATTACTAGGTAATACAAAGTTTTATGTATACGTAATTTTTAGGTAGGTACATAGTTATTTGTGAAAAAAGATCATAAATTAGACTTTGGTTGTATACGTCTTTTAGTAAAAGAATTCTCATTAGAATTTATTTATGTGATAGGCAGACATCCGCATTTTTAAAAGTTCATTGTATGTCGGTAAATCATCAAACATTTTTATTCAATTCTGATTGTAATCGTACGTATTAGTAATAATCCAACAAGCTGAACAAAAACATTTAAATAAGAGTGCAGCACTTTTTATATCTTCAAAGATTGCAATACAGAGAATTAAGAAACAAGTCTAATTTAAAACATTCAGCTACTTTACAATTTGCAGTGGCGTGAAATTTAGTTAAAATTCCAGACTAAACTTGAGCGAGCATTGGCGGGCACTTAATAAATGAACTTCCTTGTCTTTGCTATTCAGGAGTGGAAAACGGAGTGTGCACGAAATTTGTACCTACTGCTTCTACAATTTCGAATTACACGTACGCAATTTATTTTATAATACTACCAATTATGGCTCGAGAAATTATAATGTATATTTTGTTATTAATTCTTGCGGTAGCTACGTGAATTATGTATTGTTGAATTTTTTTAAAAGGCAGTTATAACTTTCTCAGTTATGACTTATTCTGAAATTTTGATATTGCATCTATCATAAAAGTTAATATGTTACATTAGTTTCAAATCAATTCTATTCTAACAGTGACATACCACACAAACATTTTGATATGGGTCCGTACACATTTGGAATTGCGGAGCTTCGGCACAAATTTCGTTCTCGAAGATTTTGTTGAAATTCTATAACATCGAACGGGACGGCAGCAATCTCAAAGATATACTGTAAACAATGTTCTTTCAAGTTTTGTACAAACATTTTCAACATTGTAAGTTTAGTTGCACGCAGTCGCGTTTTATGAAGCGAACTTTAATAGTTCTCGGAGTTGATAATCTTTGGAAT
This sequence comes from Diachrysia chrysitis, assembly GCA_932294365.1. NCBI lineage: Eukaryota > Metazoa > Arthropoda > Insecta > Lepidoptera > Noctuidae > Diachrysia > Diachrysia chrysitis. The sequence continues at coordinate 4,926,610 of OW028645.1, forward strand.
TGTAATAAAAATTGATAGACGGAAATGTGGAGTGTTAACCTAGTTCCACTTTGATTTACTTACGGAATTTACTGCATTCTTATTACAAATTATCAATCCTTTCTTATATTAGGTACTAGCTTTTGCCAGCGACTTCGTCCGCGTTTCCGTCGTTTTTCGTAAAAAAGTAGCATATGTCCTTCCTCACTGTTCAGTGGTTTTGATGTAACAGACAGATTAACTTTCGTATTTTAGTAGGGAAATATAATATATCACGTTACACAAAAATAATCCTTATAGCATGATTCAGTATTCACGCGCGACGGCGCGATGGCTTATTATCGTATTTCATGTATAAGTTTGGTGTTTCTATACCGATTTCTATTATTCTTTTTTTATTGAGTAGGATGAGTGAGATTAGTATTATAAACGTAAGAGTAAACAAATATAATCAGAAATCTCCGAACTGCTAAGCTATCGGGAGTTACACGTGTTATTGTGAGTCAACCATAAAAGATAGACATATGCTGTTGTGGGATATTTTTTAGATAATTTTATGTAGAACATTTCCGTCATACATGATTTCTATGTAGCTTTAACCATTAAGGCTGCATACGCGACGGAAGCTTAAAAAATACCGTTTTCCCAACATTTCCCTTCACTGCTCTGCTCCTATTGATTGTAGCGTGATGAAAAGTATACTATAACCTGCCCAGGAGTATGAAGAATAAATGTACCAAGTTTCGTTAAAATAATCCGTCGAGTAGTTTTCGTTTCTATAAGGAACATACAGACAGACAGACAGACAGACAGACAGACAGACAGACAGACAGACAAAAATTTTACTGATTGCATTTTTGGCATCAGTATCGATCACTAATCACCCCCTGATAGTTATTTTGAAAATATATTTGATGTACAGAATTGACCTCTCTACAGATTTATTATAAGTATAGATATTCGAATATGTGTACCCTTGCATTGCTTGCGCATTCATACAAACTAGGAATAGGGTAGAATAGTTTATTTTCAATGTCCGTCACTTAGAATGTCAATCAATGTCAGTCATCTACTTGCGAAAAAAAACGTTTATACATTGCGCATGCAATACGACTAAAACCCTTATTTTGTTCAAAATGTCGTGAAGGATTAAACGCCAACAGTGGCGGTGCAACCGAGTTAAATATCATGACTTTTATTACCTAATTGAACTCATATTATTTGCTGTATTTAAACAATTTATCATCTTGTTTACGTATGTATGATGCAGCAGAGATATGCTTAGCATTAGGCAAGGGATGTGTAACATCGCTTGTCACTGGGTACAAACTATCGACGCGTGACGTAGCGTGCAGAGCGCTAAGCGACACCGACACAAGATTAATTATACCGACCCCTTCGTTGGATCACTGAGTGATACTACTAGTATAATTTATAATATATTATCAAATAGATGTTCCTTAGTTTCTTACGCTTCGAAAAGTCTTATTCTGCTATGAAGATACGAGGTTAAAATAATGAGTGTGTGGTTTAAGATCTCTTTTTACCAAACTCTGTTAATATAGAATTCTTGGAAGACAGGCAGGTAATAAGAGAAAGAAAAGTTTTTAAATTAAACCTTACCTTTTTCATTTTTCATATACTTTTCGTCTGTCGCTAGGAGATAGAAAGTGGTCGGTAATTAGTAGGCACTGATACCTTTTACAGTGTTCCCAAAAAATATTCAATTATCCCAATGTTGTTTTAATATGCCATTGCCAATTTCAATAATTTTCTTCGTTTCTTCGTATTGTTTATCCAATATATCTGCCTATTACGAAAGTACAACATGTGTCATGAACTTTTCATATTGAATTGGAATATTAAGTTGCAAAAACACATCAACAGCAAAATAAATTGAAAAAGTTTTCCTTTATTTGCCACACCAATGCTCACAACTTTTTATCAAGTTAAACATGTCTAAATCTCACACTCGATAAGAATTTACGTCAGTTAAAAAAAAACATGAAATATCTGTTTTCGATATATCTCAAAATAACGTATTTATGGTATCAATAAAGTTGTCAAGATAGTGTGAGGGTGACGTAAAATAAAAACGTGAAAATAATACGAAATGATCTTTCTGTAGCTTACAATGGGGATAGAGGAAACTTATCGACTTGCTTTTATTTATAATAAATCTTGTGCCATTAAATATTATATGGATAGGTATGAGTATTAATATGTAAGACGGTATTTTAGTCACGATCTCACTAATTGTAATTTTCTTCGATAATAATCAGTGAGTAAAGCCGTTTACTATCTTTTACCAGCTAATACGTCTCACGAAAGTTTTTATGCATGCTATTATTTATGCAAAATATTAAAAGAAAATACTAAGAAAGTAATTATTTATGCAATACTAGCGACCCGCCCCAGCTTCGCACGGGTGCAATGTTGATACTAAATACACTACAGAAAAACTGTGAATGTTGTATATAAAAACATAGCGGCCCGCTCCGGCTTCGCACGGGTATAAAATATATATCCTATGTGATTAAAATCGATCCAGTAGTTTTGATTTATTCATTACTGCCCGTGGCCCGCACGCGTTAAATTTGGAGTAAAACAATCCCCCTTTCCCTATACCATGACGATTTCCTGCTATCTTTGGAATATCTAAATTCATACACTACATTTTTACTTATTTACTTTTACATTTTAAACTATTTATTTTATTTTTACAACATATTACAGAATGTCTTTATAAACAACGTTCACAGCTTTCTTGTCATTAGACAATACAAACATGTTTTCTCTGGAGGTCACTCTTGAAAGAGCGACATACAGTTGTCCATGTGAAAAACAGTCAACGCTCAAATCTAAGCCTGCATCGTTGAAGGTTTGACCCTGCGATTTATTAATGGTCATGGCAAAAGATGTCTTTACCGGAAACTGTAAACGTTTAAATTATCTATAATATGTATGTATTTAGATATATATAAGTATGTTTATCAGTTGTCTGGTTGCCATAGCACAGGCTCTGCCTAGTTTGGGATCAGATGACCGTGTGTGAAATGTCCTAAGATATTTATTTATTTTAATGTAAATTATTTTTTTCAACATTCAAGGTAACGACTTTTTATTAAATAGATAGAATTCTTTGTCATACATCGTATGAATTAATTAACAAATATTAAGTACCGTATCAATTATCGTGACTACGCCGATCTTTCATCGGCCATTAAGATAGTTTTAACGCCTTTTTCCGAGTATACAATGAGAGAAGAACAATCTCTTTTAATTACTACATAGTATAAAACAAAGTCGCTTTCTCTGTCCCTATGTCCCTTTGTAATCTTAAATCTTTGAAACTACGCAACGGAATAATAATACGTCCCGCAATTTTTAAATCTGTAATATCTTCGAAAATATTCACTTAAATCATACGGTGTAAAGGGCCATATAGATCTATATTAAATGAACAATGTATTCAAGGTATTTAATTGGTTAAAATCGCTTCGAAAATTAGCCATTATTTGTCGTAAAAAGTAAATGACAAAAAAAAGTTATTGTGGGTTATCCATAAGAGATAGACATATACCATCACGGAGTTTTCTGTAGACCTTTTCAATGTGTACAATATTTAGTACATTATTTTGATAAAACTCGTAGGGTTCAGCCTGCGTTTGCAATGTAAGCGGAAAAAATGAAATTATTTACGACATCACATTAGAAACCTCAAAAATTACAGTACTTCTCCACTATTTAATGGATGTTATTATACATATAAACCTTCCTCTTGAATCACTCTATCTATTAAAAAAAACCGCATCAAAATCCGTTGCGTAGTTTCAAAGATTTAAGCATACAAAGGGACATAGGGACAGAGAAAGCGACTTTGTTTTATACTATGTAGTGATAGTGATAAAGTTCCTAGGTGTTTTACCTTCTTAGACGAAAGTTAATAAAACTCAAACTAAAAACATAATAACTTATGTTTGAGTCCCTATCTAAAATCAGTGTATTTCTGGTATAACTTTATGTCAATACTAGCTGTCCCCCGCGACTTTGTTCGCGTGTTTTAGCTTCAACGGTTTTTCATTTTTGCAACATTTTTCATTTATGCTCCGCTCCTATTGGTCGTAGCGTGAGGTTATATAGTCTATAGCCTTCCTCAATAAACGGACTATTTAATACAAAAATAATTTTTCAATTCGAACCAGTAGTTCCTGAGATTAGCGCGTACAAACAAACAAACAAACAAACTCTTCAGCTTTATAATATTAGTATAGATAAACGGACTATTCAATACAAAAATAATTTTTCAATTCGAACCAGTAGTTCCTGAGATTAGCGCGTTCAAACAAACAAACAAACAAACAAACTCTTCAGCTTTATAATATTAGTATAGATATGCTTCCAAATGAAAAACGACGCCGCCGCCTTAGCCTCAGCTTTTAGCCAGACAGATCCACTACACCCCAGCCTATTATAATGTTCCTGGTTAAAGTAAAACGTAAACCTTGTAGAGGTGTCGTCGACAAACTATTTGTTATGATAACAATCTCGCTTCGTAATTAAATTGGGCACAGCACCGATGAAGGCATAAATTGTTTTGTATCTGTGTCGATCTTAATTAATGGTTGACTAACTTACTGAAGTAAATAATGTGAAAATAGGTTATGTACTTTACATAGAACATAAAGTTTCCGTGTAATGGCAACGAGTAAAGATGACGTAGCATGCTCTAAAAGCTTGTATGGACCTTTATTTATAGATTTTATGATACCCTTATTTTACTGATTTATTTAATAATAATGTATGCACACAAAATAATAAAACAAATGAACAGAGGTACCTCTTACTTCTTAATAATTTCTCCGTATCACTATCTTGTCTACTGTCAGGATAGCGCGTTTTTAAGATATTGAGTAAATTAAGTTCAAATGTATCTTACTTAATATTATAAATGCGAAAGTTTGGATGTTTGTTACTCGATCACGATAAAACGGCTGAACGAATATGAATGAAATTTGGTACATGAATAATTTATTACCTGGAATAGCGCATAGGCTACTTTTTATCACGATTTTTAACACCATTTTTCATCAATACGCAGATGAAAAATCGGTGCGCAAATAGTTTAAAATAATAGTAATTATTTATAAGAGTTTGTGATCGAAACAAACATACTAGGTACAAAATGGGATTATTCTTTCTTTATAATAGTTTTGATACATGATCCTTAGAAGCGTATTATATTTAGTTATGTAACGTTTATGTTGCAATATTAACTTAATTTAAACCTGCAGCGCAGTATACATTCTGCGCGTGCAACTGTAAGCGGAGGCGAGCTATAAAACGAAGCATTTTTATTATTTCATCAAGAATTTAGGAAAGAATAAAAAATATGACTCTGAATTTTAAACCATGCTGCTTTTATGAAAGGTATGGTGATTTTTTTTACTGCATGATGCATACCATTCCTGTTGATTAAATCCAGTAGGTCGGACTGTAAATACTTCAAATTTTTATTACACTCTTGACTCATAAAAAACATAACTCGGAGTTGCATCGACAACGGTTAACACCAGGCCAAAAATTGGTTAACATAATAAATATTTAAAGCTAAATATACAGATGAATGATTTTAAGGAGGTTTTATACCTCCTTAAAAACGCGCGAGGAAATCTGGAATCCAATATTGGAATCTGAAATCGCCAACCCGCAACTGACCCAGACTCGTGATCAATGCTCTATCCTTCTGTACATAGGAAGATGTCTTAGCACAGCAGTGACCGCAATTAAAAGCTGATTTCTATTATCTTCTATTAAAAAAAGGCTATAAATAGAAAATCATAAATAGAACAAATCCCAGCGATAACAAAAAGTAAAAGACAAACGAGACAGAATCACGCGACACAAAAAATAAATTAAATAATGCAACCTTGAGACACTGAAATATCACATTGACATAATAATGCAAGATCCCAGCACCTGTTACTGATTTACAGCGACTGATGCAAAGTACTATTAAAGTAGCCTTTTCTACAACAATCTCTTTCATACATATTGAAATTTTAATATAATATATTCTATCAATGTAGTGGACTAATATTCCTAAGTGAATGGGGGCAATACAAAACGCGTTAGTGTGAAATTTCCCACCCATCGCGCTGAATAAAAACGAGGATAAGAGTTAAACGGGTGCATTTTACGCAAAATAGAATTTTGCCAATATGAAAGTATTAAGGTCCATTCTTTTGAAGTAACCTATAATAAAAATAAATAATAAAGGCTTTATTTGCAAAAACATGGTTTATACATGGTGTTACAACAATAATAGGCATGTTTCCTAATTTTTTTAATGTCCGCCTTGTAGTTTAATGAATTTTATTGGACACGTATTTTTTCTTTTTTCCTGCAAACAAAAAAAGATGAAAATACAGAGAACGGAAATTACGCGTGACGTCATTCCTCGCTACAATTTTTACCAAGGCGTGGCGTCATAAGCCCCCACTCCAAAACTTTAAAGCGCTGTATCTTTGAAATTTTTTATTGTTTTGATAAAAGAAAAAATACGTGTCTAATATTTTTTTATTATCTAACTGACGGACTAAATAGATTTTAACTTTTAATACCCAGTCAACATCCCTATTATAATAATAAGCTTACATATTTTGAATTGTACTTACCATCCACATCTTCCACTTATGTTTAGTTCCTATATTCAAGAAACGAGCCGTTTTGCTTACGGACGGTAGCAATTTCAAAGCAAAACAAAAAATCTTCTACCGTCCGTATGCAAAACGAATCGTAACTTGAATATAGGAACTGGCCATTTGTGCTAGCATGAAAATTTCTTGTCTTCAACCAACCAAACGACTTATTCTTAATAATCTAAAGTTCAAGTTTTTTATTTTATTCAGTATCTTATTATATATGGTGTACTATGTACTAAGATGTGATTGTTTGTTTTAAGTTTTATTAATACTAGCCGTGCCCTGTGGTTTTCTTTTATATCTGCCAAAACAAGTAACATAATGTTAATAGCCTATAACCTTCCTTGAGAATTGGGATTTTTTTTTAATCTCTTTGGTAGTTTCGTAGCTTTGGGCGTTCCAACTAACGAACTCTATAGTTTTTTTATATTAGTATAAATAAATTATAAACTTTAGTCTTTATAAGTTTTGTACCTAGTAGTTAGCCCTGGTTTGCTATCTTTAAGTGTCTGGTTTTATTATAATCTCGGTTCAGAATTAGTTTATTTTTTATTTTATTCGTGTCGTCTTCTGTGATCTATTGCAACGGCTTATGTTTTCAGCCTTGCTTACGTATAGCCAGATATTTAAATATAAAGCGACACAAATTTTGGTTTTAAGGCTTCCGATAAAACACCGATTTATCGGTAGAATATATTTTTATCTCATTTTTATATAAGTAGAATATTTTATTTCAAACTTTAAGGGTAAATAAACAAATACTATTAAATTTACTCTATAATGGTTATTTTTTTTTTATTTTACTAAAATAAAATGGTAGATATAAGACTCAAGTCATGAAGAAAAGTGTCGCAGCGTGTCTATGGCAGGTCCGCCATCTATACGTATTACGTTAATCGTGAACAATTGTCGTACGTGAAGAACATGCAGCGTACTGCTAAGACTGGTCATCTGTAGGCAATTAAGTCTTTTATCTTTTAAGTATAATTATTTGTAAATTATACACCGGGTTGTAGACCAATGAACAATAAAGACTTTTTGTAAACATTTTTAGAGGTGAGCTAATGGCGCCCGACGTGGGGCATCCCGTAAAATGAATGTCTGTATGGATTACAAAGAGCCATAAAAATAAATTCAAGAAAAAAATTAAGGCAGCGGTATCGTTAGATCGACTCACGACACCGCCGCCGCCGCGTATTCTCATGATTAGCGACTCCTATTGAGTCTGAAACTAGACCGACGATACCGAGACTGCTCGTAAGTAAACAGTTTAAACGCCTTGCGAAACTTATGCAAAATGAATGCCTTAATCTTTTACCCAACAGCGACTTTACAGAATAATTTCTATAAATAAGTTAATTCTTTCTATAAATAAGTTTAATCTTCTAATATTTTAATTGCTTTTTTTACTTTAAAATATTAAAACTCTAAAGTGAGACACTAAACTTACCTTATAGACTTTTAATCATATTACAACGCCTAGTGTAAATTACGGCTTTAATCTAAAATGTAAAGTATTATTCTAAACTTCTACCATCCGTCGTCTGCTTCAATTTGTCGTATTAAAATATCCTATCTTTAACATAGCTATTAGTTTACATTAAACGGGTAGGCATCCAAATTGAGCCCAAAAAGAGTTTTTCATAAAATCTAAAATAACTTTTATTTAAAAAATTAAGCTATTTTTTGCGACTATGTATATTTATTCAAATACATTATACAATATACATCTGAGGGCACAAATACAAGCGCAAATAAAATGTCATATGAACATCAACTTTAATCTGACTTAATGAAATTTCTAATTGACATAACAAATGCAAGTCGCGTACGAGAGCTGGAAACGATTAAAGAAGTACTGTCTCGAACTCGAACAACCAACAAACTGTTCACATGCAAACTTTGTAACTGGTACAAGATGACTTCTCCGTTATGACAAACGCGTCCACTAACTTTCTTACTTTATCTCGATTTGCATTAATTAAAAAATATCTCGTCTGTAAATAATACTTTACCAACGCATTCTTCTTTTTAGCTTAAAAATGTTTAGCGATCAATGGTTTGTTTCTAGATTAGTATTCAACCATGTATATAGCATTGCTAGTGATGTTTCAAAGTCTTCGTGTCGCCCTTGGCATTCTGAGAAGATTTTTAAAGAGCTAATAATCTGGCCACATTGATATATTAGTAACAGTTAAACTTGCTATAAATAAATATATGTGGACAACATCACACACATTGGTCTGAATCCAAAGAAAGTAGCTAAAGCACTCGGTATCATGGAATCAGAGAAAGACGAACAACGAAGGTACCACAAACACCCAGACCTGAGACAATGCAGGCAAATAGTTTTCTAGGTTTTCTAAATTGCCCCGTCCGAGGACCGAACCCGGGACTACGGTTTCGGGTTGGCGGTACCTTGAAAACCGGTCTGACGAAAAAAAACCTGCTGGAAACTGAATATTGTATTACACAGAAGATCAAGATAGATCGCTATTTGAATAAAACAGTAAAGCAGCACTTATACAAATTCTAATCAAGGTTTCCTGGAACCTTGGGAGAAGTGTAATTTGTACAGAAACATCTAGTCTGGTTACTCTCATTCCTCCAGGGTAATCATAACTCCTAGTCTTCCCCAACTAAATAACTGCGAATCACGAACGAGGTTTAGCTTCAATAACAAGTAAAATTGCAACCCTGCAATAGCTAGTAACTAATAAAATACTCTTTCACTTAAAATAGGTGAGGTTTTCGATAGCAGCAACCTTACAATTTTCAATATTCGATTCTCGTTCAATAAGTGCCGGTGCCGTGGGCAAGCCGTTGTAATGGAACAATGGTTGTGTATGCTCACCGCATCTGGAGCCACTCTCAACTGTGCATAGAAAGTATTGCAATACTTAGCTCCGAAGTGCGTCCGCACTATTATTGAACACAACAATTGAAGTAATAGAAACTAAGTGCCGCAGACATTGGGGGAATGGACTTAGTTCTGCGCTGAAGGTGCTTGAGAAAATTAAGAAAGCAGTTCTAGTGTTACAAGTTTGGCGATTGGATTTTCACAATGGGTACGTAGTAGGTACTAAAGCGCTTTCCACGCTGGTCGGTTGCGTGTATTTTAACACCTACAAATAAAAATGTAGGATGTAGCAAATAATTTCCTTTATAAACGTATTTCTAGATTTTGTAAGTTGTGATTAAGAACTTAGATTAAGCTCACACAGACAATTCTTTTAGTAGTCTCAGTAAAAATATATTAGGGCGAGACGTTTTGAAATCCGTATGGTAACAATAAAAAAAATACCTACTCGTTCTATGTGTCTATTTATAATAATTACAAGGCACTTAGAATATTGCTTTCTTAGTCCTCTAGTTTTACAACTTAAGTTGTCCTAAAAGCTAAGGAATAACTTATACATAATATGTAACTCGCTGCGTTTATAACTCGACGGCATTTGGTAGATTAATACATTAAATGGAAATGAGGGTCTCGTCTGTTATAAACACAAACACAGCAAACTCAATCAACAATCTTATTGTTAAATACAAACAACAGCCGGACTTATATTAAGTAAACTCCAAAGAACTTTAAAAAGTTAACAAGGCGAACACAGGCCGAACTATTAAAGAATAAAATGGTTTTGTACATCTGGTCTCCAATATTGAGGACGGAGTATTAATACCCTCGCTAAATTCGAATTCGATTCGACTATATTCCGTCTCTGTTTTTTGATTCAGATAGAAAGAGATGTAGTTTTGAGTTGTTTGACAAGGTGAATTGGAAGATATTGGTTCTGTTGCACTATCGGTCCTGGACTGTGACTCAAAAGACAATCCAATTATTGCGAGATATAGCGGCGACGCTCTAATAATATTGCAATCTTAGGTTTGCCAAATAGAAATGTGCACGGACAAAGATCGGTTTCGATTTTAATCGTTATTTATTTATTGGTTTTCTTGTCTTTTTGAAATTTTGTAACAACTCCAAATAAATGAGTATAATAGGGATGTTGACTGGATAAGAAAAGTAAAAATCTATTAAGTCCGTATATTACATAAAAAAACAAAGTATCAAACCTAAGGAGATAAAGCGAATCAAAGTTCAGGATTGGGGGCTAATTGCGTCACAATGTTACACAAAACGTACGACATCGTGACGTCACGCAACATTTTAAATAAATGTATTGTCGTACTTAAGTTTTTAGTTAATATTTTTTTGATACTGCCTGACGAACGTAAAAAAGCAATTTAGTCAACAACCCCATTAAATTATTATCGTTCTCTATTATACTTCTTTTTTTTTGCTTATTTCTCTTTGGCCTTTTACATTCAGTCCGGTCAAAGCACATCGATAATAATTAACCTGTAGTACACCAGAATAAAGGTTTTTTATCGAAAGCAAAAGGTTACTCACTCACCATTCACTAAGGCGGTTCAATAGCTAGCTAAATTATAAAAATACAATTACGGGTACGCCCGTGGGTTGACTTTTGTATTGGACGTGGAATAACTCTTAGAGTTCGTGAAGATGTGGGCTTCCGTTTACATAGTTCCTAACTGGAACTAAGTAAATGGAAATATCGCCGTCAACGATCCTCTTTGTACTATTTTTATTGTTTTTTTTGGCAGACAGTGGCTAACTGACAAAGGCGTGCATACCATATAGGCAATTAGGCAGTGCCTACCTCCTAAGATCCAACTAACTATCCTTAATTATTACGATATAAATATAATAAATCATATTATTTTAATTATTTGTTACGCATTAACGCATGCGGAGCGAATATTTGTAATTAAATACAAATAATAGAAGGAAAAACTTAAACCTCAGGCAGGACTCGAACCTGCGACCACTGGCTTGACGCGCCAGTCGCTTCACTAACTAAGCTACCGAGGCCACTGCCTGGAAGCACTATAGTGCGACTATGGAAGCGCTTTACCGCGGCAGTCCTCGAGTGCCACACGTATTTTTTTTAAAGTTAACAACTACGTAATTAATAATGTAAACATATTTTAGTTGCAATAAATGATTTTTATTTTCTTTTATCTGTTGCAACTTGCTTGTATTTTTGTTATTTTTAATCTGTTGTAGTTTGTTCATTTGTTGTAGTTTGCATTATGTTCGTAATTATTTGTTTTGTGTGTTATTGACTTATTGTAGTTTTGTGAAGTTACTGTAGTGTTAAAAACAGTAATAAAGTTTTCATTTGTTGACAAAACAAATTAATGAAGTAGTAGATTTGTAGGATAACACCCGAACCACAGAATAAGAATTACGAAACTTTAAAAAAGTGAGTAGAAAATAGTTTTTTACATTTGTTTCGTTATTTATAGTAGTAGGTATTTTTTTTGCTCGATTTGCCTATTATCTGCCTACCTGGTCGGAAAACCAATGCACGCCACTCCTAACTGATTACTCAATATAAATTGATAAAAAAATATATATTTTCACGAGAAATATTACAAAAAAATTAGTACACCTATAAAGGGTAACTAAACTAGTCCTTTTTTAAGTATCATATTGTCGTTGAGTCTAAGGAAAAGAAATAATATTTTCTCGAATATGAATATCAATATTAGTTATTACTTACGCTATTAATATTATGTCGAATACGGTTATTAATATTGTTACGGTATTAATATTATCTCAAATGCGGTTATCGTCATCATAAGAATATTAAATTATGAGTAATTCTAAATAATAGATTAGGTTAATATAAAACCTCAAGCCGACAGCTGTACCTTTGCCGTAATCAGTTCTACAGCTTACGCAGATTATCTGATTAGTGGTGTACACAGCTGAATGCAACTGTAACAGGGTCAAATAAACTTTACTTATAAAAAAAAAAAACTTTAATGCATGAACCGACATTCCTCTGCCTAAACTACACAATTCTTAATTCAAAAAATTTAAACTCACTAAAGCTTTTTAAAACAAACAAAAAAACAAGACTTTGCATTGATAAATGGTAACAAATGAAACAATTAAAAAATCGGCCTTCACTTTTACTAAATCTTGATCATAGACCAATACCTCCAAAAACACTTGCTTATTTAAATATGGTCTTTGCTTGTTTTTCTTTTTAATCTTTGGTCGTATAGTTTACCTCTGCCAAAAATTCATTATTCCGTATTTAAATATCCATAAGTATTTTATTTCAAAACAAGTTAAATACATTCGAAACTAAATAACAACATTTCTTTAGTTTTCAAAAATAGAACACGTGCGTTTTCGGGCGACTGCAAATTGACATACAGCTGTCATCGAATAAATCTTGAGTTCGATGTTCGTCGGATAGAAATGTTTTATCTTATTTATAGCAACTAGATCAAGCACTACTAATTTTGTTCTGAGCTTGTATCTATTGAGAGCCCTTCTTTAGACAGCGGAGCATTATTAAAGATAAGACATAATATTAATGTCTTGTTACGGAATAAAAACCAGAGGTCTAATTTTTCGCTAGAAATACCATTTAAGCGTCAAGATAAGATAAAAAGAGAAGAAATAATAAATATGTTTCCGTAAACGTCAAGATAAACAATTGTTTATTTCTTCATGGCATTCTCGCATGGTTAAGTAGGTACTTTTCAATTTAAAAGAAATCTTAACTCAAATTTGTTATGAGAGCTAGAATAAAATAAGTGCGAAATAAATTCCGCAATCAAAAAAATATTGTACCTAAGTCTTGTTATTTTAGTTAGCAACTTCTAGAACGATTTATTTAAAAAACTACACAAAGCTTAAAAGTTTCCAAAATTGTCACTCAAAAAAAGTGAATTGAATTGAGAAACTTAAATCTCAACGCAACTTACATCTGGAGCTCAGTATAAAACAAAGAATATAAGAAGAAACAAAAGAAAACCGATTAAAAACCTAATTCCATACGTTATTGCCGTTACGTGTATGATGAATAAATAAATCGAAGCCACGGTTTCCCTCGCGTCGCCTCTTTCAGACGAGGCGTGAGCGTGACTAACTTTTTTATTTTTTTCGAAGCACTGATAAGTTCTTTATAAGTAAATTCGACCTACTTTAACATCAATAATAAAGTTACATTTGAAATGAAATTACGAAAAAATCAAAGAACTGTTCTAAAATTAAACGTAAATGTAGCTAATTGGTGTATTGTTTTATTATAATTTTACCTTTATTTTCATATTTCGAATAGTCGGTTTAATTCTTAATTGTATTTATGTTTCGTAGAAATCGGAATTCGACTGTTTTGTTTAGTTAATATTAATTATTTCAATACTTAACAATAAATCATTGACCATTTAACAGCCATAATATTTTTAAACCGTTCTTTATAAAGTTGAATGGTCTTCAAAAAATTTACTATTATATTATGCATATTTTATGTGAATTGGAGATGGTAGGATAGTTTAATGTGCCTGATACAATTTCCGTCTTGTGTCTGCATCTGTCGTGTTAGATTAGAGCCACTATCATGATCTTGCACTATTCATTATCTTACTACTTGCATGACGAATTGTTGTTCATGTGTCAAGTTTTATGTAAACTTGTAACTTTAAGAAAAAAATATCTAATAAGAAAAGTGATATTTAAAATTTTTAAATGTACGGTTATATATAACTTCCAATTAAAACCACAATAGATGTCTGCGTTTAACTGTATATATTTTTGAGCTATCACAGCAATATATTAGCCGTAAAGCTAATTCATAATGTATTCAAGCCTCACTCGCTAAGCGTTGTGCATTAACATACAAAGGTATATCATCACGCGACGGCATTCATTTAGCGGATCTCTGGAACGGGAATATAGCTGGGTGTGTCGGCAAGCCAACAAACAGTCACGGGCACGGGGGAACAGTTTCATTTCCTTTCGCACATATTCACGAGGCGACGAACAATATCTCAGTAACAATGGCTTCGTAATTTGGACGAGATGGCGCCCGCGGGACAATACGTCAAGTGACTCATTATTGTGGAGAAAAGCTTCGGGCAGAAAAATCATTCTTCTCCCGAGCGAACAATGTGTGATGCGTGCGTGTGAACTGACTATACGTCACAATACACGTTTACCGCCGAAACACTACCGGTATTCCAATATCAACTTTACTGCTCTATAATAAGGTCTATCAAGTTTTTGCTGGTGTGTCCTCAAATGTGTGTTCGCCTTTATTCAATATTGAGAGGCAGTGGCCGCCAGCTTCCCCTCGCTAACCATTAGACGCGACCCATTCAAGAGCACTGCTGTTTTTGCCTATTATTGTCAAGATGTGCAATTATATCTGTGGCCCTTTTAGTTACATTCACTGCATACGTTCGAAATGTTTAAACGCATATTCGTACTACATATTTTAGTCTTCGTAATGATGTTCTTTTCAAAGCACCGTTTATATTTCTCAGATCCTTATTTGTCCGCATGTTGTTTGACACAAATATGTGGTACTACGCTCTCGTAGGTAACAGTAACAGATGCAAAAGTTTGGGTGTTATTCGAGAGTATTTCGGGTGGATGTATTGTGAGTACAGGCCGTACATATTGTCTCGTTGGGACAATACGACACACGGCAGGTAATCTGTGCGAGGGCAAACACACGTCGTTTGTAATTAGCCATCTCACGTCGCCGCGACAAAAGGCAGGCGGGCCTAGCCGTGGCCTTTGACGTGTTCCGGTAGGCGCGCGACGCAAGCCATGCGTGTAGAATGGCGCTACGACGATACGTAGCCGCTACGACGTAGCTATTCGTACTACGTATTGTAGAACGTAGATTAAAACACGAGTTACAGGGAAACTCATTTCAAATTATTTTTATTTACAGTAGGTACATTGTACAAAATGTGTTTTAGTTATTTACGACTAAATAAATGATTTTAGTGGACTGATGTTTTAGCGAGTGTATGTATATTGTAAATAGTTGTAATTTTAAACTGCAATTGAGACACCTGCTTGAGGCAAACATAATTAAGGTTTACTTATATAAGCTTGTTTTAACACTCAGGAAGTACTCGAGATGACGTACAAATGTAGGTACTTAATATTTGAACTATAAAAGAACATTTTTACATAGTGACAACATGTTTTTTACGTAATTCCTTGTCACTATGTAAAAATATAGTAGGAACGAACTACAATCGTCCTTTGACGAAAAGGAAAGATCTTCAAATTCGGCGGGTGGTATTTCACTTGGAGGCCTAAACGGATGATAAGATTCAGGATACGTGACGTCACAATCCGCGTACTAAAGTGTAAGCGTGAAGAGAATGAGCACATGTCATGTAGAACTGCTATTCATAAAAATATTCCTTTACCAAAAGTCAATGTTCACCAGATAAAAACATTTTTAACATTAAATAATAAAACAAAGTATAAGTACTTTTTATTACGTATTTTATTAACTATAAATTCATTTTTTATATAAACTTGATGAAGATTACGTAAACAAAAATAATTGCTTTTGGACTTGGCTATCGAGAAGTGTTGCATGCAAATAAACATATATTACGAAAATAAATATTTTATGAAATTAAAAACATTCAGTCGTCTTTTGTTTTTGACTGTTTTGCACAGAAACAAAACACGACCGAATGTACGTCTATACCCTTCCAAAACAATACAGCTTATTTCTGTAGCACAAGCAAGCAAAAGATTATATATTTTTTTATCAATTACGCAAATTACAAAGCGTGTACTGATTGAACGAGTGCAATGTTCGGATCGCAACAGTGACAGAGAATTTAGATAACCCTGCACAGCTCGTGGGGGTAGTTTGTGAACATTCGCGAAATAAAAACAACATGACAATTTTATCAGTCCGTCGTACATTTTTTTTAATGTTTCTAGTTTTGCAGGCACGTTTGTACCGAACGTGACTATGATGAAATATATTTGCGGAATGACGACGTGTTAACGGTTATGTCTATATTTTTTATATCGTCTGGGCTGACCTCGATAAGGAACATATTAAGTACTAGCTTTTGCCAGCGACTTCGTCCGCGTTTCCGTCGTTTTTCGTAAAAAAGTAGCATATGTCCTTCCTCACTGTTCAGTGGTTTTGATGTTACATACAGATTAACTTTCGTATTTTAGTAGGGACATATAATATATCACGTTCAAAAATAATCCTTATAGCATGATTCAGTATTCACGCGTGACGGCGCGATGGCTTATTATCGTATTTCATGTATAAGTTTGGTGTTTCTATACCGATTTCTATGATTCTTTTTTTATTGAATAGGTAATAATGTAAACTTTTTTTTATTAGGGATGAGTGAGAGTATTATAAACGTAAGAGTAAACAAATATAATCAGAAATCTCCGCACTGCTAAGCTATCGGGAGTTACACGTGTTATTGTGAGTCAACCATAAAAGATAGACATATGCTGTTGTGGGATATTTTTTAGATAATTTTATGTAGAACATTTCTCTCATACATTATTTCTATGTAGCTTTAACCATTAAGGCTGCATACGCGACGGAAGCTTTAAAAATACCGTTTTCCCAACATTTCCCTTCACTGCTCTGCTCCTATTGATTGTAGCGTGATGAAAAGTATACTATAACCTGCCCAGGAGTATGAAAAATAAATGTACCAAGTTTCGTTAAAATCCGTCGAGTAGTTTTCGTTTCTATAAGGAACATACAGACAGACAGACAGACAGACAGACAGACAGACAGACAAAAATTTTACTGATTGCATTTTTGGCATCAGTATCGATCACTAATCACCCCCTGATAGTTATTTTGAAAATATATTTGATGTACAGAATTGACCTCTCTACAGATTTATTATAAGTATAGATAAGTTAAATGTGGGTTCTCAAGCTCACAGCTTAGTTGTGAGAGGTATAAATAGTGTAAATATTTGATGTGTTTAAGGATTTGTTGATTGTTACGCTATTTAAACTGTTTGATATTTAAGAATATATTTTAGTATTGAATAATCTGTCCAACGGAGTCATATTTTACTAAGGATCATACGTTTAGATGGATAGATCTGATTATTATTAATAGGTTGCCGTTTTGAGCGAAGGTAATGAAACTTAATCAAATAATCAATCAATCGATCAATAATAAGAGTGTGGCAATAGTCTTGAAACTTTACCTGAAACACCATTGCCTGTATCAATAAGATTATGATGATAAAATAAGATTTATTTACCCAACAGTTTGTTATAAAATAAAAGACCCATAATATTTGTCTTTATGATAACCGAACATTAAAATTCAATAAACAGTTTTATGTTAAAATATCGTGCATTTAATTAATACTATAATGAGGATGAGGACGTGATGGTTCATCATGGATGTTAAACAAACATAATACATGAAATTTAAAATAATATTATGTGTACCACAATATACGCGGGCTGTCACCATGTGGTATTCATTAATCTTCAGTAAAACAATATAATTCGAAGAACCGATCCTGTACACATATCAGTTGGGGACTAACGATGCTTGCTCAAGGCATTGTCGTGTATACCTTTATGATGAAAATGAAAAAATAAAGAGTTATCAATTATTGAATGTCAAACCTTTAGAGATTAAAAAAAAAACTGGTTATATTGAAATAAAACTACTTTGAAGGGATTTTATCGCGGTTTGTTTTTAGATTTTAGTTCCCGACGTTTCGACGCCTTTGCAGGTGTCATGATCACGGGGAGACTAAGGTTTACGCGGTATTCGTCTTGACAGTTAATGTTGCTCGTTCTACCTACATATTTTAATTAATTGTTTTAAAATATGAAGGGAGAACGAGCAACATCAACTGTCAAGACGAATACCACGTAAACCTCAGAAAGCAATAATTCTGTTTATAATCCAGGTCAAATTATTCGCCGCCTGATAGCCTAAAGAAAAACAGAGCACAGAGAAAATTAAATGACACAATAATGACCAATAAAAAAATGTGAATACTTCAAATACAGAGACCATGAACATGTTTTGAAAAAAGGTAGGTAAGTATAAGTTTTTCAACTAATATGCGCGCGAAATTGCTACAAGAACAGCTGTATTAAAACATTCGTTGTCCTTTGTGACACTCTTACATTCCCTACATTATATGTTCATCGATCTCCAGTGCCATATATTACGTCATGCTTGCCCCATATATTACGCGGCGCGGACACCTCGGCGAGAACACCATAAAGCAAAGTCACATGGACAACATGGTATCTTAATTGTATTGCGACCTGGTATTTTAATGCGGGTAAAAACGGAATAAAGTGTGCTTCGCTTTTTTAATTTCTGTGTGAATTGTTTTTTTGATACTGTGTAAATAAATTTCATCATTATCATTTCAGCCTGGAATCACCCACTGCTGAGTATAACCTTCTCCTTTTTCTGCCAGTTTTGTCTGCCATGCGCGTCCCTCATCCAGGTGGTTAATTTAACTATGTCTCGGTCGTCCCTGACTCCTTCGGACTGTCCTTGGCCACCATTCAGTCACAGTTCGAATCCATCGGCTGTCTGTACATCTAGCTAGGTGTCCTTTGTACGAATTTGCATCTATTTAAAATAGGCTACAATACAAAGTCGCACTTTTCAAACGTCAATATGACAATGTATTTAGTTCTGTTTAAACATAGTGATTGGATTAAGATTCTACCAAAGATTTAGGACCAAAAGTTGACCTTCGCGCGCTTCTCGGCTTTTCGAAGTCTATAAAGATCTTGAACCTTGGTGACATTCCAAGGTTTACATAAATTATGATTTTAACCGATTTGTGAGTCAGGAATAAATGCGATCACATCATAGGTACCTACTACTTCTTATTGAAGTTTTACTGGCCGTGATCAAAGCAGGCTACACTTAATTTATAAAGTTGATGAGTTTGTTTGTTTGTCTGTTTGAACGCGCTAATCTCAGGAACTACTGGTCCGATTTGAAAAATTGTTTGAGTGTTGGAAAGCCCATTTATTGAGGAAGGCTATAAGCTCTATAACATTACGCTGTGACCAAAAGGAGTGGAGCATAAATGAAAAATGTTGCAAAAATGAAAAACCGTGAAACTAAAACACGCGGACAAAGTCGCGGGGGATAGCTACTGTGATAAGAAATAGTGTGATCACGTTAATTCCCGTCTTTATCGTTACATAACACATGGATGCGAAATTCCTATACTGATTACTTGTTTGACTTGATTATTTGTTTTAATTTCCCTTTCATTTACAAAGGCTAATTGCTGTATGCATTGAAATTTAATTGAACAGTTAGCCGTTCGTTTATTCGCTTCGAGTAAGCGCAGTATCATAACAGATCGATATGCTTAACATCCGTAGTTGCTCACTAAATAAATATTTTGATGTTGCGTTACATGCCGATATGTTCCAATGCTTGTTGTTGTTTTGTAGGACGTACTTTATTGCTTGTTTGACGTATTTTTGTGAACAATAGGAAGTAAAACACAGATGCGTAAATAAATTGATATTTTTAGTAAATCAAACAATGAAATATTGAAATATTGAATGGTTTGCTCGGTTTTCTATTGCCTTTTTCCTTTTTTGTTTTATGTTTTAGTTGTTCTTTTTTGTATTTTTCATTTGTTTCCACAACGTTGCGTGTTGTTAATGGTTCAAAAGGTTGGTTTATTATCTATCAAATTCTGTCAAATTTAAGGTGAAGCCAAATTCGATCCAAATACCTTTGTAAATAAAAATATCAAAACTATTTTTATATACAAATACCTTTGTAAATAAAAATAGTTTTGAAAATAGCTGATCTCTTTTTTTTTAAGTTAACCTAGTCACTACAGAGACTTTCCTAGATAAACTTGGTACATCCATTTGCTATCGGAAAACTACAAACTTCGTACTCAAACGAAGCCGCGGGCACATCTAGTACAGAACATAAACATCAAGACCCGAATCGAATATCTGTAGGTCATACAAATAACAGTCCCGATGCGGATAGATTCAGCGACCCGGGTATAAAAGGTTGATGCCCCTGAGCGAATTAGGGCCTTATCACACGGGAATTTGCGAGTGAGTTGAAATCGAAGTAAACGCGCGACATATTTGTTGCGAGCGCGAGAGTTCGCCGCAAGTGCAAAACGAAAAGCGCAGATGACGTCATCTTGTACACTCATGTACGTCAGTCGAAACAACCATTATTACAGTCGTATCAAAGACACATAAGGGTACGCGAACGCAGCACCAAACAGTGATCCACATTTCAGACAGTCAGTAACACTCTGTAAAGGCTGCATACTAAACTGCAACTCACTTTTAAGTTGCCGCTAAGACTTAGCCTGGCTCTGTAACTTAAAGTGTGTAGCTATAGATAAAAATGTAAGAACGTCTTAATGTTTAGTTTCGTTTTTGTACCTATTAGGGTAAAATCGGTAAAAACTAGATCGCTCGAACGTACGCAGCAAGCTGCTAATATGCACCGAATTCGTTGCTCGTTTGCCTCGTTTTCTCGCTCGCTCACCAGTGTGATAGCGCCCTTAGTATCCTCAAATGTCAATGATTCATATTAGTAGAACGCAAACCCAAGAGGCATTATTTCACATAGAGACATTAAACAAAATCGATTCTGGTACCTATTGAAGTTTAGTGATAAACTACAAGGGACTCGACCTTTCCGTTGATTGCTGTTAGCCTTACATATAACATTATTGTATGTTGAATATATTATATATTATTATGAATGGGATATTATGATTGATACTTTTTTTACCTACGTATTGTTTTGTAAGTATGCGTATTCCATATTATACACATATTTTTCGGCCGTGAAAAATACCAAAATGTTATTTAATTATTTAAAGATTTTCGGTATCAATTTTCTTTCGAATTACAATTATTATTAAATCTACCGACAGATGACTATAAGTTAACAAAAAAACTAGTTATATACAAAAACATCACTTTTTAACAGTCAAGTTTACCTCTTAGCAATAAACCTGTTGTCAATATTAAAACGACATCTAATTTCCGAATACCTACGAAGGTATAGGAACAATAAAACTTGCACTCTCAATTTACGAAGACGGTTTGATTTCATCAAATCTAAAAGCTGTAGCAGGCATCCATGATTGGGCCTGTGTAGTGCCTGTATAAGACCTGCGCCACACTTTCCTTTTTGTGTAAAAGCTACGATCTACCTTTTTAAATGTATCTTTTATAAAGTAACAATTTTTCAAATTTTTACGATCCACTAAATATAAAGGTTAAGGTTTTTTGAGCTATTATGAAATGCATAATCATAGTTTTTGTTAGTTTCTATTACAAGTAATAGAAGGAAAAACTTAAACCTCAGGCAGGACTCGAACCTGCGACCACTGGCTTGACGCGCCAGTGGTCAAGCCAGTGCTTTTAGCTAAAGGTTTGTAACTCCGAATATTTAAAATGTATATTTATTTAGCTATATACACTAACCAAATACGAGTAGAAAACTAGCCGCATTACTCCCAAATTCAGAACCCGTAAGAACCGTACCACTTTAAGAATCCAATACTTCAAATCACTGCACAGGTGATCGTGACACAGACAATCCACAAAGCACATTACTTCGTGTTAGAGAAAAAATACCGCGACGTCCCAAAAAGTGTTGAATATAGTCGTAATACGTTTCGCCAATATCTGAAATGCTATGGCGTGATATGAAAGGACGGCGCCATGTTAGGAAATAGGTTCCCGCAGATTGATGGAGGGCTTTTTCTGTCGTGACAACACGTTCCACATGAGACTACGTTTTTTCAGATTTTTCCAGAACTCATTGTTCGGTATTCGGTATTTCTGGAAATGATGACGTCGATATATCCCATTTGTGTTGGAGTTTTTGTCGACTTCGCCTGTTGTGGCTTGCTTTTAACGGCATTGGATTTTTTGAATGTGTTTCGGCTATTAGGTTAATATAGTTAAGGGGAATGAGGTTCTATAGCTATACTATGTTCAAATGGCATTCGATGTGTTGACAAATAAGTATTTTCTTATCTTGTGTAGGAAAAAATAACAATAGGAATTGGGGCTTCTGTATGTTAAAGGAAGTTTTGTGATTTATTCAATACAATGTTGTGACAAATAAATTATATAACTCAAAAATATATGTTATATTTGAATGATATAATGTATTTTGTTACACAAAAAACACGTCTGTCGTACAAATAGACGGAAACCCACAATGTTCCAATCAGGAAAACTTATTCATAATGTAGACTATTGTAGACCGTAGGATATGTATTCAGTAGTTACATGAAAAACCCAACAGACTCTATAAAATGAACGAACTATTGCGATTTTATCGCATGTTTCCGTAAGCCCAAAGATGATAGATGTCAAACATAGGTGTGACGTCATCGAATCCAGTCAGCCAGTTAAATGGAAGCACTTGATGTATCCATGTCGCATCGTTCGTTAGGTCGCCAGTAAGATGTGTTCGTACCGCGTAAATACTGGGCCAATGCTCTATTGAGTGTAAAATCGCAACCAGGGATTCGAAAATTGCTCAGTGTAATTGGAGAATGGAGAAGAAAATCTTAATTGGGCTGTTCCATTACAGATAATGTGGCGTTAGGTTATGAATTGACTAAAGTTCAAGCTATTGTAATGAATTGCTATAGCGTTGCCATCCGTTAGAATTTCCAGAACTTTTATACATAAATCAGCCTAAAAATAATTACTAATATTTATTAGCTGATTTATGTTCAAAACTTTATAATTATTATTATTAAATTAATCTAATGCAAATATCGAAAGCTCTGAATCTATTTTGGAGTTCGAAAAATTCCAGAAGCCTACGCAATATTGCTTCCCGACGAACAAAATAAAACGAACTGGCAACAATACTTGATATAAAGCCTAATACTCGAATAAAAAATAAAAAAGCTTCGTTCACGGCCGAATGCGGTAGTAACAGGAGTGATTCCCGGTGGTATACTAATGCTGTGGGTATCTTCATTGAGCATATTTTTCGATTTGCCGGCGTATGCTCGCCGATGTGATTTACGAGTGGAACAGAGTAAAATGTAGACAGACATGGAGAGTGCTTTCCACAAGTCATTTCCACTGATAAATGACTGGACGGATTCGGGATGAATGAATACGGAATTAGATTACTGTTTCTTAGTAGGTCTTTAACTGATATTCATCTTTAGACCGTATTTTTTTTCCAATAGGTGATTGGAACAAAATAGTGTCTATAGGTACATTTTAAACTTATGTTAATAAAAAAATTAATGGTTGGATGAAATTTTTAGAGATTTTATTAGTTAAGTTTAGTTTTGTTTTAAGTATAGTTAAGTTTGTAAATATTCAAGATATACTGTACATAAATAATTTTTATTTTAGAGTTGAACAAAAAATATAAAATAAATAAGGATTATGAAATCAAGTTATTAAAATTATTGGTTTTTGAAGTAGAGCAGTAGGTATATGTTTTAATAACTAATAAGAAGTGATTGTCTTTAAAAGTCCCTTAATAAACAAGACATATACTATATGAATATTTCAATGTTTCAACAAAATAATGTAGCGAGTCTATTTCAAATATGTCAAGAATGTCACGAGTTTCATGAATTTATTTATCATTATGATTTTTAATTTCGCCAGCTAAATACTCTATTAAAATAAAGGGTCGAATAACATTCTTGAGATACCTAGTTGTCATTTTTCTTAAATTAAAAGGACATTTCCAACAACAATTTTGATTAAATAATCAACTTTGTAAAAATTTACGAATAATTTAAAAATATTTTCAGGGAATTATAATGTTTCTCTCTTAATCGCTTTATAATATCAACTCAAATAAGTAGATAAGAATTGTTTGATAGATGTCGGATGAGACTGCTATCATTGGCCACAATATATACAATTTAAAATTAGTCAGCCATATACCCACATAAAAAATAAATAAGCTTTGGTCTAAGAATACATTTTTCTTTAGACCAAACCTATACAAAAACCTATTAAGACGCAAGTCGGTGATAACAAAGAAATGTAAAAGTCGACTTTATTGTTAATTTATAATTAAAAGTATTTTTATATCAAACTTTTAACTCAAGGTAATTAATGTGCGTTCGACATAACGTTGAAAAGGTCACTTAAGTATTCGCGTAGGTTTCTAATTTTACATCATTGTGTAGGCTAATTACTAATTATTATTACATGAAGCTTTCTTCGCTTTCTTTGTGTAGATTTTAAGATATTTCGTTAAAATATGTAAAACTGACTAGAATCGTAACAAAAGTTTAATAAAAGCAATATGTATTGTTATTGGGAATACATGTAGTATGTATTCGTATCACTAGTTGGTCCATTGTATTATTACAAACACAGATACAAAACCAAAAGAACTCAGCCCTATTTTCCCAACAATGGCATTTCAATACTCCGCTACCGAATCTTTGTACAAAAACTTTTACGTTTTAATAAAAGTCGTACATAATTTCGCTGGCGTAACTATTGTTTTTCGAACAAAAGTACGTGTAATATTATACTGCAAGCTTCATTTCATCTAGGTATTGTTTTCAGCTGGAGTTATGAAAAATTCGACTTCGTTCATGAATGTCGGCATTGCACGCTACCTGAAAATTTTCTTTTTGAATAGGTACTGACAATCGGTGAAGTGCTTATGAGTTTTCCCAAAATAATAAAGAATGCTCCTTTGTTATGTATTATGTGTGCAGAGATGTAAGCGGATGTTATACGGTATTTATTGTTACTGGAGATTTAATGATGGGGTTTATAACTAGGTTAAAGCAGTTACCATAGGGTTCACTGAAAAAGCTCAGATTTTCATAAATAAGCCCTTCATGGTCACAAAAATAAGTAAAGTTTTACGTAAAACTACAAACAGCGAACTACCACTAGCCTGTTCTAGATTTTTTTTTCACCACTACGAATACCATTCAAAAATACCAAAAGCTAGTCGATTTATTTATCTCACAAAAAATGCCTAAAAGCAACGAACGAACAATGGAACTTTATTTTTAAAAGAGGTAAAAAGAAAATTCACCTTGTACCATGTAGGTACGCAAAATGAGTCGCAATAACTACTTCCCTCTTGATTATTTCCACACCCGCCGCCATCTTTTTCCGCATTCATTATTCCCCTCCAACAGGCATTTGCAGACTCTTAACTTTATCAAATTCGAATTTATCGTTTGAGAAGATATTTCGCAATGATTGTTCGAGTTTGACTTAAACTGAAAAAGTTTAATTATAAGTAAGTAGTTGGGAAATGTTTCGTTTTTGTCTACTATCTGTGTTCATTCGTTTGGCTTACTATTAAGAATGCTATTGCATAGTATAATTGAACATGATTTATTAAATGTAACGTTTGATTGTATTTATATTTTAAACTAATTTTTAAATGTAATTTCTAACAAGTTTTTTATAAAACAGCAGTGCTTTTATTTTCAACAATCACAATTCGAGATAAAATATATTCGATGCGGTATTTACGTTATGCCGAAGTTTGTCCTGTGGCTAACTAAGCATGACAAAAAAGATTTTATACAAACTTTAACTAAGAACTCTTTGTATACGTATTAGTACTTTCTAGAACAGACTTAATATCCAACTATTGGTTACCGAGTTGTACGGGCAGAAACAAACTAAGAATCATGCTCGAAGAAACAAGTAACAATACACTTTGTTACTGACTGTACTTCTTAATAGAATAAGTGAAGTAATAGTTACGTGCTCGATAGTACCTACGTAATAAGTGTAATAACATGGCTTGGCTTGTAGCAACTGTAAAGAGTAATTAGATAACTTTGTTTATATACAGCTGCTGTGCTACCCTGTTGTAACAAGACTACTTGATACTTGTTGCCTTGTAATTAGGACATTAGCGTTCCTCAAATCCTAACGACTTGGTCTCGTAATTTATAGTTTTAAGACTTTGTTGTTAGGCGGCACATGTTATTAAATACGTGCGTGCTATTTATTTTATGTAGGTATAAGAAATTTCATGTGTCAATATTTTTAACAAAATATTTGTAAAATGTAGTGATCAGTGTTTACTAAAGCATAATATAAAGTTTTCAACAATTCTTAACACATGGTGTAAATATTTTATTTTAATTTAGATAAAATTTAAGTGATGGTTTTTTTTTCATGTCTAAACTACTATGTTTAGAAATTCTTGAGTGGGTCTCACATGAATTACAAAATATTTTATTTATTTTGATTTAATCTCCCTAACACTTCATATTTCAATACTTGCTTTGCCACGCGGTTTCGCCCTCGTAATAAGTCCCCGTTCCCGTAAGATATATTTTTTTTGATCATAGGATCATAAAAATATGTCCACCCACCCGTTTATGAGTAACTCACCCGACTTTGTTAAATATATTATATTGCCCAGTATTTTACCTATCATTCTCATCATCTGGCTGAATATTTCGCAGAAATTTAAATGAGAAAAACTTGTAATGACGAACAGATTGTGTTGTTATTCCATAAAAATGTAAATTAAAAAGTTATTGTTTGAAAGTATTCTGCGAACGCAACGTATACTTTCAGTATTGCAATCGTAAACAACACTAATCAATGTTAATCACCCGTTATTTTCTATTATGCCACTTGAATCTCTGAACATAGTAAAATTGGTATTATTGCCATTATAAACGTAAATGATGACAATACGGTCCCTTTCTCGGGCATATTTTTTGTTAACAAGGGTATTATATGAGTTAACGTGTTCCCTCGAAAAACGAATATTCCTGTGAGCTTTGTAAGCATTTATTGGGACCCATTTTATTGCTATGCTTCGTATTAAGTTTTCTATCTTTGTGCTCCCTAATTTGCATAATCCGAACGCTGGCATGTCTTTTGTTATACTAACAAAGGGATTTCAATAATCCGCTGATGTTCCAGTGTCGTCTTTTCGTTGAAGTCGCGCATAGCGTCCATTGATGCTGGGCACGTAGTTAACTTTCAGCGAGGAATCGGCCGACGCCTGCAAAAGTTAACCTAAGTGTCATCCGCTTGCACCGAGAAAGAAATCTATCATTATATGTGTCTCATATCAAATATATTTTTCCCTTCCCGGAATGCTTTACATTCGAATACTGACGGTATCAGTGTCGCAGGGGAAATTACGTTAAGGTGCTTGTGTCAAATTGCCCAATATCATGGAGACGGTAAAGAATCCTAATATACACACATTACCCTCGTTACAGCCACGAGTCAGATATTTTATGTACTTATGCGGAGTATCTAATGCTGTCAGTCACTTAATTGGTGTTGTGTGGCGTAGTGATAAATGTAAATCACTTGTATTCTGTTCACGAGTACAAAGTTATGTATAAGTAAATTAAAAGTTGGTCACGTTTCCCTCTTTTCCAAATTACCACGTCGTCGCCCGTCAACTTAGCATTTGTTAAGATATATTAAAAAGTTATGATGGATCAACGCACTTTGTTAGATAGAACGCGAATAACATCGGTATTTTACTGGTATTTTTAGTGTAGAAGTTGCTACGTAGCGCGTATGAATAAATCACTGAATATGAACACTCAATATGGAGTGATTTGTGATGAGTCTGTGTGCTCCATGTTGTGTTGTTTGGTAGTCGGAGCACGTCGGACCAAGTTCCAGCACTCGGTGGCTTTCTGGCTCCAGATATTTGTCAGTTTTGGAACGTACTAAGTATATCGGACGCAACTCGCTCTTATAAGAGTTGGCACACTGGCGGTACACAGTTTTTGTACTGTTCAAATGGCATTGGTTACAACTAACATAGTTTTGTATGCAAATTGTTATGCCTTACTTTCTTGATTTCTTTGGGGCAAGTAACTTTGGCTAGATAAAAGTTTTATTAGTTTTTTATGGGACCTAAAAGTTAGGAACGGGTTAAAGTCGGATTACTGTCACATTACAATGCTAGTAGATGATTTATAAGCTATGATTTCGCTGAGTTAATATTACACACATTTTGGTAACTTGGCAACAGAATACGCGCACATTAATTTCGTGCTTATGTGAGTTTTTATCGCTATCACGCATAATTAGGCTGTTTTTTGGCGTACAGTCATGGACTACTCATTTCACAGAGTTTTCAATGGATTTTTACTATAATATTTTGGTGTTTCCTGTGGTTATGTAAACTTATACGTTTGCGTTTTTTAGCTAAATAAGTAAGTTACATTGGTATAGCATATAAGTACGGTACATAAAAGAGACGAAAGGCGTTTCCCTAACATAAGAAAATTTTGTAAGATTATGATGATGATGCCGTGATAATGCAAAGCAATGATTTTATATAGAGCCCCTTGATAACAGATGTATCAGCGTTAAGCCTTTTATTTGGCTATAAAATATGAACACCGAAACTGGACCAAATGGGCTATATTTTTTTGTGTCTATGTTATAGATTTCAATATAAAATAACCTTAAATTTTTTATCCTTGTTCTTATCGCCAGCTACGAAGGCATTCAAGTAAATGTTTTTCACGACATTAGGTTACCTTTTCAAAAGATTATTAACACTTCACAGTTTTATCTTTTGTTATTAAAAATATTTATTTCATTTAGATGTTTTTTTAATGTGTGTAAGTTTAATTACGTTTATACTACACTACATCTTAAACACCACAGGGTTAAAAAAAATTATATTGATTTAAATAAATCTATTTTGCGAATTGTTTCAAAACTATTTATTTTATTTTTTCCGATTCTATTTACAAAATACCTATTCTGATAAATATTTATTTGTTTTTCTTTGCATCGCATTTGGTATTACGTGCTCAAAGCATAGCAGATAGTTTTACAAACTTGTGATGCGACAGGCGAGTTAGCTTATAAAAGGAGAGCCAGATAATGACGTAGTCGGCCGTGAATGCATTGGACGGCCCAAGTTTCCGCGAGTCCTTTACGCAACATCAAGAAAGTTTAATTAAAAACATCTCCTTAATATCAAGCATTTTCAAAGCGTGGCAGAAAAGTTTTTATGTTTTTTCGAAGTACATTTCAAATTAAATGTTTGTTTTGAAGTTAAACGGATTTTTTCCCCGGGATTCTCTTGTGCTTGTTACTTTTCCAATACATTATGATTTGCAAGATTCCAGTCTCGTTTGTCCGCGTCGTTGTGATTTTATGAAAAAGGTTGTTTCTTTTGGCATTCGAGGAAATTACTGAAACTTGTTAACTGTTGTATAATTTGTTTGTAATAGCTTTGTTTGGATTGTAGGCTTAGGTTGGGTACTTAGAAGTGTTTTGTGTCTTATGAATTTTGTAGCCTCAAGTGAAATACTGAAATTCAGGCAAAATATGTAAATTTTATGTTAGCGTGGTTTATGTTAAATATTATTAACTGTTGAGTATTTTTATTTTACCTGAACTACAATGTACGAACAATTTAGTGGTTTAAAACATTTATTTCCCAAAAAGAATACAATTCAATTCACTTATCTTGAGAAATACAAGTTTATCCTATGTACTAACGTGATATAAAGCAACAATTTTCATTGGTCTCGTCTTGTATATTAGAAATTGCCTTTTTATAAATAATTCCATTAATTGTCGTCTAAAAAATACATAATGCTTGGACCAACGACTCGAGCCACTCGATCACAGCGCGACTATTCGTGCTCTTAATTACCGAACTTTGAAAATAACGTGTGTTTTTGTGCTGCCAATGATTTATGGAGTGTTTTATTTGTTCGCCAAATGTCGTCAGATGTTAGGTCCATACAGGGTTGCTTTTTACAGTTGTTAGTGTGAACGTATTATACAATTTGACAGACTGTTTATTAATTTGTGATATATCGATAAATATATTACTAATTTACAATAGTTTTTTTTCAGTACTATTAACGAGAAGTATCTATTTATAGAAAGCATAGCATGATGTAACGAGTAATATTTAATCGTTGTACTTTGATAAGCAAACATAATTATGTACCATTTCTCTCGAATTTCCCTAAGGGTCGAACTGAGGTGTAGGCACAGTCACACAGGCACAGGTAATGAATGAACGGCGTGATTCCCTAGCAGTGATTTTGTACGCGTTCGTGAATTGCATCTCTGTTCGCAGATAATTTAGGTTCAGTCGTCGTATCGCCGCCTGACAGACGTGTGGTGAGGCGAAGCTGTTCTACCCCGTAGTGGACAAAGGACAGCATAATTAGCGTTCGAAAATGCCTGGTTACTATTTAGCTTGGGCTTATTCATACGTATGCTTGTATATAATGCAAAACTAAAATCGTTTCGGTCGCTTTGTTATACATGGTGTTTATTTGTAAGAAGTCACTCTCGCTTTTATGTTCTATAATAAAATAAAAGCGAAGTGAGTTTATTTGTTTGTTATGTTTTCATGCCTTTACTACTAATCCGATTGATTGGTCCGTATGAAGTATGCTATAACCTCGAGACTTTCTCGGTTTTAAGCTTACTTCATAGGCTACTTTTTGTGGCTATTTTAGCAGTCGGGTGGCTTTAGCTTCATGAGCTGTACATTAATAAACTAATTGGCCTTAAATAAAGACATAAAAATATAATCTGTCTTTTTCCAATTATTTGTGATTAGCGGCGCCTATAACCTTCAAACTTGCTTATAAGCGGCGTTTGTTAACTTGAACGACAAAAGGATTTTACCAAATATAGAATAAACAAAATATAGCGATTATTCTGCCAGCATCGAATCGACTGGTCGCACCCCCACTGAACGAGTGTGCAAAGTTTTATTGGTTGTTTGGTGAAGGCGGAATAACTTACGAAACATCAAGGCAGGTCGTCTTGTATGAGATCTGACAAAAACCGAAATGGTTTTATTGAATGAAGTTTATGTGATTGATCCTTGTGTTTGGCTATACTGAGCCATTTATTGCCTAAAAATGTCTGTCATTTTCAGCATACTTTTTAGCTCTAGCCAAAAAGTCTTAGACATTAAAGAAGCTTTAAATTCATGATAGTTTTTTTTTAAAAACATCCCGTACTAAGGAATTTCGTCCTTGTATCGCGGGGGTGTTTACAATCATTCAAATCACATGCACAAAGAACACCCAGACTTGTACCAAGCATTTGTAGATCACACAAATACTTGTCCCATGCGGGAATCGAACCCGCAGCACGTCGCGCACAGTGGTAATTGGCGTGGTGACCTATACCACTCAGCTATCCGTCCAGTCAATACTTACTTTATTTAACCAATTATAACCTGACTACCAAATACGCACTAAATAAAAAAGTCGAACGACATAAAACTCACCACAAGTTACAGCTAATGTTACACAAAGGGATACAAATCGCAAATTAAATAGATATCTTGTATAAGTAGGGGCCTCCGAACCTTTTTCTGTGACCCGGTTAAGCAATAGAACCTAAGCAATTATTTTCTACGAGGGAATCTCTCTAAAGTAACATTACATTATGCCATTACAACCGGTTTTGATGTCGTTATCGCAATTCCGTAAATGTGAAATCTGAGTATTAACAATATTCCGATCCGTTCGCCGTGATTACATTAATTTTGTATGTAGTCTTTGGTATCGTGAAATCGATTCGAGAATCAGTCGTGAAATGTATATTTTAATGTTTTTTTGTTTCATGATGTTCTTAAGTCATGTAGGATGTCTCTTTGCTTATAACATCTACATTTGCGCTCGTTTTAAACACATTAACTTACAGAAATATGGTGCAGGTAAAAGTTTTTCTATTCCAGTTATGTGAGTCGGAAACCAGAAGATAGAAGCTTGAGTTGTCTTCCGTACTTCCTGAAAACATGCCATGTGGAAGCTTCACACATCCTCAAACAGATATAGCCATAAAAAGTGTGTAATACGGATTCACGAAAATATTATCACCCTTATTGATACTCCTTTAATGTACACATATGTCTTATATAGGAAATCCCGCAAGTCATCCATCATTTATTGATACGTAGGTATATTAGATTTCCTTTCCTCAGCAATACACCAAAATCCATACGTCTATTGTCCCGAAAAACTATTTCGTACTAACACACTTTGTTTTATATCTATGCTGATTTCAATATTCAGCATTATCGATATGTTGAATGAACGATAAGGCTGTGCTCACAATACGGTTTCAACAAGGTAATCCTAAAGAACAATCTTTCATATCGGTGAAGTGCGTCAGTTTGTTTCCGATCGAATGGCTTGTATATCCACGGCTTTATAGACCAAACAAGACACAAAGGGAACTCAGATAAGCTGTGTAAATCTTCAAGCATACAAATGCGGACTCACGGGGCAGGGTACGTTTGTTGATCTCTCACTGTGGCTGAAGTTTCTCTCCATATATCATTCAAAGGATAATGTACTTCTAAAATTGCAAGGTCATGAAAATATTTTGTGTTTGGTGGAATTTAAAGAATTGAGGTTTCTATGGAAATTCATAGTATATTTGTAGTTTTTTTTTGTTATTATTAACCTTACCTACTATTCTTTCGATACTCAAATAAAAATAAAGATTTTTGTGTGCAAATAGTTTTCGAACCGAATCAATATCAAAATGGTTGTCGGAATATGTACACAATTCTAATTTATTTTAAGTCATATTTATTACACGTGACAAATAAGTCAAATAAACAGCTATTCGTATTAAAAAAAAAATACGAGTGCTATAGAAAGATTACGAGTTTAATATAACTAACAGTAGGTACTTCTCTTACCAACTAATGATACGCTAATTTCTAAGCAACAGACATGGATCAAACCTCATAATCTCTGACGTCATCGTTATTTACGAGTACTGTACCTCAGAATAATGCTCTGAAACATGCAATTTGGTTGCAAGAACGGTAACTAGATAACAAGAATATTGGATTCGTGCCCTCTTGAATATTTCAACTGCTTTTCCCTTCGCTTCCTTCGCGAGGTATTAATTCCTTTGAATAATCTAAGCACACCTGATAGGTTTCTGTGCAAAAACCTTTTAGAAGCCCAGTGGCCCCGATTCTGTTAAACCCACACTAAACTTATTTTAGGCCATCGGTATCTTTTTCACTTGTACACTATCAGAAAAGGACAGATGAAAAATAGAGTTGTCAAATTTAGTTTCTACTATAATGTTCATACAAATCTACCGATAAGCAGCAACGTGTGCACTAAAACATAGTGATATTCAAGGTGAAAACTGGTTTGACATTGCTAAGTTAGTTATTACCTGTTGCGTTCCTTTTTTCACGCTGTATGTTAGTAAAAGATAGCAATGGTTTAATTTTGATTTAGTTAGCGTACAAGGGAATCGGCGCCAGTATGTATTAAACTTGTACTCGTTCTTGTACTACGCTGATTTCAAAGAGATTTCCTTTCATATTATAGTGCAAGAGGTAGATAATTTTAGGATTTTTCGTTGGAAATCCTGTTGCCGTTGTTATTCTTTCATTATGTTCAGTCGTATTACTTTAATATTAGCAGCCTTCTACCAACTGGCTTTGTGCTTATATTGTTTTCTGTTTCGTAGTAAACTTTATGGAATAAAGACTAGTTTCCTTAGAATAAGCTGTGTTATGTAACCCTTACATACTGGATGTTTTCTAAGAAAATCCCGATAACTTCGACCCAGATCAGGGCGTTGACCTCAGACCTTACGGACGGTCAAACAAAGTTTCGACGAAGTGAGTAGGGATTAGGGATCCGTTCGACGGATGCAGCGTCAAGTAGCGACATTCTGCGTTCATGGTGACTAGAACTGGAATTCCAATTCCAATTCAAAATGACAGCGGTATGTACTGGACAAAAGGGTGACAATAAGCGATTTTCCCATCTTTTCATGTGTCGTACACTTCCTCACAAAACGATTTTATGTAAAACTAGCTGTCCCCCGTGACTTTGTCCGCGTTTTTAAGTTTCAACGGTTTTTCATTTTTGCAACATTTTTCATTTATGCTCCGCTCCTTTTGCAGCATAATGCAGCGTAATGTTATATAGCTTATAGCCTTCCTCAATAAATGAGCTATCCAACACTAAAAGATTTTTTCAAATCGGACTAGCAGTTCCTGAGATTAGCGCGTTCAAACAAACAAACAAAAAAACTCTTCAGCTTTATATATTAGTAATTACCTACAGTATGTGTATTTCACAAATACGTACCGCTGGTTTTTGAAATCTTGAATTTTTTTGTGGTATGACCTTATCTTTAGCAAAACCATCAGTTAATTATAGAAAATGGTGACAGATTAACTCACAAACGTAAACGTCCATTTTTCTTTAGTTCCACAGGTAAAAAGAAAAAAGATTTAATCTGTTTAAGTATGTTTTGTAACCGCCTAAGAGCAGGGGCACACGATGCGTTGCGGCGCCGCACCGCAAAGATTTCGCCGTGTCAGTGGGCACACGAGCGGTGCGGCGCCGTAACGTTATTATGTCGCAGCGGCGCCGTAGCAGCGTTGGACAGTCTGTTAATGAAAATGGATCGTAAAAGACGTCTGTTGTTGGCCCTACTATTACGGCAGTTACAGAAGATTTAATTAATAGTAATAATTTTGGCAATTTGCTCCCATGCTTTTATTTTAAAAGTCTTCATTGGACTTATCCCAAAGGATTTTCCGTTCTTGGAGTAATGTTATTAGGTAGTCTTTATCAATAACATCTAGGTTGACACTAATTTTTTAAAACCTCAATTGCAATAAACAAAAATATTTAGTAAAAAAATCGAAACGAGCGAGCGTGTGTCCTTCCTTGTGACGCAAAACAACTGAGCGGTGCCGCTCCGACGTCGCAACGCATTCACCCCTCCCCACCTCGTCTTGGTAGTTGCAAGTCCGGTGCGGCGCCGGAGCGCATCGTGTGACATGCTACAGATATTTCTATGTAAGACGACGCAGCGACACCGCTCCGGCGCCGCACCGCCGCCGCAACGCATCGTGTGCCCCCGCTCTTAAGGTTTTGCCTTGTTAATCTTTTGCGTTGTTGTTAAACTTTATTGTATCGTTATTTAAAAGGCTGTCTTTTGTATTTAATTCAAGATAGGACGATAACGGTGAAATGGTTTTGAGGAATTCTGAAATTTGTACCAATGTTTATACAAACCGATTACGTATTTAATATAAAAAGTAAGATGAGAAAGTAAACAAGAGACTTGTTTTTCTTTTATTAGAACGACTCTCGCAATAGGAAATTTAATCTCTGTATCAAGTGTTCACATTCACGTAAACAATAACACCCAGAATTAAAACAGACATTTGAGGATCAGACAAATGTTTGTCCCATTGGGGGATTGAACCCGCAGCACGTTGCGCACAGTGTTACCTAAATGGTAAATAAATAATTAATAAAAATCCCTTACCACTTAATATCCAACTAGCTTTAGCATTTTTTTCGTGTAGGATATACCAAGTAAACTCTTACTTTCAAGATAGAACTTATTTAATAAAAACTGACCTATGTTCTTCAGCTCCTTTAGACAATTTTGTACCTCCAGGATAACTACCGTACCCTTACCGTCCAAATAGCGACTTTGGAAATAAAATTTATAAAGATAAATAACACGCCTTAAGGGATATAGATAATAAATGTAAAATATAATAATAATAAATACAAATTAAATATGATTTTTTATGTAGTTAAGGTGTTTAATTTTATTTAAATTAAAGTATGTCAAGGTTTACTTAATGCTTAACAAGGTTTGTAAATTTAGTCTTGTTCATTACCTTATAGGCTTTGTATTGCTTTAACCTTGAGTATTACAGAAAATATATTATAGATAATATCCAACGCATTAAGGCCGTATTAAGCTTAAAACCGCAGCAAGGATGTCGAAGGCATTCCAATTTGCATTGAATGCAAATTGACTTTTGACTATAAATTAACTAACTTAGTTATATTGAAAAATATGAGCTCCCAACTCATAACATCCGTGAACAGCTAACCAGCCAGTTCTATATTATGAAGTATGAACTGCGCAACATAATCTATAGTCCGGGATCCGCTTGCAAATTCCTAAGGCCATCGATCAGTTAGCTTTTGGCAACGTCGCGTTGTTCCCAGGGCGCTTAGATTTGGCGATCCTCCAGCCAACCAGCACATCATTCGACCATAATCTCGCACTCCTTCACGTGCAATAGTGCATCGCAAAAAACATTTGCTGGCCTACTAACCTTGTCGGAATTGGCAACAAACGTTATATAAATAATGCATGATACACATAGTCTGAGCTTGAATGTTATGCTGTTTTTGTATGCAATATGTTGAACTATTTTTGGTTTTGTAAAGGGCAAGGTTAGTTTGTCTTTATTTTTTACAACACGAAAGCTTTTTGGCATTGAAATGTAATGGAAAGTTTATGGAAGCTACCAAACAAAATTACTAAGCACCGACTTTAATCCGACCGGCCAAAATTTTCTGCGTCTTTTTCCATATAATAAACATAATAAATAATTATCTAACAATCTTCAATTAGACGGAAATAAATTCTCAATCATAAACAACATAGGCCGTAATTTACAGTAACACTGAACAACCCTTATAAATTATAAAAGGAAATCTACAATTTCCCAGTAATTCAAATAGACTACTAATTACGAGTAACGAAGATTAATTGGCTACAGGCGTAAGAAGGCGTAGACAGGTGTATCAACTAACTACCATAATATAATTTTAACCTGGGGAATAATTGCCATGTGAAACTCCAGGTGTTTGTATAAATAAACTGTGATTTATACTGTATTATGATTATGTATATTATATATATAAATTAATCTCTATTTTCCTTGGTCATCGCATCACGAGTTAACGGATGGTACAATTTCTATAATATTTTTTTTTGTTTTGTAAATTGTTATAAGGAGAAGGTATTTATAAAAAAAAAATGTTTTGGAAATCTCACATCACCAGAGCGAAGTTTGTATATATATAAATATTCTGTATTTAAAATTTACCTATTTTCTAAATAGCTAAGCTAAGCTCACGACTGCTTATTCCAAATTAAGTATATTATATTCAAATCCTCAAATGCTCATAGCTGTAAGAATTTTTTTTGAGCATTTTTGTTAATATGCATGAGTAAACTGTTTTGTTTAAAATAATTGACCTTATTTTTTTTAAATCTCGACGGTGCTAATCAATTGCTAAGAAAATTCTAAATTCAAATTCTCTTTAAGAAAATTGAAAATAAGAATCTGATAAAATCAATTGCTAACCATCGTCGAGATTTTTATAAATAGGGCCAAAAATATTTGCGTTGTTTGTCATAGCCGTTCGGCTATTACAGATTTATTGTTGTTGCTCAAGTTTGTAAAATATAAAGTATATAAAGAAGAGCCATAACAGAGGATCTCCCATTGTGCTTCAGCTTTACTACCTACATTATCGCTTTTGTTCTAACTTCAGTAGATATTATTTTCCCCACAAATATTTTAGGAGCATAATCTCTTTTCAGTTTTAGTGATGCACAGGTAAGAACTTTTTACTTTTATAACTAGTCGGTAACTGCGGGTGCTTGCCGAAGTTTCCGTTGTAAACACTTTTAAGTCAGAGAATAGATGGCGCCACGGTGCAACGGTGCAAGTTGTTACAACACTAACTTAATTTATCAAGTTTTATACTAAACTTTTTAAATAGTAAATGCGTTATTTGTTAAGGTACAAAACTATTGGTTTCTGGATGGATTACAGCGTTTCGCGAGCAATTATTTACATTCTGATTTTCTCGGTTCTTGTATATTGATAAATTTTTATTCACCTCACATACAATAACATAACATGCTCTTTTAATAAGCACGAACAGTTCTATCGATTATCGATTTTCTTATCCCATCATGTAACGTGTGGTAGGTACTGGGCTTTGTAACATGCAGGAAATGAATACATAATCATATAACAGCTTATATAATAAATTAAAAAATAGGAATAAATAACAACTAAATATTATCTAATATGTAATTTAAGTGTTTCATTTTATATCAATTTAAATTTAAAGCCTCAAAAGGTTTATTTATTCATTCCTAGAGTTCATTACGTTACAGGCTTTAAATGTATTTCCTTATAAACTAGAAATAGTAATCGCGTTATTTGTAAAGTTCTAATACTGTTCTAATACTGGTCGGATTACAGCGTTTCACGTGCAATTACTTACCTTCTGATTTTCTCGGTTCTTGAAGTTACTCTTGGAAAATGGTTATTAAATTCTAAAGAAAATAGACGTATATTGGTTTTGACGACCTCCGTGGTCGAGTGGCGTACACATCGGTTTTAAAGGTATCGCTCTGAGGTTCCGGGTTCCATCAGCCGACGCGATGGGTCAATGTAGAAAGCCACTTTTCTACATTGTTTTGGGTCTGGGTGTTTGTCGTACCTTCGTAGTCTTTGATTAAATAACGCAAGTGCTTTAGCTACTTTCTTTGGGTTCAGAGCAATGTTTGTGATGTTGTCCACGTTTATTTATTGGTGGGTTTATAAAAAATACTCTTCTAGACATCGTAAAAACGTTTAACTTATTGACACTTAGTTAACTGTATTTCATAACAGCAATAAAGTGTTCAAATTTTTACAACAATTCTTGATATTAATTTGGTTTAATTTTAAAGTGGATGTACAAACACAATCTAATTGCCAGTGAAATCCACTCTAATCATAATACAATAATCATAATAAAATAAATTGAATAAAATCTATTAAATTGTCAATGAGTTTTAAGTAATTAAATCTTTTATTTAAAGTAATGATAAATTATTTTAATTTATAAAATATATTATTGACACTGATATGTTTTTCAAAAATAATTTATTTAAAATCTAAACAACTTGTTGCCTTACTTATGCTAAACAACAACAGACCAATAGAGTTATTAAAAGATACTTTCTTGTTCGAAGTCAAATAAAACAGATCCCGATCAGTTTACATGAGAAGGCGGAAATTAATCGTTAGGCCGACATCGGTGTACCGACGGTTTTCGATCGAACCGCAAAGAGGTGTGACCAGAAACCATTGTCAACAATTGTAAACACGGCCCCCTGTAGTGGGACCGCAGAGTCCTTTGAGGGCCTTTACATTATGCGACTTTTATTGAAACTGTCATACAACTGTTTAAATAATGTTTTATAATTTTACGGTTTCACCCGCCTTGCTTTCCTCTCAAAGCAAGTAACGTGATTTTAAATAGCCTATAACCTATCTCGAGAATTGGGCTATCAAATGCAAACAGTTTTTTTTAAAATCCGACTGGTAGTTTCGGAGATTAGCGCATTCAAAAAAAAAAGAAACTAAAATAGAGGTTGCTGATTGTAAATAACTATTAAATTTATTTATTGATGTGTTAGTACACGAAAAGAAGTTTCCGTTGTCAATTTGGAGTACTGTGGGATTACATTGTAAATGCGATAATTCTTGTGTTGTTTATTTAATATTTTCTTAATCTACGGCCGAACAAATAATAGTTATGGTATTTTTAAACCCAAGCAAACATAACACGATCAAAGATCGAGCAAGACCTAGTTTAATTAGTCCCACAAGTTCCGTGTTAATGGTCTAATAAATATATACACTCATGATACAAACATGTGGCCTGTTAAATTAAACAAAAATGACCATGCCCGTTTTTCTTATTCAAGGGAAAATATTCCCATTTCGTAATACTCAAAACTCACCAGGTTCGCCTATTCGTACTAAGTTTTGTACACCTTTTTAAAATGCTAACGATATGCTAAACTTAGTGCTTTAACTATGTTTAATTAAACTAGTGGAGTGCTTGATTTTGCTTTGTATTGCACATTTCATTCAATTTGCATGGAATATCTTTTGGTAAGATATATTATGCATTTGAATATCTGTACTAAAGTAAGGCCAATGAGACGAGATAAAGAATATAAACAAACTTTCAGGGCTTAGTAACTTTTTTGTTTTATCGTCATTACACGAAGATGATTCGTCAGAAACGGCCGAATTCATTTAGGTATTAAAGGTAAAAAAATTACAGATTAATTAATGTTGTCAGCATCCGTACCAACCACTTTCCTGTAGGTAACCCGAAATGCACAACGACAACCGTCTAACTATGGCGATGCAACAACTGCCCCTGTAGCCAAGTGAATTAAATACAAGCGTTGACGATG
The DNA here is from genome assembly GCA_932294365.1 of Diachrysia chrysitis. Classification (NCBI taxonomy): domain Eukaryota; kingdom Metazoa; phylum Arthropoda; class Insecta; order Lepidoptera; family Noctuidae; genus Diachrysia; species Diachrysia chrysitis. The sequence goes on from OW028645.1 coordinate 4,967,227, forward strand.
ATAGAAATCGCTTAAATGACATTAATGACCTTATTTATAAAAAAGCAATTGACGGTGGTTATCAACTGGTTAGCAGATACTTATTTTATTTTTTCTATAGAGATGTTTAATTTGGATTTGCTTAGCAATTGCTAAAGACCGTCGAGATTTTTATAAATACGGCCATAATTACGAAAATTACATTTCATTTCGATAAGTCACGTGACAGACTTGTCACTTCCATACATTTGAGCGATTCGATCAGCGTTAACGCTTGTAGAAATGTCATTTGGTTAGAGGGGATGACGTGGCTTGCTATTGTCATGTAACTTATGGAGGTAAGGTTGTTTATATTATTTGTTATGTCGACTCGTTAATCTTACCTTAGTCTGAACTGTAGCCTTAACATAGCAACAGTTACACAAGTACTACATGCGAATTTGACAGTTCATTTCTTTCTAATTCTTAGGAATATGTTTGGGATATCGTATCGGTTACTATAAAGACGCTCACGTTTGCCTGTAAGTATCCTTCGTAGGGTTCAACAATCGTGTGAGTATTATCTTATACAAATAGGTATGTAGTAAGTGGTATTACGTGGTTACCTACTATCTTATGCTTATGAGTACCTAAGATGAGTGTCTTCGGCTTAGATTATATTGAGCTGTGTGTTTACCGTTCAAATAAAAAGAAAATAGGTATCTTATTAGTTTATATTTTGTTGTAAATGAATTACGTGCACTGGCTATTACTAATAAATATGAAATTAGAATGTGTTTGTTTAAATGTATGTACCTATAATAATTTTTAAGAGATAATAAAAAGAAATTGACAGACAGAGACACAGATAGTCAATTATGAGTTAAGCTCGCCTCTGTACATCAAATTATAAATTATTGTATTTCTGTACATTGTGTAGATATGTGTGTACAATAAAGAATAAGAATAAGAATAGTCAGAAGGACTACAAAGTGTTCCTCTTATAAGGCTTATAAGGGCGTACAAGCGTTTCTCTTTTCCTTTTGAGGTACGGAAGCCAAATTACGATATTTATTGAGAATGTGTTGCAAAACCCAAACTTTTAAATGGGAATGTATGTGTGTATGTATGTTCAGCTAAAACTCGAGAACAGTTGGCCTAATTGATATGAACTTTGAACACATAAAAGGCGATATGAACACTCCGACGAAAGTTACGTTAGTGCCAGAAAGGTGGCGCCGGTGCAGTATTTTTTTATTTTATTTATTTTTAAAACATGACATAGTTATTATATTATACAATATCCCACAAAACCAGTTCAGTAATCTTTATCTATTGAACCATAGGTCGAATTATAGATTTTTTTAAGTAAAGCATGCGCACCAGGCAAGTGCTGGTCTTCAATAAATTATTGTAAGTTTTAAGTCTACATTTTACAAACATGCTTGTTTTATAAACAATTGAAATCAAAACAAGTGAGCAGATAACAGCGATGCAAACAATTGTAACTAGTTTATTAGTGGAGCGTAGTTTGACTTAGTGAATTACGAACATTGTTACAACGTATTTTATGTGCGAATACATTTTATTGCCTAAGTTATGTGCGGCAGACTGGCGCGTTGATTTACTGTATGCAACATTATCAATTCATGCTAGTTGCTACAATATTTTGCATAATGTATGTTTGGTATATTTGTTCTGAAGTAAAATTTTTGGGTATCTATTATTCTTGTTGAAAAGTGATTTCATTTCTAAAACATTTATAGCTGAAGATATGTATATAATGTGATTAAAATAGCATTGATAATAATAAATTAATTTTCATGATTTGTTTTAAAAATTTAATTAATATTAATCTTCAATAAACTCGTATTTCATTACAGGATTAATTGTTTTGTCAATATTCGCTAGCAAGGATTAAAATTTTCGAAATTAAATGATATTTCAATTAAGTACTGCCAAGTTTATTTTAAAATAATATTGAATCAATTAAGCATGTTACAAATTGATTGACGGTTAACACTACTACAATGTGCAAAAAACTAAATCAAACTTTTTTACTCACCATGACACTCAATCAATCAGCTAAATACGCGAGTGTTTTTGACACGAATTCCAGCGCTTGCAAATAATGAATTTTACACAAACGATTTTAAAATGATGTTTTTAGGTTTATTTTTGCTACGAGTCTACGCTGTTACGGCGTAGTCCTGCTACGGGAACAAGGCCACGGTTAAATTGTTAATGTTTATTTTCTACAGTTTGGTAATTACGTTTCGATTTATAAGAAATATCTTTTGTATGAAGCATGTATTTTGGTTCATGTTTTAAACAACAAAAATGATACTTAGTAATAATACAATCGCTAATGATCAAATACTATAACGCAACTCAATTTTAAGTTGCCGTTAAGTCTCATGCTTTCTTTGTCTGTTTAAGGTGTTAAGTATCGACGGATAGACATTTAGAAATGTCCTAAAGTAAAGTAGTAGTAAGTACGCAGTACCATTTTAGCATTCAGAAGTAATTCCCTATTTGCCAACAACGAAGTAAACATAATAGTGAACGAATAATTTTGTTACGATATGATTCAAAGTTACATTTAATTTATTTCAGTCCAACAAACGCCACACTGGTGTGCATCAACATACGAAATAATGATGTATTATTTTTATGACGTGTAGTGAACATTGGAAATGAGGAAACATCAGGAAGCAGTCGGATGTCACCCTGCTCATCCGGCCGTCGCATATTTTTATGTCTGACCTATTTTATGGATATTGCTTTTTATAATTTATTTTATTCAAATTTGTGTTGTATCGAAATACGTAAGTTTATCACATTTTAAAGGAATCGCGGGTATTTTTGGTACACATACTTATTTAAAAATTTACCTAAAAACATTAAAATGTTGGGTAATTTATTGATGTGTATATTTATAAATTTAGTGCGAAGAAAGTAAAGCGTATTCCTATATACTTTCCTAGTCACACAGTTATTTTACCTTTGTATGTACTTAGTATACATACATAGAAACATAGCGCACTTACTGTTTATTCAAGACCTTTGTAACCAAAACCTATGTTTGACAAATAAAGTTTGATTTGATTTGATTTGATTTAGTATAACAAAATAGGTATCGAGTATTCATTACCAATTACAAAACTCATTATGTTACATAAGCCACTACGCTTATGTTACATAATTGTATAAGCTATGCCAGTTACGAAATGCCGAATCCAGGGAGCTCCAAAAAAATGACCTATACCTTGTAATATAATAGAGATGATTTTTTTATCCTAGTTACAAAATAGTTGATTTTGCCTTTTTATTTTGATTTTGATTTTGCAAACATTACCTACATAGTTGCTTATGTTACATAAGCAATTACAAGTCAGTAATCTTATATTCGGATAAGATCCAATAGGAATCAAACGTTGAAAAATTGGCTCTGGTCACGTTTCCCAGTTACACGGCAACTAAGTTTGTTCTCCCTTACTTCAGACTCCCAAAGATTATGAAACAGATGAATTATGTGTTAAGATTTTATTTGAAACTACCTGTGCCTCGCGGTTTTACCCGTGCAAATAGTTCCCGTTTCCGTAATAATCAATTTTTTTTTATGATTTTTTTCCTAATTTTGATATTAAGTCTGCTATTCGGGTCGGAGAAAATATAACAAATAAAAAAATATATATCATATAAAAATCGGTCCATCCGTTTGTAATGATTAATATACTTAGTTTCGAAACATTATGACCAGATGGCGTTACCAGTCATCACTTAAGAATGTTATGAAATTGAGGGTAACGCAAAATAAAATACTGCGGTGCATATATAGGAGTGAACAAAGGGACAGTCGTGTATTTGTGCTCCGCGATGATTGACGATCTCGTAAAATTATCGTCTGTTACATTTTGTAAGTGATTTAAATCGGTGTTTGGAAAATAGTACTAAGTGCAAATAATTATCAGTGCGTGTTATAAGAGTGTATATTGTGTGCGAGTATAGCGGATCACGGGGTAAGTGTTTGCCATTAAGTTTCACTTTCAATGATCAGGGAGGTTTTAACAAACATTGATTGTTACTTGTATTTTGTTCTTAGCTTACGGAGACGCCCTTATGTTGACATAGAAAGGAATACCTAGCTCAGTGACGCGATTGAATGACTCAGAAGTTTGTTTTGCACATTAGACATAGTTCGCCATAACTTTATCAGGCTCCTGTTATTGAGCTTAGATTTTAACCACCACCGTAAAGGTCACGAGCACCTAAATTATTAATCTGGAACCTACTGTTCTATGTACATTATTTGAAATCACAACGGCTTGACTCATGTAGTGTTGTGTTCCTGATTATATGCGGTATTCAATTTAAAGATTCTCAACTTTAATTTAATTCCGTTCTAACCCACCCGTTATCGAGTTTTAAATGGTGTAAATAACCCGACTTTGGTTTATAAAGATAAAACACTAGGTAGGTACATTGTAAGGAAACAGTAAAGTTTAAGGTCTAAAATATTTTTAGATAGGTTCGAATTTTTTTTACTGTTCATTTATTTTAATAAATCTTTATGATGGGACTAAAATGGGAAATTCTTATAAGTTGAAAAGCCCATAAAATAAAGAAAATTAGTTGTGCCAGCTTCGAACCACGATATTGTGAAACCAATATATAACTAGTTTTGACACAGTTTGATGGTTAAGTAATTTAGAACAAAATAATTTTCTAACTCATATTTTTAAAATAGTAGTAGTTAGATATTTAAGTAAATATATATTATTACTCGTGACTGTACATTCTACAATACAAATACTACTCAAAACATAATTACGATACTTAGTATTTATACATAAAAACAAAAAAAAAAATGTGTTTAAAAAAAATCGTTATTGGTATACACATGATATGATGTAATAACATAATTATTATCCAATAAATAAGAATTATTCACTACTTGGGTACATAAAAACGTGCTAGTAAGAAACTCTGTTAGAATTCGAGTGATTTCAAAATTCTATCGGGAAATAGTTTTAGTCTCGATAGCCGTTCATTTTCCGCTCGACGAAGGCAATGCGAGTCAATTTTGCAGTCGTTCTATTACTTTATAATACGAAGTTAAGGTCATATAACATTTATAATGATCCATTCTCTGGGAACTTTGCACGTAATATGATTTTTATGAAGAAATATAAGTGTATGCATTTTTGAACAGAACAAAATTATGTTTTGAGTTTTTATGTTATGTTTATTCCAAAAAGTACAGAAGGTATTTTATTTGCCTGTCGGTAAACACTACCATGTGATCCTGTAGAAAGATATCTAGTCTATTGTCGGGTTCGATTCAAAAGTTTTTTGTATATCATCGAGGGATTGCCATTTACATATCACAATAGCAGCTTACCCCTGTCACCTGGGATTTAAAACCGCAACATACTGACTGTCACTACAACATATTCCTACCTACTGCGTATAGAATATAACTATTAATTTGTTGAGAAATTGTACATACCTACATAACTATTAACTACACTTATAATATAGAAATTATACTTACACATTAATATGCAAACAGTTATTAAAAATCTAATTTATATTTGAGTACTGTTGTTTTATACAACAGTAGAAGTTTAAGTTCGTAATTTTGAACAAAGCCTTTGACCTACTTAGATGTTTTGTCAAAAGTGTATGAATTATTAGGTAATATAAATGTGGGTTCACATATGTAGGTACAACCATAAATCTAATAAGCTTTAATCCCCGGTCAAAACATTAGGGTAATCTTTATTTATGTTCAATTACGTAAGAAATTATGTGTGTCGGATTGTAGGTAATTTATTATACACAAATAATAATCATACAAGCCTATCAATGTTCTACTCTAGGACAAAGGATAAAACTTTGAATAAAAATAAAGAGATGAATTAAACTAAAAGATCGAGAGAATGAACGGTAATCTGTTGTCGTGTTTAGTTTATATTTGTCTTTAACTATGTATGTAATTTAATTTAAGTCTTTAATGTACACATAACACATAAGATATAAAACAGCAGTTATATAATAATAAATTATATGTACGTAGGCGAGCTTAACTCAAAATTGAGTTCTCCAACTGCAAACCTTTGAGTGATAGAGTGATTAAATGTAAATGCAAATTTATTCAAATGACATTTAAGTATAAATCTGAATACAACTGCCAATCAAAAGCAATAACCTCATAAGCTTTCAGCGTTTATTTCATAGCTTATCATGATTATCGGAAAAAGATTTTGATAAGAGCTCACTCAGCTAACAGATATTTTTATTAAACCAACCATGGGGACTTCGTTATACCGAAACACTTCAAAAAACAGTCAAAAAGCTTTCATGAAATTCCTGTCCCGGCTTTTTATACGATTTTTTTCCCGCCATTGTAGAGTTGCCTTCGAAAATCCTGGTTGGCTCAATTACCGTCATTTCTATGCCTGTCTTGTGGCGTCTAAAATTTTATTGGTCTCTTCTCGACAGGTAGCGTGAAAGTGGAACTTTTCATCCTTGCCTAATATGCGTAATGACGTCGAATTACGGTTCAAGTAAAGATCAATAGGAAATGCTTTAATTTCGCTTCTGTTATTACATTACTTATATAAATTATCGCGCGGAGTCAATTAGGTTGTCCCTAAGATGAGAGTGTTACGGGAGGTAAATTAGATGTTAACGCAATAAGACGCCATTTTGCGATGGGTCTTCATCACAAAGTACCTCTAGACACGGAATACTGTTCTATTTTCAATTATTTAGTTTCTATTCTTTTCATTTTAAATGGTGTTATAATATTACGAGAAACCTTTTTTGTTTTAATAACAAGACAAATATTTAAAAAATCTGTTCTTATAATATTGACTAGCTGTTTCCCGGAGCTCCGCCCGCGTGGATGTCGGTTATCGCGGCAAAAAGTAGCTTATGTACTTTTTCAGGCTCTAGACACGCTTTGCAAAGTACCTACAGTCAGGCAATCTTATATTATAAGGTCAATTTTAAGGAAACATTCTGAATTCGTTTTTGATCCCAACATGTGTAGGCAGAACCGCAGGTCAGGTAGAGTATGTAATATAGAATTCACTAAAATTGTAACAGTAAGAAGACAGTATCTCTTTTCAGGCAGTATTTTATACAATAGAATAAACTCAAAATTAAATATATATCCCTTAACTTCCCTTAAATGTAAAACGGTAATCAAAAACTGGCTTACCACCCAAAATTATGAAGATGTAGAAAACCTCGTCAAGGTATAGTCCTCAGCACTCAGGATCACATACACACACACACGCACACACACACACACACACACACACACGTACACACACACAAACACATGCGCGCGCACGCACATACTTAAATTAATATTTTTTCTCTTTAATTACTCTGTATTTTTCTTAGTTATAAGTAAAGTTTTTATACTAAAGAATTTTATGTTGGAGCTGTCCCCATCTCGGAGGTGGGCGCTTACAGTTGCGATTGCGACACAGTTTTTTTCCAACTAATGTGGCTGTTAACGCATAATTAATGTTACTTATCGCTACCCTACTGAGCAGTTATACAAAGAAACCAAAGTCTTGACAGTGCGCCAACTGTTTATACTGCACACACTGTTGAAACAGCATACTCTTTTAGTTTATAACCCAAAATTGTGCAGAGGGACAAGACGATATAACCCAGTGGAGCGCCATCACCTACGTCATAAAACTTATTTTTCAAAGCGTTTCTTTTGCTATTTAGGTGGCTACTTATACAATAAAATTCATAAGGTGCTACATATCTTTAGTCTCACAAAGATGAAATGCAAAAAGAGGCTAACTGACTGGCTACAAATTTTAAACTATAATGATACTGAAAAGATGCTTTTAACTACCTAAACACACAATCATACACTCACGCACTCACACATTCACCCATACTACACATCTACTAACACTCCTGTCGCATAAGAGTATCTACTTATAATTAAATTACTGTAAATGCAAAGTTATACCACACATTCTGTCAGCGCAATTGGTACATCATTTATTAAATGCAAATGTAAAGGGGTGGGATCCTGGTGTCCTGAAACACAGGCCTTGAGCCTAGCTTAGGCACCAGTCTCCTACAATATATATTATATAATTATGTATTAATGTCAACCTGTAAATTAATTTATGTATATTGTGGCGAGAAAATAAAGTTATTATTATTATTATTATTACTTACTGGTTTTTGTTCCAATAAATGATTTTGATATTTTTTTTGAGACTATCTGTGTACCAAATTTCTTTTAAATCGGTTTAATAGTTTTGGCATGGATGAATTTTGGATGCGCGACAGACAGACAGAATTACTTTCGCATTTATAATATTAGTAAGGATTATATTATTGAGAGCTAAGGTCTTGTTATTCTTCATAATTATTTCAGTTCTTAAGGGGTTTCACGTCAGGATAGGCAAGTGATGGGGCTCCTTCAAGTATAGTTCCATAAACGTCTTAAGTTTACCCCGGGGAAGAATTTGCGAACTTGCGCTGCGTGAGTAAGGAACATATTTATAGTTGGTATGTTCCGAAAACTACTGCGACTAATGTCACTATATGCTAAGTTACTCTTAGTTACCAATAATTACATCAGAAGAAAACAGTTATGATTCAAAATATTTAAGTGGCATTATTTAAATGGTATTAACATACGTGTTTAAAAAAATACTAGTAAACAAAACAATGAAAACTCAATTCGTTTAGTTTAATGTTAAACACACATTTACGAACATTGTTAAGATTTGCTGATGTGAGGATAGTAACGATAATAACAACATAGTTAAAGTTAACACTAACAACATCTTAAACCTTAACCTTATTTTTAGGGTTCCTTACCTGAAGGGTGCCAACGGGACCTAATTACTAAGCCTCCGCTGTCTGTCCATCCGTTCAACAGAAGGGGTTTATCTCATAAAATTTAATAGGTAGACAGTTGATATTTTCTGTGGTCGCAATAATAATTAACCATAAAAAATAAAGAGGTCCCCATACAAGAGACGTGTTCTAAGAGTTTTTATCTTGGATTTTTGCGGCAAAAATCTTGTTTTTTTTTTAATAGAAATTTATAGTATGAAACCCTTCGTTTGCGAGTGCCACTCTCACTTTTTTCAAATCTTCTAGTAGTGCTTCTGAACGACTGTTTTCAAATGAAACTTGGATCCCAAGAAAGGATAGTCTACTTTTTGCCGCAATGACTGAACCTACGTAGGCGGACAAAATCGCTCCTAGTTATTAATTACGCGACGAAAAGTGTTACAGAGATTAAAGCGACAATAAACGTTTAGTTATTTAACGTCAACCCTATGTGTTATTTACATCGTTTATGTATTCATAAATAGTGATCGATTTAAAGCAGGTGTCACTCGCTGGCTGCGAGGCTCGGCGCTCCGTAACGTAATTAGAAAGGCTCTTTAGACCTCTTGATTGCATTTGACACGTCCCACACATGGCCGCCTTGACGCCGCCCCATTAAATATAGATGTGAGGTTCTGTTGAAGACTAAGTGACGACTTGGGATGCATAATGTGCGGCAGTGATTTGTAAATATTATGTTAGTAGCTAGCGCCTCGCGGTTTCACGAGCGTGTTGATGAATAATGGTGATAATGATGATGACGTAAAATAACCTATGCGCTGTAAGCAATAAACTATCAATGTACTAAATTTTATTTAAATCCGTTCAGCCGTTTTATCGTGATTGTGTAACAAACAACCAGCAATGCGTCCAACCTTTCGCATTTATAATATTAATAAGATGTAGAGATATAAAAACGAAGTTCTAATCTTGTTAGATAAGTAGGGGTTAAGTAGGAACGTAAAATAATCAAAGCTAAATTTCATTAAGTTTTCTATAAAAAAATCCTTACCTTGACTAGAGCAAATAACATAGTCGTGGTGGTTTTTTAAACATTAAATTGCCCAATTAAGAATTGATGTGTCTAAAAAGTGCACTCACATATGAAGCAAATTATATTTGTAACCCATATAAGTATTTTAATATTTATTATTATTTTCACTGATAGAGAAATATTACATTTACTTTCTACAATGTAATATGATATTATATAAATTACTTAAATGATTGGATTATGTATTTGTTATTTGAAATGCTCTGAAATACTAAAATTATTAAAGCACCTTAATTTATAAACATAAAGATAAAACAGAAGCCGCCTATGTCGAACCGTCGCGTTGTAACTAGTCATTAGACTAAGTGACGTCATAATTCTTATTTACGGTTACATTGATTTATTATTGAAGAAGATTCGACGAAAACACGAATGTTGATGAAAAAGATTTTTGCAAAAATACCTAAGTATATTTTTATCGCAAATGTTCGTAAGTATCAGTTTACCATTAAAGGTTGTTTTGCCGATATTAATAAGTTAGTTTACTACATGTCAGCTACAGACCACAACTTTATCTCGAAACATCTTTCCACCAGATAACGGCTTCCTCGTGATTCCTCTCAGCACGTAATCATGTCTTTTGAAAAATAATGGCCCTCTTTATACAGCAAAACCTGGCACAATGAAAAGTTACTGCAGATTGAATCGCAGAAAAACGCGCTGACTAAAGTAAATAACATTCTGATTTTGCTTTAAATATATATTTTAACATCTTTGCAGTGTTAGCAAATAGAAAATAATGCTTTAATCCAATAAGGCGCTTTACTAAACCGTAACGATCAACTTGATTACAGATTCAGTTTTTATTACGAAGTAATTTTAGAACATTTATCGTATTCAAAGTTCGCATTTTTCAGTTTTATGTTTACTGATAGCAGTGCTGTCTAGTGAATTATGTCGCCATTTATTTGGATAGTTATACCAATCAAGTAATAATTCAATATGAAATTAAATCAATTTTACAAATAAAAAGACATAGTTGACGATTGACTTAATTAAACTAAGTTAGCAGGCATGGACTAATATTTAACTTAAACTAGGTGCGTTAGTGATTTTTCAAGTATTCTTTAATAAGTCTCTAGCAGGTAGTAACACTTGGAAACAGCACCTGAAGTAAGCGATGCAATCATTGCTCGTTTGTTGCACAAGATGAGAATAAGCTTGACCTGTTTTATATAAAACTGAAGTAAAGGTTTAATATTAATAAACGCTTACTCAACTTGATTAAATTTGCTAGAAGAGTGTTAGGCATAAGGAAAAGTTTAAGAGAGTTTATATGCGAGTTCACCCGGTCCTCGGTCCCCAGTCCCCGGTCGCCGGGCGTCGGTCGCCGCTTGCTCGGTCGCCCGCCTCACATAAACTCACTTCTTTACGTAACGACCACCTCTCCGACAGTGCTCTCATATTGGCTCCCTTATGTATGCAGCGACCTTTTCGTGAATGCACAACTAAAAGAGATTTTTCGTTTATTTATTTTTAAACGTAGCACTGAGACTTTTAGTTCTATCGGACAAAAAAAAAGTGCAAGTATAAATTGTTAGCGTTTTCTTCTGTTGTGATTATTATCGTTGCTTTGCTAAAATGAGTTTTATTTACAGTTAAAATTATTAAATTAGAATAGTAATTTTTTTTCGAGTATTTATCTGAATTGAAATTCGTAGCCTTTTCAGGAAACGCGGTACACGGATGTTGAATATTAGATTTGCCATATTAATATTTTACAAATGAGCTTTAATTAATACGGCATTAAGGTTTAAATCAAGCCCCTTTTTTTCGTACATTTTATCTAGGAACATAACCCGAGGCTAGGCTTTGTTTCACTGTACGTACTCACCGATTGATTCCCTCTGATCTGCAGTGTTGACACCAGTCGACCAAACGTGCTCGAATCTACGCGTGGAGAATCCACGCTATTGCGTGTCAGTTTTGGTATTTACTGTATTCCAACACTAAAGGTTTCAATCCTTTACATTGATTTCAAATAAAATAGTAGGATAGCTACAGAACCACTCGACTAAACCTATTCCTACAAAGCGAGTTTTTTTTTTAAATGATTATTTATTTTCTTCTAATTAAGGCAAGTTCGATCAGGCAGGGATCTCGAATCGACAAAAAGAAAATATAGTTTACCAACATTTAAGTACGTTGTATAATATTTCATAAGTTCGCTTTTTTATAAAAAAATAAAAAGAAAATCCAATTCCGTACTTTAAAAAACAAATAGATGTACTGCAATACCCATCTACTACCGACTTGTAATGTAGATATCTATACTAATATTATAAAGCTGAAGAGTTTGTTTGTTTATTTGTTTGTTTGAACGCGCTAATCTCAGGAACTACTGGTTCGATTAAAAAAAATCTTTTTGTATTGGATAGTCCGTTTATTGAGGAAGGCTATAGGCTATATAACATCACGCTACGACCAATAGGAGCGGAGCATAAATGAAAAATGTTGCAAAAATGGAAAACCGTTGAAACTAAAACACGCGAACAAAGTCGCGGGGGACAGCTAGTAGTATATAAAAGGGATGAAAACAGTTCTCTGGGGTATCGTTAATACGATTGGGGGATAAACGCATGTTTTTTAGCAATCGTACAAAGGCTTACTAGTTGTTTTCATTCATTTTTTATCGGTAGGGATTAAATTCTATAATTTATAACTTTAAAAAACTCCGACGTAACTAAATATAATATTTTAAGTCACCGTTAAGTCTCATGATGTCTCTGTCCCTTGAACGTGTAAATAAGCGACAGATAGACATTTAAGAATATCTTAAAGTTAAGTTTCTTTTGAGTACTCGGGGCTATAGATAGATTTATGTTAACAATCTTCATTATACCTATACAGGGCTGTTACCGGAAGGTTATATCAATCCAAAAGGGGTGAAGAGTACATCTAGTAGAGTCAGTTTACAAAATTTCAGGTCAAAATGAGTTAATTGTATAATTGATACCTAATTTTCCGCCAAATTTCATCACTTATCAGACATTAAAAATCATAGTAAAACGTGTCACCGCACTATAAGGGTGAATTAGTTACATTTAGCACGGCGTCTCTTATTACGTCATTTATTATTTTTTGTGTCGAATATTTAATGCAAAAAATGGGATATCAATTAATGAATTAACTTATTTTGAGCTGCCATTTTGTAAACTGATTCTAAGCCAGATATACTATACTCCTCACCCCTTTTGGATGAATGAATACAAAGTTTCGGTAACCACCTATAGATGACAACAATATGTTTTTAAATTCCAAGTATAAATAGATACACTATTATAATCCTCTACTATACCTAACTACGAGTAACTGTTAACGATATTATCGCCTAATATGAGATAATGTTAAAGCTAATAATTATAATAATATTATGAGGAGCTTACGCTGCCACAATGTAACCACAATGCTTGGATATTACAAACTCTGCAGTAAACACAACCCATCAGCATTATCCAATTTATTAATTTAAGTAGGTACAATGTAACGCTGTATATCTAATGTAGAAACATATATATATTCTTATGGATCGGGCTTGCAATCAAATAATAAAAACAAACATTAACAGATTTACATAAACTTTATCAAATTATTAATCGTACTAATCAAGATGTTAACAATTAAATTTAAGTTATGCAACTATTTCCTAATGATACCTCCACCACGTTCGAACTATGAGTATGTCGTCTCTTGACAGCTCGGTCACACGTCATCATCGGAAGCTCAGACACGACCCCTTCGACGTTTTCTTGATTCATTTGTAACAATATAATACATACTTACATTAAAAACATACATTAGGTTCGTTTAAATCTTGAAATAATTACGACGTATAATATCGTATGTAAAAGTTTTCAAGAAACAAAACACAAAAGAAAAACTAATCCCAACTGCGCGTGGGTGCAATTTATTGACCGCAAAAACTAGTTTCCACATTAAAGATTTCTGAAAACAAAATTTCCTATAGTCCAACCCTTCAAAATTACTTCTCAAAACATTTCCTCAAAATACAAAGCCACAAAATGAAATAAACCAATAATATCATGTTCGTATAATAGGCCTAAATTATTAAGGAATTGCTAATTGATGTTGATGTAATATCTGTTTAGAACCCGAATTCGAGTTTCGTCTTACAGCGAAAATATTATCTTGGGCGCTTATTAAAATATTATAGGCAATTACGTGGGAACATAAGAAAGTTCGGTGGGATGGAGTGCCGATCGGCTTACCGTAGGCTTTGGACCAAGAGGCACTTCTTAAGAATTTTAACCGAGATTAATAAGTGCTCAGTAAAGGTGCTTCTTTTATGTCGGTGGGCTTATTTATTATTCGCAATTCACGTATTCAAACTCGGTTTCAAGAGTTCGATTTCAAAATAGGCTACGGACGTTGTCGACAGGGTTTTTCATGCCTCTAATGAGATTCAGTACCGTCGCTCACTTTGTATCTCTTTGTTGTAGTTGCTGTAGTGAACCGATTCAAAATATTTTCATACTAAATACCTAAAGCCGCGTACAGACTGGTGAATGAAAACACAAACTATGAGAAATTGTTACATTGTGAAAACACACAATGTAACAATTTCTCATAGTTTGGACGTCTTGCGCTCGCGAACTCGCAATGCTCGTAGCATTGCAAGTCGCACGCGGAACTATCCGTTTGACAGTTTTTCGGATGAACAGAAAGGGGCGCGCCGTGTGCGCGAAACAGTGACTTTGGAGGTTTGTAGTGAATGCGCGCCCAAACCGCGCATTCACTGCGTCCACGCTTACAACGAACATGCAATAAAAGGCAGATACATTTCATGTTACATTTATACGCACCCTAACAAAAATATGTTACTACGTAGTTTGCCGCTAATTAAATAAAAAGTTCGTATTGAGTTGAAAACCTGTGTGTAATAGTTTCGATCGTATCAGTGGACTTGAGCTTGCCTTAAGTGCTTGTTTATGGATTACGTTCCAGTAAATGCTGTGCTTTAACGATTTACTAAGGGCTTTCCTCGTATGCTATGTACTTGGGTGCATACATAACTAATATAAAATCGATGCAGAAAGGTAGATATTTTTCTTTGTAAAAAATCTGTGTATAATCTACATCCGCTTTGTGTAGGTACCTATTTACTTTAATTGCACAAAAATAAATATATAAAACAAGGAAGTAAAATGTAAGAACGCAAAAATTTTGATAAAACTTGTATTTTGTATATCATAAAAAAAAAAAAGTAAGTACACTCCAAAAGCAATTTTTAGTAGAGCAATCTACAAATAGTTGCTTCCGACGCTGCTCTGGAATCCTGTTTACTGCGATCTGCAAAGTCGTAAATCATTTTTAAGAGCAGATGAATTATTACACCATTAAAAAATTCGAACGGAACAACGAAATCTTGCGACAGAATTGCTAGACGACAGAAATTACTAGGAAAACAAGATCAGAGTTATTAAGTAACATTACACGATTAAATCCAGCGGTGGACAGACTAAGACTAATGAGAATAGTTTTAAATTAACAACGGTTTACATTGCTGTGGGTAGATTCGTCGCGGGAATGTCCACCGTCGCCCGCCCGGCGTTGGACACGTTTGTTTCCAATAAGCACGGATCACTTGGCAAATAGTTTGGAAAGAGGACGCCTTCACTTACGTCACGGTCGAAAAGTTTCCTTCAGTGGTATGCGCTCCTGGTAATCTTGTTTACATTGAAAGGATCGAATAGTAATTGCCAATTAACAAACAGAGAAAAAATAATGAAAATTTATAACGAAATAACGAAAGATATAAATATGCTTTCTTTAAATTAATTTAAATAAAATAGAATTTATTATTCTTTTTATTTTACAAGTAACTTACAAAATTAATAATAATATTTTCTTAAATAAATATAGGTTTTATTATTTTATTACAGTGAAAATATCGAAACTCAAAAAATATCATAACTCTTTTCTAGAAAATTTTAATAGTCTCTTTGGGCCATTTTCAGTATCGTAATCTTATTTTTATGAAAAAATAACATATTTATTTGCGTCTAAACATAGTCCTAGTTGTTGTCCTTTATCCCACGAAGGGTTTTATTGTGTAGCAATCCTGTTCATTATTGGATCTGACCAAATCTGTAAGGGACTGATTGAACATTATAAGCATTGTAAATTGTGTTGGATTAGATATTGTTAATGATCAAGATCCAATTAATATCAATATAGAAATTTAAGCTTTTTCAGTTCTTTTTTAATTTAGTTTAGCATTATTAATACATTTTATTATTTTATTATTTATATATAATAGATATATTATTAATGAATATATTTTTATTTGATTTGGTTATTATGCATATTCGTATGTAGTTTTTAGCTGTTTATAATTACCTAATTGTATTTAACTCAGTGATTTTTATCAATCAATCAACTCAGCCTATTGCTGCAAAATAGACGACTATTTTATGATATTACTTATTAAGTAGAAATGTACACAAATCCGTTACCAAAACATTTTAGTCATTGAAATCTAGTAGCAAAATTCGCTTTGATTTATCAAAGTTGGCAATTACTTTGAATGGTTACGTAAATGCGAAAAATATTCCGCTAATCATCAGACGGCACCACCCACCGCACCAAGGAGTAAATTACAGTAAATACAACTTTTATGACTAATTATGTCGTTAATCAAAGTCGAAATATTAGGTCACATCATCGCTATGAAAATTCTATCTCCATAATGTAGGTAAAGATTATGCAAATAACATTTTCATATCATAATTTAGTTTCGGAAATCTCATTTAGTTTTGATACGTTCATGCGTTGAGGGAAGGAAATATTTTTGTATCACACTTTGTGATATGAATGGCTATGATATCATTTATTTTTAAGTAGATTGCATGTATTTGAGATTGGTGTTTGCATGTTTTATTGGTGGGTAGGGATATTAGAGTAAAAATAGATAATCATAGAGTGCGCGCATCTTTAGTAGCCTATGGTGCAGAGTGTAAACAAAATTTAAACGGAAATTACAACGTTCGCTTTCTGGTTTAAGTGATTTCCCGTGCGACGACGGAAATTTATGCAAAAATATCGATGCTTCCGATATTATTAGGGTAATATTAGGTTTTGAGATAGGTTTAATAAATCGGTGCGCTCTGTTTTGACACTAATTTTACTTGTTCATACAAGTGCCTACAGTTCATAGGCAATTGATAGACATGCTCTATAGTTTACTTATGTTTTTTCTAAGGTAGGGATACAGTGAACTAACTACAATAAGAGAAACCTTAGTAAACGAAGTCATAAAGCACTTAATTGAATTCATACAAAATGTAAGATGAATTTCCCGATGAAACATGGAATTGTTATTATGTAGTAAAAAATCCGTTACTTTAAAGTTACATGTTATGTTACATGAAGTTACCTTTTGGCCTTCAATGGAATAAACGAATACTTGCATATAGTCGTCATGGGACATAATTAAATCTGTTTTAAGTTCAAACTTGAAAGTAATGATTCCATTAAGAGGACAAACGGTTTTGTCATTAGAGATTGACAGTGATTAGGACGTTACCTTGTTGAATTTATGCGGCGCATAATGAGGCCCATTTATTAGCAAAGTGCTTTCAAGCTATGTTTGACCCGTCTAAATTATTGTCTATGTAGTAGTCATTCATTTCTGAAAACCCACTCACTCATGATAACACTGACTTTAGCAGAAATAATGTGCTGATTTTAAACGTTTTAAAATGGCCTTATTTTCTGCAGTAAAAGAATTTTGGGTAATCTTTACAAATCGCAAATTTATTGGCCTAAAACCAAAGCTTCCAAAAGATTTATCTAGTCAACGTAGGAACAATAATTTTCAATAAAACTAAAGCAAGTCAAAGCACAATGAACGGCGGCCGTATTTTCTTAGTGGCAAGTGAACGCGGCCGGGTGTACCCGGGGACAGCTCACAATTCTCCAAACGTTTCCGAGCTTTACGGTCACCCACTATTGTTTGCGCTTAACACAACTTTTATCTCCCAGTTATTAATCTGCGAAATTAAAACGCTTCGGGAGCCGCGAGGAATGTTAACGTGAAATTTGTTCTCGAACGATTATAATTATCAACTCTTTTGTACGTTACCCCGACTCGCCGACCGTGTCTTTCGCTGTAAATATTTATATGTACAACACGTAATTACGGGACAATCGGCCAAGTTATTACCATTATAAATTCCGTGTTCTCAGCAGGAAAAAGATCCTTTTAATGCGTTCTTAAATCATTTTTATTAACTTGAAAAGGTTGGATTTATGTGGGAGGCCTGGTGCTTGTAATTTGCGATGCCTCGTTGGAATTAGGGCTCGATGTAAGTTCGTGTTATGGCTGTGGGTGGGACAGAAGAAACGTTAAGAATACAATTCCCCCAATCTTGTTATACCGTTTAACTTGAGCATTGAACGCTGAAACATGAAGGCAGAATTACAAACAAATCAAGTAAAAGTTAATATTTTATTAAGTTGTGACATTTAAAATTTCAATTTTCAATATTTTTGATATTAATAAAATGTAATGGTACTTTAAATAAGGTAATTTAAATCTAAATACGGACTTGGCGAGTCGGTAGGTATATTTCTAAAGAGCTTGTCCAAAAGAGAATTTACTTTAATTTATTATCAAGTTTTTAATTTATTTTTAGGAAAAAATTTACTTAAGTATGTATTGGTTTACAGTTTATGCAAAAAGGTGTTCTATATTTATTATTAATCACTTGCCAACACTATTGCTTGGCGTCCTATTTTTTTTTGGTTTAAAGTTTATGAAAAAAAAAAACAAATAGCACCTTTTAATGCAAATAAATATAAGGCTATTTAAATCTGAATTCCTATCATCAGAATCAAAACCCAAGACAACGTTATCAGAACTTTCTAATAAATCGGAGAGCTACAAAAAGGAGTTTAAAAGACGTATCTTTGTTCCAAAGAGGCACCGAGTTGTTGGAGATGACTTGCAAGTTTTGTGATTGCGATTAGTTTAGAAGTCGATTTGAGTAAGCGGAGTTTCGGCAAACATTGTTTGAGATGTAAAGTTTAAAATTATCTGAAAAATACTGGATGCAGTCGGTTTGGCGAAGCGATTATTCATGTTAGTGTTATAATTATTGTCATTAGATGCTGCTAATATTATATAAAAGGTCGTACCCACAGATATATATAGACCTAGATAACGCAAGAGCATTCCTCTTTTTTTTTTTTTTATCCTCCGCTTAAGCATAATATGCTTAACTTGGCAACAGTCGCGCTCTGTCTGCATCGGATCGCCGCGCTAGTGGGTCCCATCAATATGTACCGCTGATTATTGACCTTTTCGTAACTACATCATACTTTTAGGATGATTCTAGTTTGAAATAATTACTAAATAAAACGTCGACGTGTGACGTCATAGTAGATAGTAAAAATGGCAGTCTTGGTTTTTATACAGTTCATGATTGTGGCGTTATCTAAGTCTATCTATATCTGTGTTCGTACCCTTTTGCCTGTTATAGTGTGATGAGTGGTAAATCTAGATAAATTAATTTTGATTCTACGGAGTTTCCTTAAGCAAGCTATGAGGAAAAGACTGTGTAATATTAATTCTTTAAGTTCTCTAATCTCGTCAGAAGTAATTTTTAACAATAATTGTGTACATATTGCTTTATACAGTCCTACGCAACCTGGTACAGCTTGGCCCAGTTAAGCCAACAAAAATGCTAGACTTAAAACTACAACACTGACTACTGAGATATAAACATATAATCCTCACACGCCTATAGATGACTTTACAACTAGATAATAATAACAGGAAATCAAGTATATAAATCTATACTTAATATATAAAGCTGAAGAGTTTGTTTGTTTGAACGCCTTAATCTCAGGAACTTCTGGTCCGATTTGCAAAATTCTTTCAGTGTTGGATATCCCATTTATTGAGGAAGGCTATAAGCTATATAACATTACGCTGCGATCAAAGCAAGCGGAGCATAAATTAAAAATGTTGCAAAAATGAAAAACCGTTGAAACTAAAACACGCGGACAAAGTCGCGGAGGACAGCTAGTCCTATATAAAACAAAATCTAATTCTACATATTTATTCAATAACCTCTACGAATAACCGACATTCATTCAATAAGCAGTCAATACAATTGCCACAAATGTCCCCTCGGACGGCGGCAGGATATCGGGTTGCACAGTTGCGCAGTAAATAAGAACGATATTACCGCTGCCCGCAATGTTTCAACTCTTAATCCCTGTTAGCTACATGCACAAGCGACGGACATTTTTGTTTTATGAAATAAACTGGCGCAAACCTCGTTGTAAACCTTTTATGATGGAAAAATGTAGCGAAAAGGAAAATTGCTAAGTGTAAGTGTCCAGTGTAAATGTCAGTTTTGAATGGTCGTTTGGGGCGTCGCAGGGCACTTGTGATTGTTGCTGAGTTTGGTGATTTATTGGTGCCTTATTTGAAATTCTGTCACATATTGTATGCCGCAGAGTTTTTGTGTCAGGATTCGCCCGTATGAAGAATTTGAAATATTTTTGTTGAGTTGGATTCGATAAATGTTTGTTGCCCTTTAGGTTCAAGATTTCTGGGCGATAACAAAATGTTTTGACCTCTAAATAAGAAATATACTCACCCATAACTAAATTATAGTTTACTGATTTAACCAACGCCAAATATCGTAGAATAAAATTGAAATCTGACAGATTTTGTATAGAAGATAGAAAATTATTCCTCGGATAAAATTACCTGGCGTTGGAAAAATTAGCCTTAAAAGGGTTTTAATTACTAAAAGATTGTTTATTAACTGTTTACGTTTACCTATGTACTGTTTGAATATTTTATGTAAACACAATAGGCATGTTTCATATATTTTTTTAATGTCCGCCTGGTAGATTAATGAATTTTATTGGACACGTATTTTTTCTTTTTTCCTGCAAACAAAAAATGATCAAAATACAGAGACCGGAAATTTCGCGTGACGTCACTCCTCGCTACAATTTTTACCAAGGCGAGGTGTCATAAGCCCCCACTCCGAAACTTTAAAGCGCGGTATCTTTGTAATGTTTTATTGTTTTGATATAAAAATACGTGTCTAATATTTTTTTATTATCCAACTGACGGACTAAATAGATTTTAACCTTTCATACCCAGTCAACATCCCTATTAGGTGTGACTGTTTGAACTCTTCGTCGAAGCTACGTGTAGATCACAATAAATATGATACATGTACTTAAACATAGGACATAAATATAGAAGTCGTACAATATATGTTGTCTGGAACCATTACCTATAAGGAAATTTCCTTAATATCTAATTTTTGGTGCCGTTAACGGCCGAAGTTTCCCCCGTTATGGTCAATAAATAACCCATCATTTACTTTTATACGTATAATATACAAAATGCTTTTAAAAGACTGCGTTGTAATGAACTAGATGAAATGTAGCCATAAAAGTGATGAGCATTTGTTTAATATTGGTAATTGATTTTGTATAATCTTATGTAGAAGGTTTACTTTAAGAGAACTATAAGGGACACCTCGTGAAAAATCACAAATACTTATTAGTTTTTTTTTATTTAAATACGCTAAGAAACCAAAAAAAAAATTACGAGGTTTTAGATAAAATATATAGTTATATGCATTAAAAGCGTTATTAAAAACATAAAACTTAAATTAGTTTCAATCTAGTTTTACTAAATCCAAGCATATTGCTGGCAAAAACATTGCATAAAATTTCTATAAACCTGTTTTACATGCACTAACAATGTATGGTAATGAAAAACACCAATTATTCTTCTAATCTCTTTGCAATTTCCGTGCTAAGTTGCTATTCTGTTATGCAAATCATACCGATATATAGCGTGAAATTTTACACAATAAAAATCTGCTACTATTGTCTAACATCGTAAATCTTGCTAAAATTGGTTCAACAACCGACCGCCATAAATCTGTAAAAATATAAGTCTTCTATAATAATCAAAATACGATACAAAGCAATAAATTCAGTTGCTTGCGATGAAGCTCGCCGAGTCACAGCGAGCTAGGAGGCATTTTGTGCAAGATATTACAAAGTTCCTTATCATAAATAATATTTTTTCCTCCTTAAATTGAAGATAATTGAAATTCTTTAAAATTCGTGTCTTATTTCTCACGGCATCTTGGGATACTCAGTGTATAAGAGAGGATTTGCAGTACGATTTTTGATATATGAATCCATTTACTCAGGATTTTCTTTAGCGCCCAAAAGACTCTATAAGTAAACTGTAAGCCTTTTCCAATCTTATGTCCAGACCTTCGGACTCTAGCTTCATCTAGGACATTTAATCTTATAGCGCGAACGGGTCGTCTTACCATTTTATCGAGTATTTCACATTAGATATACCTACCCCAAGTTGACGTAACCTTGTTATTCTATTTTTTTAGATAATCTAATATTACTCACACTAAAGTAAATTAAGGCTTCTAAGATTCTTTTACCTCAGACATCCACCGAGCAAATTACATCGTAATAACATGGAATAAAATCAGAATAATGCGATTATTATAACGAGTGGTAGGCAGAGGCACTGCTTACTTCTAGCCTTTAATGAAATTAGACAGTTGCTCGTTTTTGTTGAGCCTCCTGAATTATTAATGAAACAAGAATAAGAAACTTTTACAGTATTTTTCAGGCAATGTTAGATATGCTTCATTTAGACGTCGCATGTTTCATCCAAAATCTTGTTATCTTAACACCGGTATCGCGGAGGAGAAAGTGTTTGGCTTAAGATAAAATAACAAAAATACACAACTTTAAGGAATGTGCAGAACATTCCGCGCACGGCGGGTTCGTGATGCGTGGTCATAAAATCTACATCTCTCGTGTATCGCAAACGTATTAACACAGTATTTTTTCCCAATTCCTCTCATGAATGTAACAACAGTCTCATGAATTTTATTGCGCGCCGTGGTCGAGGACGAACGAATCCGGACGATTGTAGCAAGAATTGCAGTCTCTACTAGTCATAATTGAATTACAAATCATAGTGTGGAGGACGCGACCGGTGCGCGCGGTGCGAACGACGCGGGCGTGCGGCAGCGGCGCGGTGCCGCAGCGGCCCCGTGCGGTTTGCGAACACTGGTGGTCCGTCATTCGCCAATCGAGTCCAATATTCGAACCTATATACCACCGCAACTTTGATATTGCACGCTCCATTCGTGCCAATCCACAGCCGCAAATTGTGAACGTGCTTGTCCGTCGGCTAATATACCTACGAAATACAGGCGGAAAAATCCGAAAACTGATACACGGACCATACAAGTGTGTACGTTGAATAACAATCATGTATGTATTACGTACTTATGTATGGAGATTGTATTCCGTACGATTCATTTGTTCTTGGGTACCTAACCGAGCAACAACATTGTTTAATTTAGTTATCTTACCAGTTTCAAAACTCCGAACCGACACAATTGAGGGACTTCGTTAGGACATGATTTCAGGAGCTCAGCGTTGATTAATAACGAAGTATTTAGCTTCCTAAATAACAGGATCAAACAAAATGTAAATTGTCAAGCATCGCGTGCACCGATTGATCGCACAACCAGCTAATTAGATCGGGAGTGTAATTAATCGAGTCGTTGGGGCGTTCGGACGGTGCGCGCCTCTGCCGACTGTCAGGAAATATTTGCTTAATGATGGCTTTGACGGCCCTACGCCAGGGCTCGTGCAAATACACTCGAAACGAAATCATTGGTCGATAGGACCAAAACTACACGCCGCTGTAGTATACAGCTCTCTGAATTCCCTGATGACACTTGCAAAGCATTTCACTATTCGTTTGCTATGTTTGGTGAATTTAATTCATATATTTAGAAGGCGAGCGGTGTTTCTATTGTTTAAAAAAAAAAAAGTAAAACAAAAAGATAAAATTTTACGAAACTATTGTTATTGGCATTTACATTTAGGTACTTAATCAACGGTAAAAGATAAAATAGTAACTATAAGTACCTATAATTTTTAACTATCTTACTATTCAGTTATACTACAAAGTTAACAAAATAAATAGGTCTTTCGATAAACAAGATTCTTACTGTTATGAGTAGGTACTAAGTATAATTACAATACAAGGTCACTTTAGTGTTCGTCTTGCCGCTATGACGATATATATGTTAAAACATATCGCGCTGGTCGTGCCTGTATTGACAAAATTTATAGGATACTAAAGTTTTCATACGCTTTTATGTTTTCGGGAGATTACGGCACCAGCAGCTCGCCCCGATGTTTATAAGAGTCGTCGCCTTCAGAAGGGACGCGCTAAATTGCTTCTTTTATCAAACTGTATTTTTGTTTCAATGTTTAACAAAATCAATATTTGCAATATGAGTCTCTTTCGGTAAAGAATCTGTCGGTACTAAACGGTTAATTAAGGGATGCGCTAACTGTTACGAAATATTACAAAAAGTGAAAGAGGAACTTCAGAACTGAATAAAGTTGGGCAGTGAGGTGGCGGCGGGCGCAGTCAGTGACTGGCGCGACTGGGCCGACTCGCTAGCTTTCCGCTCAATAAACGCTCGCCCGCGCAAGTTTCGGCCGGCCGCACTCCGACGTACAATAACAACTTTCATCACAACTTTTTGGCAGAAAGCTTCATTCGACTTTACGTCACCTCGCTCAGGATTTTGGTTCCGCTTGAGTTTCAGATTAATTGGCGTACAGACAAATTCGTGTAACTTTAAATGTGATTGATTTAAAACAAATAGATCGGCGAAAAATTTGAAATTTGTCTGGTTTTATTGTGTTGTTTGCAGAATGTTTTTGTTCGATTACTTATGATAAAATTATTCTTTATTGATCACTAGCTGTCCCTTGCGACTTTGTTCGCGTGTTTTAGTTTCAACGGTTTTTCATTTTTGCATCATTTTTCATTTATGCTCCGCTCCTATTGGTCGTAGCGTGATGTTGTATAGCCTATAGCCTTCCTCAATAAACGGACCATTCAATACAAAAAGAATTTTTCAATTCGAACCCGTAGTTCCTGAGATTAGCGCGTTCAAACAAACAAACAAACTCTTCAGCTTTATAATATTAGTATAGATTTCGGTCTATATACAATTTTTGTACCTACTTACTTAATCTGTGAGTCGTATTTCTTATGTTTTGGAGAAAAATGAAGTTTATATTTAGTTAAATATATTTTTCCTTTCTCACTTTTTATATGTTATTCTAGCTGTCTCCCGCGTGGATGTCGGTTATCGCGGCAAAAAGTACCCTATGACCTTTCTCAGGCTCTAGATTATCTGTGTACCAAATTTCATTTAAATCGTTTCAGTAGTTTTGGCGTGAAAGCGCGACAGACAGACAGACAAACTTTCGCATTTATAATATTAAGTAAGGATTTTAGAAAATATTCATGAGAATAAACCAAAAGAAAAAAATATATTATTCTTATTTCTAACAATCGTCGGTACCATCTACAATTTGACAACGAAACTGTCTGTCCCTTATTAACAAAACTACACAAACGACAGGTATATCTATGTAAAAATATTGTAACAGGTATTTGCATACACAGGTACGTAAATGTGTTTCGTAAATTCAATCACCGTTAAAATGTCGAGCTCGGATTTAGTGAACTACAGCGACATTGATTTGATAGGTGTCACCGCTGGTTGACCGAATCGCCGCGGTAAAATTTTATTAAGTATATAGTAATCACTATGGACGTGCTTTATCTACGCCGAATAGTGTACATAATTAGAATTAGGTAACAATCGCGTAAACCTACGAATTGTGTAAAGTAAGTACAAGATCCGTTAAAAACATTCGTGTACAAACAAATAAATCCTACCTAAATTCTGCGCTTAAAAATATTTTCTTCATGTTGGCGCTGACGTAATCGGTAATCTATTTCTGGCCTTCGTAGCACCGTCTACGGCGACCTGTAGACAACACTACGATTTAATGCAATCTCGTAGCATTGTGCTACGATTCTTATACCTTACCAAAAGCTTTTAACCTTTGTTCTACGAATTTAAATAACACGATAAAGCACAATTGGGGTTTCTCTCGTTGCTCGTACCGTTTGTCTTGAATAGAGTCACACTTAGAGACGAGTTGACATCTTTTGTGAGTATTCAAAACGACGTGAAGATGCCACTGATTTATGTGCGCCATTATTCTTACTTAGCGTGACGTAAACATGCTGTTCATGCCTGCGCCCGATACGTAGCGAAATAAAGAGAAGTACGACTACGTGCGTTTTGTTATTTTTTATGCGAGTGCTTAATGGGCGCTTTCGACGGAGCCTTTATACGAAAAGGTTATGGCCATTATGAGACTGTTTAACTTTCTTACATAATTATACCAACCTACTCATAATTTGAAATACGAATTTGCAGGTTTCTTAAGTAAATTAACGGTTAAGATATCCTAATTTGAAACGAGTAGGTAATAAAACCTCGCAAATATAAACCTACATCAGCTAAAACTGAAATCTAATATCCACTTTGTATATATAAATAGCTCACCTTTGTCCTTTTCCTCGCCATATTAGAATACACGAAAGTAAAGAGAACATTGTGTAGCGGCACGCGGCGCTCCTCCTTCCTACCTTCGTCACAAAATGTAGGAGACGGGAATCTTGGCAACACAAATAGTAATAAGCTCGAGAAGTCGCTCAAACTCTGCCGGCTTTCGGAGTCTTGGCAAATATTACGACAAAGCGACACAAACTTAGATATTGTTTGTTGGACATCCTTCTGTCGAGCAACTCGTAGATTGCGCCACAAGATACGCTTTCATACTTATGAACATGAACTGCAATCCACACTAATAAACTTGCACTTCAACACATTAAAAAAAATAATTAAATGCTTGAGCACAACCGTAATCTTTATAGTAAATATATTTGTTTGAACGTGAGGACGTTTTTTATTATTTTCAGCCTGTCCCTGTCCCATTGCTGGGCAAAGGCGTCAATCCATTCTTTCCATTTGTCTCGGTTCTGCACTACTTCTTTTCTAACACGTCCCGCCATTTCATTCGTAATCTGCCGCGAGCCCTTCTAGATGTTTCGGTGCACTAATCCTGACATAAGCGAGTCCATTGCTCGATTGGCATGCGGCAGCCATGTCCATTCCAGTCCCATTTTAGTTGAGCAGCCTTTTGGGCCACTTTGACTTTGAGAACTTTCGAAATAAAAATTCTTTAGTCTCTATTGCTTATGTAAACATAGGATCGTACCTACCTAGTGTTATTCTAAGCATCTTTGTAACAGAAATATATTTCTTTGTTAGATGCTTTAAGTTCTGATAGAACTAAAACTCATATACCTCTTACGTTATCTCAAGTATTTTCAATACTCTGCATAGCGGCGCACATTCGTGCACTGATCAGTGGAACGTAACAAATTGATTGAACATTTGAAACCAGGTTGAGGAGCTCGTCAAAATCGAGTTATCACCAGAACTAACAAATACGTGCTTGCGAGCAGTCACCTACTTCCAAATACCACTCCTATAATAAAAGTACACTGCCGCGCCGTCCGTATTGCAACCCCGTAAGGTGCAAGGAGACCAAAAGATTTAAGTATTTGACGTTATCTTAGTGTTTGTAATAAAGCTCCCCGGCGTCGTCACATCATAAAACGGCAAAATGTCTCGTTTGCAACTACATCTTGCTACAACACCGAGTAATACCTGGGTATACCCCGCCCCATATAATTGGTTGATGCAAATGTGCTCCCCTGCACATTCTAAGACGTTTTTATTACTCCCGGGAAAGAGTTAATATCGCTTTATGTAAAATGGTTTAGCCAGTTTAATTTCATTTCATTCAGCTTTTATGAAATCCGTTTATTCATAAAACTAACTCGCTGAAAGTTTTCTTGTACGTTATTTTTTTTAAGTATAGTCCACGGATTTGTACGTGTAGGTAATAGATACTTTTAATATGTAGATATTTCTACCTATAAAAAAAAACAACTTCAATATAGTAAATTGTTTTAACTAAACAATTATAGACCTTATTATAACCATTCTGAATAATAAGCCTTCAGGTAATATATAACATGAAATTTCAAATAGCTACATTTAAAACCTACATATTATATGTTTAACTACTTACTTAAATTGTTTTTTACAGAATATTCTTAACATTTACCTAACGTAACAATATTTAAAATAAGACATTAAAAAAAAAAACAATTAATTTACTCAAGGTCACTGAAATTTAGATAAATACCTGTTTCTACAGCTTCTGTATAGTTGACGACGTAAGACATTACTATAGCAACATTTTAACGTGTCAATTTATAGTTAGTTTGATGAAGCAGGGAAACATCAGGCGGCCGACCCTTAATCGTAGATAAATGAATTATGTAGGCAGCCGTCATCCATCACTGTCGCAATTTTAAGATAAAAGCCATAATGCGAGCTCCTTCAGCTAACTTACTGTATCAGCTGATACGCAGATGATGAGCTGTGTCTTATGAATGAGAGTTAGCGATCAAAAGTCGTGGGAATCGTGGTAAAACTAATTTAGTTTTAGAATACATACCTACCACCAAATTCATATTCATCTTTTTGGAAAGATATTTGTTACCTAAATATTCATTAAAGTGATTCCAGTTTTCAAGTTGGTCCTACCTTTATCGTTAGTTACTTTGTGCAGTTGTATTAGGTATGTTGAGTATCATATTTTGTGAGTGAAATCTAAATGATTGAAATTGTTAAAGTTTATTTAACTAAACAACAGATTCATGTCACACTGGAAAACCTAAAATTAGTACTTAATACAGGTCCTGGTTTTATAGTAGCGTATCCACTCGTAGATTACTCTTAGTTCATTATCGCTCTACTAATTTTATCAGTCAAATGTAAGAACAGCAAAGTTTGAGTTCAGACGGCCACATATCGGATCGAATGAAACTCCCCTACTAGTTTGGAACTAGGCAGAGAGACGTGCTTTCCTGCAGATACTTACGTAGGTACACTTATTGGCGTAATAAGCGATTACAAACTTTCGGTGCCTTTATCGCTTGGATATGGCTAATTAGTGAAAACTTCAGTTCTTGTTGAAATCTGAATAAGGATTATAATGACTGCTTTGAGGTAAATGTTGTAGTTTTTATTCGTATTCGTGTGCCTACATATAGAATAAGTAATCTAGTTTTCAATTTATTTTTAGTCGAATCTTATGACGGTAAATATAACTCCGACACATGAACTAGGTAGGTGCGTAACTTTTATACCTTTACTATATTACCTTTGATATCTACACCTTTGATTAGCCATTAGAACACGCACGTCGCATAGGTCCCTTGAGATCGCAGTATAAAAACCTGTTCTACATAGGAGGATACAATTTTAACAAAGTTTAGTTTATAGTAAGTACAAGCCTTTCCTTACTATAATAAATTGTTGATATACATCGTAGATTTTATACCTAAATTTCAGGGCAGGTACAGACAAGTCCTCGAAATCAATTTTGAAATAAGTATCTCGAGTATTTACTGGAACGACTTATTAAACTCAAGTGTCCTTCGAAATAATGTTTTCTTAGAAATGAAACAATTGCAATATTTCCTCTTTTATTAGACGTTGCCAACGACGACAATCAATATGAAATTTCGTCACGCCATCTGTATTGGCTTCCATTATTTATGCTTTAGTATAATCATCATAAAGACTTTGTAATAAACTCAAATTTTTTGATTAGCTTTGATAACTTTTGTTCCATTGAAACACTCGACTTTCCATTGTTTTCATTCTTGCTTAAAAAATAGTGTTGCGAACAAAGAGTGGTGCTAATGCGTTTCTTTTGTTTAAGCATTCACATATCGATACTGCAACTTATGGCCAGCATATTTCCCGCGCTCCGCATCGACTGCCGAACAATACTGTGCAATGGGTAATACATTTTTCAAGACGCTCAGGGGCGGTTACGTTGTATCTCTTCAGAATTGCACTCGCCTCGCAATGTTACGTATTATCGCAAATATAGGGAAGGATATTTAAGAGATTCAATATATTTAAACGTCTCAGTTTAACGGTGCAGATCCGCGTCGTTATCCTACCGTTGTATGCCATTACACGTCTAATAATTTCAAGTTAATTTAGAGGAGACAAGCAGGAATTTGTGATAGGGTTGGATGAGTACACACTGAAACACAGTTAAGGTTTAAATCATTTAATAAAATAAGTGATGTAATAATTTCTTATAAAGAACACATTTTAAGAGCAGTCACAGGCTGTTTCTTTAAAAACGATTCTCTACATAAAACAACAATTATGTATGTAAATGAATACGGGTGTCTATTTGATTTCATAGTGAAACAAAATTGATGGTTACCCGAATGAACAGAATAGTGTACATGAACCACGTTACAATGACTGATGTAAACCCGTGTCCACACAGTACGTGTACACATATGATGACAACACCGTAACACGTTTCATAGATCGCTCCTAACATCGTAAGGCCGTTTCTACATAACACACATCTTCACAATATACCAAGAAACATCAGAAGTTTCAATAAATTTTTAATATGAAGCCTTTCGAAAAACATTAGGTAAATAAAATAAGAAAGACGTATGTACCATAAAAATATTAACATTTAACGCTATATTTAAATATCGATTTCATAATATGTATTTTTTCTGTACTCTTCTATGTATTTGTCACGAGAAAAGAATTTTTACAATATTTAAGTACCGACATCTATTACAACAAAGAGTAAGAAATGTTCTATAATGAATTAGTTTTACAAAAACATTCATCTTCCTTGCCGAGTTATCTCGCCAATAAATTTATGCATATCAAAATATATACGAAATACATTTATGTTTCATTCATTGGGTCGTCATTGATATCATTTATTTAAAATATAATGCGACATCTTTAAAATGTATATTAAAAATTCTTACGGCTAATTCGGTAACTGAACAAAAATGGATGACGTATGTACTCGCATTGTGTAACGTACTCCTAATAATGTAAAGGCACAACTTGGATCAGTTTTTATTCAATAGAAGTGATTTTTAATACATAGAGTATCAGTGCATATTATTATATTGTGTCCTATTTTACCTACAAAGAGGTTAAGAATTATTTCTGGAATTTCCCTAAGTTATTGCTTTTTAATTTTAAGGGGTACGATACACACTGCTCAACTGTTTGTGCAACGAGAACAAATAACATGTATCGGAGCTCAATGTATGCCGCTTTAAACAAAGGACTAGTGATTTTTCTATTGTAAAAATATCAGTGTACATAAAATATGAATTAAAACGAAATAATCAAGTGCCACTTGCATCACAATATAGTTATGGCACAATTAGACAAGGAGACTGTTAAAACAAAGTTAGACCTAAATACACTACATATTATTATGTGAAACGTACAAAATTAACTACAAATTTACACATTGCATCAGGTACGTACATTGTAATTAAACAAAATATTAAAATAAGCGTGTAGCGATGGTCGGTTAGAGCGTGGAATGAAAGATATGCTATTAAGACGTTTATTGTATATTTAAATAGGTGAAGTAGGGGTCATGAGCTGTTTGTTAGTATAAATTATAATAAGCATACCCTTTATTTATTATAATTTCTGTGTTAACAGATAAACACAGAGGTTTATGTTAATTACCTAGATAATATAAAACTCCGTATTGTACGTAACAAAATTACATTTTGTTTATTATACATACATATTTACGCATTGTAAATAGCTTTTTCTTTAAGCTTATTTCGTACCCCGATATATATAATAAAACAAATAAACCATATTAGGTTACTGATTAGTTTCGGGTGGCCAGTGACTTATTTTATTCGAGACACTCCACCCCACCTCACCTTACATCTAATTACGAAGCATTATCAATTTAGTATAAATCATGATGGACTAACAATACATTGTTATCTAAGCAAACGAGATTACATAATAACAGAATACAAAAATCGAGTGAATCTACTAACAAATAGCACCTAGACAGGCACACGTGAGTGCACCGGACACTGTCCATATAAATATGGCTAAGAAACAACATGTTCAGGCAAGCAAAGTCGAACCGTAACCGTCTCACAGGGAACACAGAGTCATTCACTACACCCTACGTAGAGTAAAAATAAACCAAAACAATAATATCATCCTTCATCTCGTTTTAACAGATCAAGAACTTTAAGTCGTTTAATATCACTCTTTAAAACATTATATTACAAGAATCGATAGAGAAAGATATTCGTTCAACAAGAATACTCTCACATTGAAACACTTGGAAAGAACAACATTGGGTACCGCGTGTTGCGACCTACGCCCAGAGTTTGTAACTTTTGGACGGCCGCTGGCGCCGACCCTTGGCCTCGTCAAGGGATGCTGATCACACAGACTTTGATCAAGCCGTGCAACACTTTCTTGCTTCGTTCCAACCTTATAGGTTGAAAGATATGCTATCCGTTAGAAGACAGGTCGTCTTTGAGCCACTGCGGGACTGCTCGGCCTATCCTCACCAGAAGCTTGGACAGCGCCGTGTTATGTGGCGTGTAGTATCTTTTCAAAAACTTGGAAGATCGCTCCTCCATCGGAGGGTAAATCCGACCCTTGGATTTACCGAGACATTTTGTCCTCTCGTTATCTACTGCTTGACAAAAAAATCCTTTCTTTTTATCGTACCTGCAACAAAATAGAAAATAAATATATATGTCTATTAGTAAATTACGCTATAATTATTGAAGTTCCATCTACATAGATTAGTAATAACGGGACGGTATGGCAACGATCCATCTTTTAAGTTATTTAGTTCCAGTTCTTGTCTCCAATTTCATATTTCAGTAATTTCATCATCCATTTTATTTGAAACGTCCAAAACTATTGCCTCGAACAAAGCGTATTTTTCTTTGTTATTGCGAACTTACCCAGTAACCTTAATATATTATTCAGTGCCACTTATGGTGGGACGAAGGATTCAAAGCTTCAGCGATTTAAACAAGTACCTTTTTCAGTACGAGTTAAATAAAACAAACATAAAATACGTCGTTGAATACAAAGACCGTGGCTTAGAATTCTCATTGAAGACGAGTCTAGCTGCGGAGAGCTAAATGCTATTTTCCTTAGGAAGGCTTAGAATTGCAACAAGCTGCTTTATGTAGATAGGGCATTATGCAGCGATATTAGTCCCAGCGAGTTGCTTCTGCGAAGTTGTGCGCCTAGAGTTTAAGAGGCCATTGTACCTAAGTTATCGCCAATTGCAGGGGTTACTGGTCTCACTGGAGAACGACCAATATCACTTTACAACAACATACTTCAAGTTTTATGTCTCCGTATCTTCTCAAGCTGTTGTCTTAGTCCAGGACAATGTTGGGGCCGGAAACGCGGACTCAGCTAAAACGTGTCCTTATTATCTTGTACGTAAAATTAGCTTGGCCTCATTATTTCTGGACTCCAGACAAGCAAGTATACTTGAATTGCAAAACAGTGAAAGGAAAACGTCAAATTAAGAACACATTTTTTTTTTCGTCTTGTTAAATTGTTACAATTCAGCATTTAATTATAATAATTGAACAAAAAGCAAAAATCACGTAATTCATCAAGTAGATGACCTGTTGGTGACTTTCCTGAAAAGAGCTATTAATGGAAAACTTACTTGAGCAACTTATTATAGTCGATCTGCGGCGATATCTTGAGGAACTTTTGCAGCGTGTTCATGACGGCCGCCGGCTCCGACCTCAGTAGAGACCCGTCTATGATGTGCAGCTGATGGCTGCTGTACTCCGCCAGCCACCGCTCAAGGTAGTGACTGTACTTGCCCGGGTTTAGGCAACGATTCCTAGACATACACACCGTTATATATTATTCCTTCTTAAATC
The DNA here is from genome assembly GCA_932294365.1 of Diachrysia chrysitis. Taxonomy (NCBI): domain Eukaryota; kingdom Metazoa; phylum Arthropoda; class Insecta; order Lepidoptera; family Noctuidae; genus Diachrysia; species Diachrysia chrysitis. Next base: position 5,000,982 of record OW028645.1, read on the forward strand.
AAATATTCCTGTTAGTCTGTTCTATCCCTTATAGCTTCACTTAGTATTGTGCTATATATTTTTAATCCTTGAACAAAATATGAGAATACTATCGTAGTATAACCCAAGTGTGTCGTATGTTTACGAATTACAGTAGACAATTTAAGTACTAGTAGAGTGAATTGTACCTTTACTAACAATAAACGTGCCGTTCTAAAAGGACGAAGATTTACATAATTAATGCAATACGTTGAATCGTCTGTACATCTGTACTTATAAACAATTAACTTGCTGTGTAACATTTCAATAATGATTAAATTTATTAGGTCAGTCTTCGGAAATCAAAACGATAAGTGTAAATATTGATGATAGATACAATTTATATCTATAGATTCCTAATATTATTACTTATTTATTCAAATCAAATACATAACAATATATTTAGTTATGATTTAGCGAGCACATTATTACGATTTTGATGCAAATTGAATTAGCATATAATATATCTATTCATATCGCACAACTCGATAAATGAACTACAAGTGCAAAATAGATTGAATGACTTGAAGCGGCAATAGCCTAATGGCTAGGGTGACGGCCTTGTGATCAAGAGGTCGCAGGTTCGATCCCCACCCATTGCACTATTGACGTGAACCCACTCCAGATACAAGCATATTTAGCTTAGTTGGAGGGGTTAACAAGAATGCTAGTAATGTAAATTACACCCACATAGATAGTAAAATTTAAAAAAAAAAATTGAAGATTTAGATGTAGGTAATAAAATACTTGATACTAAGTAACGTACATTTATCTGGGAATTATATTTACCAAACTCGTTATAGACGGTACGACATACATTCGAACTACGTAGACTATATTACATGAACAAACAAGAACAGACTTATTCAAAATATTAAACGATGAGAATACAGACAATATCAATTTATTAATCCGTCTTGAGCACATTAGCTTTATAAGGAAGCGCGTGAAGACTGATAATAAATTCATGGGGCTGTCAAGTACACAATAATCTTTGAAGAGCACGCTCCGAAATATTTCGGTTTATTTTAATGGAAAATAGATTTTGTGGATGTACAGTCACGTATTTTGCGGGTTAAGGAGAACTAAGAGCCGTGAGGTGCGATTATATTATGAAGCAGTATTTTCTTTATTATTCTTTTAAAACCGACTCTCGCACTCTCCCCTGTGTCGCGGGGGGTTTCACAATAACATAAACAAGCATTTATGAATCACCCAAAATAAATATTTTGTCCCAAGCGGGAATCGAACCCGAAGCACGTTGCGCTCTGTGGAAGTTAGCGTGGTGACCTTCACCACTCAGCTATCCGTGCGGTCGATTTATTATATGAAGGATCTGTTTTTCTTCGCCATGTATATCATCTTTCCATAAACATTCTGTTTTAACTTTTTATTACTTCCCAACTCAAAATATACAAAAGTTATTACTGCACTGCTTACACATTCAACTATACACCACAAACTTCGTTAGTTAATTGAAACTAAATCGTTTTCATGCCTATTGGTCTTACGAACAGGATTACGTAAGTCAATAAGTCCCCTACTTCATTTGTGCCATAATAGCGTGAAGTTAAGGAGCCGAATGGCATAAACGAGTAGAAGGGGGATGAAATAATAGTACAGAGTACGTATTACATTCGTTATTAATGTACAAGCGCTGGGGTTCGCTCAGAAAAATTGTGATCCAATATGAGAGGGTCGAAGGCAGACGTAAAATATATGCCGTTCGCCCGAGATAAAAAACAAAAAAAGGATAGGATTACTTATATTAGAAAGACTGTCGTCGTACAATGTGAAGGTAAAGTTTTATTGCTGTGTAAGACAAACACGGTATCCCTATTTCTTTGTTGTAAAATAAATACCAAGTAAAATAAAATTCCGTTTAATTTTTTAGTCGGGAGACCAATTTTTTTTTTCAACAGAGATAGTCCTAAAATAAAAAAATTAATGTAAAATGGTGCAATGCTTACCTCAAGTCCCTGAGGAGTTTCGGTGATGAGTCATTCGCCGTGATGACTGTGTGAAACGTGTAGTTGTTGGCGACCGCGTCACCGTGCGAGCGAATGTGCTGGTACCACGAGTACGCCCTGTATCAAACATACAGCATTTAATGTGAATTATTCACGCACATTCACGCCCCGATACACTAGGATTTATAAAATATACCTTAATTTATGTTACACTGTAGCTTCTGTTCGCATTTCATTTCGAATGACTCGATAAAAATATTGTAAAGTACACTTAGTAACGAAAGTCACTTGTTAAATTCGTCAAAGGTTAGAAGTTTTTATTTTACTGTAATACAATATTATTATTATGACTAGTTGTTGCCAGGGGCTCCCGCGTAGGTGTCGGTTATCGCGGCAAAAAGTAAAGCCTATGTCATTTTTTAGGATCCAAGCTTACCCCAAACCAAGATTCATCCACAACCGTTTAGCGGTTTAGCCGTAAAGCATAACAGACAGACAAACAGACAGAGATACTGCCGCATTTGTAATATTAGTATGAAAGTATGAATAATTTCTTTTTAGAGCACTTGAAAAGTTAAGTTTTTATACGTTACGATATTTATGATTAGTTTTTAATTAATTATTTAATTTATTCATTTCTCTATCTTGAAATATGAAAGTAGTGAGAAGAGTGTTATGATATTTAACACAACTAGAAACGAATCTAACTCTAACAAAACAGTAAACGCTAAAGCGATTCGTATTTAAAATAACTTTTATTTCGAAGACTTTGTAAGATAAATAGTGTCGTAACCGGTATAAACTCAAGATGTATGCGAATTGCTTGACACCTCATAGTTGTATCGTATAGGATTTGAATAAGCAGTCTACGGGCTCAAGTTTCCAGTGCAATCTCTTAAAGTTATTCGTTTTACTCTATTGCCGTTTGTATTCGGATTAGCGGAAACAAACTTTTCTATAGTAATGTAGATATAAATACTTCAAAATCGATTAAAAAAAATTGTGCAAATTTAATAAATGTACGAATATCAATTTCTTTAAATATCGTAGTAGATTCCTGTTTATAAAATTCACACAAGCTTTATCTACTAGCATAAATTCGCAAATTATTCTTCGACTCCATACTTTATTAAACAAAGTGGGCTACATTCAGGCACTTTAATACTGTTTTTCATTAACAGAAGTACGACACGAAACCGCCATTCATTAAAAGTATATCCGTGTCTATTTTTACATGACCCATTTTCTTACTGACCACACAGCATATTAAGTACTATAATAAAAACCCCTAATATTTACGAGTGTTACTACAATTAAAAACTTAGCTATCCGTTATATGGCGTGTTTAAATATAAACTTATTTAGGACATCAACAGAATTAATTAATAGAGGCATTTGAGTTGGCACTTAAATGGCGGAGTAAAACATTTTAATGTTCCTGATAACTACTCAACGCTGTTAACATGGTGTTGCCATAACAAACGTTATAAAATAGAAGTATAAATGATTTATATGAATTTTCTAATCTCTTTTAAACTTTGACGGTTTTAATTCCGATTTTAAATTTGCATTTTGATGAACGAGGCCTGAGAGGCGCCGATAAAATATTTTCTTTTACCATCATGTAATTACGATTATCGCTAGAAGATTGATGTAAAATTTCTTTAAGCTTGCCTACAGTGAAAATATTAATACATGTTAATAAAATATGTTGATAATCTAATATAGAGGTAATGTATATTGATTAGAAAAATAAAGTTCTGAAAATTTAATTATCGACTAAACTTCATTTAAGTACGTTAAGATTTTTGCTTTTGATATTAATTACTATAATACATAAACATGTCTATTAACCCTGTGGCACATACCGTTAGGAATCCAAGTACCTATTCTAATGAGCAAATATAATAAATATGGTAAAGTTTAACTTTTAAATACTAAAAATATTCGTATATTCTATGTAGTAGTGGTTGTTCAGAAGTATCGATCGAAGTTCTTATTATTGGGTTTAATAAAGGCTTAGCCAGTCTAGACATTTATTTGCCTCAGGTTTCACGTGAAATAATACAACCGAAGTACACTCGAACGGTTTTAAGACAATAGCCACTAAATCCGAGACCCTTTCAATAACCTTGGAGGTATAAATTCTTATGTATATAATTCTTTTATATTTCAAGTGAATATTCACGTTGTTGATACAAATATGTTAGTGTGTCAATCAATATAGTTTCATGTCGGTTCTTGTTAACAGCCCCTGTAGACAAGTGACATTTCTACAAGCATTAACGATAGCTTTAATGACATGAAATGTATGATTTCATGTCATTAAAATGAAATGATTTTTCATTTCGATAAGTCACGTGACTTAAACTTGTCACTTCCATACATTTGAGCGATTCGATCAGCGTTAAAGCTTGTAGAAATGTCACTTGGCTAGAGGGGCAGAATAGGTCCTATGACAACTATCCAATTGTTTACCCTGAACGGAACACAAATTAAATATTAGTACTACGAGAATGCGAAACCAACCCGATTTGTTTGAAATTACTTATAGAATACCAGGATTGAGAGCCATCGATTAACAAAATTACCAAGTAATATAATGTTAACAAGAACAATATTAACAAAATTTCTTACCTTTTAGACGGAGATATAAGAATGGCGATGATTTTCGCGCTGGGCAGCAGTGCGTGCGCCCTTCTCGGCACCAAGTCACCGTCGAAGTATGTCGCAGACTTCTCAAACGTTATCGGAGTGCTGTTGCTCATGTTCGGCGGGAAAAAGTTCAGGTACCTACGAAATATAATAAGTATATAATAGCGATCTAGAACTGCTACACTTCTGGATAAAAAAATATTAGAAACCTATAGATATTGTAGGAAAAATAATAATACACAAGCGCGAACGGAATTGCCTATATTATATAATTGGTTAGACCACAAAAATGTTCAAAATTCATTAATAACCTTTTCTGAAAGTAAATTAAAAAACACGTTTAATGTAAAGATATATTTTGTAAAGCACTTGTTATTTGTTAACAGTGGGTTGTGTATTTTATCTGAAAATTAAATACAATTGAAAATGAAAACGTGTTTATGTGTATTTAATTACACAAACATGGCGGCAAAGGAACATCAAAAGTAGGAGCTTAATTAGTCAAAATATTATTACTTTAGATACTACAATAAAAGTTCACTTGAGTTTCATAAACAAAAAATTTAATAAACCTTGTGGAAATATTCCATTTTCTGTTTATTCAATTACAGAAGTATCCATGACTACAAATTGAATATAACTATAAATCCATTGTAGCATTTCGAGTAAGGATTGCTTATTTTATTAGCTATAACGATCTGCAGATCATAGACCGATTGAATATCAAAGACTAGAAAATAAATGTAGACGGTACGGAGACAAATAGAAGCGAAAAATGACGTAAAGCCACTGACAGATTCGAATAAAAAAATATTTAAAATATTATCTTTTGCACGCAGCTTCGCCCGCGTTTTCTGTAAATCAAGTTTATCCTATACCAAGTTTCATTATGATCGGTTTAGCCGTGAAAGCGAACAGACAGAGTTACTTCCGCATTTATAATATTAGTTTATATATGGATTACTACTCATTAAAAAAAAAACTATCTTTATTAAAACACAAAATTGACGATCGGCGTCCTTGTCCGTCTGTATATTTTCCGTTCTTTGACAAAAGGAATGAAGAATGTAAAATCGTGTCTAATTAAAACGTACCATGCTAACATGGCGAAGTACGTGCATTGTTTCGCCTAGTGGTCTAGAACTGATCTAGGTTACGCATTAAATATACATGAGTCTTCTTAAGACTGATTATACAATCTTCTAGCTTGAGCTAGGGTTAATCAATATGTAGTAGACTAACTGCAGTTGTCTGAGATTGTCCTAGTTAGTAATGCTGGGAATATTATATGTAAGCTTGTATCTCGCTCGAACATTAAACCTGCTGATTTTTTAGGTCTGCTCTAAATCTATACTACTAATCTATAAAGCTGAAAAGTTTGTTTGTTTGAACGCGCTAATCTCAGGAACTACTGGTCTGATTTGAAAAAAAAAATCAGTGTTGGATAGTCCATTTATTCAGGAAGCTATATAACATTACGCTGCGACCAAAAAGAGCGGAGCAAAAATGAAAAATGTTGCAAAAATGAAAAACCGTTGAAACTAAAACACGCGGACAAAGTTGTGGGGGACAGCTAGTTAGGAATATATAAGACAATTTAGAAACAAGATACATATTATTATTTGATTATTTGAGCACTCCGTAATATCATAAATGTATCATGTATTAGTCTCTAGTATTCTCATCCTAATTTAATAAAAAAATAAAAAAGATTTAATTGAGTAAGAGTTACTACGAGAAATGACAATATTAAAACGAAAGGAATTCTACACTTCTATCTCGTACGCAAGGACAGAAATCGTGATGGTATTTAACGTAATAAAGTCGCAATTTAAATAAAGAGAAAGCATTCGCTGAAAACATTAAACCGGTCTGTGGGCTTCTTTCATCCAAATGTTGAACGCTCGAATTTAATTCGCGAAAGTTATTTCGTCGCCCGTCATTGTAGCATGTTTGAAAGCTGATAGCGCTAGTTAAGCTTAATAATATCAGATTTCACACGAGTTATTCAGCAGACACAAATCACTGTTGACTGTATTATATGTACGTATGTTTTTCAGTTTATTTTACTGGTTGTTTGTGTCATTTACCAACATGACACTTTATCGATGTAGGTATCACTGTTTCATTATCATTAAATGCAATATCTTTTAAACAAACAATACACGATGCATTTCACATTTTAAAGGTAAAATGTTTAATCAATTTTAACGAGAACACTTCCTTACAGCTTCCAGTATAACAATTGTACTGCGAAAAGAAACCATAATGCTAAAAGTCAAGGAAATAAAACCGTACAATAACATTGTCGTGTAGAGACCGATTGAATCAAGATCGACAACAAAATATTAAAGTACAGAAGTGGAACTTCATACAAATGCTTAACATTCAAACTTACGGTTATCTAAAGACTGGCGAGAAATGCCGTTTTGTTTTGTATAAATAATTAATTTACTTTTAGGATTTGAATTAAGTTTTGGTTGCATATTCAGTATAATAAATATAAACGGACGTACATACATAAAAAACAAATACATATAATTATATATAAAATATACATATTATCATAAACTCGTGTAAATAATATAGAATACACGATGATCAATCACATCTTTTAAAATACTAAACTAACATTGCGTTAATAATATACAAGACAAAAAATATAAGGTCAATAAAATGTTGTGTTCCTGAACAAATTCAATTTTTAAATTTCTTATTGCTATAATATGGGAATATACCGTATTCAACTTCTAATACATATTTATTATGTGGCTATAGAATATACGTTCGCAGTACGGGTGCACTCGGTTTACTGCCGTCAGCCGTTCGATCGCGATTACAGCCTTCAAAGCCATAAACTTCCTCTAGCCAAGGTACCACAACAAAGTTTCTGCTACGTCGGAAATATAAACTACAAATGTGCTAATAAAACAACAACACGATATTTTAATACATAACTTTGAGTCACTGAATTGTGAAATCAAAATTATTTAGCATTTTCTATTATGAATAATGAAACATTATGTATATATGTTTTCATTAATTTAATATTATTAAGCGGTATGTTTTACATTTATGCGGAAATGTTTGATGAAACAGATTATTAATATCGGAATCATTAATTTTGTTGAATATTGAAACCTCAGAATATTTTGTTAATAAGAGACCGCGTTATTGATTTGATAGCAATAACCGTAGCATATATGGCGGCGAGAGCTTCTGGTTCCTATTTTCTGTAGAAAGTATTTTTTGGTGTTCAACATCACACACCCAAATACATTATTGAAAGAAAAAAAAAAGGCAGCAGGATCTAGAAAGGTAGTAGTTATTTTTGTACTAAGTCCAGGTATATATGTAAATAGTGCAAGTCTCTATTTTTAGGCATACAGAAAAAGAGTGTTAACACAGGACTCGCCAAATACTGCAGAAATAAAATAGGACCTAGCTTTAACTATGAAATATATTCGAGGTATATTTTTGTTCCAATAAAAAATATGGCGAAAGCGACAAAGCGCACGGAAATTCGTCCGGGCGTTTCTATGCAACCAACTGACAGCATACCTTTGACCAAACCCTTTTTCAGTTAATATAACGATATATGGATGCAGCATTGCAAAAAATAACTGACAAACACAAAGCCTGTTTAGGTTTTAGAAATTGTTTTTATGCTGTGTTTATCCTATGTACGTAAAAGAGGAATTTCAAGTCTATAGATTTTTTTTACGTATGAATGCCTCGATTGGAAGTAAATAAATTGTTACACAAACAATATTTAGGTACATGTTGCATTTAACAAAGATAGGTATTTCACTCTTAGGCTTCGAAACATAATTATGTAGGTACACCATTACATTAAACACTTAAACTTTCTACATTAAAATACAGAACTACCTATACCTATGTAGCTCTAGGCCTATTTGAATAAAAAATATACTAATGAGAAGCTGTGTTTAAATCATTTTGAAAAACGTAGGCTACACGGCCGCAGCATACTTAAACAGGTAGGCGATATTTTTTAACCAAATTAAAACTCCGTAGAGACTAAAAGTAAATAGAATAATTAACCTAACGAACCACAGATACATATCTCGTTATTTTTTAATATATGTTTTTCCGCAATGCCTGTGTTTTGGACGTGACTAATAAATTAGTTGGAGGAAAAAAATGTAACACATTGCGGGTAATTTTTCACATGGCTACAGCGGAGACATTTGTTTATTAATTTCAACGTGAGTGAAACTTTAAATGTTTTAAAAAAACAAATGTTATTTCTCATAATTCTTGACGTATTTGATAAATTAGGTTGATGAGGTAAATTTTAAATTGTGTTTATATTTCTAATGAAAAATTAAGTACAAAAAAATATATAAAAATGAGAAAAGTTTTTTAAACATTGTTTTCTTTAAATAAATGAAGTACATTGTGGGTCAAAGTAAACGTCTGATGGTTTCCCACACCCGCCGAATGTGTGGTTAGCAACGTGCATAGCGGGGTACGTACTGCTTGTTTGTGGCCCCTTTACTAAGGCCCGTGGTAAGACACCGCATCGTTTGTTCTTTGTATTAACAAACGAACACGAATAAAAGAACATCGACTTATAATGACTGTTGAGGTAAAATTCATGATCCAAAAATCTCAAAATCTTAACAAAGGAAACATGAAAAACAAATATTATTTTAATATAATCACACAGGTACAAAAATTGTGAATTTTCGCATATTTTTTACCTCTAACGTGACAACAATGGATCTTCGTGAAATGTAGAATACACATTCTACATACCCTAGAATATTTATCTTAGTTGTACGTTCCCGTGAAAACATTTCACTAAACATTAACGTAATTATTTTATCTAACTTCAATTATATAGTCCACGCAAACAAAGCCATAGGCTAAAGTACCACATTAAAAAATAAATAAATAGTGTTTACACTCACCAGTCTAGCCCCTTCAGATAGTTGTTATTATTGAAGAACTGCAGCTCTTCAAACGTAGATGGGCTCGGCAGGTTCGGTGTTAGCGCCGGATGCATCGCTAGGAATGTGTACAGGGCTGTACTCCCCGTCTTCTGTGGTCCAATGACCAGGACTCTCGGTAGCGTCCTACACCATTTTTTACTCTTCGCCCAGATTCGACGGTGGCGGATATCGTCGCAAGGGTTCTAGGGAAAAGAATAGGGAATTAGTTATAATCCAAAATATGATAGAACACGTAAACATAGAATAGAAATTGATACTAAATAATATTATACTACATAAAAAGAAAATACCTATGCAAAATGAACGTCGTTAACATTCCCAGAATTACATTATAAATTTTATCTAATAATTTTCCATAAAGAGCTTATGAATATAAGGAACAGTACCTGTACGTACTTATGTCTAATTAATTTCAGTGAATTTATTTTGTATAATTTATGTTACCATGTCAGGGAACATTTTGTTATTAAAGGGTTCTCGGAACATAAGAAATGATGGAAAATGATGTGACGTCGTTACAGCCTTATGTAAAACTAGTTTTACAATGTAGTACGAATTTTTAAGTAAAATATATTATTAAATAGTTGGACCACAATTTTGCTTACAAATCTGACATATCTGTGTTCAAACGAATGCAATATACATTCTAGTTTTATCTATGCAATAAACAAGCGCTTTTACGTCCCACCGCACAAAATATGATGTATTTTCAATTTCCTTGTCGTGTTTCAATGATATCGCACATATCTCGCAGCCCAATAAAATATTAAAACTCGTGGCATGCATATTGTTTCTCACAAGTTCGTGCTACCGTGCGAAACGATATATGGGAGTATTCGTGCATATAAGATGTGTACGCATCGCTCATAAATTGTAATATCTGTGTTACAGCAGGATAACTTTGATTAATATCTTTATGTAACGCGACAAAATTATGATTTCGAGACCCCTGAACAAAGACATTTGTATTTTGGTCCGATTTATAGCTTCGTATAATATTGGCTACCAGTGGCTAGTTAATCTTAATATATGGCAACATTAAATTACATAAAAATAATAAATAGACACCTAACCTATACATTATTTTGTAGTAGCGGTAATATCAAAACACTGTGATATGTTTTAATTATAAATTTTAATGGACAAACAATAACTTTTTAAAATCACCCATATCCAAAAATATTGCAATAGTTTAATGAAGTCATTAAATTTATGTACCCAATGTTGCCAGCTTTCTCATTATTGTTCGCTCTGTTGCTTGTAATTAATTACCAGTTAAATAGGGACGAACGTGTGTTATTTTGTAAGCACTCACTTTACCAAATATTACATTAAAACATCGTATTCAATTTGAATACAATATTTCATGGCATAAAATTTCCCGTTCCTCGTTAGAAACAGTCGTTATGAAATATTAGGCCAAAAATAGAACGTTCTATATTTCCCCAGTCGTCTCTTTGTTTCAACTGACAGTGTAAGGCCACGAAAATTCGACTCAATATTCAAAATAACTGGGGGATGATGATTGACAATTTATAATGGATATTTTCCAACTTTACGGTCCGAATGTATTGAATCGGAAATGAGGGAAGGAACTGCCGAACATTTAGAGAAAGTTAATTGATTCGACTACAATGGCTACTCAGTCGACGTCTCTATAACAAAACAGTCTACTTTATTTGCATCAAAAGACTTCCATCGAAGTTTGTTAAATAGAATAACTGATTAATAGATTCAGAACTTCAACTGTCAAAGCCATGGAAGGATTCTCAAGTTTGTGTGCACTCAGACGAAAGAACGGTGTTATATAGTGCATGAATAAAATTGAGCTCCTTTGTTTTACTTGTGACGTGGAAGATAGGATGAATATGAAATTTCCTTTAGAGCGTAGGTACTCGTACGTAATTGTGGTTGTGAAGCTCGACGCGTTTCCTAATTTGATGGGCAATGTGCGACGCTAACCTTCCGTAACTACGGGTTTCATACATAATTATATGAAAGCCTTGTTTCAAATTCTCTAGAAACCAAATTTTGATATAGAATAATTTACATATTTAGGTCAGCATAATGTTACAGGATATTATTACTGCATCATTATGTATGTTATGTACCTTTACGTAAGATAACATAGTTTTACTCTGTGTAAAGGCGCGCGTTCATGCAAACTAAATTATATGTACCTACCTACCTATGTTTCAAATAATAACATAATCAATCCTACATGCGGTGATGTTAAGATATTTACTATAAATATCAATATTTATAATCCTAGTGAGAAATCCCAATACTGAAAAATCTCCTTCCCGTAATATACTCTAACCAATATATTTATTTAATACCGTACAGTAAACAACTAAGTACTTAAATAAACAATTTGCGAGCGAATTTCGTGTGTCGGTTAAACACAGGACGGGAATGACAGGCCAGTGGGTTATATAAATACTAGATGCGACCAATCAATGTCAATACATTAGTTTGACCGCCGAAGCCGCGGAACGTCCACGTTTACCTAATGTGTTTAGGAAGTCCCGTTTTTGACGTAATCGTTTTAAATTGAGATTGATTTGATTGAATGTTTTGTTTGGCCATTAGTTTATTACTAACGTTGGATTATTTTATTCTTTTTCCATAATGTTTTATCGACGTTTTATCTACATCCGATATAGCAGTGTCAAAGGACGATAGTAATAAATCTGACAAAGCATTTTCCATTAGTTTTGTTTGCGCTGATATCATAACTTTTATGTCCATATCAGAAATGAAACGCAAAGAAACGACGATCCTAATAGCAGTAGAATTATTTTAATAACTACATTATTAGAATTCGACGTTGTTTTTTTAAAATTGCGTAAAAAATTCATAAAAATATTTTAAGTGAAATAATTTAAACGCGAAAATAATTCTTGCTACTTTGGCATAAGGGCGTCACCACGCTGTCGATCATTCCTGTATACTAAATTCTCAAGAATAAGCATTTTAAATCAATCAAATTTAGATGACTCACCCCCCACAACGGATTTAGTTCGTCGGGCCTCAGTTGGAAGTACTTCTCGGCGAGGGCTAGCGGCGGCGCGGACGCGAGCCGCACGTTCGTCCAGCACCGCAGGAACTTGACCACGGATTCGAAAGTGTAGAGCGCCAGCCGATCGTTGCCGTAGTTCGACATGTGAGTCATGAACACGTTTATCTAGAAGAAATTTTGTGGTTAAGTATTTTGCACTTTACACTTATGTTGCAAAAGAGGTTTTATGAGAAAGATTACGAAGGCTGATGTCTAGCGTCAAAGTCTGTCCAGTAAATATACAAAATAATACGCGATAGGTACGCCTAAAGTGTACCTATTCGAATTTATGCAGATACATAGTGTTAAAATAAAAAACGTAGAAACTTCATAACAAAAACGATAAAAAGTTTGTGAATGATCGAGAAAAATTACAAGATTATTGATTAAGATTACTTTTATTAACATTTTAAGACCAGAAATAATGGTACCAAACCGAGTGTCAATAACATTTGAATAACTGTAAAAATACACACATCTAAATATCTGCATTTAACTTGAAAACATGCCTATTTTGCAAACAATAAGCGAGTGAAGTAGTCATAATATTTATTGAACTGGCACTATACAATTTATTTGGCGGGCGAGTCAATTCACATCAGTATACAGCGACGAGTGGTGCTCTTGTCGAGGGCTTCGTTCCACCGATACCGATGTTGTTATCAATCGGGAATTTACATTCAAACTAATTTTTAGGGTATCGTAGCCAAAGGGTGGCAACGGGACCCTATTATTAAGCTTCCGCTGTCCGTCCGTCCATCTGTCTGTCTGTTAGCGGGCTGTATCTCATGTAACCGTAATAGGTATGTAAGTAAATTTTTGACAATTAATTATTGGTAATTTTTTTTGCCGCCACAACAACTAATAATATTAATGAATGACAAATTAAAGCGAGCCCTCTTTTTTTCATCTACTTTTACTACTTGAAACGTGTTTCAAATGTACAGATTTAAGAAAACATTTTTGCTCAATTATATAATAATGTGATAATATTTAACATCTATTTTATTTTGGTATTTATTTTAAGCTGTTTCTATTCACAGTACATACTGATAATTCTAATGCTAAACAATGAAAAAATATAGGTACCTATATAGATATTAATTTTACATTAAATATGTATCGAAATATTCAGAAAAACGCGATTTCGAAACAAGTTATTAACAGAAAATCGAGAGGAATGTTTTCAGCAATTTAGAAAATATTAAACGTCAACCTATTTATGATTATCCTAAAAAAAAACAATCATTTTCAGAGAAATCAGGTACGGCCATTATTTATTAATATCGTAGCGAAGTTAGACAGGCTAATATTAGCAGCATTTTAGGTGCTCACGGGATTATTGATGACCGTCTGGAAGAGCTCTCCGCCCTGTATGGAGAGGTCGAGCCGCTGTCGCCCGCCGGGGTAGCGCTCCAGTAACAGCGTGTGCGTGAAGAGGCCGCACAGCTGCCGGGGTAACACCATCACGCCTCTGTGGCGAAAGCCTCGGCGTAACCTGTGAGGTGGACTTATGGTTAATATTTACGTTTTTTAAATTTAATGTAAATTCTTAACTGGTACTCTTAACACATAAAGCATATGAGCGGGCCCTGAAGGCCTGTAGGACGTTATAATTAGGTACTTATTCTATAATCAATAAAAATAAATAATATTTATGAAAACATAATTTAGCAAACTAAAAAAGGTTGACTTATTTAATGTTCGAGATATCGAAAAAAATCTAAAATGTCTTAAGGTGCAAGCGTCAGGGTAGCCCGCGGAACTTAAATTTTATTGCGTTTTTTTGCAATATGCCAGACAGTTTCAAACTTTTTTTTTTAACAAAATACGATTGCGACCGTAATACGTTTGTACTTACAGAATTATAATCATTTAAATCATTAACTTAACCCTCTAATTTCATGCAATTCGATTGAATGATATTTCTGTTTTAAAATTTTCATTTATTTTAATCCAATACCAAATAAGGTTACTTAAAATAACCTTAAACCCATTAGTCACTAACGCTTACAAGTCGAGCAACATTAATAAACACCAATGTATTCACTACTGAATACAGTCGTACCCTGTGTTGAATGATAATACAGCCAGCTGCCGCAGTAACCATTCGTCGTTAATCCCACATTAACACGAGAGCGCACTAGTTATCATCTAATTGTACGCCAGTACTGAGAAACAAAGCCGTCAGGTATTTACACGAATGCATGTACACACGAGCTCAATAATAAACACACATCATTTTACGTACGACACATGAATATGGAAAGCTGTTAGCGCATTTTATGTATATTACGTATCGCATGCATTCCCAGAGGAGGCACTAATTCTACAATTCCAAACACGAGTAGTGTAGTGTATTTACTAGCAGTTTGATTAAATACACATCCAAACATATTATCTGTGTTGATCTTAAGGTAACCCTTTCTAATTAATATTAACAATATAGGTATGGTGTAGGAAATGAACAGTTCAGTGATCAGTTTCCAGATAGGTAGCTTTTATACCCAGAAGGTAGCTACATAAATCAACTTAATTGACTTATAGGCCAATAAGGCGAATTACAGCGTAATTGCATTTATACATGCTTCGTTTGCATGTGGATTTTCAAGCGCATTCACGTTCTATTAGAGGTTGCACGCATACATACACTAAGCTAATGATAGTCCATAATTAATTTTAATTAAATTTACTTCAATAGGCCATAATTTTAAAAAAATGTATTAAAATCAGTCTCTTAATGTTATTTACATACAATTTTTAACAGACTTATTTATTTATCCAGACAGTGAGCTATATTAAACGTACGACTTATCAGTCGACAATCTCAAAAAGGGGTACTTTAAGGAAGTCTAGAACGACGCAATATACAACAATAACATTAAAATTCAGAGCCATACACAACATCGAAACGTTTCCACAGTACAGTAGCTTAAATCACATTTCATATCATTCCGAACACAATTTAAACAGCGCATACTTTTGCTGAACGATATTCCCGTGCAATGTCGGTAATATAATTATTGGAATTTCATTGTCGGCGCCTGGTTATCGAGATACTCGTGGCCGCAACGCAACGTTTGCGGTCAACATGAGTTTGGGTATGGCCGCACACTTGCCGCAAACATTCGCTTTAACAGGGACACTTATTGCGAGCGTTATTAGTCTGATGTTACCAAAATGATTAACCGTTTGATTTTGAGAGAAACTGTTGTGCAAGTTTTAATTGATACTAAACATCTAGTCTAGTCCCTACAGATACATTACTGGTGAAATAGAACGCATCAAGAACTAGCGCTCCTTACTAGTTGCACTCATGCACGCTCGAAGTCACTCTTGGCACAGTAACTTATTGCCCCCGACAATTTCCTCGACTCAAACTCCAACTTTCATTTGTTTGCCAATGTTTAATTGGTTTGTACCGTTTTATTTGAGTTAAGACTTAGAAACTCTGTCAACATGAGTTAAAAATGTAATGTGATAAGAGTATAGAGACATCCCCAGGGTTTATAATGTCAAAGCTAAAAACAAATTCAGACTCACAGCTACGTTTTTAAATAGCCATACATTCCTTTTATACAATAATACAACTTTTTACATATGCTCGCTTTGCAAGTAATTATGCAATAGGACTTTTAAATGATTACCAATTTTGCCTTGCCCTAAATTTTTTTAAGAAAAGTATTAAAAACGTTCTACGATACATTTTTATCTTTTATCAAACTTTTGATGTTTTATCAACCTTTGAGAATTTAACGAAATTATTCATTTTCGAATGATGCAAAAATATGTTAAGAATACAGTTACTCTATTTACGAACAGCGAGAAATCTGTGGTTCTCGAAACAAATAGAACATCGCCTCCGATAAGTTAGTTGTATATGTAGTAGATAGTCAAACGAAACTTACCTAGCGGGTCTCAGATGCGGGTACTCCTCGGTACTGGTCACTTTGACGTCCCACACTTTACGCCACGCTTCGAACAAAGGCTCATGGACGGGGTACACCCCTGAATGATGTGGAGACACTGAGTAACACGAGTTGGTCGGTATTCCGTGCTCTATAGCAAATTGTTTGTTCAGCATCATCTCGGATTCTAGATGAGTTACGTTGTTGTATAGGTGAGGCTGCTGGTGATTCCACATGTGGCAAAACCTTTTGACAATAGAAACAAATAGGTTAAATATTGTAAATTTTTAACAAGAAATCGTATTTATTTTTTAGGGTAAATTTCTCAAAAGGGTCTAATTTAAATATTGTAACCTAACGTAGTAAGGGTCATAGTATTTGAATGCCTCAGAAATAGTGTGTGGAGCAAGCACTGTTGATTGCATACATTTTTATTACTAACACATGACTGAAATCTGCTAAGATAAAAACACAAATGATAATTAAAAGATATGCATTCGGAATTCTAATCAGCAAGTACCGGGTTTTCCATCAAACTAACACGAACCAAATTCATTCGAGTCATTTGGTTATTTTCCTTACCAAGTAAGGTCAAGTCACGATAAACAATTTAATCCAATTCAAACCAATTTAACCAATTAGTTCAGTAATGCGAACAACATATCTATTTAATACGTTCTTTAATAACATTTTTACTGTTAAAGAGGCAAGGCAAGAGGTTGAAGTTCAACTGTGACGCGGATGGCCTTAAGATGCGGCTATTGTATGGAATAAGGGTAGAAGGTACGTGGGCGTACCACTTAGCATTAAGTAGAGGACGAAGATTAGATGTTAATTCGGATAGACGGACCCGTCCGGAACATTAATTTCCTTCACCGGACAAAGTAGGGTCAAGTCAAGGTAGACTTATCATACAATAATACGTGCAATTGAGGCCACTTAGTGCAATAACGCTGGATAGTGATGAGCCCGATAGCAAAACGGTCAGGTCTAATAAGGTTACATAACCCAACTAATGGAAATTATTCTGTTATCACTTTAGTTGGACAGAGATAACGTCGTCAATACATTAGTTTTACATAATGTAAACAATAAATGATATGACATTAGAGATATTGATTTGCAACATTAACGTAATCTTTGCACCCAAGTCTATAGGCTACGCTTTCATTTTTAAAGGTTGTAGCTACTTTAAACACTTCAAAAGTAACTGGCGAATTAGACAAAAAGGAAATATTTTCTCAATAAGCTATTTAAAGCCTGTATTTCAAAACAATACTCAGAAAAGATAACAATAAGTTACTGTGAAAGGTATGCGGGTAAACATACATGGCCTAAAAATCTCGACTGCGATTAGCGATTGCTTAGCAGATTCTATATTCAATTTTTCTATGGAGAATTTAAAATTGGAGTCTGTTAATCCGTTGTTAAGCTCCATCGCGTTTTTTATTAATAAGGCCAACATACTATATACGTAAAGTAAGTAAGTAATTAAAGTAAGTAAATACATGATCAAGGAGCATCTTTGAATGAAGCTATAGAATACGAAAGCAAGTTAACCAAAACTTAGCGCTCATGTGCATATAAGTTCACGAAGACTTGTAGACTTGAAACTAAGTCCTCGTCTATTACTATGGTTACCTTAAGTGCTAATATCAAACCTACAAAGTACAAGTAATATGATATATTGTACCTAATGGTTAAATTAAATTAGACACACTGAATAATTTCGTTCAGATCTTTTTCTTCTATAGATGTATCATAAATCTGTATTTATGGCCGGTTGACAGTTGCCTAGTAACAAGGTGGGTTTCTAATAATAAAAAGTCGTCCCGTCTCGTTCAGCCCGTGGCCAGTGCTCTAAATAATGGCGTTGTAAGTCGATTTCTCGATTGAATCGACTAACAACCTCAATAGGTACTGTAATATAAAAGGGATAATAGGATCTGAAAACCCTTTTATCGCTAAGCCTATTTATTTTTATTTGAATTATATTAGTAGTCATGATATGACTTAAAAACAAATATCCAAAAATCTTGACTACCAATTTTCACTTCTGCTTGAAAAACTAAATCTATTTGGAAATAGTAGGTTAGGTACTAGATGGGGAATTTAATAAGACGTCTAAACCTTTGTCAATAAACGTACTGGAGTTGAAACATTAGCGAATCGTGTAATTCAGTAACATGTTTCATTTATCAACACTTCACACCCACGCTGGTGTTGGTTAATCAAAATCTAGCCGGGAAGAGTTATTGCGCTATGTTCATACGTGACCAACTCTCGGCAAGTCGTAGTAAAAAATTAACTGAAACTGAAATATGAAGCTTCCATTTATTAATGAAACTCGTCACATTTTTGGTAAGAATCTCAGTTGCAAAATTTATGATTGGTCGTTGAACATTGTTCAAATTTTAATTAACTAATCATACCATATCTATAATACCATATAGATAACCAATCTTTTGTGATTTAACAAACAACAAGTTTGTGAAAATCTAGGCGATATAACAACGTAGTAGTCATTGTCTTCATTTGTTGCTAACACAGTCTTGTTTGCATCTAAAAAGATCGTGAATGGAACTTTAAGATAAACCTAAGCCCATATCCAAATTATAAAAAAGTAACACATTTAGACAGTACTCTAATTCGCCCACCCTTGACCGCTTCCTACTAGTTAGGAAAAATATCATTATTACTCACCAATTAAAATGTTCTCTATGTTTCAGCAAGGCATCATCCCCGCGGTTTTCGAGAGTGGTGCCGTGGTGGTAGTACTTCGCGCTGTAGCCCAGGTTGAACCGGAACCCGGGGACCAGTCGCTGGAGCGCCGCCTGCGACGCTAGCATGGCTGCTACGTCTTCCTCGTGAAGACGAGTACCTAACAAGGAAATAGGCTTATAATTGCGGGAAATGTCGTGTCTCAATAATGTACAAAACGAAATAATTTGGAATATAATGTTTGGCTGACACAAATAATGGTACGACTAAAATAAGTAGAATAACAATATTAAAGGTTTTCTAAATAGACAAGCATTTTTATTTATTTTGCGATAAGAGCAAATGAAGCAAATACTCATACGTATCTGTACCTGTTCGGAAAACACTTTTAATTGAACTATATTCTTGGTACAAAAATAAATAAATACATAATTACTGGCTGTATTACACAACACTTATAAATGCCTCTTCAAAAAAGAAACAAACAATAAGCGAAGCTATCCAAACGCTAGTTCAATAAACTTGTCGAGTGGTAATTGTCAGTCGTTTTAAGGCGCACCGTACATATATTATTTATCTATTTGGTATAACGCCTAACAATTTGATTAGGAATGTGCGCCGTATCGGTGCATACGAATATTAGTTTCCATACTAACAAACGTATAAAGAGCACCTATTATTATTCAATGCACCTAGGTGCTAATATTATTCAGATCTTGTGCGCATACTAATAGTTAGGACAAAGACAACTAAACGCAATACAATGTTGGATTGATTGAGCTGTACTTTAATTATTCTAGCTTTGTTTGGAAACTATTAAAATTCTATCCGCGTATCGGACTTTTATAATAGTTTCTGGGTTTCTGGAAATTAAAGATATCTTTAGTGTTAAGTAATGCACGTTCCTCGATTATACTTTGATAAGTGAGGTACTTATAAATTTGTTGTTTATTAACTTGATTCCTACTGAAAGGACTGGCCCATCAGCCCACAGCTCAGGACAGAGGTGCGTGGAAGAGGGAGAGAAAGGCCTTGGCCCTACAGTGGGTCAAGAAAGGCTTATTAGATTAGATAAAATTGTATCATTTTAAATAAATAGCAGTTACAGGCTTAATTTCAACATTTAGAGTCAGTTCAAGTCCAGGTTAAGAATAAAAAACAAACATCTGAAATAGCCATATCTACATGTCAAAAATGTATATTCTTAGGTACAAAAACATACATACCTCTTTCTCCCACGAAGATATCATCTACATCGACGAGGATCCACCTGTCGAGGCTCAAGCTAAGCTGGCCGTGACTGAGATAACTCAACGCGTCAAGGAACAGCAGCATATGTAACCAGAACTGCAGGCCCGAGCCGAACAGGACGCGTTGGATGCCGTCCAAACGGCCGTGGTCTTGTATCACTGTCGCTAGCGGCATGCGTTCCTCTGTAAACATTGCTGTAATTTACTCACTTGTCACTATGTTGATTTCTAACTATACTGCCTTTGCAGGATTTATGGGACCTACATGTGTTTTACACACTGAAAGGACTGGCCCTGCAGTGGGCAATACAAGATTATTCGTAAAAATACAAAAGTTTTGATACACCCTCCAAATATTGTGCCTACTTGCGAAACAGGAAAGTTGTTAAATAAATCTTAGGTAATTAAAGTATAAAAATAGTCGCTTTGATTTTAGGATTGCTCTCATCTATCTTGCTTATGAACATTTTGAAAGTTACGATAAAAAAAATGCTCAGCTGAAACACATTACTGTTAAAACTTTGAGATCGACTAAAGTCAATATAATAAGGATCATTTTCGTTATTTATTATTACAACTAACTGGTAATACACCGTACGTTCTAAGTTACTGTTTACCTAATCATTATGTGGGTGGGCTCGCAGTCAATGTCAATCGTTTAACCTATAAGTCACTGGTGACGGATATTACTTATAAGATGTAGTACACATTAATAAAAAAACATTGCCCTCGACTTTGACCTCCTAAACAGTTATACTGTGAATTCGTTAGTCTATGAAGTTTGTGTAGTGTATTAGGTAAAAACTTTTACACATACCTAGGTACATTAAAAATAACATTTTAAGTAGTATTGTAGGGAGCTTCAACTTTTTATGTAAAGTTTTGGTCCTCTACGTATACTTATTCAACAAAGAAAAAAGAAATAGTAAATAGACATTTTAAAAGGCATTTTGACAAAAGGTCATCTATTTATAAAGACTATTAAATGTCTAAAAGCTTTTATTTAGAAAACGTAATAAATTATAGAAGACTGCTACATTGCTACTTTAATGTCAAGTATTTATTCACATAAATATATTTATTATATCTTCTGTTGAGTTGGTAATCATTAGTAGATAAATTATTTACAAATGGACGGAAGACAAAAGTATATTTTAATAGTCTTATTGTCTTGTTGGTCGTGCATTTTGAGCGGATATTTGAGTAAAACAATACAGTAAGGAAAATCATTAGCATATTCTAATGAACTAAAAGACGTAAATATAATAATTAGAAATATATATTTATTTGAATTGCCTACTTTTTGATACTATTAGTCTAACTGTCATTAAAACTTACAAGTAAAATGTGTTTTAGAAAGCTTTGGAAAGATTATTTTAAATGTCTGGTCTTTTATTTTAAATCTGTTTTAGCAGCTGCGTACAGCTTTTAGGCTTAAGTTAAAATTAAACAGATTATTTAAATTGATTTTTACATGAATCCATTGTTGTCTTTTACTTACTGCGAGACTATATTTTAAAGGTTAAGATTATGTTTTATTGTAATGACAGGTAAAATGTTATAAGAACCAGAACTTTAGCGACTTAGAAAATACTATATTAGTTATAGGACATTATTTTTCCTTAGCTATCAAACAACAAAAAACCTCGAAATTTAAAAATGTTTTAAATGACTAAACATCGTAATACTTTAGACTTGAACGAAGTCTTGTTCTACCAAATAATAAAATTAAACAAAAATATTGGAAGAGTAGAGTAATAATTACAATTAAAGTGTCTGAACTAGCCAAGCTCATTTAATTTTTTAAGTTTACAGTTCACATATACCTATAAAATTTACTAAATTTAACACTGCCTAAATATTACACCGTCACGAATATATTTACGAAAAGGTCAGTAATCCCCTGGGATTACGATGACGTACCAGAATAAACAATATAGATATATTTGACCCACATTCAAAATACGTGTCTAGAGTGATTCACACAATAAAATATTGGTGTATAAGTACACCTATAGTAATAATTTGTTTTAGGAAAACCTTGGAATACGATATTAACATTAAGAATAGATTGCTCGAAACCATGTAAGTGTTATGGAATTCCTTCCATTAATTAGGACATGATGACGGGCGTGATTAATATTAATTGACGTTATTCGAAACTGCTATTCGATTTGAGCACGATATGTCGGGTAATGTATTGTTGCGCAACATTTTTACTTACGTAAACAAGGCTAGGCAATATTATTATTGTGTAACTAATTCAATGGATATAACAGATGGTTGAGCACATTCTCACCCCCGAATATTTAAACGCAAATAACTTCAAGACGTTATGTCTATCTATCGCTACTTTACACCTTAAAGTGATAGAGATAGCGTGATACTTAACGGCTTCAAAAAACTATATGATGTTCCAGTATTTGGCCATTACGAAATCATAAACTGTCAACGAATGTTGAATTACTATGTGTAACTTATAAAATTTTTGTATAATATTGTAATATTACGAACATTTTTTTTTCTGCACGGTAGCAACTGCGCCTTTCAACTCGGGACAGATATGGTTTGAAGTGGATAACTAGTAAGTCGGAAACTGTAATTTAAAATTCGATCTAAAATCAAAATTATTGCATAAACCTCATAAGGCGTTTTATAATACCAACAACAGGTTATATTATTGTAAAATTTAATATTTTGATTTTGATTTGATTAATAAAAACACGACTACCCTCCAATAACACATTATAGTCACCATTTTTTTATGTAGTTTGTGTGCCACTTTATATATTAGGTATGCCACTGCCACTCGGGATAATGCAATGATTCTAATGATATCCCATACGTTAGTAGGAAAATGAACTATGAAAACATTACACTCCTTGCATTAGGCAGTCGTGTATCTAACAATATTATTCTGCTTACCACCAGATCCGTATTCGTTCTGCCTGATTGCCCAGGCAACGGGCTCGTACGTGGAGCTGTTGGCCCTGAACACCGCCCAATGTGCGCCAGGGAGCGCGCCCCAAGCGGTCTCTCCGGCGCGTGCGAGCCGAAGTACCGGTGACGCTGAGTTTAATGTTGCATCCTACGAAAGAAAGATTTGGTCAATATATGGTTAAAAAACTTAGAAAAGCTAACCCGTATTTTAATGTTTTTTTTTTACTGCTTGTTTAAGGCAAATGTCATACGTACCTTAGTAGGTACGTAGATATTAGAACGGAGTACATGGAGGCGCTGGGGGGTAAATAAAGACCAATTCGAAAAGGGATTCCTACCTTTCTTTGTGTCGCTTGTGCTTTTTTATAACATAAAAAACTTTCTTATAATTTATTAAGCAGTTGAGAGTCCTCATAAAAATAGGGTTAAAACGAAGTCCTTGTTTAGTATTACATCAGTCTCTATCATACTAGTTTTCTATTCTATACGTTAACATAAGTACCAAAACTTATTGACA